>JAHHUM010002614.1:95927-774748 GCA_036173005.1 Crenichthys baileyi | reverse complement strand
CATGTTCACATCTGAGGCTTGACGCTCCCCACTCAGGAGAGTTCACAGGAGAAAGGAGATGAGTGAGGGAAACAGAGCTGCGGTTAATGGGTCACGTCAAACACACATGAACTCAAAGACACACTGACACACACTCGCACAGCACTCCAAACACACCTGAGTCTCCTCTAAAATAAGGCCAGAATAAGGCCAAAATGTTCAGCTGAGACACTCAAATATCCCGTGCAGCCATCAGGAGAAAAATACAATGATACAACATAAGTGGATGTTACTACATAAACTGTGAGACAAACAAGGAATTCATTTATATCTAAAGAAAAAACTAAGAGGTGAGAAGCATACCTTTTGCAATAGCTGGGAGCCAGAATATTTTGCAGAAATTGATTTGATTTCTCCACCAAATGCAGAGGCCCAAAGCTTTACGCTGCCAAAGAAGCGAAAGGAAAACTGTTAAATTGGCAAAGAGTCACCGAATTAACTTCAGGAAGAAACATTAAAAGAGTGCTATGTTGGTGTAACTAACACACATATGATGGTTTGGGTAATTTAACCAAGACTCCCTGTCTACTACAGCTGTTAAACATTTGTCTTTATGTGATACCATTAGTCAAATGATCCATATGGCTTAAAATTACACATGATAAGTTAATTTTATTCACCTTTTATGTAATTATTTAAACCAGTATTTCATTTAAACCACTTTTCTGTGAAGCAACAATCTGTAAGGCTTAGCGGAAATGTTGTTTCACATACCTAGTTCTATGTTGTGCCTTTTGGACACTTGGAGAAAATGAGAGAAAATGCTTCATAAAAAAAAGAAAAAAACGTTTTGTCAGCGGATGTTTGTATGGATGACGTATGTTTATTTTCAGTTTCACTAAATAAGGTTTATTAATTTTTTTAAAGTGGTCCTGAAAGCTTCAAATCGTGTTAAAAGGGTTACCAAATTTTCACAAAGAAGATTAAAAACATACTTCATCCTGTTTTCTCTTTTTTTTCCCAATTTATCATCAATATAAACTTAGACTTTCAAATTTTATGTGAAATCTTTGAGGTGTTTATTGGTTTTGTTTACTCAATGTTATAAAAAGGTGCGCAATGCAGTTTTTTTTTTCACCGCAAATCCCCTGAAGAAATACTGGATATAATTTACACATTTGTTTTATGATAAACTTTAAAATTTAACCATATCTGCTGATTACGTAACAGCACCCCCAGAAACGATTGATTGGTGTAACATAATACAATGGTTAGTGATTGTTTTTTATTTTTAAAAATCATGCTTCATGATTTTGTTTTCCTAAATTGTAACTTCTGTTAAGAAAATATAACTTTTTGTTGCTTGTGCTTTTTTAGGCAAATCCATAAAGAGGATTCTAATGGTGACACATTTATTAAGTATTTCTTAGAATTTAGCTAATCTAAAGCTTAGTTGAGTGAATTATTACCAAGCATTTCAACAAAACAAGCAGTTGGTTGTTTCTGTCACATTTAACAGTTTAGCCAACAGCATTTCCTCACATTTTCATCACTTTGCAAATTTTCTGAAATAGTACAGTGTCCAAACTAAAGTACTATTTTTCCGAGATGCAATGAAGAAATCACAATCAGTCTGAAACACGTTTGATGCTGAACATATTAAGTTGAAATGTTTAGACCTCTTTACAAAATTTAACAAACTGTTTAGATGAGTAAAAAAAAAAAAAAAAAAAAAAAAAAAACTGAGCATCCACGTAATTGTCACTCACACTGACAGAGGGATCCCTTGCTGGGACCCCATCACCGCCGTCACATTCCAGCCGATGAAGATCCAGAGCAGAAGGAACGTGTGCAAGAATTGGATTCTGCAGATTCCTTCCATTTCCAGCTCTGTGCTACCTCTAGAAAATATCTGCACAGTAAAAATCCAGTCTGAGCGCGGTGCAGCTCAATCCCCTCCCACAGTGCAACTTCTCCACCTTCTGCTTCCACTGCCAACACGTCCTCAGCCCTACTACTGTATCTGCGTGGGTTTGAAAGAGAGAGAGAAAGAGAGAGAGCATCATCCTCCAGCATGTTTCTCCATCTTTTCCTCCCCCCTACCCTCCTGGAAAACCCACTCGGCTCATGGTGCAGGAATTACAGAGCTCCTCTCTTTGTTTGCAGCTCAGTAGCTTTGAGAAGCAGATTATCATTTTTTGGAGACAAAGAATGGCTTTATTCCTCTTCTAATGCAAACAGAAAAGCATGCACGGATGTATCAGTCACCGAGTTGCAAAAAAAATAAATAAAATTGGTCAAATGTTTGCAGTCTTACTGAGACAAAAACATCACTGTTCTAAAGTTGATGCATAAAACCGCTCTAATAACTAATAATACTGCAATTGTTTCCAGAATTGCAAAAAATGGGATTTCCAACCAGTAAAAGCACCTTTTACATCTGATCAAAAATTAAACCACATAGAAATAGCCTATGAGTTATAAATGTTTCTTAACACAAAGTTAAAACTGGAAACCATATTGGCTGGATGGTAATTTACTTTACTATCAACCCTCTCAGTGGGATATAATGATGCTGCAGATATCAAGTGAGGGCCTCAGCTCTTATCAACAGTGGCGCCAACAAGGGGGGGTGTTGGGGGTGGCAGGGAGGGACAAGGTCCGGACAGGGAAAGTTTCAAAGAGTTGTAACATATTTTTTAAAATAAATAATTTATTTATTATTATTATTGTTTTTGCAATTAACTTTATAGTACACTTGCACACAGTTTTTGAAGAAACTTGGCTGGTAGGTTGTTTCAAACTTCTTGGAGAACTAACCACAGATCTTCTGTGGATGTAAGTTTTCTCACATCCTTCTGTCTCTTCATGTAATCCCAGACACACTCCATGATGTTGAGATCAGGGCTCTGTGGGGACCATAAATCACTTCCAATAAGTCTTCTTCTTCTTTACGCTGATAATAGTTCTCAATGACTTTGGCTGTATGTTTGGGTTCACTCATTTAGCATTTTGTAAATTGATAAAAGTAAACAATCATCATTTATATTTCTGAAAGTATTCTTTGTTTACAGCATTTTTTCACACCTGCCTAAAACTTTTGCACAGTACTGTAGATTCATTACACACAGACTTATTCATTCTTTTTTGTTACTTTTGATGATTATTTGGCTTACAGGAAGAGGACCGTTCGTTGTCCACAAAATCATCAGGAAGACTGACGGCTGTTCAGCAAACTGTCATTGACACCCTTTACAAAACATTACTGCTAAAGAAACTGGCTATTCTCAGTGCACCAGTTAGATGGAAGGAAAAGGTTTGGTTTAGAAATTGTGGTCAAGCAACAACAATAACTGAAGCATTTGGTTAAGCTTCTGCTGAACCAGAGGCAATGTCAGAAGTGTCTTTCCTGGACACTAAAGAAACAGGTCTAGACTGTTTTATGCTCTGTGGTCTGACATGGGCTTTCCTAAGACCTCAGCATTGCCACAGGAAATGCCGCAATGCCATGCTGCATTGATGCTGAAGTTCATGCAAAAAGACCTTTAACCAAGTAATAATACAATGTAGTATACAAAAAATATTTTTGAGTTTTTCAGTATTTCTCTTTTAAAACATTTTTATTACTGCTGTTTTGTAAAACATTTTTCTGAGAAACTAAATTTGAGTTTTATGTAAACTATAATCAAAATCAACAGAAATAAACATGTTGAAAAATGTGACACTGTTTAATCATTCTATATAATATATATCATTTAACATTTTTAAATGAATTACTGAAAGTAATACATTTTTCAGTGATAATTTACTGAGACGCAGCTGTTACTACAAAGAAGCAACTCGAATGGAATACAGATAAGGCCCCTTGTGAAAAAGGATGGAGATTTGCATTATCAATGTCCATTAGCCCGTGATTGGTTGAAGCCCTAATTAATCACTTGGGCCCGCCTTGTCATCCAACAGCAACTTCTTCATGCAGATCTTGATGCTGCTGCTGGTGGACTGCAAAGTTATGGCTTCTCATGTATGAAAACAGTTTCAGCGCCCCATTATTCAATCATACCAGAAGATGTCCCAATCGTCCTGGACTGTAAACGCCGATTATAAGGCGATAATCACATTGTGACATCAGACGAGTTGATGCAGCGCCTCCTTTTCCGCCTTCCATATACAGAACACTGCCTTCACCCTCCACAGGAACCTTGTTTCCACTTGAGGCTTTTATTAGACTCGTAATTGCATCGTACATCAACGCTGTGTGGGGGCCCGTTGCTGCCTGGGACATGCCGATAAGGCACCTGCATGTTGGATGATGGACAATATCATCCAGTGTCTTCTCTGACCGGCGGCCTGGACACCACACTAAGTCCTAAAATGTTTTAATTAACCAAAACCCATCAAATAAAAACATCCGTCACAGAACTGAAGAGGGTCTACTGGTTTTATTGGACCTGCTGTAGATAAGACTGATTGGACAGTCATGCTGATGTGTCCTTGAGCAAACCAAGCCAATGACTCACTGGGGTTGCTGCTTTTTTGTCTAGAGGCTTTTAATCGACACATAATGGTGCAGACACACTTACTTTCTGAAATGTGCTTTTAGATTATTTTCAGAGCAGTTGAGTAAAATATATTTTTTCCAAGACATCTTTAAAATTACAGTTTAAATTAACTCACTTTTCAAGGTAAACTAAACACATTCATTTTTTTAATATGTGTTGCTGTCAGGTTTAACATCAGCTGAGTTTTATGTGATCTGTATCAAGTTCAGGAAAAAGTGGGTACTGTCCATAGTACTGAATTTGGTTCCATTTCCCTGACAATTCTCTATTAGCCTGAGCCTTTCCCACAGCTTTCAGTCACACAACCATGTTATTTCGGCATGGGGGCTGTGTTCGTTTTTAAGTAGTTCAATGTGGGTTTTAAAGTATGTTTGGATTTGGTCAAGTACCTCTATTTTCATCATCTCCTCTCTTTTTCCTAGCTGTAGAAAAAACATATCTTGATTCATCCATCCCCATGCACAACAGTCAAAGAACAATGTTATTTTCCCTCATATTTTGACCCTTTTTCCTCATAAAGAAATTCATTTTATTTAACTCTAGCAAACAAGACTCCATCCATCCATCCATCCATTCATCCACTTCTTTGTTTATCCATCCATTCATCCATCCATCCATCCATCTTGTGCCTATATCCACTATATCCACATGCAACCCTGCAAGATGGGCTGCTGGTGACTGTCTTTAGTGGGCATTGGGCGAGTTGGGGTACACCCTGGACAGATTGCCAGTCAACTACAGGACACACCCATACAAACAGGACAAATTTGCTATGCTCACTCCAAAGGGAAATTTAGACAAACCAAATAACTGAACAGTCAAGTTTTTGGACTGTGGGAGGCGTACCAAGAGAGAAGATGCAAACTCCATGCAGCAACACCCCTCACAGGTATCTACACTCACCTGCCACTTTATTAGGTATACCTGTCCAACTGCCTGTTAACGCAAATTTCTAATCAGCCAATCACATGGCAGCAACTTTAGGCATGAAGACATGGTCAAGACGATCTGCTGCAATTCAAACCGAGCACCAGAATGGGGAAGAAAGGTGATTTAAGTGACTTGGTTGTTGGTGCCAGACGGGCTGGTCTGGGTATTTCAGAAACTGCTGATGTACTGGGATTTTCATGCACTACCATCTCTAGGGTTTAGAGAGAATAGTTTGAAAAAGAGAAAATATCCAGTGAGCAGCAGTTCTGTGGGGGCAAATGCCTTGTTGATCTCAGAGGAGAATGGCCAGACTGGTTCGAGCGGAAAGCAACAGTAACTCAAACAACCACTTGTTACAACCAAGGCATGCAGAAGAGCATCTCTGAACGCACAACACGTCGAACCTTGAGGCGGATGGGCTACAGCAGCAGAAGATCACACCGGGTGCCACACCTGTCAGCTAAGAACAGGAAACTGAGGCTAGAATTTGCACAGGCTCACCAAAATAGGACAATAGAAGATTGGAAAAATGTTGCCTGGTCTGATAAGTCTCGATTTCTGCTGCGACATTTAGATGGTAGGGTCAGAATTTGCCGTCAACAACATGAAAGCATGGATCCATCCTGCCTTGTATCAACGGGTCAGGCTGGTGGTGTTGGTGTAACGGTGTGGGGGATATTTTCTATTTCACACTTTGGGCCCCTTAGCACCAATTGAGCATTGTGTCAATGCCACAGCCTACCTGAGTATTGTTGCTGACCATGTCCATCCCTTTATGACCACAGTGTACCCATCTTCTCATGGTTACTTCCAGCAGGATAATGCGTCATGTCATAAAGCAGGAATGATCTCAGACTGGTTTCTTGAACATGACAATGAGTTCACTGTACTCAAATTGCCTCCACAGTCACCAGATCTCAATCCAATAGAGCACCTTTGGGATGTGGTGGAACAGGAGATTTGCATCATGGATGTGCAGCCGACAAATCTCCATCATCTGTGTGATGCTCTCTTACTCGTACTCGTACTCGTCGTCTTCCGCCTTATCCGGGACCGGGTCGCGGGGGCAGCAGACTCAGTAGAGACACCCAGAGGTCCCTCTCCCCAGACACCTCCTCCAGCTCCTCCGGGGGGAGCCCAAGGCGTTCCCAGGCCAGCCGAGAGACACAGTTCCTCCAGCCTGTCCTAGGCCGTCCCCTGGGCCTCCTACCGGTGGGACGTGCCTGGAACACCTCCCGAGGAAGGCGTCCAGGAGGCATCCGGTATAGATGCCCGAGCCACCTCAACTGGCTCCTCTCGATGTGGAGGAGCAGCGGCTCTACTCCGAGCCCCTCCCGAATGGCCGAGCTCCTCACCCTATCTCTAAGGGAGCCACCCTACGGAGGAAGCTCATTTCAGCCGCTTGTATCCGGGATCTCGTTCTTTCGGTCATGACCCAAAGTTCATGGCCATAGGTGAGGGTAGGAATGTAGACCGACCGGTAAATCGAGAGCTTCGCTTTTCGGCTCAGCTCTCTCTTCACCCCAGGGATTGCCACCGCGACAGGCCCCGCAGACCTTACGGCCGCAGCTACGGGCAGCAGCCTCGACAATAGATGCGGAGAACATGGTCCACTCGGACTCTATGTCTCCAACATCCCCCGGAATCTGGCCGAAGCTCTCCCGGAGGTGGGAGTTGAATACATCCCTGGCCGAGGGCTCCACCAGGCCTTCCCAGCAGACCCTCACTATGCTCTTGGGCCTGCCAAGTCTGTCCGGCTTTCTCCGCCTCCAGCGGATCCAACTCACCACCAGGTAGTGATTAGTGGACAGCTCAGCCCCTCTCTTCACCCGAGTGTCCAAAACATGCGGCCGAAGGTCTGATGATACGACAACAAAGTCGATCATTGACCTCCTGCCTAGGGTGTCCTGGTGCCAAGTGCACTGATGGACACCCTCATGCTTGAACATGGTGTTCATTATGGACAATCCGTGACTAGCACAGAAGTCGAATAACAAAACACCACTCGGATTCAGATCAGGGAGGCCATTCCTCCCGTTTACGCCTCTCCAGGTGTCACTGTCGTTTCCCACATGGGCGTTGAAGTCCCCCAGCAGAATAATGGAGTCCCCGGGAGGGGCACTATCCAGCAACTCCGACAGGGACACCAAGAAGGCAAGGTACTCCGCACTACCGCTCGGCCCGTAGGCAGTCAGAGACCTATCCCCAACCCGAAGGCGCAGGGATGCGACCCTCTCATCCACTGATCTAAACCCCAACACAAAACGGCTGAGCTGGGAGGCAACAAGCAAACCCACACCAGCCTGCCGCCTCTCCCCGTGGGCCACTCCAGAGTAGAAGAGAGTTCAGCCCCTCTCCAGGAGATGGGTTCCAGAGCCCACGCTGTGCGTGGAGGTGAGCCCGAATATTTCTAGTCGATATCTCTCGACCTCCCGCACAAGCTCAAGCTCCTTTCCCCCCAGCGAGGTGTGACATTCCACGTCCCTAGAGCCAGCCTAAGCATCCGGGGATCGGGCCGCCGAGGTCTCCACCTTCGTCCGCCACCCAATCCTCTTTGCATCGGCCCCTCATGGTTCCCCCTGCAGGTGGTGGGCCCACTGGGGGATGGCCTCACGTCTCTCGTTCGGGCTTGGCCTGGCAGGGTCCCGCGAGGAGCAACCCGGCCACCAGGCACTCTCCAGCGAGTCCCGACCCCAGGCCTGGCTCCAGGGTGGGACCCCGACTCCGCTGTACCGGGCAACGTCACGTGCCTCGATATTCTAGTCCTCATGAAGGATTCTATCATGTCAATTTGGACCAAACTCTCTGAGGAATGTTTCCATTACCTTGTTGAATCCATGCCACGAAGGACTAAGGCAGTTCTGAAGGCAAAAGGGGGTCCAACCTGGTACTAGCAAGGTGTAACTAATAAAGTGGCTGGTGAGTGTATATACAGGACCTTCTTGCTGCAGGTCAATAGTGGTAACAACCGCACTATAACATTAGCTTACTATATTACAAAACATACCCTAGCATTATCATATTATTTATTGTTAATATAGCAGTTATTGCTTCTGTTTTGTGCCTTTGTATAATTATCTTTCATACTTAATTTCTGTGTTGCCCTTTGTCCACTCTGACTGCTTTGGGCAGAATCTCAGACATAGCAGCAGGATCTAAAGGAATCCCTAGGAAGCACTACTATCCTTACAAAACATTTGTGGCTAAAGTTGTTAGTATCCTTTGATGACATTCTTTGACTCTTCATAGTAATGGTAAACAGTTTATCAGAATACACAGAAATAAATTATTCCAAGTTTTAGGTAAGCATACAAGGCAATGAGAACAACTTGTTAGTTTTTTTCTATTTTGTGTTTAACCCAAGCTCAATTAAACAGTTCCTCAATCAAAGCCTGTCCTCTCTCCAAGTTGTTTCAAAGAACTATAATTGCAGCAATATTCTGATCTTGTCATGCCACAGAGCCGAGCAGAGGTTTTCTTTGGTGTGCTGCTGTACTCCTGTACTCTCTCTCTCTCTCTCTCTCTCTCCTTCCCCTACAGGGTGCGACAGGCAGGTGCAGCTGAACAGCTGCACCGCATCATGGCTCATCAAGGGAGCATTCATAAGCTGCCGGAGTCCCTGAAGGAAGCGTCAGATTGATATCTTGCCTGAGTGGTAATCAGACCTACTGACCTTGCCATGTAGCATTTGTTATTGTGATCTTGTTACTTAACCATATTTCTCTGCTCTTCATCTCAGTCTGATCAGACCCTGAAGACCCAGATCCAGAGATATCCCGTCAGACGCCTTGTACCCTAGTCCACAGTGAGTTAGAGCATTTAACTGTTTTTCCACTCCTCCAGCCTCCAGCAAACTTTTACCTCGAGGAAGAAGCTCACCGTTCCTCCTGACCCCTGCCTTTCGCCTCCCTGCCTGTCCACCCTCCAACCTGTGTTTCAGTAAACCTGTTAAACCTTCATTCAGCCTACGTAATTGTGGCTCGCTCTAGAGTCTCCTGTTCAGTTATCATGACAGATCTGTTCTTTTTTGTTCCTCTTTAAGGTCACAACTATACCTCCAGTGTCTCTGCTAACTATTTCCTACAAAGTAAAAGACCCTTTATGAAGGTGTTATCGATAGTATTGAATATTCAGAGTCTGAGAAGGGTGTTTCCAGTGGCACCATGTTGTTGCCTATCTAAGATGCATTTTCTGTACTTAATTACTACATGTTACTGTTAGTTAACACAGAGGTTCTACATTTGGTTTTGCACAAATTTTTGACTCTTTCTTTTTTTTTTTTGCACCTGTACCAACTTTTTAAAATTGTTGTTAATCTATTTGCATGATGGTAATTAACAAACTCATCTCGGGGCAGTTTACAATGACAAATCCAATTTTTATCCTGTTAAATAGAATCCATTTAAATACCAGTGCATTTTTATTTAATCCAACTCATGTTACAATCAAATCAAACTGTCGAATTTCATGCAAATACATACAATTTGGTTAGAATAATACAGTCACTTGATAATTTAATGCCAATTGATAAAATGTTATCTGTGAAGCTTAGCTGACTGCATCAAGTCCTTGACTTTCCAGCAGTTCTTCTCCCTAAGCAAGCATGTTGCGACAGTGGAGAGAAACTATTGCCTTTCATCAAGAAGAAACCTCCAGCAGAACCAGGACTGAGAGGACAGCAGCCAGACACAGAAAAACACACAAGCTCTAATCTAATTACTTTACACCAAAAAGAAAAAAAAACATGTCAATTGCTCAGTCAGTTGCTCCGTCCAGGAAGGACAGCCAAACACAGAATCACTTTCTATGGGATACAACTTTACTATGTTTATAATCAGATACAAACTGTATGTTTATTTACGGTGTTTAAATGATTAATTCTTTGGGTTTAGTTTCAGTTTACACTAAACCATTTAGCAGTTTGGCTTCTCAAGGTGTATCCAAGATAAAGTTTGCAGGCTATCATTGTTTTTTGTTAAGATGTTCCAGATATCCAGATGAACCTTAATCCCCTTCCTTACTCTCTCTTCTGACAGTAGAATTACATCAGTCTAAACTAAATTCGTCCTGTGATTAGGATGCACACTTTGACTCTGTTGGATCAGTAACTTAAACTATTAAACTAGTGATCTTCACAAACAGAAAGTGAGGATACCAATATTAATGACAGAAGGAATCACAGGAGGCATATGAATTGATCATTTCCATAACTTGTGTGACAAAATAACTGTTTTGTAATTAAAGCTTTATAAATGGGGGCAGACACTCTTCAACCATTGGCCTTTTGAACCCTCAGTTATAATCTGCGTCTTGACTTAATTCAACATAAACCTCTTAGAAGGTGAAACTCCGGACACCTCTTGTCATGCTCTCTTTTTAAATCTGTGGGCTTAACTTCACCTCAATTCTTCAGTGGCCGTGGATTACTCCACCCAGACCACCTGCAGCAATCAGCCCACTGTGGATAACATGTTGGGCACAAATGTGTCCCTTCCAATGGGCTGCAAATGCCCGGACATGTAATGGCGACAGATCCTCAGAGATTTAAAGTCTAAATATAATACAGTGCAGCATCTTGTGAAGTGTGTTTGGTAACTGGTTTGGGAAAGACTTATTTATAGAACAACCCTGTGGGCCTAAAGTAGTGCATAACATTGTGTAAATAGACCCATAACTTGTTACTTCACCAGATCAGCATGTTCACTGGGGTCTCACAGCAGGAGCAGAAACATATGAGGATCTGCATAAAAAAAATACTTTAGGGTAAGCACAAACAGTACAAGACAGATATTCTGGATTACAGGTTGGATGTACATTTCAGGAATTTGATCATAGAAATTATATTAATGAAAAAATGTAGCTACTTCTGCATTGAAAAATACTTTCACTTTAATGCCATAAGACGTTCCACCCAGTTTCTTTATCTTATCTACTTTATCTACTGTGATACTTCAAGTACAGTTCACTTTCTTCACTTGGTTTAATGCTGATCTACTGAAAGCATCTAAGAATGTATCCTTCAGCACTGCATGGAGAGCTGAATGTCAGGTGACAGGTGTGATTTACATCCGTTTTGAGTTGTTAATCAATCTTTGACTCTAATGAAATCTTGTGTGTACATAATAAACAGTATCACTTGTCATAATAAGCATACGTAATGGCATTGCATGAGAGGATGTGCAGGAATTTTACTTTTGGAGGCATTTTTTTTTGTCTTAAATTTTGACTTAAGTCAATGATCTGAGCACTTTATCCAAAGATATAAAAAAACCCAAACCTATGAAAACATTCAATCTAGAGCTAATTTGGTGTCTTTCCAATTATACAGTTAGTGTATTGATTTACAAATGTTTCTGATTTCACCTGTTACCATGTAAAAGGCCTTAAAACATAATTTTTTATTGTAGTACTAATAAAAAAGCTAACTTTTAATTTCATAACATATATTCTGAAGGGGAAAAAATCCTCAATTCAAGTTTTTTTTTTTACAAAATCACTGGTTCAGCACCTGTCGGTATCTCTAAAAATTCCCATAAAATAAACATATCTAAAAAGAAAGTTTTACCTTTCTTTAAAAATGATAATGAATACAATTTAAAACAAAAACAGTGCTTGATAAGACCAAAGTTTATCTTACCACTAAGTACAATTAGGAGGATGGCTTGATGACAATCCAAGTCCCTTGGTAAAATCCTTTTCAAAGCTCTCTGTTAGAATTCTGGGACTAAGAGTGGCATCCTGGGGCCGCCAGATCTCCAAAACAGTCATCAGACAAAACACGTCTTCCAATCACAGTTTGTTAAACTTTGTGATCTTAATCTGAAACTGTGTCCTTTGGTCTGATGAAACTAAGACTGAACTTGTTTTTCTTCTAAATGTTCTGGGAATCTTGTTAGACTTCATTACATAATGGACTCTGAAATACAATCAAAATATCATAAAATTAATGTTTCAAAGCACATGGCCAGATCAACACAAAACTGGTTTACTTGACAAAAAGGATCATCTAAGTCACTTGATCTTAATCCAACACAGGACATTCAAGAGAGACTTTGTAAGAGGATTGGTCAAAAGGCCCTGTTCCTGTAGGCTCCAGTCTGGAACAATGGTATAGAAGTTGCAGAGCACTGTCCTTTTATGTTGGAAACAATTTTATTACTAATAGTGCCAGAAAGTGTCGTACAACAGCAACAACTAATAATCTTCCATACTTTGTTTTTATACTTCATTCCCAATGTATTGATGTTAAGATTTTTAAGAAGGTCTATAAAGCATGTGATCCACAGTCCAACTGACTAGATAATGCTTGATTAAACCTAAAACTGACTCTTAATGTGCATAAGTAGAGCAAACAGTGAAAGCTTTATATGGTGAGGAGGTACAAAACCTAACAAAAACAATCAGAAAAAGATGAAAAGGACCAGACTTCATATAGCTTGTAACAGGAGCAATAAGTGATATATTTCTGCAGCACAATGTGAGGGTTGAGTAGACTGCAGACTGTGTGACATTTGTATCCTGTTAAACCCCTTTGTAATCAAGCAAAAGGTGAGGGATCAGGGATGATCATTTGGAGGATTTACTCTTCCTTAATTCCAGATCCTAAGGATTTATTCCAGGCGTCTAATCTCAGTCGTCTCATTCAGGAAGAGAGTTATTGAAGATCTAGCAACTCTGACTTAAGAAGGAACCACATAACTGGATCCCCTTTATTCCTGATTTGCAGCAATGCAGCCCCCTGAGCTTTCAAAAAATGCTTCGTTCTACATGCGTCCACAGGAGGAGCCCCCTCTGTCACAAGCTGGCTTCATCACTCTCTCCATCATCATGGCTTTTTTTACCATTCCTGCCATCGTACTGAACGCTACAGTGATCATTGTGTCCCTCATGCACAAGCAGCTGAGGCAGCCACTTAACTACGCTCTGATGAACATGGCTGTAGCCGACCTGGGCACAGCGATGACCGGGGGGCTGCTGTCGGTGGTGAACAATGCTCATGGGTACTTCTCCCTGGGCAGGACAGGCTGTGTGATGGAGGGCTTCGCAGTGTCCTTGTGTGGTGAGTCAAAAGAGTGGACTAGTTTAGGAACTGCTCACTTTATTTGACTAGTTATTTAAACTTTTCTTTCTCTGCTTCCCTGCAGGCATCACATCCCTGTGCACAGTGGCTCTGATCGCAGTAGAGAGGATGTTTGTGGTGTGTAAGCCTTTGGGACAGATAAACTTCCAAAAGAAGCATGCTATTGGAGGTGTAGCCTTGTCCTGGCTGTGGTCTCTTGCCTGGAACATGCCCCCACTCTTCGGCTGGGGCAGGTACGAAATGGAGGGAGTCGGGACGAGCTGCGCACCAGACTGGCACAACACAGACCCAAACAATGTCTCCTACATCATTTCTTACTTTGCTGTGTGTTTTGCTTTTCCTTTCACTTTGATCCTGATCTCATATGGAAAACTTCTGAGGACGCTACGCCAGGTGAGACGGTTTTAATTACCAAAGAACATTTTAGATATATTTGAGATTCAAAATCTGCATCTTCTACTTCAGCACTTTGGAAGGAGTATACTGTGTCATATTTATGTGAGAGGTGTGATAGGGAATAACTTTAGATAATCATCTTGCTCAGTAAAGATTAAACTTTACTGAGCAAGTAACTGATTAAGCTTATATGTGATATTATTAGAATTAAAACTGCAGTTCACAGTTCAGAGTTAGTGTTAGTTGGGCTTTCCTGTCAGTCACTGATCATTACTGGTATTCTTTGTTACAGGTTTCAAAGATGGCCTGTGTGGAAGGAGGAGCAGTAGCTAAAGGGGAGATGAAGGTGGCATTCATGGTGATTCTGATGGTGCTGTCATTCCTGGTCAGCTGGCTGCCATATGCCGGCCTGGCCATATTTGTGGTCTGCAGACCTGATGCAAAGATTCATCCATTGGTAGGCACAGTGCCGGTTTACCTGGCCAAGAGTAGCACTGCATACAATCCCATCATCTATATCTTCCTCAACAAACAGGTAATTTAACAGCACACTTTAAGTATTTTAAACAATTAGATTAGCGATTGTAAATCACTTTAAATAACCCCTGCTGGGATCACATCAGCTCCATCTAGTGGTGATAGCACACAACACACAGACATCCTGTTAGAGAAATGATGTTTCAAATCTACTACATGACTTCCGTAAATCTGAATATATAAATAGCTTGCTTACTGTTACATCATAATCTCAACAGATAAATAGATCACTTTAACTGTTGGAAGCTTACCAGAAATTTAAAAGCAAAACTGTGATAATACACTGCTGTACAATTAGATAACAAGCAACTGTCTGATCATCTTAAATGTTATTTTGTACATTTGTTCTTCTACGGGGATAACTATTACATTTTTATCCACAATTCAACATACTACATATATTGAAAGTCAGCGCACACGCACACACACACACACACACACACACACAGTTTTACTTTTTTTTGTTAAAGAAAAACAACAAGAAAAAAACAAGTTAATGGCAGCCTTACTCTGTTAGTGGCTTTACCCCGGATAGAAAAATAGCTAATTATCGAATCAATGAGCCTTTTTAGAGGAACGAAAAATTAAGAATCTGCAAACAGTTAAAAGCAGCAACAGCTAGGGTAAAGTCATTGTCATGGAGAGAAACAAAGCTAAACACAGAAGCCCTGAGGAGGATATGGGGTGCTGTTTGTGAAGTTGCACAGACAAAAACTGACAGCAGTATTTTCAGTTAATTAGCCAATCATGAGGGGAAAAATAATTGAGTAAATTTAAAGTCAGATTTTCTCAATGTCATTCATACATACTAAATATTTAATTAGCAAGCTAAATATTTAGTTTACACAATAAATATTTAAATAGCAAGCTAAATATTTAACGAAATATTTAGTTCCAATTTCAATATTTAGTTAGCAAACTGAATGTTTCGCTCCAAAGTAAATATTTAGTTCCAATTTAAATACTTAGTTAGCATGCTAAATGTTTAGCTCCAAAGTAAATATTTAGTTAGCCAATTCATTATTTAGTTTGTAAACAAAATATTTAACTTCTAACTAAATATTTAGTTTTGAGCTAAATATTTAGCTTCCTAACTAAATATTTAAGTTGGAGCTAAATATTAAGTTTGGAACTGTGACATTTATAAATGCATGAATAACATGTAAAATGTTTAGCTCCAAAGTTAATATTTAGTTTACAAATTAAATATTTAGCTCCAATTTAAATACTTAGTTAGCATGGTAAATATTTAGCTCCAAACTAACTATTTAGTTAGCAAGCTAAATATTTAGCTCCGATTTAAATATTTGGTTAGCAAGCTGAACGTTTAGC
The DNA here is from genome assembly GCA_036173005.1 of Crenichthys baileyi. Lineage (NCBI taxonomy): Eukaryota > Metazoa > Chordata > Actinopteri > Cyprinodontiformes > Goodeidae > Crenichthys > Crenichthys baileyi. The sequence goes on along the minus strand of JAHHUM010002614.1, from coordinate 758,932 downwards.
TTCAAATTAAATATTTAGTTTACAAACTAAATATTTAGTTAGCAAATTCAGCATTTAGTTTGTAAACTAAATATTCAACTTCTAACTAAATATTTAGTTTTAAGCTAAATATTTAGCTTCCTAACTAAATATTTAAGTTGGAGCTAAATATTAAGTTTGGAACTGTGACATTTATAAATGAATGAATAACATGTATGTTTTTCTCTGGATGAAGCCAGAAAAAAAAAAAAGACATCTGAGTACAGAACGCTTAGACAGGAGTGCTTCAATAAGAAAGATAAACAAAAATCGTACATAAAGGGAATAATATCTCCATTAATGTTTTTATTTTTTAGGAAATAGACAAAGCTTTACACTGAAGCACTGAGAGTACATATAGTTAAAAAGAGCAATAAGCTTTGCCAGCAGTGTTGTGTGGGAAAGAAACAGCTCAACATAGCTCTGAGCCACTAGCACTTTCTATAAAGAAAAGACGAAGGCAGTACACTTAATGTTAGCTCCATCAATGACTTTATCCAATTAAAATAATTAAATAAATGTTTTGTATGCTTAAAAACTTACTTGGCAAGGTTTTACCAAACAACTATTATTTAGAGTCCGCATGTTAAATGGTTTTTATATGCTGACAGCAGTGACAGTTGCATGTTTAATAAACTGTGTATGTTTGTTTTATTAGTTTCGTAAGTATGCGGTGCCCTTCCTGCTTTGTGGGAAGGAGCTGGTGGATGAAGATGAGGCATCAGAGGCAGCGACCACCGTGGAGACAATGTCTACAAATAAAGTGTCTCCCAGCTGACATCAACAATTCACTTATAACCAAATTTCTCTATGAAGCACGACAATAAATGTATCTGTTTTTTGTGTCCTGCTATGCAAGTATGGGTGTTTTTCAAAATGTGCAATATGAAAACCAAACAGTTTAGAGTTGAATGAATGAAAACATTAATTCAGCATAAATTGATTTAATGATGATAGAAAACAAAATATCAAATGAAGTCAAGGCCAAAATAAAATGAAAAAAGAAATACAAAAAAATGCATTGATACAAAATCTAGAGGATTTATATATGTATTAAAGCATTTGCTACTGAGAGAAATTATGTTTTAATGAATAAAAACATTGAGCAAATGTCAAGACTTTCAAGTAGAGAACATTACCATGGGTCATCCCATATGTTTGTACATATTTTACACTATCTTCTATTTTAATACAGATTTCTGAACATTAATAGTTGTTATAGTAAGAATAATAATCATAATAGGACAAAGAAAAACTAAGAAATGTTTCAATGAATATGTGTTTCTCTGTAAACTGGTATTTTGTCAGTAATTCTTTTCATACCTGCCGAACAGAGGAACAGTGCACCTTGAAAATATTTTTTATACTCTTTCATTCCCAGCATTTAGAGGTGAAGTGTAAATGACAGATACAGATTCCACTAAACTATACATCACAAAAAGTACAAAAAAATCATCTCACCTTAATACACAAATCGGTTTAGAAAAAGGAGAAATGAAAAGTACTATACTTTTACTTGTGCAAAGACAAACAATTATGTGCTAATATTTAAATACCGTTGGTATACACTTAACCAAATTATTTTCTTTTCTCAGGAATTCCCTGACATGAGGTAAAAGTATGTTCTGTTTATCTTTAGTTTCAAAACAACTTTTTTAAAAGTCTTTAGAAAATAATGCATATCTTCAGTTCTTTAGTTCTGTAATTGCTACAAATAGTACAATGTGCCTTTTCTGTGCATTGGTCCTTTTAGCCATCAATAAAAAGGACTAGAACACATTTTTGTTTTCAACTCACAAACAATTCAAAAAGCCCTTTCATTGTGCACACAAAGTGGAAAACCTCAACCTTCAAGACAGCATTCAGCATTCAGATTGAACGTACACCCACCTATGAATCATATGCTCATGAGCAACAGATCATAGGAACCTTAAACATTATCTGTGGAAAGTTCATCTGTTTTGATACTTGAAAGAAACGCTATATTTTATTAAGTCCAGTAAGTAATGGATCAGGAAATTATAACTCATGAAACACAGAAAAGGTTGAGCTTTTGAAAGGAAAAAACACACAGTTCAGGTTAAACCCCAGGATATCTCAGTTAAAGTCTCCACACTGTGCAAACAGATATGCTGACACAATGATATGTTGTCACAGTTGCCTAACGAGGTATAAACTGTATGCAGTAAACCAGGTGGGCAGAGAGAGAAAGGAGTATGGACGGGTTTGTATTGCTTTGCACCTCCCAACCTTTCTGACACCAGGACGCCCCCTGCTGTTCCACCGTGAAAACACGCTGCAGTGACCTTTGGATGAGAGTGGCTGCAGGAGGCAGCCGCACACTTCAAGCTCTCACAAAACCCAGTGTCTTGAAAACGTATTCGTACCCAAATTGATTTTTCACATTTTGTCACAGTGCAACAACAAACTCCAATGTATTTTATTAGGATTGTATGTGATAGAGCAACATAAATATAAAGTATAAATCAGAAAATCCTGAATAGTCAGCTTTTTTTGATCTGATAACCCTAAAAGACATCTAGAGCAACCAAAAGCCTTCGTAAGTCACCTATTATTAGTAAATAGAGCCCATCTGTGTGTAATTTAAACTCAGCATAATTCCAGCTGTTTCCTTAAAACTGTAAACGAACAACATCATGAAGCCTAAGGAGTACAGAAGACAGGTCAGGGACAGAACTGTGGAAATGTTTAAAACATGATTAGGTTATAAAACAACAAGCTTTGGAAGTTTCACTGACATCTGACTATGAAATAATATGGCACAACTACAAACCTACCAGCACAGTCCACTTTAGCTGAAAGGCAAGTAGAGCGTTAATTAGAGAAGCAGCCAAGATCCCATGATTAGTCTACGGGATCTGCAGAAATACAAAGCTCATTAGTTGTGAACGGAGCAAATCTGACCTTTATGGAAGAATAAAAAGAATAAAGCTATTGTTGAAAGAAAGCCATAACAAGTCCTATTTGTTGCTCTGGACTGCAAAACGGTGTGAGGGGTGGTATACCAACACTGCAGATATCTTGGATACACCATCACCACAGAGACAAGTGGTGGTGAGACCATCATGATGTGGGGAGGCTTTTCTTCTGCATCAACAGGGAAACTGGTTAAAGCTGATGGGAAGATAGGCAGCTAAATACAGAGCAATAGTTGACAAAACATTAGTTAGAGACTAAAAAGACAAATTAACTTTCCAGCAGAACAGTGACCTTAAACATCCAGGCAGAGCTACAAGGGAATTGTTTAACTCAAAGCATATGTTTGTGTTAGAATGGTCCAGTCAAAGTCCAGACTTAAATCCAATTGAGGTTCTATGGCAACACTAACATTAATGTTTAGATACACTGTAAATTGAATTTGACTGATCTATTTTGTAAAGAATAATAAGAATATTCGGCAAACATTTCAGTTTCTAGATGTGGAAAGTTGGGAAAGACTTGACACTAATTACAGCGAAAGGTTTTGCAACAAAGTATTGATTCTAAACATGCATTCTAAATGCATGCCATACATTTCAGATCTTTATGTGAAAAAAGAAAACAATGTATAATTTATATTCCACTTCACAATTATCTGGTCTATCACATATAATCCCATTGAAAATATGGAGTCTTTTGGTTGAAAGGTGTCCAAATGTAAAACAGTCATAATATACTGTATTTAGATTTTTGCAAGACACTCTACATAAAGACAGAGGAGTCACTGAGTAGTATGGAGTTTTAAACCAGTGCCATTATCATTCAAGACCGTGTTATGGGAAAAATCCCAGCACAAGTCTCACAAATATCAGTTTAACCCACTTTTAGTTCTTTCAGCAGCAAAAAAAGGCATTTCATCTGGGCCTGACAAACTAAAGTTTCATTCAAAAACCAACCAAGGAAGCAGCAATGTTTATGCATGGAAGCATTTAAATTCATGTACACACGGCACAAAATATCCAAATAAACGTATTCCTCAGATAGCTGTATCACTTGCACTCTAGAGGTTTGTCTGCAGAAAATGCTCCGCTTTGCAAAAGCCAACATATGTTACCCCATTTTAAGAAGTCATTTGTATATACTGTGCAGGTGTGTAACGATAGTAAAAGGTCTAAAATTGTTTCATAGGCAAAATAAAGAGCCATACTGGCAAAAAACAAGAAAGGTGTTTAAATATCATAGTACCTTATTAAAAATTATGCAAGCTTCCTTTTATAGAATAACAGGAGTCACAAGGGTTCATATTGCTGATCTTTTAAATGATACATAATTACAAAATATAGAGTTATCTCTTTACAAAGTTTCTCTTGTTATGTTATACAATTTACAGCATATCAACTAGGAAATATTAATCAGGCTATTCTTAAACATTTAAAATAACCTGCCTGCTAGTGCATTTAACCCCAAATGCTTTAGTTTCTTTAAACACACACAACTCAAGTTGAATGATGCTAAAAGAATGAAAGTTAATTCCTGCATAATCTGTTACGACTCGACATTTTCAATTAGCTTCAGCGATCCTAAAACAGCCGCTCAAACAACAAACAGATCAAGCTCTTCTTTCTCCTAAAGACTATATGACTAGATATGCCTCACTATGCTTGCATTGAAAACTTGCATGATATGCCAAACCTTAATAAAGTCACTGAGGTAATGACATCATACTGCTGATTGTCATCACCCTGAGACCCGCCCTGCAGAGCGTCTCACACCGTTGCCAGCTCTGGCTCATCTCTCTCCCTGGCATCAGTGTCCTGGCCTCTAATTGGCTGCGGGCTGTATTCCCTTCAGGTGAAGATCTTAGACAGAGAGTTTCAGTCAGTGCTTTGCTCTTGTCTCCTCTGCTGGCAGAAGGAGTATTCAACGTTCAGGACTTCTGTGGAGCTTCTCCCTTCTGTGTGCCTGTTTCTGCTCTGTGTTAAAGGCACTTCTTTTGGTCGGGGCCAACAGATGCATTTCTTTTTTTTAAATTGTTCTCGATTGTATCCTATCAGATCTGCAGATCTATCCGGCTGATGCTATAAAGTCGTAATGCAGATCATCTCATCTGCCAGGTCCTCCTCGTAAGGAGCTCTGGGTTCTGTCTCTGGCTCCTCGTCACTGTAACTGGCTACGTTGTCCGGCAGCTCGTAGTCTCTGTGGTTCAGAAGGGGAAACACGTTGACCCCATTAATGCCAGGGGCGATCCCTTCACTCAGCAGGTGGCTGGCTGCGCTCTCCATCTCATCTATTGTCATCTCACATGCATCTGCTATCTCGTGCTTCGTGGCAGCAACAAATTTGGGATCCTTGGCGTATCTCCCGAGCCCCTCTGATATCAAAACCTGCAGGAAAAAAGAGGAAAAAAGTTTAGGTTTTTTTAACATTTATTTTTTTGCGTAAATTTTGTCTTAACAGCGAAACACTTTGTCAAAATGTGAAGATGCAGACTTTTATTTTATTGGGAAATATGTCGTGGACTCAAACAAAGCAGGGGATAATTGTCAAGAGGAAGGACAAAGATTCATGTTATTTAATTTCTTATTTAAGCTCAATCAGATCGGAAGGAGAGCACCTGCAAACGTCAAGTTTAAAGTCTTGCCACAGATTCTCAGTTAGGCTTAGGAATAGGTCTGGAGTTTGACTAGGCCAGTCAAATAAATACATCTGCTTTAATCTAAACCATTCTATAATAGATAGATGATGTATGTTAAGGATGCTGTTTTTTTTCAGGATCAATGTGTACTTAGCTCCATCTAACTTTGCAGAAAAGGGACAGGGAAGCTAACTGAGGTAGGGAAGGTATATTTACTAAAAAGTGCTGTGTTTCTTTTAAGCTATGCAAAGAGTTTTGCATGTAGAAGAAACATACAATTTGGGTGTCATCTAATTAGAGCACCTTTTCCCACATTTGTTGTTTATCCTTCATAGCTATTGGCAGACTTCAAGGGGGACTTCCTAAAGCTGTCTGTCCAAGATGGTTTTCTTCTTATCTCACTTTCTAAGGCTAAATTTGTGGAGTTGACAACTTATAGTTGTCCTATAAACATTTTCTCCCACCTGAGCTGTTATTTTTATTTGTAAAAATAATTTAAAACCATGTATAGCTTTCCCTCTACTTCATATTTATGCTAAATTGTGTTCACATAAAATCCCAATAAAATACTTTTAAATTTGTCTGCAACGTGACATCAACTGAAACAGCTTAAAACTGACCGCTTCTACAAGGCTGGTTGCACTGCCTCTCTTCTGGTGGTACTGGTTGTGGTACTCCGGGGGCACCTGCAGGTGGATGGGTGAATACGTCCTTTGGGAAAAGTCTGGATCGTCTGTGTACCAGGAGCTCTTGCGCACAGACACATGGCTGCCAGAGATGCTCTCTCTGTGTGCACGGTCCACACGGATGAGAGGGGTGTAGTATGGCGACTGGTCTTTACTGGCTGGGGTGGCGGGAGGTGTGGCCCAGGAGCGAGTGGATCGGGTAGGGGAAAGGCAGTGGGCTCTGCTGGAGTCCAGGCCTGCTACAGCCATAACCTGAAGAGATTACACATTTTAGCTCTAGATGTACGCAGACAACAGAGAGGAAATATTACTGCTCGGGTCTAAGACCATCTAAACAGATCAGTTATTTCAAAAGATTTCTGTCAGAATTAAGATTGAAATGTAACATTTGTCTGAAACACAATATGAAAATAGACATGAATTACCTGATGCTGCATAAGGTGTAGTGGTAGAGCAGTACGCTGATGTGGAAGCTCATCCTGGCTACTTTGTCTGCGCAAACACTCAAAGTTAAAGGAAGGCCTTCTGTGCCCTGAATGACACAAATGTGGACCAGTCAGACATAAAAGTAAAATTACAAAATCATTCAAAGAAGAGCACCTCATGTTTGTCCAAGGAAAGGTTTTTTTTTGCAATTTTTAGTTAGAAAATGAACACCAGACAAAACAAGTTAAATGGAAAAAATATATTATATTTTTTTAAGAGTTACATGGAGGCTTGTATCTTTGTCCATAATACATTAAATATGTTAATTATTGAATAATTAAATATTATAACTTAAAGAACAAACAATTATTTTACTGTTTTAGTTTCTAATCATGGTCGCTGTGATGCAGCACATTATGAATTTTTGATTTTAGCAATCATCAAAGCAATTCATATTATCACACAGTAGTACAAGAGCTTTTGAAATAATTAAACAATAAAATAAATAAAAACATTTATTATTAAATTAAATCAAATGATTTTAAAAAAATAATTATTCAAGTTCTTATTAAAGTATATTATGTATCTAAAGAATATATTTATGTAACTATTTCAGGTTAATAAAGCAAACATGCAAATAAATATTATTTCTACTTTATTTTAGACATGTTCTTGGAATTTTAATAAGTTTCTATGTTTTACATTTAGATTTTTATTAATTAATTCATATTTCCAAACACATTTCTTGATTGGAAAAAGTCTATTTTTAATTTAGTATTTATTGAAGTCATTTATTTTCTTATTCTTTAATTTTGATAATGATTATGACAATTTTTATTATTAATAATAATATTATTATTATTTTAGCATTAATATGACAACTCAAGTTATTGTAGCAGATGTTACTATGCCAAAACGTAGACTTTGTGAAACATTTTGCTTACTATTGGACATACATGTGTTCGGAAATCCTAACTTGTGCTTTGGATTTGGAAGTATAAGCTATTTTACTTTCACAAAATTTCACACAAACAAAAATGTATATAACAAATTTTGTTTTGTGGTCAGATCCAGTTAAAAAAAGTCCTTCTTTGCACTGTTAGTTTTGTGTATAGATAAGCACATGAAGTACCTTGAGGTGTGGCAGGAAGCAGTCTTCTCTTTGGTGACCTCCGTGAGTCCCGGTAGAGAGGCTGCTCATCATCATCATAGTAACTGTCAGGGTGATGGTAGCCTTTAGGAGTTTCATACTCTGTGTCACTGGTCTGATACCTGCAGGTCAGATGAAAAATATAGCTCGTTAGAAAGCTGCACAAACAACAGCCAAAAACTTTTTTGATGTGTCTTGGTTCTTGCAGTTAAATAGAACGTAAAACCTCAGTAAACACATAGTAGCCTTGTAATCGATACTGAGAATGAGAAATTAAGAGAGAGTAATACCTGTCCCCTGATAGCATACTGTCCTCCTCATAAAACTCCTCCCCGCTATAATATTCCCCAGAGAAGCGGTCCTCATCAATCTCCTCTTCCCTGCAGATGGTGGGGTGACGGCCATCTCCTCTCTGGGACCTGAGGGACAATCAGGCCAATGCTTATTGTGTTCACCCTGCTGCATTTCCAAGGCGTTACCCGTGAACGGTCATGCATTGCCATGCAGATACAAGCCTCTTGGGGGGCAGCAATGCTAGAGACAACCCTTATTAATATTTACCACATAAAAACAAGACATATATCTGTAGATATCTGTTGGCTAACATTAGATTCACCACTAGATCGATTAAAATGTATTTTTATGGCAGTGCTGACAATTTTAATTTATGGTGAATGTGGCTCTAGTGTAAAGCGCTTTGAGTGGTCTGTATGACTGGAAATGCGCTATATAAGTTCAGTCCATTTACCATTTATATAAAAGGTATAATAACTTAATAAAACTCTGTTTAAAATTATATTGATGTGCTATGAAATCAAGCAGCCTGAGCCTTGTTCAAAGTCAGTCCATGTTTTTTGCTTCATGCAGGTCAACCATCAGCATTAATGGGTAATTCGGACCAGTTTACAAAACGGATTTAAAAAATATATATATTTACAAGAGAACGTATGCTAAGTCAAAAAAGATACCTTGAATCCTTTCCATGATCTCTGCCTTATACTTTTTAGTAAGCAATAAACAGAAAGAGGAAAACGCAAGTACGCCTTTTTTCAAGTCCAAGGGTTTACCTATCAGGAAATAATAATATAATCTGTTCCAACAGGTTCTAAAACTATTTAAATCTAATCCCATGTGGAAATATAACATGCCACAGATTACACACATCTGTCAGTATTTACAAAGATAAGGCCATAATGTAAAAGTTGATTCAGCATGATTCAGTGGTTTGTAGAACCACCTTTAGCAGGAATAAGCTAAAATAGTTGTTGTCTGTATGACCTTAATAGTCCACCGCAGGGCAGTGAAGAACTTTTGGCACAATCTACCTTAAAGCACTGCTTCAGAACATTGAGGATAGCAAACATTTGGTTCTCCACAGCTCCATGAAGGTCCCACCTCAGCTTTTCAATCATGTTAAGTTTTGGTCTTGGACTGAAACACCTTGATTAGCTGCTAGGCTTTAGATCAATGTCCTGTTGAGTACATAGTTTCAATCAAGCTTTAACCATCTAACAGATGGACTCACATTTAACTCTACAATACTTGGTATACAAAGGGTTTCATGGTCAGCTCAATCACTGTAAGGTATCCAGGTCATATGTCTGCTAAACAAGTACAAATCACCAACCTACCACCACCTTGATGAACAGATGGTATGAAGTGTTTGTTTTGATTTCTGTGCATTATGGCCAAATTTCTCTCATTTGGTCTCATCTGTCCAGAAGACACTGTTCCAGAAATGTTGTTGTTCATTTAGATGCAACTTTGTAAACATAGGTTGTGCTGCCATATTCTTTTTAAAGAGAGTATCTTTTTTTCTTTACAAAATACACACTTGTTATATCTTTTTTAACTGTACTGGCATAAACTTTAAAATTGAACATGCTAAATGTGGCATGTAAAGTCTGAGAAAAACTTCTTGATATTTTTGCAATTTCCCTGATAACAGTCTGATCTAGAGTTATTTCAATGGCTTCAAATTGTTTGGAAATTGCATCACAACAACTCTTCCCTATTTGTTGGGCAGCAAAAATGGCTTATCTTAGGCCAAAGCTGATACCTATAAACCTGGGCACACACACCTGTATTCTCCAGGCCAGAAATCACTGAAACTCAGCAAGGAATCAGAAATAGTAGTAAATCTTTCCATTTTTGTTTGGCATTTGTTTAATAATACGATAATAATGACAGTGTGGAGATTAGATTTTAATCATTCCAGAACCAGGAAAATACCAGATAATTTCTACTATGTTTTGACCAGTAGGATTTGAAAAAGGGTGTGCTCTTCGACAGTAAACCGAATTTAATCCTGTTTAGTTATTCTGTCTATGGTCACTAATAACCAACCAACCAATTTATGAATAATTTTCAAGAATTGGTTTATTTTTTTTACCAAGCATTAACTAATCATATGCAAATTTTTAAGGAGACGCTGTTGTTAAACTGCAAAAATAGAAATTTAAAGAAAGAAATTTGCCCTTCAAGAAATGCACAGCTAAAATGACTTGAACAGCAATATTAAGCCAGGTATAAGATAGTCCGGTTTTACTATATAGCAGATAAAATTAGCAATTCAAAATAACTATCCTACTATTTTTGTAAAAGTTCAATATGAATTTAAATAAAAGTCAATACATAATGACATAATATTTCTGAGGGGATTGATCAGAATTAGAAAGTAATTGCAAATTGACTAATTTTAGCTCTAAGTGCAAAACCAAATAATTAAAACAAAAAGAAGAGCTTGTATTTTCCATACGACTTTGGTCTTCAGGAATGGCATGACCCATAATCCATATTTTACATAATTGACAACTGCTTCATAACAGTAAGGGGGTAAGACAAGAAACTGGCACCATTTACCAAATTTTATGGATTTAGCAAGAATACCGTCATCCATGTCAAAATGAAACAAAAACAGCCCTTTGATTTCCTTTGAAACATAAAGCTGAAACCAAACCTAAGAAAACAACATACCTAACATACGTCTCATAGTAGCGCCTTCTGTCCAAGAGAGCAGAGGGATGATTGAGAGAAAGCATTTTAGTTAGGAAGGAGAAAGGGAGAACACAGAGAAAAGGGTGGAGGAGGAGAGACATATATATCTCATACAGTATATGAAACATATACAGCATTCTCATATATATGTATGAGGAGGACAGAGCATGATGACACATGATGTGTGCTCTTTTGTTGTAGATGTTTCTGTCCTTGAAGTAAAACCTTTGGTTCATGCATAAAGATGAGGCAATAAAATGGCTCTTCAAACCTATTTAGGGCTGAAGAGAAAATCTTCCAATGTTGAAACAGCCAACAAAACACAACGTATAAAGAATATCATGTTCTTCACTGATAAAAATAATAGTGAAAACAAAGGCTTGTGATTTATTATATTAAAAGCCTGGTGAAAATCTGCTTTTGCCAGAGGTACTTTATGCTCACAGTGTTGTTTGCATAGAATTTTTTTTTCTTATATACAGTTAACTTTAAAACCAGTGAAACAGCTCAAATCAATTTTTATTTATGTTGTACAACAAAAAAATTACTTTTTTTAAAGACTTATATGAAAAAAGAGATCAGCATTTCTGCTTTTATTTCAGTGTGGTCACACAAAGCTGTAGCAAGACCTGCCTTCCTTGGATGAGAACTTTGATCCACTTTATTCTGTGACCCAAAAGGTCTCAGAGTGACGCCAGGAAAAGCAGATTCCCAACCATCCCGAGGTCCCAAATTATATTTAGCTAAGTTAGAAATGCAGAAAGCTTTGAAATAACTTATGATTAGTCATAGCTTTCAATATCGATTACTGATTGTGTAAAACTCTGAATGTGAATTCTGTATTAATTCAATGATGTGATGATATGTTTGAGATCACAGGAGAATAACTTAATACACTTTATTGCCGAATGTATTCACTCACCCAGCTTGACTCGTATATGAACTTAAGTGACATCCCATTCTTAATCCATAAGGTTTAATAAGAAGTTGGTCCATGCTTTGCAGCTATAAGAGCTTAAACTCTTCAAAGAAGGCTGTCCATGTTTAGGAGCGTGTTCATGGGAATTTTTGACCATTCTTCCAGAAGCACATTTTTGGGGGTCATAGACTATTTGGTAAAAAGCTGGGTCCGTTCTCCGCGTAATTTTTCCCCCAAAGGGTTGTTTGGTTGAGGTCAGGGGGCTTTGTGCAGGCCGTCTATACCACACCAAACCTCTTTAAAAATGTCTTTATGGACCTTGCTTTGTGCAGTGGTCCACAGTCATGTTGAAAGAGGAAGGGGCCATCTACAAACCATTCTCACAAAGTTAGGAGCATGGAACTGTCCAAAATCTCTTGGTAAGCTGAAGCATTCATTAGTTAGGCTGTTCTTGGCTCTTTAGTTCCTTTCAATGGAACTAAGGGGCCACGCCCAGCTCCTGAAAAAGAACCCCACAGCATAATCCCCCCTCCACCAAAATGTACACTTGGCACAACACAGTCAGACAAGTACAGTTCTCCTGGCAACTGCCAAACCCAGACTTGTCCAGGGTTTTGCCAGATGGAGAAGTGCAATTTGTCACTCCAGAGAACATGCCTTCACTGCTCTGGAATCCAGTGGTGGCGTGCTTTACACCACTGCATCCGACGCTTTGCACTGCACTTGGTGATGAATGGCTTGGATGCGGCTGCTCGGCCATTATAACCCATTCCATTAAGTTCTCAGCACACTGTTCTTGAGCTAATCTGCAGACCACATGAAGTTTGGAGGTCTGGAGTGATTCAGTCTGCAAAAAGTCGGCGACCTCTGCACACTATGCGCGTCAGCATTCGCTGCCCTTGCTCTGTCAGTTTATGTGGCCTACTACTCCGTGGCTGAATTGCTCTCGTTCCCAATCACTTCCACTTTCTTATATTACCACTGACAGATGATGGTGGAATATTTAGGAGTAAGGAAATTTCACGACTGGACTTGTTGCACAGGTGGCATCTTATTACAGTACCAGGCTGGAATTCACGGAGCTCATGAGAGCAACCCATTCTTTAACAAATGTTTAAAGAAACAGTCTGCGTGACTAGGTGTTTGATTTTATACACCTGTGGAAATGGAAGTGATTGGAACACCTGATTTCAATTATTTGGATGGTGAGTGAATACTTTTGGCAATATAGTGTTTAAAGAAGTCAGATAGGAGACAGTTATTATGAATAAAGTGATCATTTGTGGAGCTTAGAAAGATTTTCAGATGCCTTTAGGAAACTAAGGAACCTGATATCAACCAGGGGCTAAAATTGTGAGTTAAACAGCGTAATTTAAAGATCCGGTCCACATACCTGTTCGAGTGGCTCAGCGGTCACACCTATGCTAGGAGTAAGAGCGCCCTCAATCAGTAGACCAGCCTCTGGCTGATTTGAACGGCTATAGGCTGAGACTCAGTCATTAGCCAAGGTAAAAGCCAAATGTCGGACAGACATGTCCATAGAGACACATCAGATTATGTGATGTAAAAGTCAGGCGTTCCGTTTCTTCTGCTGAAGCTGTTCTGGTGCTTGTAAAGTTGGATCATTCCAAGTTTTGAAGGCTAAAAACAACCTTTTTCACATATCCATCCATTCAGTTCAAGGTTGAATATAAAAATCAGTATTAGGCCATTAAACCTTTCTAAGGCTACTAAGTATCCTATAGGAACATTATAATTCTTAGGTTTAAACAAGTTTATATATTAACATTAATTTCCTGGTTGTAACACTTTTTTTTAATAGTTAGTGTATAGATTAATTAATGTAGCATTAGGTTATTAGTTATTTCATGTTTGTATGTTTCCTTCAAACAAACAGAAAACCTCCTGTTAGTTACAAGTGACAATTGTGCTCTCTTCAAAAATAATATATCAGCTTCCACACAGAAGCTAATATCTACTGTTTTTACACAAGATAACTGAAGCAACCGCTGAATGCTGACCTCTTTTCTCGATGTCCAAATATCTTTAGTATGGCAAAAATAAGAAAGCCTGTCTTGTTTTTTCTAATAGTTTCAGGGCAGAATAGAGTGAGAAAATGTCAGAAGAAAAAAACAGAACAAGAGAAAATTCTGTCAAATCCTATTAGTTTTATTGTACTTTTTATTGTAATAAAGGCCCAATTGTCCTTCTGCAGTTTTTGTAACTCTATCTTTACTTTCATTATAAAATTTGCCATATCTGTTATAAACCATGAGTATCATAATCTAGTTGGAGTAAAAAGTTGACAAACATTTATGTCTATTGTAGTTTACAAAGTCCTACTTCAACCATTTATATTAAAAAATAATATAAATAGAGGTTAAGAAAAACAAGGCACAAAGGGAATCCAACACGGGATAAATTAATTGTACATTTCATGCTATAGTTCAGCTCAGTGTTAAAAAAATGTTTCTACCTTTGACCCTGTGGCGTTCGGGGCTTGTTGTAGTCGTAATAGGAGGTGCGTAAACCAGGGTAACCATTAGGAGGGGCGCGTTCGTAGTAGATATGGTGTCCTCCGTTGGGCAGACTGGACATGTTGGCGTTGTTCAAGTTGATGTTGGTGGATTTAGGAGATTTGCCATAGGAGTTGTGGTGGCGGTGGTGATGGTGGTGATGGTGATGATGGTGGTTGGGGTGAGCCATTGCATTGGCTCGAGAAAGACGCCCCACTGGCTGCTCCATGTGAGCATAGTGAGGCGGAGGCTGCACCTGCAGGGGGCGCTGTGTGGTGTTGGTTTGATGCCCATTGGCTCGCCGATGACCGCCGTTCATGAGGTGGTTACCAAAGAGGCCGCCGTTACGCTGCAGAGGAACGTTCAAAGCAAAACCACAAGAGCTACTTATTCTCATAAAACAGCTGAGAATACAGACTGCTAGTGTTTAGTCCGACAACTGGCATAATTTTAACAGTTATGTGCATAAAAGTAGGTTTAAAAGCTGGTTCATGGCATGATATGCGAACAAAATGATAGCACTGTTGAGATTATTGTTGTATGGAGGCAAAAACTAGGCATGGGCCAGTATTTAATGCTGACATTATGACCTTGCTTATAGCTTTAAGAAAATAGCACAGTTTTACCATTTTACTATTTTATATTAAAATATTTAATACAATGTATAACATAATTTAGCCATGTTAAAACAGATACACATATAATGTCTACTACTTTTAAAATAAATCACATTTAGCTGTATTACATTGCTGTTATATCGTTCTTTTTTAGGGTTGTAACAAAATATATATTACAGATTTTTCAGGTATTTTGATTTTGATGCACAAATGCATATAGGACTAAAATAACACTGGTGAGTGTTTTGGCAATCACTGTTTAAAATCAGTGGGAGCTATTAATAAATAAAGATCAAGGCTAAAATCCAAATTTAATCTCAGGTTTAAAGACCATATAAACTAGACACAAACTACATTTACTAAAGGTTCCAGAGTAAACGTCCTTAGTAAGATCAATATTATGTATTTTCTGTTATTTTTGTTCCCAACATTTGTTTGAAACACTGTTGCGTTAAAGGGCTTTTACTATGTGTTAGAGCCAGAAAATCTGAAATTAAACATAAACACATCATTGTTGGAATTTCAAATGTTTTACATAAGGGATAAAAAGAGCAGGAAGGCATTACCATATATGCATAATGGTGTAACATGTACAACTGCAGGCTGGAAATTTCTCACTCTGAATGGAGTAAACAGGTGAGGAGGAAAGACTTCTCCTCAACCCAAAAAACAGTCTGTTAGATACATAGCACCAAGGCAACCACAGCTGTTATTTGTGTTCATAAGGTAAAGAAATGCTGTTTTTACATTTTAAGTGTCCTCTGTCAGTACAAAACATTTGCTGATGTTTGCAGATTGCATTTAATCAACACAAACTCTTTCTTAAAAGATCCTTCTGCATGTTTATACATGACAGTTAGCTTCAGGTGCAACAGTTTTTCTCCATGACTGAGCCAAATGAATGAATGGGAGTGTTTAAATGAACCTACAAGCTGACTGTACATCCTTATTGCCTTCCATTCACCACATGTGTACTATCATCTTGAATTATCTTTTTAGGGCCAAACATGTTCTAATTGTACATAGGGTGATAGTTTGATTGGTATATCAGACAGTTGGCTCTGAATAGCATTTTGACAGCTATATTACAGTATCATACTAATATAGTAACATTGACTGATTATGTGGACAGTTGATGCTTGCACAACCACTGTACTCACTAATATAAAGTAGGCTATTCTAGATATATGATTTCAGTCTCATTTGGAAGTTTATTTTAATCTCTTTTAAATGAAATATCTTATTGCCACATAAAACCCTTGACAATGTTTCTAACATACATACTGTGGATACT
Organism: Crenichthys baileyi; assembly: GCA_036173005.1. Lineage (NCBI taxonomy): Eukaryota > Metazoa > Chordata > Actinopteri > Cyprinodontiformes > Goodeidae > Crenichthys > Crenichthys baileyi. The sequence goes on along the minus strand of JAHHUM010002614.1, from coordinate 742,734 downwards.
AACAGGTAGGGAAGAGGTCAGAGAAAGAAATACTGTTGAATGTTTAAACTGCAGAACATCATGATTTAGCATGAGTAGTTTTAGCTTGTTAAAATCCTGACATAACTTGATACTGAAAAACTGGGCCATGCCTAGAAAAAAATGGGAAAACATATCTGAAGAAAAGGTAAACAAAAATGTACACTTTGCAAAGGCTGGTAAACTTACATTTAAATATTTTGTATTTACATTTGGATCTACATGTGAACTGTGCATGTGCATTACCAAAGAAACATTTAATTCATATTTCCTTAAAATTTTGCACCAAACATTTCCCCCCTCATGCAGGGTTAAATCATTTACCCTATAAATTTCCTCGTCTTCCTCTGGAATAAAGTCTACTAGCTCATCATCCTGTAGGTCACATGATATCGCTCGGCGAATTTCTGGCCCAATATCATGCAGCGTGCGAAGGCCAGCCTGTAATTATGACAACAACACGGCTAAGCGCCAAGACTGGGACTTTTATCTTACAACTCAACCTTACAGTCACAGCCACCAAACATACTAAGCATACACGCCCCTTTGCTGTGCAACAACTGACAGTTACAAATCTGACAGACTGAGGTGAATGAGAAAATAGAGACAGACTTAAGTGCTTTTCAGGATACTCTGAGAAATAGTTACCTAAATTGTCTCAAGTAGAAACCAACTTTTTAAAAATCACAAAGTTTTTTAAATGAAAAGTCCAGAATTTACAGCATTACCATTTAGTATAAAACACAGTCATTACATTAGTCACTTGGTTTCTCTCTCACATCCACATTCAGTTTGTTGGGATCTCAGGGAAGCTAATTTTAGAACAAATTCAGGCATGTTTATTACTGTAAGTAGTTTCCTAGTAGGTGCACTCATTCACAGGAAAATCTGAGCAAGCAGCCGATCTCCCATCAAAGCTGCAGTCTGTACTTTATATACTGTACAAGCTTATCAGATGCTTTATGAGACCCAGACCACGAGTCCAAGTCATGTCTCAACTCTTTGGCCAATGCGGGTAGGTTCAGTCTGAAGTCTTAATTTTGCAACTTAAGAGTGACTTAAATCTGAAACTCGAGTTATCATTTCTGTAACCATCTCCTAAAGTATAAGATGCTTATATAGGAGAATGCTATAGTTATTTTTTTAAAGGTGTGTGTCTTCATATGTCACTGAAATGCAAAGGCTCATATATAATGGTTTAACAGGTTACGCTTCACACAATCTGTGCTATATATGAAACTTTATTAGAGTGTGGAATAAATACCCTGAAACATCAATGTAAATTACCATCAAATGCAAAAGTGGCAGGAGTGCAAGGGAGATATTCATAAAACAAATGCTATGAAATTTTAAAGATTAGGGATTATTTTAAAATGCCAGAAACTGGCTTAGGAAGGGGCTTTAGTCTGACAAAGTGTTAGCTTCATTGCACAGTCCAAATCTTCAGTTTTTCTGAAGGTGATTCTGGCTGCTGACAGAAAGGTAAGAATTTGACAACACACAGAACCCTAGTTTTAAAATTGCCATCAGAAGCTGGCTGCAATGGTAAGTGGAAGCTGTGGGTGTCACTGATGGCATTCTAGCTATATTTGCTCCATTAATTACTACTGATGAGGAGGCAACGCTTCCAATTGAAGAGTCTTTGGGTTTTCCCTTTTAAACTTTATTGTTCAACTGCAGCATTGTTTGTTTTCGCATATATTCCAATAGCCTTGTGCAGCATACTCCAATAAAAAAAGAGCTTTGGGTTAAGTGTCTTCAGGCCTCTCTGCTGTATGAGTGCATGATAAATTAACTTTCCACCTGCCAAGACATGGTGATAAAGAAACTAGCTGCTGTGTCCTTTATGCCATATACTGTGCATTATGGGATGTATGGGAGCCATATATCAACATAGTGCAGTAATGAAAACATCAAAGCTTTGTGAACTACATGAGAAGTGAGTTGTGATGCCCAGAAAACAAATAAAGTGGTGCTGGAGACAATGACAAATGATTAACATGAATGTGTATGATATTCAAAGATACAGGAAGACCAAAAGTACAAATTAGAAACATATAAATCACAGTAACAAGTTCATACTGCACACCACGATCATGAAAGACCTGCTGGATCACAAATAATAGACATTAGCATACTTGATGATATCTGAGTGAAATGCACAAAAGGACATGTTACACACCTGACTTAACACTTCTATCACATTCATTCTCACAGTTTTCACTAATGCCTGCTTCCTCCACACACACGCACAGCAAACTCTCACAGAAACACCAGAGCACTCACCTGTAGGGCAATGGCTGTGTTGTTCTGGGAAGGGTGTGCAGCCACCAGGCCTTCCTCTTTACGTTTCTTGAATTTCCTAAAGTAGTCCTGTATCAGGAAGGTGGCATAGAACTTCCCCACGGTTACCTCATCATCTGAGTGAACAGACCACACAAATGCTTCCTGTGTCAGCAGGTTACTACACACAGCATCCTGGGAGGTAGAAGGAGAGCACCCCCCACCCCCGCCATGTCCACTGAGGTTTTAGCTAAGGATGGAAGAGGTGTTCTTACTATGTCAGTAACATTCATACTGATAGTGTATAAACTGTGGACCATCTGATGAAAAAACATGTTTAATACGTTTTTGTATGTGAATAGCTTTTAAATGTAAACGTGTTGGTTTAAATTTGAAGGTACAGTATTGTGCAAAAATCTTAAATCACCTATAATTTCGATGTTTTAACTGAATTTCAGCTCAGTACTTGAGCATATTCAGATAAACAATATTATTTCTTTTAAGTTGCTTAACTTTGAATTATTGACAACTACAACTCTTGGTTACCAGCAGCTTGTCACCGAGACACAACCTGCTCCCATCCCTTTACTTTACTGATGGTTTGCATTCCAATCTTTCAATCCGTACCTAGACCGCACCTTCCACAGTATTAGACATACCTATAAAGCAGAATCCAATGTAAAATGGGAAATGTTATTGAATTTAGAAGTTTTTCCGATTTTATCTAACAAATCTGGTTTTCAACCATCCCTTTCATGTCATAGTTAATATTAGAGAAACAAAACATTTTCCATCATAGTTTTGCTTTCTCTTTCTCATGGCACAAGTCAATCTGCTGAAATCATGGTCGATAGTGATATAGAAATATAATGTGTCTGAATAGCACATTTGTTTTTCTGCCCAGACAAATTTGCGTTAAAACATCTTTCACATTCATAAGTCATAGGATTCAAAGGTGCTTTTCACTCTAAGCAATGTGTTTTTTTAGGCAGAGATAAAAAAAAAGTTAAACGTTTTACTTTGTTCAAGGGAAATTAACATTAATCTGCAAATCCTTCAGTTTTTTTCTGACTCGCAGCTTGAATATTGTTAAATTACCTTCTAAATAACCTAATACTAAAATTTCTTCAGAAAACCATTACTGCCAGCCCAAGTGCCACCAATGGCACATTTATCACAGTTGGAGAACCATGGTACTAGAATTCAAAGAACAGTAGAAATGAGACCTTCATGTATTTGCTTAGTTTAAACTTGACCATAGATAATGTATTACCATATTACATTATTGGTAAAATGCTATGTTATTGGGTAAAACACAATTACAACACTATTACATTTAAAATGGTGAAAATTATTAAGTCATTGCCCATTGCGATGTTAGTGTTTTCCCAAAGAGCATTATCTTTCATCGACTTTACCTAATTTTAGACATAGCTTATCTTGTCGAAGGGTCGAACAGTTTACTTGCATTTTAACAAAGTGAGATGTCACATAGATGCGGCCCCAGCAGAAAGTTTTTTGTACAAAGTTAATCTCCCTTCCTTCTTATTGGGCTGATCATTTGTGTAGGCTGCAGACACCACACATTTATTACACTATTGTTTGCCAATGGCCTGAAACGACTTATTTGGGTTGTTTTTTCACTTTGCTTATTTTTTAAGCAGAAGCTGCACAACATGCTGTCAAGGTCAGGTACAAGAACTCGATGGAAATTAAGTTAAAAAAGCCAAAGGTCCAAAACAAATACAATTAAAAGAGCCTCAGAAAATCTGAATAACTCTTGATCAAGACCACTTTAAAAATACAAGAAGGGCTTAAAATATGTAACATTTTATAAATGAGTAGTTTTACAGTTTCTTATTTTTAAAGATTGTATTTATTCTATACACTTTTACTTAATTTGTTTAATGGTCTGCTATTTATACTGGAAGGCAGCAAGGTAAAGGAGTGTTCTACTTTGGCGCATGCAAACATGCAGATCTACTTTAAGCATCATACATGTCAGCCCTTGTGTGTACCATCTGTTTTCATGATGTATGTCTAAGACTAAATAGTAGTAATATTGGTATACTATGCTGTGCATGGATGTTTTCTTGCATTATTCTTTTATTTCTTTGTAGGACTCAAATGTGTGTGTGTGTGTGTGTGTGTGTGAGAGAGAGAGAGTGTGAGAATCATTCTGAAGCAGGGGTCTGAGTCACTTTGAACAAGGACGCTGGGGACAGAGATTGGACAGAGAGGCAACACTAGTTCCATGCCACCACCCTAAAACAGAACTGCTTCAGAATATTCTGAAGTGCTTCAGAGTTTTTGGATACAGAGATATGTGAGAGGAGAATAAAGCTGTAACAGCTCAAGCGGTGAACAAAAGACAAGAAATTCAGACAACAGACAGAGTCAGAGACAGAGTCAGAGAGCTAGTGACAGCAGTAAGAGGGGACAGCGAGTATTAGAGAGAGAGAGAGAGAGACAATGCATGCACTTGCACATGGTCTACAAGGCCATGCAATCCCAAAGCCCGGCAGAGAGTCAGTGGTCTCCATCAGCATCCAGGGCAGGAGGAAGGAGTGTGGACAAAATACACACATATAAAAGACGAACTGCTGAGAGGACAACCAGGAGAACATGAGCAGAGCAGATACACATCGGTTTCTATTTAACAAACAAATTGTCATACAGAACAGTTTGGAGATATTATATGTCAATATGTGAACAGCATGGCTGTAAATTGCGTTTATCTGTGTGTCCTTCTCTACATGGCGTTTGGGTGTACGTGAGTTTGACAAAGAAAAGTCAGTTCCACTAACCACCAGCAGGAGGCACTACTTGATCCAAGAGCTTCATGCTGGTTCTCTTCCAGATTTTTTTGATTACAGCCCGCAGCTCTTCATTGGCCTGCTCCAGGTTACCTAAATTACAGAATAACAAAGACCCCTGAGAAATCAGAAACCGAGGCAAAGAATTACAGCAATTCTCAAACAAAAAAAAACAACAACAAGATGTCAAGACGAATTGATGGAATGGAAACTGCATTGCAAAGTATATAACCTCTTAAGCTTCTTCACATTTTTTGATGTAACAACCACAAATTTTATTTTAAATTATTTTTATGTGACAGACCAACACAAAGTAGTGGAAGGAGAATCATATTGTATATGCTTTTCTTGTTTTTTTTTTGTTTTGTTTTTTTTAATAAAAATTTAAAAACTGTAGCATATATCTATGTTCAGTCCACCAAGTCAACATTTTGTAAAAATACCTTTTACTTCAATTACAGTCTTTTGCACATTTGGAGACGTTTTTTGCCCATATTTCTTGGAAAAATAGCTCACACTCAGTCAGACTGGATAAGCGGACAAGTTTCAAGTCTCATTACATATTCTCAATTAGACTGGTCTGAACGTTGATTGAGACATTCCAAAAGGGACAGAAAATGTATGCAAGCCACACTTTTCAGAGTTTGATTTGTAAAAATATCAAAAAACAATTTTTCCCTTTTCTTCCCCTTCACAGCTATGACCACTTTGTGTTGCTCTAAAATTACATTTCATAAACACAGTTTAAAGTTTGTGGTAGTAATGTCATAAGGTGTGAAAAGGTTCACCATATAAAAAGATTCATTTTAAGTTTATACCTTCGGTTTTTATTTTCAGAGCTGTGCGCACCAGGGCAAATAATGTAGCATTAAACATGACAGTACCATCACTGTTGAGAGGCATGTTCATGGCTACCAGCCTCTGAAAAAGTAAAGCAGTTACAGATTTTTAACATGAAACACACATCATCATTGTTTATGAGTGATATTTATGAACAAGATAGTTTTGTAACAGAGAAAAGAAGACCTTGCAGGCCACTCTGTGAGGACACAGTTTACCAAAACCTAGAGGGGGCTGGATACGACGAAGCAAGGTCACCACATCTAGATGTTTGATTCTTCCTCTACACAAGAGGAAACAGCATGTTTAATACGTTAAACAGACAAGGTTTGACAGAAAACTGATTATAGGGAACAAAACACTTACTTTGCCTCAGGATCGTACTCTGACCAAATCCTCTTAAATTCATCAAGGTGGTGAGGACCAAGAATGGACCAGTCACGTGTCAGATAGTCAAAGTTGTCCATAATGACGGCCACAAACAAATTAATGATCTGCATGAAATCGAAAGAATAGTTTGTATGGGCACTGTAAGTACAAATATATACATACAGTGCGCCATTACAGAGTTGCTACACTTAACTGTTTCAGATCATGAACCAAATTTTAATATCTGAAAATCCTGAATAAATACAAACAGCTGTTTTTAAATGATGATTTCATTTATCAGTCTAAAAGCTACCCAAGCCAGCACAGCGCTTTAAGAAAAAATTATTGCCTCCCTTGTAAAGCATAAATTAAATTGGATTGACCACAGTTTTGGTTAGATTTCACTAGCTACACCCAGGCCTGATTACTCCCTGACCTGATGAATCAAGAAAACTCTTACATAGAACCTGACTAAAAAAGACGAAGTAAGTTAAAAAGTATCTAAACGCAACACATCATGCCCTAATCTAAAACTAAAGAACACATGAGTAACTAAGTTACTGACATCGGTCTGGAAAGAATTACAAAGCCATTTCTAAGATGTGGGGAGTTAGAAATGTCTTCAACATTATCCATAAATAAAAAATAAAAAACATGGAACAGCGATGAACCTTTCCAGGAGTGGCCAGCCCACCAAAAATCTTCCAACAACAACAACTCATCCAATAGGTCACTGCAGGCCATTTGTCTCATTTAAAGTCAGAGTTCATGTTTCAACAATAAGAAATAGACTGGACAAACATGGCATCCATGGGAGACTTCCAATGCCAAAATCACTCCTAATTAAATGGAACACAAATGCCCGGCTTATTTTTACCACAGTATGATACGGGCCTCTCATTTACCAAAAAACATCTTGATTTTTGAAATATTATTGTAGAATATTGTGAACTTTGCTCTGCTTACCTTGGTGTCATTAAACGCCCAATTTAAGAGTAAACACTTTGTTAACCTAGAAGCTGTAAGGGCAAACATCTGCTATTTTATACAGAAAATATGCGAAACGTTTCCATTCAAGAACTTGGTGACTGCTGCTGGAAAGGATAGTATAACTAATTGAAATTAAACCCACCTAAGCCACACAGAGTTGAGTAAATATACATACCAAGAAAGCACAGAGCATGTAGAAGGTAATGAAATAAATTATTGCAAATCCACTGCCACACGTCATCTCCTCCCCGGGGTTGTAGTCAGACTCTGGGTCACACAGTTTCCCCGGCATACAGGCCAACATAATGTCTTGCCACGCCTCACCTGTGGCACACCTGTAGGGCAGAAAGATGTAAGAGATGAAAATAATCACCCAGAAAGTTTAAAACTAAAGTTACTTTTCTACAGGCTGCTGATAACACACCTAAAAAGGAGGAGCACAGCCTGGGGGAAGGTCTGGAAGTTGTTGTTTCTGTTAATTTGAGTGCCATCGACCATGGCAATCTTTCCAAAAACCTAAAAACAGGAATGTTATTGTAAATTAAACTAGAGCAACACTGACTCTGTCACATTGAGCTACAGTGTTTTGCAAAAGTGTCTATACATGTTGAACCTTTCCACATATTCCAATGTTACAACCACAAAACCTTAATGTATTTAATTGGGATTTCATGTGACAGACAAAGCAAAGGGTAACATATATTTTATTTTATACATCAAAATAGAAACATTTTTGGAAACTCAGTATAGTACAACTGCAGACTGATCAAGACATCTACCTAAACTGATGGACAAAAGGCAGCCAAGAGGCTCACGGGAACAACTCTTGTCATTCACTTTATCAATCTGGCCTTTATGTAGTATGCAGAGCAAACATCTGCAAGAAGGTGATCTGACAAATGAGACTCCAATCTTTTAGCCAAGATGCAAAATACTATATGTGGTGCAAACCTAACACGGCCCATCATCCTGAACACAAAATCTCTTTGGTAAAATATGATGGTGGCAGCATTATGCTGTGGGGGTGCTTTTCTTCAGCAAGGACAGGGAAGCTGGACAATAGATTGAGCACAATATATGGCAATGCTGGAAGAAAATTTGGTCGAGAAAGAATAAGACTTTAGACTTGGGTCAAAGCATATTCATGTACTAGAATGGCCCAGTCAAAGTCCTGTCTTAAATCCAATATAGAATCTGTAGCAATACCTAAGATTTGCCGCTCAAAAATAATCTCCATCCAATGTGCGATTTTGCCAGAAAAAATGGGCAAAATGTTTATTTTCTAAATGTGCAAAGCTGATAGACCTACAGCAAAAGACTTACAGATGTAAGTAAAACATTATTCTAAAAAGTAGTCATTTAAGGGAAGGTAAAAACAAATGCACATTACATTTTTCTGATTTTATTTTATAAAATGATCACGCCACAATTATACACTATTTTGTGTTGGTCTGTCACAAAAAATCCCAATAAAACACAGTTTTTTTGAGTTCAATAATTCTGTGAGGCACCATACCAACCTGCATGCCGATAACAGCATAGATGAAAAACAACATCGCTATCAAAAGAGCGACATACGGTAAAGCCTGAAATAAAGGGAAGAGGCAAAACAAATTAATGATCAACTTTTATTTCCCTGTTAGCCTGCAATAATTAAATATAACCCAACCTCACCTGGAAGGACTTAATGAAAGTCCACAGCAGTGTGCGAATACCCTCTCCTCTGCTGAGGAGTTTGACCAACCGCATGACTCGAAACAGACGAAAGAAGGTGATGGAGATGCGAGCACTGTCCTCCGTGTTCTGTAGATTAAAAACTTATTTTTAAAAATTATGACATTAGCAGTGCATGGAGTGAAGACAAGAGTGCCTGACTGTGCTTTGCAGGATGAGCTGAGACCTTCAACCCAGTTACATATGGACTAACAAAGCAGCACTGCACTATTATATCTATTTCAATTTAACTTTGAAATTGGACCAAAGTCCTGGCAGGCAGTTTCTAAAACTGTAATGAAGCATGGAATGCAGTGTAGTGGTAGCCGATATGTCTCTGCAGGTCTGTGTTCAAAGCACGGTCATGTTCTCTGTTCCTGTACAGACCTAAAAGGGGGAGTAAGCAAGGAGGCAGGCATGCTGGAGAAAAACCTTGCCATACTTGACAGGACACATCTATTCAAGCATGGCACCCTCAGTCCAGAGTCACTGCATGCGGAGTCACAGTGGGACCAACCCGAGCGGGTCGACCAGGAGGTTCACAGGTCATAGCTGGGTGACCTGATCCCAGAGGGTAATCCATGGGTCACTACCCACCGCCAGAACGGAGGCAGAGACCATGTAGCTGTGTCAACAGTACAAACGTGAAGAGCAGCTCAATGCTACTCCCACTCGACAAGTGTCACGTTTGAGTGACACACCCTTCTTCCAAATAACTCCAAACATTTAGGAATAATGAAAAGCAAATGTTCTGAGGAGATACGCAAATTAACTAAGAAAACAGACGTGAGAAAATTATAGTAAAGATGTAAATGACAAGTTAAGTAAAGCTGAAATCAACAACCAATGAAAGAGGATGAAGAAGACAGAATAACAAAAGAAATGTAAATCCAAACATGGCATGGCCCTGACATGGGGGGCAAAGCATCTTACCCCCATTTCATCCACCTGAGGAGTCTCCGTTGGCTTTAAAATCAAAGACCTGTATTAATGACTTAGACAGAGCCTGAAGGTCTCACATATATTTGGTCAAACATGTTACACGTGCAGCTATTGTCACAAAACGCCAGCAAATGTCAGTTAGAAGATGGAGACAGCACAAAGTCACTACTCTTCTCATCTGACAGGACAAACATGTCTCATATTTTCTTGGACAAGGACAGACATGTATTTATCTATGACAACTGTTTACTGGCAGGCATTATCTCAACAACAAATTACGGATATACTGAAAACTCCACAACACAAGATGTCAGCTTAACAATATGCAAAACTTAACAACACATCAGTGACGAACAACAATAAAAGACTTATCAACATGTAAGACTCGCACACAACTTTATCACAACCCCCCTCCCAGTGAAGTGGTCACTTCTCATGAGTCTAAATGGATCTCATAGTGAGATATCTTCAGTGAGATTTAAAGAATGGTAATGGAAAGTACACTAACTCACATAAATGCTGTGAAATGATGATGTGATAAAAGCTGCTCTTACACATCCTGGACTTGCGCTTTCTGTATTTATCATAAACCAAATTCTGACAAATGGACTTCAATAAATGTATCTTAGTGGACACAAAAACCATAAAATATGAGCACAGTGCATTAGTAAAGGCACTATGTAAAGAGCTAAACATGCAAGACTCCGTTTAGTAACAGAATGAACACAATAAATCTAGAAATATATAAATACATAAAATAATCTGTGGATAGTTTCCAAATGCTCATTAATTAATTTTTGGCTTCCAAGAAGTCAGAGTTTCTTGAAATATTTTAAATTGTATTATCATCAATATTTCTTCAGGCTTCAGCAAAGTATTTCAGTTTTTCTTTAGACTCTGGCTGCTTTTTCTCATTTTTTGTTGACTGTAAATTGTGCAATGTGTACTTGTATAAGCAACATGGACTAGTATATGACAAAAATAAAAGGTTTCAGCAATAACACTACAAAACCAATGATTCTCTCAAAGTACCTTCACTCTACAGCTTATGCAAAGTCACCTCAACTCTGTGCAAAGGTGTAACTATTAAATGTTTTCAATGTATTTCAAGGAGACCGACTCCCATGTTCTTTAACCTTTGATCTCCTGTCAAGGGAGAGGAAGGGGAGCTCATAATTACAACCTGGTGACGTACAACAAAAACCTCAGATTTTTGTAGAAACAAAACTAAGAGGAAACTTGTAATACTGATAGATTGTTGTAAGTGTTGTAATCGTTTTTCCTAAAAGATGGTGATGAGTTTTAGACTCCGATTTAAATCCCACCTAAAGTAAAAAAACACACACTCCAGACTTGACTTTGCCTTGCAGTCCATGAGTTAAAGCCTGGTAATCTTTATCCCAATGTGAAGTGAATGCAAGCGGTTTGTAAACCGCATCAGTCTGTCGACAGGTTCCGAATCCAAAGTGAGATGCTCCCACGACATCCAACAAACTGAACCGTAGAGCTGCTGTTCCCAGTAATTTGTACTGAGAAATGGGAATGTGGCAGTCGCATAAACTGTGAGTGAAACTGTGAGTGATCCAACAGCCGGATTCCAGACCACAAAGTATGCACTAATATTAGGTTGCAAATCCCTTTCTTTAAATTTCAGAGAGACTAACACATTCTTGAGAGAAATTAGACTTTATTCAGTTCAGTTTATTTTTTAATAATGGGGCAATAAATAATAAGTGAGATTATAGACAGATGGCTAATTTCCATCTCTAATCCCACTGGCAGGTTGGTGTCAAAGGCATATTCAACTCAGGTAATACTCTGATTTTTAAGTCTAGTTGGTCCATCCAAATTCCCTTTAGCTTTTTTTTTTTTCTCCAGCGAAAGCCTCATGAAATTATTATTTTGAAATGACCAAACTTTCGTTCACTGTCGCCATTGTCCCATGTGTGACCTTGAGTCACACCCTTTGCAGCTTAAGTAACCAATTAGAGACTACCATGATGTCATATGGGAGCCAGAAGTTCAAGAACTTACATTCACACTCATTTGGCCAGTGCCCATTGGCACTGAAAGGTATGTATTTAGGCCTACACAAAAAAACTAAACTCAAAATGAAATGGGAATGCTGAAAAATCACAACGCATCATATTATCGGACACGTTTTATGAGTAAACAGATGTGATAATTACTTTTTATTTCATTATTTATGTTAACTGTACACTGTTTTACTGCAATTATGATATGGGAGGCACCCTAGCGACCTTTTTTAACACACCGTCGCTGCTAATAGGGAAATAGAGCATGTGGGTTGTAGACCTGTTGCTAGTTGAAGAGTATTGGATGTATAGCGCGGTGTTAGATACAGAAGTTTTGATTTTTACATCAGAGACCACTTTAAGGGACCGACAATTTCACGCAAAAAGTAGGAAGGGCACAGAAAGAGGGGGTCACCCTTGATACCGTTAATGCAAGAACTGCTACTTATTCTGAATGTGCAGCTTTTTGTCCATAGAATTTCCCCTCTAAGATGAAGAAGAAGTCTAGAGAGAAATTAGCTTAGAATCTCTGTTTTTATCTTTGTTTTTGAGTAGCTTTTTCCTTAATGGATTACATAGAAATACATCTGTGTGTGAATAACATAAGAATAATTTTTGACCTCTTTAATAATCAGTTCCAACTGATTTCTAATAAATTGTAATCTGCAAAATATGCAGAATCTCCTTCCCTTTTTAGATGTGTGATGGAATTCACTAAACGTCAAAGTAAAAATTTATTATTTCAACAGATTTTTAATTACATTTAATACAGATTAATAAGACTGATTGATTTATGTACATAAAAACTGTTTAAAATCAATCCTAAACTGTATTTTCAGATTATAGGTTGAATTGAAGAAATTGGAACAAATAATTTCCTTGAGATAATCAGCAAGTAACAAGATGTCTACAGACAGACTTAAAAATTGGTTCTTTGCTAAACTGTGATAGACACAACACTAATTCATTCTTTGAGTTTAAAAGTCTTTATGCACGGATAAAGTGGCTAAACAAATTTCTGAAAGTAGTCGGGTTCTGGACTGAAAATTATTTAAAAAAGGAGCTAAAATAAAAAAAAAAAACTGAAAGACCTTTAGCAAGCCTGTAGAACTATTGATCAAAGCCATATAAAAAAATTACAAGAACATTTTAAGAAATTCAAGTTGTTTGCACAACACTGCATGTCTATTTCCAAAACAAAATTTACTATATACATTTTCACACATATTTGCACCCAAACACACATTTCGTTTTGATACTGACTATATAATTTATTACCAAACATTTGTGCAAGATTCAAGGTATAAAAGAACACTGGTTAGTCACAGTGGTGTGGTTGGACTGAAATGAAAATTGTAAAACTGAAAAAAAGTTTATTAAACACTGAAAAGGTGATTTTATAATGCTCAGCACTGAAAACAAAAAAACAAACAAAAAATACTCCAGACAGATATGGCTTCATTCCATTCCCTCAGCTTAACAAACCCTCAGCATGAGTTGCATAAATAAGCCGACATGATTTAAATAAAAATAAAAACAACTAAGAATTAGCTCTAGGAGGTTCTTTAGGTAATCCTGGCCACAGCGTTAATGGAGCATGCGTTCTGCATCACCACAATGATGGGATAGCACTGCACGCACACGCGCCAAAACATTCGAATGATTAAGAGCCAGTGGTGACCTCAAAGCAAAGCAGCAAACCATGCATACCAGTAGTGCTCTGCAATTAAACTGCCACAGCAGGGTGCTCTCACAGTCCGGTGCAGAGAAATACGAATGAGCAACACAGAGGAAAGAGAGAAAACAAGAAAAGAGGAGGAGGAAGAGGCCAGCAACTGAGAAAAATGCTGGAGCAGAAGATAAAACAAGATACAGGTGCATCCCAGTAAAAAAAGAATATAACCGAAAAGTTTTTTATTCCATTAAATCCATTCAAAAAGTGAAACCCATATAGTAAATAGATTCATTACACTCAATGTGATATATTTCAGCTGTTAATTTCGGTTAAATGGTAAAAATGGTAAATGGCCTGAACTTATATAGCACTTTATCAAGTCCCTAGAGACCCCAGAGCGCTTTACACTACAATCAGTCAAGTCATTCACCCATTCATACTCTGACAGTGGTGAGTTACAATGTAGCCACAGTTGCCCTGGGGCACACTGACAGAAGTGAGGCTGCCATACACAGGCGCCACCGAGCCCTCTGACCACCTTTAATTTTGATGATTATGGACAACAGCTAATATAAACTTCAAATTCAGTTTCTCAGAAATTTGAATATTACCTAAAAGTATGTCCATGTACTATACAGTATATGGATGCAATACTTGGTAGGTATGGGGGCGATCAGCCTATAGGTCTGGTGAGGTTTGTAGGAAAAACAGGTTCCTTTAATTGCAACCTTTAGCTTGTCTGCATTGTTGCCTCGGTATTTTTCATCTTTCTCTGGAAAATGCTCAATAGCTTCTCTGTGGCGGTTACATCACCGATTGACCAAATCATCACTTATTGTGGAAACTACAGACTAAACCTAAAGCAATTTGGATTCTGTGCTTCTGCACTTTTCCTCCACAATCTGGGAGCTTGACTACCAAATTAATCCAAGATTCACTTTTATCTAAACAACAGAACTGGAGCACTGAACAATAGTCCAGTCCTTATTCTCCTTATCTCAACATACGTGCTTCTCATGTTGCCTCTGGTTTAGGAGTGCTCCAACACCATGAGTGCAACAGTTGTGGCTCATGTCCAGGATTTGATTATGTGTGGTGGCTTAGCCACAGTTCACAGCTTGATAATCACACCTCCAAACTCCTGAATGGATGTTGTTTTACAATCCTCTCAAGGCCTCGGTTATCCCTACTGCTTATGCACCTTTTTCTACAACCAAACCTTTTCCTTCCACTCAACTTTCCATTAATATGCTTGGATACAGCACTCTGTGAACAGCCAACATCTTCAGCAATGATCTTTTATGGCTTACCCTTCTTGTGGAGAGAATCAATGAAAACTGTCATAACATAACATTTCCGTACATTAAATAAGTCCTTTGCTGATGTGAAATATTGTCCGAATGTATCTATATAGCATCGGAGTTCCACTTTTTGTACTGAATTGTTGTAATTAATTGACTTTTTTCGATGATTCTCTAATTTATAAAATGCACCTGTAAATAATGAAACAGGAGAGTGAAAAGGGAGAAAAGAGGAAAAAAATAGAGACAGTTACTGTGGGAGAGTTCATGCACCTGACTGGAGTCTACACACCTGCGCTACACATGTGCTCCATTCAGAGCTTTAAGAGCTCACTACAGAGAGACAGAACAAAACACAAAGACAGTCACTCAAAGAGACACAAACACAAGATCATCAAAGAACCTCAGACTCAGCTGGCTTCTACCACCTATAATGGGAAAGGGCAAAAACATTGTGCTTCTAGTAAGCCAATCGTTTTCTTTTATTACACAATCTTACCTGATAATTGTGCAGTGTTACAGCTCAAAATAAGTTAAGAGCCTTCATTAATTGTATTTGAATACTAAGTTCCAATTAAATTTTTTCCTGGTCACTACATGACTTGCAAAGCCAGTTTCCCACACAACTTTAATCTTAGTTTTAAATACCAGTTTTTTAAAAATGTCTTTGTTTATGTAATCTTTATTGTTGCGTAGAATTTCTAATCTTTAACTCCAGGGCCATTCTGTCTGGAGGAAAAAAAACCTAAAGGGCACTGCAAGCAAAAAGAAAAATGGACAAACTCAACAGGGCTCTATGGAAAACACTGACCGGAAGGGTAGGGACTGAGTGGCCAACTGTCATCTGTGAGAGGCAGACATGGAAAAGATGGTAGGTTATGAGGTGATTGTCTGACCTACCAACATGCAATTGGTGAGTTCAGGCCAAAGTGTTAAAAGATTGAAAATATGGAAAATGTACAAGGCAAACGCATGACACACCAGCTGCAACAGTTAAATGGAACATTCAGTTAAAGACATGCGTGCAGGTCATACAGAAATAAATGTCATGAAAGGTGCATCCAGAAAATGAAAGCCATCGTGAAATCAATCTCATGTTCCGACATTCATGTCCACCCTCAACCCTGCACACACTTACAGCTGGATTAAACACTGAACACATGTTAAACACACATGCATAACAGAGAAATCTAAAAACACAATGATTTTTCGTTTAAAACAAAGTTAGTGTCCGTTAACACAATCATGCAACACTCAAAAACATTCTTTGTTACTCCAGAAAAACAGCACTGCAGCTCAGATATGAGAGCACTCGGTAAGGGAAAAATGGGTTCAAGTCGTTTGAAAGGGATTGTTTGGGACTGTTAAAGTGGAGGGGTTCTGTGGTGCAGTTATCAGCAGTCAGCGTCTTACCAGCAATGAACAGCTGTCTCATGGACTTTAGCGGAATAGTTAGAGATCATTTCTTAACCACTGTTTTTTCTAGCTTTTCAAGTGAATGTATTTTAATAGTTTTTACATTGCCTTACTTTTTATTCAGGTGAAATCTCTCCACTTTTGTGGTTAATGTGAATGTTAGAATGGACCTTGGAGCGGCTGTGACATTTTTTCTTTCTTGCTGGTCTGCATGTTGGAGTGTGCGTGAGTGTAAAATTCAGTTTTGTGGAATGTTACTTTTATTGTGACTTTAATCACTCTTTTTTCCACCATATTTAAGGATCAAGTGACCATCTGGGGATTAAAGTTCAAGCAAAGGTTGCCGTCAGTTCAAGCATTCACTATCCAGATGCAAGTGAATTTTCTTTAGTCCAGACAGAGCTTCTGCATAGTGTAGCATGAGATTAGGCAACGTCATTAGTGGGATATATTAATAGATAGTCCGGTAACCACTACAACTACAGCTATATAAATGAGCCTTTAAGTTGAGAAGGTACTGTGGAATTGTTTAGCATGTGAAAATCAAATTATGTTGGCTACACTGTCAAATGCGAAAGAAGGAGATGTTGGAGTGTCATTATCTTAATGGTGTATATCTTCCAACACCATTTAAATACAAGGCAAATACGTAATAATGAAAGATGGACATTATTGTGTACAGGTTGTAGAACAACAGAGCAAATAACTGTATAACCCAAAATGATGTCTAATAATAACCTAGCTAGTTTTTTAGTTTGGAGATGATGGGAGGTTTCATTTGTGAAACCAACCCCACTTCGGCAGGGTGTTATTTTGTTTTTAAGTTAAAAAATAATTCCCGTTTATCCAAACTGAAATAATTCAGACTTTCTGTGTACTGCAGGTAAGGTACAGAGCGCTCATAACCAATCTGCTCGCCCCGAATCTAAAAAAATCTTAGCTATTTCAGATGTGTTGCACCTTATCAATAACGAGAGCTTTTATAATCATACATATTTCACTGAAATTATGTCTTTAAGGATTGTAAGAAACAGCTCGACTTTCAGGTTTCTTAAACAGAATTCCCAAACCACTTCCAACTAGCCTTTGCAGAAAGAAACATATTTTTGTATCTCAGAAAGAAAGTCGTTTATAAACTTAATTAGAATTTTGGATGTCACTGAAACATTTAGTGTGCTGTTAAAAAACCCTGATCAACTTTCTTTCGCCCTAATCGGTCAGTAATTTAGTTTTGAGCCAAGTGTAAAGGGGATCTAAAGATAAAGTTGTCATCAACAACCAGTAACACACAAGTGACATTCTTTTTTATTTATTTCCATACTTGCCTCTACAAGTTTCTATGGGAAAAAAATGAATGAAAAATAAGAATTAGATTAGCACATTATAAAACATCAGATTCCGAACCAAAGACAGGCCTCAGATCACAGAGAAATGTGAATCAGAATCAGATCAGAATCAGAATCAGCTTTTATTGCCAAGTTTGTACATACAAACAAGGAATTTGACTCCGGTACACTTTGCTCTCTGGGTTTTGACTCCTATACAGCCACAATCATAACAAAATAAAACGTATAGAGATAAACCACAGTCTATCAAGGTTGATTAATTTTGCGATAATGCATCACACATTAAACACACTGCCTTGCATAAGTATTCATACCTCTTGAACTTTTTTACAAGTTGTAATGCTCAAATCATAAACTTTGATGCTTTTTATGCTGATTTTATGTGTTAGACCAATATGGAGCAGTGTATAATTGTGACTTAAATTGGACCTTTCTTACGAATAAATTTGCATTGTTCTAAACCCATTGTTGATGTCCTGCTGGAAGGTGAAAAATATTTTACACCCTGTGACATGTTTTCTTCTATTACTTTCCTAGATTTAGCTCCTTTCATCTTTATTTTACTCTGACAAGCTTTACTGTCTATGCTGAAGAAAAGTTTTGCCATATTATGATTCTGCCACCACCATGTTTCTCTGTGGAGATGGTGTGCTCAGCATGATGTGTGGTGTCGGCAGACCAATCATTTGGTGTGTAGATCAATCAGAAAGTTCAAATTTGTTCTGACCAGAGCATCGTATTCCAAATGTTTGCTGCGTCCCATTTGTCCCTTTGGACAAACTGCAATCTTATCTTTTCTGTGGATTTTTTTTACTAATTAGGGGACTTCTGAAAGTAATTGCTTGTACTGACACTTTATATGAGGCTTTTAGATTAAAGGTGATGCAAATGAACGCTTTTGAAAACCATGTATAATTTTTCTTTCACTTTACAATTTAGCACTACTTTGTCTTTGGTCTAACATACAAAATTAAAATAAAATACATTGAAGTATGTGGGTGTAATTGGACAAAATGTGACAAAATTGAAGTGGCACTAATACTTTTGCAAGGCATTGTAAAAGTTTATGTAAAAGTCAAACTGAAACTTACAAAACAGCCAATGGCGCCTTATGGTAATCTAACACCTGTGCAATTTTTTAATCATTTGCACAATATGACTGACAATCACTTTATATTTCTTATTTCACCTGAGAAGGTTACTACAAGCATTTATTTAAATTCAACACATTTACATTGGCCATCTGGCTTCCTGTAAGGGTTCAGTTTAACTTAAAAGTCAGAGAAAAGTAGTACTTACGTTGACTTCAGTGATAGCAATATCGACGACACTACCAACAACAATTAAGGCATCAAATGTGTTCCAAGCATCAGCAAAATAGTGCTGTTGAAGGTAACATGTAAGGGTAAAAAGGGCAATGAAAGAAAGTGAACAGGAGAATATGGAGGAAATCAGACCAATGACATCGGAGAGGAGTTTAAAATGAAAATTAAATAAAAAAAATGTTTAAAAGGCAGGATGAGGGTGGGAGAAAGAGAAACAGAGATAAAGTATTAGGAAGTATCAGACTGAAAACAAAAAGTGGTAGATCCGCTGCAGAAACCTGCTAGAAACAGATGAACAGGAGCAGGAAGAGGTCAAAAAGCGACGAGGCAAACAGTAGCTAAACTTACTTACATCAATCTCACTGAGAACAATGTCTACAATGCTGCCAATGACTACCAGGGCATCAAACACATTCCAGGCGTCCCCAAAATATCCCTGAATGACGTGTGGGTCAAGGGTAAAGTCAGCAAAAACAAAGAAAAATATTTTACTCTTAACAGATATTTAAAGCTACTTTTATGTCTAAATTAAAACACACAGGATGCCCCCTGCTGGAATCCTCAGTTGAATGGCCCATAATTATAAATCACTGATTAGCAGGCTGTTGTTGAGCTGAAGGGCACAAAATTCACACTAAAAGTCATGCTAACACTAAAATTTTAAACAAAACTGATAAAAAACTGATAAACTGATAAAAAAAACTGATAAAAAAATAAAGCCTTGCACTGCAAAACACACTTTTTTCTTACTAGCATCCTGTCTTTCTTTGGAACACAGAGCTGTAAGTAAAGCAGTGAAAACAGAAAAACAAACAGGCATTGAATAACTCATTTGCATTCAGGTTCATTTCAGGTATTATATGCAGAAAATGCTTTTTTAAAGTAAAATATTAAACTAAGAAACTAATGTACTTTTCTAATGATGAGTCCTCTGCTGTTACCCTTTAAGAATTCAAAGGCCAAATGACTCAGCGACACGAAACAAGCTGGACAGCAGCTGTGTTGTTAAGGTGTTGTGTTGCACTCATTGGCCCTGACTTTACACATATCTGCCAATTAAAAGCCGCAGCAGCTGTAGATCAACTATGACAGAGAATTCAGTGTCTCAGTAGAAATGCTGGTCTCTGGCACTGAAGAGCAACAAAGGTACATCATTTTCAGCTTGGGAGATAATCTTTGTAAAAAAATTCAGCAGTAAGCTATGGTGCTTATTTCATCTCTTGCTGACTGAGCAGAAGCAAAGGGACATGTTCGGGCTCAAGATAAAGGATTGCTTGTTCAAAACATTACTTGTTGAAAAAAGAAAAAACTCAGAAAGGGTCAGTACAATTGATATCGATACAGTTAAGCCAAAAAGTATTCATTACCCTGTGAGATTATGGCTCTAAAATGATGTTTTAATTTTATTTAAATTTTAACCAACATGCTCCTTTTGACTGGGTGTAATAATGCTTTCAGTAGGCCCAGCCAGAGTCCCGACTTGAAAATGTTAAAGAATTTGTGAAGAGAGCTAAAGATTAGGGTGTTGGCAAGAGGGCCTTCTGACCTCAAAGTCTTACAGCTCTTTACCATAGATAAGACATCAAATTACCAGTGGAAATATGCAAAAAGATGGTCAGCAATTGTAAGAAGGGCTTGATTGCTGTAATGCCAACACAAATTTTTAATAAATAATTTTTGTCTTAACTGCAGCAAAAAATTCTGCCCATCGAAAAAGAGAATGGTGATTTCACATAAAACCGCATAATGAAGTTGGACCTCCTGGGTTGTATTTTATTTCACGAGAAGCATGATAAAGTTATTTATTTTTCTACATGAGACACAAAGTATTTTTTTTTATATTTAATTTCTGCTTTTCAGCTTAACATTGCAGTTGCAGGAATTCCCTTTATCAATGAAAGGAACCAAGTTTTTACATTTTCAAACATTTCAAACAATTTTAATAAATTACCTAAATAGTCAGAACTTAAAAACATGTAAGTATTAAATCGGAGTTTTACTGTTTGTTTTGTTTATGAGGACTCACCCTTGGTTTGAATGCGATGAGCTTGAGAACCATTTCCACAGTGAATACAGCAGTGAAGACCATATTGAGAATGTCCATTACATAATTAAAAAGTGCTGACTGGCCATAGTGCTGAAAATAAAAATAAATAGGAAGAGTAAAGGAAAAATAAGGATAATTTTGCATCATTTACAGCAGTATGACAATAAAATGTGAAAATCATAATTTGGTATTCTAACAGATGTAATTATCACACAGAGGTATCATGTGCGCTTCACAGACAATAATTTAAACAGACAGGCTCTGCTATGTGTTTTGTCGATTTCTTACCTGCACAGCCAAGCAAAGCGTGTTGAGCATGATGAGCACAAACATGATGTACTCAAAGCCAGTGGAGTTCACCACATACCAGAACTTGTATTGGTATGGGTTCTTGGGAATATATCTCCTCAGGGGATGGGCCTTTAGAGCATACTCCACACACTGACGCTACACAGAGACATAGACATAAAGTCTGTTTGCCATTTATAACCAATTTCTGTCTTCATGTTTAAATCCCTTAGAAATCTTTGTGACTTATAT
Source organism: Crenichthys baileyi (assembly GCA_036173005.1). Classification (NCBI taxonomy): domain Eukaryota; kingdom Metazoa; phylum Chordata; class Actinopteri; order Cyprinodontiformes; family Goodeidae; genus Crenichthys; species Crenichthys baileyi. The sequence continues at coordinate 721,077 of JAHHUM010002614.1, read as the reverse complement.
TAGTCATGTCAAAAGTGTAATGCTGGAAACCTAATAGCCTTTTGATTGCTAAAGTCAAAATCTCTGCATACAATCACACTAATCCTTTGAATTTCCAGGGAATTTAAAAATACTTTGAAAGACCAATGATGTTTGTGACATGCACTAAATGTCAATTACGGCAGTCTGTGCACTGCTGGCATTGGACATGAATGGCAGGAATGTTGCAGTAGGAATGCTTCATCTTTTATCCCACAGTGTATGTGATACTGATGCACATAACCTCTTTAATCTACAAATGAATTGTTAATGCAGTGTGTGAAATCCTGTCATTTTTGTTTTATATTCTGAAAACCCGTCTTACGATTAAAAAAACCTTTCGACAAATCTTTGTCTGTTGATACAATGTATGTTTTAAATTTAAATGATCAACTTGCCAAAGACTGCAGACAGAAATTTGCCTTGACTAAATCTGGCACATTTACATGGTCTAACTATGTTTATTAATGAGGATCATCTCTTTATAGATAAATAAATAGATAGAATAAATTTATAGATAAAATCTCATAGCCTTAGAAAGCGTTTCTCTATCTCATTTGTCACTTTTCTGCTGTTTTGTGAGAGATAGTGAAGCAAAAAAACTGACCAGATAAACAAATGAAAGGAAAAGGCCTACACTCATGCAACTTGATGGTCATGTTTGCGGCAATATTTAATTAGTTGCTTTGTGTGAATGAGATGCTGAGATACAGCACACAGCTTGGACAAAAGATATAAGATACAAATAGAGTTGGTGAATTGGGACCAGAATATATCGGCAAACAGAATTTGTAATAGTTTTTACCTGGTTCTTGTCAAGTTCACAGTTTTTATACTCCTTCTCTCCTTGTTCTTGAAATGTGACGATAACAAAACCCACAAAGATGTTCATCATAAAGAAAGCAATGATAATGATGTAGATGATGAAGAAGATGGAAATTTCCACACGGTAGTTGTAAATGGGTCCCAGATTCTCCCTGTTGGAGTCAATGGCTTTGTACAGCAAGCTAAGGACATACATGAAGAAGGACAGTATGTCATTCATTTTACTAAAAACTTCAGACTCTGTACACTTTAAGAATAAAATGTTTAAGTCTTACGCCGGCCAGCCTTCAAACGTGGACACAGTAAAGAGGGCCATCATGGCCATGAGGACATTATCAAAGTTGAATTCACTGTTGTGCCACACCCGCCTGTGGATCGTCGGCTGGTTAACATCCCCATCTTTATACAGAATGTATGTCCCTCTAGAAGAGAACGATCAATTACACAGACGGTGACAATTAAAAGTGATAAATGAAGGTCATTTTGCTATGCAGAAACAAGAAAATTAAAACGTACTTGCATTCTTCTGGACTGGACTTTGCCTCATCTGTGCAGCGGTAAAATTTTCCCTATAAAGAAAAAACTAGTTAGGTTCTATACTAACTACAATTAATTTCAAAATGATCTGTCTGCATGGGTAAAAAGTGTTTGCTTCTCACCTTAAATAGCTGCACACCTATACAAGCGAACATAAACTGAAGCAGAGTGGTGACGATCATGATGTTGCCAATGGTTCTGATTGCCACAAAGACACACTGAACAACATGCTGTAAAACAAGGAGACCACAATATTAAAAGACTGAACCAAATACTGCCATAGTTTTAGTGTGGAAGCTTAAATATGTTTTAAGATCCTACTTTAAGGCCCTTGGCTCTATTGATGGCCCTCAGGGGTCGAAGCACACGAAGAACTCGAAGAATCTTCACCACAGAGATGGCCGAAGACCTGAGAAAACCAAAAAAATAACCATTTAGCAGTGACATAAAGGAAAGTGCTCAATTTTTGGAGTTGTGTTTTTAACCTTTTTTATAAGATATGGCAAAACTTGCAACAAATGTGAGCCAAATGTGACGTATTAGGGGTTAATGCCCAAAGAGGCAATGTCATATGTTGAGGGTTTTGTTGTGGACCAAAGTGCAGATGCAGGCGAGGAGTCAGCATGGCGAGGCAGAACGATGATTTATTTAAATCAAAACAAAGGCTAAACTCACAGGTAGGCAGGCAGCATGAAAACAGAGAGTTTAGAGGTCCAGGTCTAACAGAGCACAAGAAACGAAGGGAACTTGGCGCAGGGAAGGTGACGCAATAAACCAGCCTTGAACACAAGAACCAAACTAACTAATATACTGAACGAGAACAAAGGCGGGTAATCAAGAAACAGGGAACAGGTCTGGCAAAGAGGCAGAAGGGACAGGTGGAAACAATAAACAATAAAGAGAATCATAGACCCAAGCAGAACTATAGACTAAGATAAAATAACCAAAACATAAGAAATCTAGAATAACCAAGAGGTGAAGGAAACAGATAAACTGGAAGGAACAGAAGAATAACAAGAACCTAAGGCCTAAGCAAAAGAAGACCATAAAGAAACCTGACTACAAGTAAACAAACAAACACTGATAGAACAAACTGAGAATGAAGCAGAGGACTAGAATAAAAGTAAACAATAACTCAAGCTGACCAAACAGGAAGCAGAAGTGGAACACTAGAAACTACACATAAAGAACTAAGCTAGACAGAACAGAATAAAAACACAGAAAGGGAATAAAGACGAGGAGGAACAGAAAACATAGACTAGAAAAACAAGAAGAGTGCAAGGTGAAAAAAAAAAACAAACCATAAATAAACACAGAGATACTAAAAGAGGAGCTAAAGAATCCAGGAGAACAAAGAACCAAAATACAGAGACTAATCATAATAATAGAACCATACAAAGTGATAAGGAAACAACCATAAGGAAACTTAATGAGGGAGGAAAACAACAAAACACCATGAGGCGGTAGAGGGAGCAAAACAAACCAATAAACGTAATAGAAACATCTAGACAAAATAAACCATCACAAGAAACCATAAAACAAAGTCCAAATGTCACACCGTGACAGGCAAAACAACACAGCTGCCACTCTACTCCACTCTACTAGATTTAAGATAACACCTGCATCTTCAACTCAGTTTGTTTTCTGTGCACATTAGAAAAGAAAACTTTAAGACATCGTTAGAATCGGTGGCTGTATTAGCGCACTGCTGATCAAGGGTTAGGAATAAAAATTGTGTTAACTGAACATTTTCCATTTTTGACCTTTTTTTTTTTTTTTAACAGTGACGGAAAAATCTGAAGGCCATCTGTCATTTTGACAGATTGCAATTCACACACCTGACCGCTTGATGGTCGGTTAGCATATTAATTAGCTGTTTTCTCACTTGATGCATGACCTTGTTGGCTTCATTCAGAAAAATGTCATGGTTCTGACTGTCTGAAGTTTCTTCAAAAAGCCCAATAACATTTGGTTGGAAAAATGTGGTCAGGTTTTTTATCACACATTTCAAAAAAGACATGAAAGCATTGGAGACTTATATTGGAGACTCTGCGGCACTTCAGGGCCCAACCATTTCCATCTTTTATGGGATTGCTCTGTTCTAAGGCCTTACTAGTCACAAATATGTAAGCATATTAATAACATATTTGGGTGTGAAATACCCTGCAATTGTGATATTGTTCACCTGGGTAATATTGATCGAAAGAATTGGAGAAAAGAAGAGAAGCGTTTGCTCAGAATACTCTTTGTGGCAAGTAGGAAAGCCATAACCAGGAAGTGGCTAAAATCGGATCCCCCAACCACTGAAGAATGGATCAACATCATTCAAGAAATCTACATGATGAAAAAGACTCATTTTGCCTTAAAGTCAACCTGGACAATTTCTACAAAATATGATTGAAATTGGCTGAGTATGTCAAGCCCACAAGGTCTGACTTTATATAGATTTCTCTTTTTTTTCACCCTTGAAGTGAATATGAATTATTATTACTAGAGGCACTCTTTCCCCTGTTTTGTTCCTGGTTTTTTGTTTGCCCTGTTTAAAATCAAAAAACATAAAAATATTAAAAAAAAACAAAAAGCCAAATAACGATGATGGTATTAATAAAGCAGCTGAAAAAAGAGGAACTGATGCTGAGAAAATGAAGAACAAACAAGTAATCAGCGACCAAGCAGCAGCAAAGAGGTTAGGCAGGAATACAGAGTTCAGCGGGAGCAATCCCACTTGAGACATTTGATTACGCACAAGCAGGTGCAAAATTCCGGTCTATGCGCACAAGGAGGAAGTTGTGACATTATGCGTTCAGGTCATAGCAGGTGATCTGTTCATATTTTAAGTGCAATTGTTTAATTTAATTGTTTATATGTAGTAACGAATGTTTAATTATTATCATTTGAAAAAATAAATTGACGGGTAAAAATAGAATATGAGCTAATAACAGAAACTTGTTAATGGGACTTCCTGTCATAACTGCTTGCAGACCAAATATTCTCTTTTTACTCACTGAATGCCAAAGGAGACAAGAGAAACCCCGACCACCAAGAGATCCAGGAGGTTGAAGTAATTCCTGCAGAATGCTCCTTTATGGAGAAAAGCTCCATATGTTGTCATCTGAGGAAAGGACCGAAGGTATTAAAGGGGCAAAAAAAAGTACAGTTTTGTCATGCACAGAAACATTGTTACATTTCATACTTCTGAGGACTCAAACACAGCCGGTACAAACATTTTAAGCAGGAATATTCTCAACACTCAGAGTCCTGCAGTCAAACACACACGCACACTTTTTTCACACTCTTTTTGATCACTCTGATTTGGGGTGGCGAGCTCACAGCCGTAAAGCAGGAAAGCTAAATCTACCTTCGCCACCCCCACGGTCCTTACATACATGAATGTAGTAGTTAGTCATTTATTTCACAATTCACTATGGGATGAGGCAATCAAACATGCATTTTGTTGCCATGAAGTCAAACCCTGCATGAGCTCTCTCTCTCTATATATATATATAGTGATTTGAAACCAGAAATGACCTTACTGTCACATTCATGTTGACCGTCCTCTTAAAGCACATTCTGATATGTTCTTTAAATGCTCAGAATAAACTGGAGGCAGCTCCCAGTTGAAACTTTGCAGTTTGGCAGGCAGAGAAGAAAAACTAGCCAAAATAACTCTTCTTCAAATAATAAAAGTAAAATACTTGTTTTCCAAGCACATATAAATGTGAAGCCCTGTAGAGAGGCCAAGACAGAAGACTGTCAACTAAGAGCGCTGAAGATTATAAAGGTCAAAAGCAGTGACGTTTTCAATTTTTTATTTTTTTTCACCAGAACAGCTGCAGAGGTGACTTCACATTAATATGCAATCAGTCAGGGAAAGCAGGCTGAACCATGTTCGTCAGGAACATGATTGGTTGTGCCCCCTCTTTTATGGATATTTTCAAGAGCAGTCAGCATGATGAGCATGGAGCTTTGTAGCTTTGACTGGAGCTGGCTTTAATCTGTTACAACACAAACCCTGACCTCAACTACAGCCAATGCCTTTAAAAATGTCAGAGCACCCCATTAAATTTTGTTGCATGGCAAACAGAGGTTGCATCATGTTTTCCACAATTCCACCAAAAATCATTTCAGCGATGACTGCCCCGATGATGTGACACCCAAGTGAGTATAATGTCATGTTTATGTAATGTTTCCTTCCCCCATAAGAAACTCTTTGATTAGAGCAATTTAACAAATCTTGTGTTAATGTTAGTGTGTGCAACCAAAAAGTCTATAATAATAACTGTTTGCTTTTTAAAAGAGGTGCCATGAAGAATAAAAGCAAATAAGAGAAAGGAAACAAACAAGCTAGGTTGCACTGAGTGGCAGGTGACACACAAGGAGAGAATGTAGCAAGGCTCTCTTTGTCACTTTATGGGGTTACCTTTAATACGATCTCAAATGTAAACATACTAGTGAAGACATAATCTGCATAGCCTAGGACCTGGAAGGCAACGAGACGTTTGGAGTGTTATTGGAATGAGGTTAGTGACAGCACAGACAGGGGACACAGGGCATTTACCTTCAACACGATCTCAACAGTAAAGATAGCGGTGAAAGCATAGTCAAAGTAACCAAGTATCTGCAAAAAGCAATGTAGATGTTTAACAAAGACAGGTCATCATGCAGCTTTATACATCATAAACAAGATGAAAGAAAGGAGAATACTTAAGCATTTACAAAGGAGAATTACCAAGAGTTAAGTCACGCAGTTTATGAAGTCAATTATCGAGATTCTATTGCATTTAAAAGCATTGCGATGTAGGGAAAATAGAATATCCTAACAGAGAATTTACAAACAGGACCACCCCGGTGTTTTTTTGCTGGATTTAGCTCATAAGAGATCTGTTTACAGCAGGTTTGTTTTCCTGTTTGTGTTTGTTTTATAAAGCTTCTGACAGACCGTTCCCTACCTTGCAAGGTATCATGTTGCATGTAAAAACACTTTTTACATGCATCTCAAGAAAAGGAAATGAAATGTATTTTGTAAAACATCAGGTCCTGCCAATAAAATAGGTGAATTGCTAATGAGGCACCTCTGTTTTATATACTATGTGTTTACTGGGATGAATGGTGTAAAATTTACTGTGCTACTTTGTAAGGACAAAGTTACTTTATGCCGTGGTGCCATATTTTTATCTAATTATTTCTCAATATTTGATCATCTCCAGACCATCTCGGGCTAAAAGTTCAATGCTCTCTTCACAGTCTTCACAAGTGGCCAAATAACATTAGATGCTGCCATGTCAGTGACTCAAAGCATTTGGCATGCTGCGGTGAGGTAATCTTCATCCACACAGACAGAGTGTCTGCACAGCATAGTATGAGATTCAGTAATATTATGACTGGGTCAAAGGTATGAAATTTACATAGTACTTGTGTACATTTTGCAGCTACTGTGTGTATTAAATTTCAAAGTGGCTGCTGTCAAGCTACAAGATATTTTAATATTCTCAAACAATTCTTGGCTTTGCTGGAGGTCACCTTTTCTAGAGTGTGAGATGCATTAAAAGGCAGTGCTGGACTGAGTTGACAGCCTAGGACAGAGTTTTCAGAAAACTGTATTTACTTTGACAATAAGAGGAGCTCCGTTACCTGTTCTCACATTTTGTAAACTTTTTTCTAAGAATCCTCCTCAATTGTGGACTCTCAAACTCTTAGAATGTGTGAGTTTGCTATGAAAAGCAGTACATTTATAGGAAAACCTTTTTCAAGTAATTAAAGCTAAATGTGTAGAAGTTAATTATTATTGGGTCTGAAACTTTACTGAAAAGAAACTGACCAGTAAATCATCAATGTTGGAGCTGAAGAGTAAGAACAATGGGGGCACATTTTATTTACAGGAGTGGGACAACGAAACTGAAACACCTGGTTTTAGACCACAATAATTTATTAGTATGGTGTAGGGCCACCTTTTGCAGCCAATACAGCGTAAATTCGTCTTGGGAATGACATATACAAGTCCTGCACAGTGGTCAGAGGGATTTTAAGCCATTCTTCTTGCAGGATAGTGGCCAGGTCACTACGTGATACTGGTGGAGGAAAACGTTTCCTGACTCGCTCCTCCAAAACACCCCAAAGTGGCTCAATAATATTCAGATCTGGTGACTGTGCAGGCCATGGGAGATGTTCAACTTCACTTTCATGTTCATCAAACCAATCTTTCACCACTCTTGCTGTGTGTATTGGTGCATTGTCATCCTGATACACAGCACCGCCTTCAGGATACAATGTTTGAACCATTGGATGCACATGGTCCTCAAGAATGGTTCGGTAGTCCTTGGCAGTGACGCGCCCATCTAGCACAAGTATTGGGCCAAGGGAATGCCATGATATGGCTGCCCAAACCATCACTGATCCACCCCCATGCTTCACTCTGGGCATGCAACAGTCACTCTGGGCATGAGTGGTAACGCTTCTTTGGGTCTTCTCCACACCGTAACTCTCCCGGATGTGGAGAAAACAGTAAAGGTGGACTCATCAGAGAACAATACATGTTTCACATTGTCCACAGCCCAAGATTTGCGCTCCTTGCACCATTGAAACCGACGTTTGGCATTGGCATGAGTGACCAAAGGGTTTGGGTATAGCAGCACGGCAGTGTATATTGACCCTGTGGAGCTCCCGACGGACAGTTCTGGTGGAAACAGGAGAGTTGAGGTGCACATTTAATTCTGCTGTGATTTGGGCAGCCGTGGTTTTTTGTTTTTTGGATACAATCCGGGTTAGCACCCGAACATCCCTTTCAGACAGCTTCCTCTTGCGTCCACAGTTAATCCTGTTGGATGTGGTTCGTCCTTCTTGGTGGTATGCTGACATTACCCTGGATACCGTGGCTCTTGATACATCACAAAGACTTGCTGTCTTGGTCACAGATGCACCAGCAAGTCGTGCACCAACAATTTGTCCTCTTTTGAACTCTGGTATGTCACCCATAATGTTGTGTGCATTTCAATATTTTGAGCAAAACTGTGCTCTTACCCTGCTAATTGAACCTTCACACTCTGCTCTTACTGGTCCAATGTGCAATTAATGAAGACTGCCTACCAGGCTGGTCCAATTTAGCCATGAAACCTCCCACACTAAAATGACAGGTGTTTCAGTTTCATTGTCCAACCCCTGTATATGCTTAGTCATCTATAATATATTTTCCCGATTAATTCCACTGGTCAGAGTGGGTCGTCCTGTTTATATGTGATGCACTGTGGGGCAGTTTGTCCACATTAAAGGAGGCATTCTGCATAATTTCTGCAACCTTCACATTCCTAAGAGCCATTTCTTTCTCGCAGTCCAACCTATTCAAATCTTTTTAGAGCTGCAAATGTTACATGACCTTTTGAAAAAAGACAACTTACAATTTTTGCTAAATAGCTTTGATTAGAAAGCTTTTGTCATTTTTATATTAGTTTTAGGTTTTTAAATAAAGAAAAACATAAAGCTTTTGCAAATAGAGGATGGGTAAATTTTCTTCTATGGTGATGTTGAGATTTGTGAAAAGTTTAAAAACTATTAGTTGGTTCTTTCTCAATTTTAGCCATAGCTATTAGGAGCCATTGGGAGCCACTTGCTACTCCATAGTCAAAGGTTGCAGACTCCTGATTAAGGGGAAAACCTGTCCATATTTATGTATAGTATATTTAAGAAAATGTCAGTGTTCTCAATGACTAAGTTGTTTGTTTAACACAGAAGCAACCTGCTGTGCTGCGGAACTTACAAAAAAACTGATCAGAGATGTCATAAATGTCAGATGTCTTCCAGTGATTTCTGCTGAATATTTCTGCAAAAAGCGTGTGTATTTAAATAATGTACGTAAACTGTTTAAAATTTTTAAGTTACTTTCTTTAAATCAAACTTTATGAGGGTGTGGAAGCTTACATCAGGTGCTTCGGTGCAACAACTGCATCGAGGACATCGAGTTTTTAACCTCATTCAATGTTTTTATGTCTCCAAGTGATGCATCATTTCTCTGTGTTTTGCAATCTGCACTAACTGATTTGGAAACACCATTGCAACGTTGTCCTGGCAGTAAGATGATGTGGTAAAGATTAAAGGAAGGCCTCAACAGGTCAGAACCAGGAGTTATAAATCACATCTGCATTGTTTGTCACTGAACAAAGAACAGCTGTGGACTGATACAGAAATTGGTGCAAAATGCACCCATCTGCTGGACTTTATGCTCCTGCATTTATTTAGTGCAATCTGCTTTGTGAATCCAATAAAAACTATGCTTACATAGGGAGCAAAACAGCTAAAAAAATTGGAAGAGCTTGCACTGCTTTGCAAAGTCCCCTCAGCGTGTATTTAGAAACTGAACTGGATGGTAACTTCATCTAACGCTGAAGATCTGAAACAGAAATGTGCTGATTTGGTGCTTATAAAACTTGCTTTCAAAAAACATCTACTCAAACGTCATTAGCTTGGCTCATGGAAGCAGTTACAATGTTTTCTCCCCTTTCAATGTGTCATTAGCTACATGAACACACATTAATCAGCATCATTTTGGCCCTTAAAAAAACAACAATCACATTTACTCTAAAAGATAGTTATTTTTTGTTAAGATTACACAAAAATGTCATTTATCCACCTATCTCGTTTTTTATGAGTTTATCAGTTCTTCGGTAATTATTACTTATTTAAAATATGTATTTTGCTATTAACTTTTATGTAGCATACATATGCAAGCATTTCTTTAACATATATTTTTTGCCTTTTTTACGCATCTACCTCTTCTAATGCAGCTCTTTTTGTCTTTTTAAAGCACTTTGTCCTTGTTATGAACGTTGCTACAAAAATAGAACTTGCCTTGGCTTCCTGGCTCCATCCTCAGGGAGCTGACACCAGATAAATGCCAAATTCACATTCACAAATTACAGTTTTCAAACCAATAGATGATTTCAAGTTGACTACACCAAGTTGTATTATTCTCAGTTGTTTGTGAGAGTAAATTGTATAGAAACTTTTTGCCTCTCACAGTATTAATTCCACTGTATATTCTTTCAGCTATTCTGACATTGTTTTCAAAAATCAAACTTGCATTCCAGTATTTTTAAGATCATCAATTCATCATACGTTAAAAACAATTCAAGAATTTGAAGGTTATAAAATATTGTCAGGTAAAAATAAAAGGTCTTTGCAATCAAGGGGAAACTAGTATCTTATTTATTTGCACTCAAAGAGCTAAAACATGCAAAAATCAAGAGTTGGGGTCATTTAAGGAGACTAAAGAGTGCCAAACAAAATGATTTACCTGAAAAGTGATTTATCCATAGTGCTACTTCTTCTGGTCTGTACTAAATGTGTTTAAGTTGTGGCAACAGTTTTTTGTTGAAGCTTTGCAGACTTACAATGTTGCGGGCAGAGAAGTTTCGGATCGGGTCTTCTGCAGCGAGCGATACCGAGCTGAGCATGATGAACACCAGGATGAGGTTGGTGAATATGTGGTGATTGATGAGTCGGTGACAAAACACCCGCACCCTGGAAGAAAAAAGAAAAACTAATAATATGTCAGCAAGATACTGGATGCAGCCTGTTGGCATTATTCCCCCTCTTGCTGTCTAGGAACAGATACAGGAGCAAGAGATCAAGGACTACATGGTTGTCAATCAGCTTTTTCCCCACCACAATCAGGCCGTGGAAACAAATATTTAATGTTTAGCTATGTAACCTTTTAGCCCAGTTTTAAACTCATTTATTCATATTTTTTTTCTCAGCTTTGTCTTTATGGTTTCATTGTGTAATGAATCCTATGTGCTGTATGCACTTAAAATTCAACCCATCAACCCAAATACAATTAGTATTTATGGGTTGTATAAAAATATTTTACATGTCTTGCATTCATTCATGTATGATCTAAATGTATCTTACGGATTTGTGTTACTGAAGATGAAGAAGGCACTTCCCTCTGGGATGGGAATGATCTTTTCCTTCTTTACCAGGTCAACGATGGCCGGCCGAGGACCCGATGGAACTTCTGGGTCTTCTTCTTCTGCTCCATTGTCATCATTGTCCTCATCCTCATCATCCTAGTAAAAAAAAAAAAAAACATAATATTTGAAATATGTCTAACAATACACAGAAATATCATTTTTGGTGTTTGAGCAAAATATATTAACACCTTTTCATCTTTGTCATCATCCTTTTTGTCCCTGGAAGTTACAGGTGCATTTTGTAAGTATTTATCTGTGCACATGGCAATAATAAAAAAGTCTGCTTGCCAAAAATAGGGACATTAAGTCATCACCCTTTTTTGTCTCCTTCATCTGTGTTGAGAGACTCTGCATCTGCCAGGTTGTCCACAGCAATAGCCAAGAAGACATTCAGGAGGATATCTGAGCAAAGTGGTGAGTAAAGAAAAACCCTCCACAGACCACGCTTTTGCACGGCTTATATCTACATAGTATTAGATAGTGGCAGCAGGAGTGTCTGAATAAGTCAGGATACAGTTTCCACATATGAAGAGAATGATGAAGTAAAAACACACGATCATCCCAGAGGAGGAGGGACCTCCGTACGCCATGATCCCATCATACATGACAGCATTCCAGTCTTCTCCGGTCAGGATCTAAATGAATCAGTACTTTGTGAGATTTCCAATAATAGAAAAATCAAGCAGAAAATGAAAATGAAAGACAGAAAGAGTTTCATTTATAATTTCATTCTTGGAATTATTTGAATTTTAGTTTTTAAATTTTGCAAAGGTCTTAAGCAAGATTTGCTCAAAACAAGTTCTGTTCCTTCATTCTGACTGAGGCAAAAGCTTCCAGGTGTGCAAAGCTCCTGTTGTAAGTGAATCAAAGGTTGGTTCACCAAGTCACACCATCACACAATAGACACAACCAACGATAATGATTTAAACAATTGGTTTTGGAAATATTTCTGGACCCTGTGGGACTTGAATGTATATTTCCTCCTGTTTTCCACTGCCGGAAGCCCACAGTTAATACATGTTGTCGGTACCTAAGGTCCATATAAAATTCGAAAAAAGAAGGCTTTTAAATGCGCTGTGCTAATGCCTGGAACTGCAAAAAGAGCAGAAATTTAAAGATGTCCTCTGGAATGTGAAACATTTTTGAAGATCTCAGTAACTAAGGCTAAAACATCTGATTGTAAATGTTTTGTCTAATTTCATTTGAATCAAAATGCTGATATTGTGTATTCTGATTGTTGAAACTTATGTCTTATTTATATTGTTTGTTTTGTCCAGGGTTCTCTAACAAAATAATAATCTCAGTGAGGTTTTACCTGGTTAGATACAGACTAAATAAAAAAAATACCTGAAACACAGTGAGAAGGGCTTGGGGAAAGTTGTCAAAAGTGCTCCTCTTTGTCTGAGTTTCGTCAAAGTTGAACTTTCCACCAAACACCTGCATGCCCAGCAGGGAGAAGATTATGATGAAGAGGAAGAGGAGCAGAAGCAGAGAAGCAATGGACTTCATAGAGTTGAGCAGGGATGCCACCAGGTTACTCAAAGACTGCCAGTGCCTATGAAGGCCAATTGAAACAAGAGATTAGCAGAATAAATAAACTGCACAGTGAGGAGATGCACAAACAAACATGGAGTAAGGAAATAAACTCACCGTGTGACCTTAAAGATCCTCAGCAGACGGACGCAGCGGAACACAGAAATCCCAAGAGGAGACATGATTTCCAGCTCGACCAGAATGGTTTCAGTGATTCCTCCACACACCACAAAGCAGTCAAAGCGGTTGAACAAGGACACAAAGTAGGCTTGTAGTCCTAGACTGTACATCTTCACTAACATTTCACACGTAAAGAGGGCCAGCAGCACCTTGTTCGCCACATCTGAAAGGCACAGATGAAGAAATTACAAATAGACAAAAGACACACAAGGAGCAATACAACATTCAGAAACTCTGTGCTACTACAATGCTAGTGTGATTTTTTAAAACACAAAATGAACACAATAAACAAGCAAATTTATTTATTTATAAAATATTTATAAAATATTTATTAAATATTTTTTTACATAAATTAAGCTTGCAGTGTTTTCTTTGTACATTGTTTTTATTTTGTTTTTCTAATCTAAGCTAATTTAATTTGTATCTGATCCTAGATGCCTCTTGAACATACAACTAACACTTTTTGGTGAGATAAAGAAGCACAATGAGGACAGGTAACCAAACAAAAACAGCAAGACAAACATGTGTGTAAACAGTTTACTGATGTGAGTTCAGTGTTCAGCGTTCAATCTAACTCTTCTTTTCACCCAACCTTTTATTCTTTTATCCCTCATCCTTAGTTTTGTAATCCCTGATTCCTACCTCCCTTTATCCCTCTCATTCCTGCTTCTTTAACCCCCTCATCCATATCTTCCTCATCCCTTTCATGTCTCCTCCATCTCATTCCTTTAATCCCTTTCTTCCTTTCTCATTCTCTTATATCTATTTTTTCATCATCCCTAATTTGTATTATTTATTCCACTTTGGTCAAGGAAACATTTAGTGTGATATGAGAAGGGGTAACATATTCCCTGAGAGAAAGCCCAACAATCTGAGTCTCCATCACAAGAATTTCTAGAAAAAAAAGTTATCTTAATGTTCTTGTTATGACGTTTTCCTAGTTAGTTAACTGATATATCTGTGTATTTAGATCATACCCTGCACTTTTGTTAACCATAGAGGCTGGTTGTAATGCTCTGATGAAATGGTGAGCGTGTTGAGGAACACCAAGATGATGACCAGCCAATAAAAAGGTACCGACTTCACAGCCAAACGGCACTTCCTGCGGCAGAACCTGTTCCATCGGCGCCAGCGCCGACTGCAAGATGAGAGAGTGCGATAAATAAAACTTAATTTGAGAAAATACACACAATGCAGTCTTGATACTACTTGATACTACAGTTCCAAGCCTCAAGGGAACTGTGTAAGTGGAATTTTGCAAGTCATACTGAGCAGCAAATGAGCTAAAAACACTGAGTAAGGCTTTTCTATAAAAATACTTTATGGTACATGCTGACCTTTTGAAAGTTGCTAATTTATCATCCTAAGAAAAAACTCATTATGTAGAACATAAAATAAAAGCTAAGAATAGATCTATAGTGAAATACAATCATGCAAATTATACAAGCTTTTTGCACAAGAAGATGCATCCTAACAAATATACTGACCTGAACTTTGACTTTGAGATTTTTTGACTGAAAGAAGAAGAAAATGAGTTTACAAGTCTGTTAGGAGTACTGAAATATAAACGATATAAAATCACATTATGTGTTAAAGGTTTAAAAGCAATGTGGACTAGCTTTAAGTAATAAGAAAGGTTTGTTGTTCTGTACTGACCACAAGGGTCCACAGCAGGGTGTCTTTTCATCCTCCCCGTTCTGATTCTCTGTGTTCACAGATTCTGTTTCACTGGCGGGAACACTCGCTGCAGCGGCACACAGAACAACCATTAGCACCTTTAAAAATCATGCCTATTGTTATCAATATCTTTTTCATAAAAACAATATGAACTATTTAAAAAAACTGTAAAAAGAAATAAAATCCTTAATCTATATTATACCTAAAGTCTGCGCTGAAGAAAATTAGGAAAGCTTTAGATCACTGCTGAACAGTAAATTCAAGACAGTCAGACCTTTCTGATTATATCAGTGCAACACGAAAGCACCAATTGAGAAAAAAGGAGAAGCTGTGTTTCTGTTATCATCAGTATCATCCTGAAGATGCAGCCCCAATACAGGCAAATACACAGCTGCCATACCAGGGATGACCAATGCTAAAACAAAAATTATGGAAAACAATGGAGAGAGTAGGTCAGAGCTCCAACAACTTGGCTTTGAAATGCTGCACTTGCTGCACTATGACATAAAGACTGACCGTGGCAACACTTAATGATAAGTCGTGTGAAACGTCTCAGCTCTTAAATTCAGGTAAGGGAGTGTGCTTCTGCTGAGCTTATGTGGACAAGTTGTCTTTGATTCCTGAGCCTCAGATAGCTTTCAGTTCTGAAAACAGTGCTGACTGCTGGAGTCGTGATCTGGGTTTAGCCCCGTTTCCCATGTTCAGACTTCTGCTTTTTAACTAGGGCACAGGAAGTTACGTATTTTAAGTGGCTGCTATCATGCACAGCTGTATTTACACAGCACATCGGTCTCATTTATTGGTTAACATGTAAGGTTTTTATTTCAACAGACACAGTTTTAGACCAAGAGAGACGTTCACGTTTGCAGGTAAAGGAGTGAGGGTTATTCTTTAGGCAGACCAACAGTACAACATGCACAGTCACAAGCTTATAGTAAACCAGTATGTATTGACATTCTAAGTAATATAACATCATTATCAATGAATGTGCAACAAGAAATTGGCTGACTGAAATCTGTTAATTTTCATATTGAAAAGTCTTGACCATGAAGCACATTGCTAAACACTAAAAAATACAATAATTTTCCCAATCAGTAAATGGATCAGGCAAAGGCTTGTCTGTTATGGAACATGCTGGATTTGGAAAAGTTGTCAGCCTTTTAAAAATCTCAGTCAAGGTAAGAGTCAAAATTCCTCAGAATAAACACACAAAGAATGCAGTTTTAGTGATTTTTATATTGAGAAGATGTGATTGAGAATACAAGTGTCTGTACAGCTGACTGTACAGAAACACAACTGCAATCAGTAAGAAAAGTCAGGTACACTATATTACAGAGCAGTACAGTGTTCAGTTTTATCTATCTCAAAGACATCTGGCCAGAACATTTCCCCTCACGGTAAAATGAACAAAGTAGTCTAATTTAATCTGAATGCTTTCCTTATTAGGAAATTTAGGATATGGTTCAAAGTAATATAGGCCACTCATGTTCTTAAAGCTTTTAGGTTTTTACCGTAGGCACCATCATTTAAGTAAAGTTATTCCAGTTTGCTCCCTCTGGCTATGAGATTGGATTTTAGCGGCTTGTGTTACAGCATGTATCTGCACATAAAAATCCCATTTATGAAAGTTAATTTTAATGGGAAAAAACACATAAGTGTCCTATTCAAAAGGTAAACCATTTCTCTCCCTTTTAAAAAAACAATAGGGTGCAGCTCCCCCATTCCTGTATAGGATGTATCAAGGATATAAAACTGGAGTTTTCAAGCATTTTATTTCACTTCAGTCTACTCTGAACTCTCTTTTTTAAGAAACCACAGAGAGTTTGTTTCACCAACAGATACAAGGAAACAAAGGAAGCTGGCTCAGAGTTTATATGTTCTTTCTTTCTAGGTGAAACGACTAAAGGAGCTACATCCATTAACATTTACTTTTCCTTCCTATAAAAAGTACTCCTGGATCAGTGCTTCTTTGTTCTCTTTGTGTCTCTGCTCTGTTCTCTCTAACCCCCAGTCGGTCGTGGCAGATGGCCGCTCACACTGAGCCTGGTTCTGCTGGAGGTTTCTTCCTGTTAAAAGGGAGTTTTTCCTCTCCACTGTCGCTACATGCATGCTCAGTATGAGGGATTGCTGCAAAGTCAATGTCAGTGACTGTCCACTGTCTCTACATGCTCATCCGGGATGAGGGAATGCTGCAAGTCACTGACTGGATGCAATCTGCTGGGTTTCCTTAGACAGAAAAACTTTTTATCCAATTTGAATAAATAACTAACTCTGACTGCACTGTTCAATGGTTAGGACTAATTGGAATGTATGTACCTGACTTTTGTGAAGTGCCTTGAGACAACATGTGTTGTGTATTGGCGCTATATAAATAAACTGAATTGAATTGAATTGAATTTAGACATTTTAAATATTCTCATAAGAATATTTTCACCTGTTTTAAAGATTAATGAAAGGACTTAGTGAAATCACGAGATATAACGTTTCTTTATTTGTCTTTTACAGCTAACATAGTATTTCCAGTGATTTAATACATTCCAAGGACAATCTGTACCTAAAAATTTACTAAATATGTAAATTATTTACAAAATGTGATCAATACAACACACACATACAGTATGTGCACACAAAGACACAATAAAGCTTAAGCACACTGAAGGGAAAACCACAGGATTTACCATGAGTGTCGGACGACTGGCTGAACCACCCAAACCTTCCTTTCTTCTTCTCAGTGAGGTCAGCCAGAGTCACCCCTTCATGTGCAATGCATGCAAGGCCCCATGCATTCAGACACAACGCCACAGCAGAAGGATATGGGAGGATGGGGGCATGGGGAGAGGGCGAGAATGGGCTGCTATCAAAATGGGTCAGAGCAAACAAGCACCACAGGACAACAACAGTATTCAAAATATCAATATTCAACAACGACAAAAGCAGCAGGAGTCACACTGGATTGCAGACACTGAGTAGGGCAGAAGGGCAGAGTAGGGCAGAAGAACAACAATGTTAGTCACAGGAAGCATTTGAAAGTGACGAGGACCTGGACTAACATGCGAACATGTTAGCTGCTGGGACTCATGGATTCCTGACTGACACCTGAAGCTAGATGAAGATGGATTTGAGAAACGGTGAGAGAGAAACAGTGTGGGCCATTGGCCTTTTGGGAAAATATTCAGAGTAATGCTGCATATGAAAATTGAAAAATAAATACATGTAATGAGAAACTAACAAATGGGTGTGGCAAAAGCAGGTGGAGAACATGTATGAATATGCAGATGATACAATAAGTGAAAAATATTCAACATTATCAAATACAGGTTGTCTCTTCTGCATTGTGTTTTGCAGCTTAAAGAAAGAGGATTTGCATTGAGCGTTTTTCATCTGCTAGAGGCATTTTTTAAGATTTTTGCTGTATGAAGTTTTCATAGTTAAGGAACGTGGAGAAAAATGTTCTAGAGGTTCAAGTGACAACTGTTTTATTTATTTTACTCTGTGTCGCAATGTATTTCAGTGAATTTTATGTGATAGATCAACACAAGCCAATAAATAACTGTGAGTGGAAAATAATTTCAAAATAATTTACAAATAAAAATTGGAAAAGTAAGGTGCGCATTTGTATTCAGTCCCCCTGAGTTAACATTTTGAGAACTATCCAGTCTTTTAGGGCTTTAACTCTACCAACGTTGTACCTTAGCTCAAGCTCAGTCAGAATAGATGGAGTGCATGTTGCCAAACATTGTCAATTGAATTCAGGTGTATACTTCAATTGTTCCAGTCTCAACTCTTTTGGAGCTTCTAATAGGCTTTCTGTCAGAACTGTCCTGAATTTAGCTCCATCCATCTTTACATTAAATCTGACTAACTTCAGGGTCTCTGCTGAAGAAAAGCATTTTCAGAGCATGGCACTGCAAGCACCATGGTCTGTTCAGCATTTTGCAGGTAGGCCCAATAGTTCAGTTCTGGTCTCCTCTGACAGAATACCTTCTTGCACATGTTTGCTTTATTCCGTATATGACTTCTGACAAACTGCAAACAGAACTTCTTTTGGCCTTCTTCTTCCACTCTTCCATAAAGGTCAGATAGGTGGAGTGTATGACTCATTAATTGTGAATCTTTGCATCTCCTCCAGAGTTACTGTGAGCCTCTTGGCTGCTTCTTAGGGGACTTTTCCTCCAACTGGTTTCAGTTCTAAACAGGTGCTATTGTTTACATAGCACCAGTTCTTTGCTTTTCCACAATTTCACTGCTGGACCAGAGGAAAGAAACACTTTCATCAGCAGCAAGAGGCAGGCTCATGAGGAGTAGCAGCCAATAAAAAATGGTAAATGCCATGTTTAAAACTCCAGAGTTTAGTTTTGATTTTGATCTGTCAAATTCAAAACAAAAAACAGTAAAAACACTGAACTTAAACAATGATAAAACATTGGATTAGCATCAGAAAAACACAAGCTGATTGTCTTCTATCTTCCTGCCACAGTTTAAGTAGGTCAATGCACAAAGCTGCACTCAGCTTATTTTACTTTCACTAAATCCACAAACATTATTTCTGACTCAGTTCTTTACCAATGTTGGTGTTTCAATAAAGCCATGCAGTGTTAGTATATCTTGCTCTAAAACCTGTTTAGCTCCTGTTTTCCAGCTGCTGGTGAGGCTATAAAATCAGCTAATCCAGATAGTGTAGCATTTAGAAACACTGCTATTTGTTTCAAGCAGTGTTAATTAATTTAGGAGCTGATATTAGGGCATTTGTTTGCAAGGATGCTGGGATAAATAATACAATCTGTGTGATAAAACTGCATCTATGTGTTATGACCCCTAAAAAATAAAAACAGTTAGAGGATCAAAGATTAACCGAATGAGACATTGATAATGACCTAATTACGTGCCTCTGACTTGACTCTCAGGTTGCGGAAAAGCTAACCAGTCCTTTTACAGAAATGTTTAAGAACTGGCTCCAGCACCAATTCTGGTTAAGCACTGAAACCACTTTGGTGGAAACCCATATCTGCTTGCCCTGCCTATTAGTTTAGGTAGACAAACATGTCTTGGAAGCCTTTCAGTTGTGTCACACATTTCCGTTTTCAGAGAATGGATTAAATAGCAATCCATCAGATGTTTTAAAGGTTTGGATATTGTTTTTATAACCTAAACTCCCCTTTAAAATAAAAAAGTCATCTCTGACCTGTCTGCTGTGCTCCTTGGTCTTCATCCCAGTGAGCAATAGACTTGATTTCAATGTTAAAGCTATAAATTGATCTCATATAGAGTCAATGATACGTATTGACAGTCGTGATATTTAATTATATACAGTACTTTATCAAAGTTTAGACCAATTCCTAAAATTTAAAAAAAAGACCATTCTTAAAACTGAAAATTTAGTAGGTTCATAAAAAGCCTGTAAGCAACGCAAAATCTAAGAAAGAATAAGCTGAGACTCAAAGACAGCATATTTAGATTTTGTATGACTAACTAATTTCATTCATTTTTTTAGTTGTGATAACGAGGCTATTACGTCAATGTGTGGGAAATATTCTGTAAACAGTATTTTTTTCATTTGTGGGAGAGCAATTGAAACAATAGCGCTAAATATGAGGAGTCATTTACATATTTCCACTGTACTGATGGATGAAAACACAAATTTTAATCAAAGTGTCGTTAAACAATCAAGCAACAGGCTAGAGGTTCTCTGGATCTCGAGACAAAGTTTAGTGACGCCATAAGAAAAATGTCTGTTGTGCAAGACTTGTAAAAAAAAAAAGTTTGGGCTCAGCGCTGACAGAATGTTGCAAAGGCAGAGTCTAATTTGGATTAAAAAAAGCACACGCCTGGTTACAAATTCAATGCTTTCTACTATTGAGGTGTTTTTGTATTCTTCAATTAATCTAAATAAGTAGAAACATTGAATAGGTTTAGGACAGAAGAATTCCACTTTGTGACCCTACTTTGACAAGCCTTTAACTCAGCTCTCCGGTCAGATCCTCTTTCTTTTAGTCCAATGTCTGAAGGCTTTTGACTGTGTGTAGGAATATTGCTGCTGATAACAACTTACTATAAACCCACCTCAAAATACTCAAACTACTGTTTAGGATTTTTTTTATATCTCCATTAATACATAATGCATTTCCTGTATCAGGGGGTATGAATGTAATTCGTTGTGTTTACTGAAATGTGCCATGGTTGAACTGTGGTGTTTAGAACAGGAAAACAGTTATTTCCTTATATTACTGAACTTTTACATAAGGTTTAATTTAGACACAGGTATTGCAAGGTTCAGACAAACCTACAATCAGCATAATATTGATTCTGTTAAACTTTGTCCAAAATAAAAAATTGTTTAGGGTGGAAACAAGCAATTTGATTAGCTTGATGAACTCTCTATCTGTGCAAGGTGTGTAAAAACTGTTGACAGATTATCTGGAACAATAAGGAAACAGGAATACAAAGTCAAGTTCTGATTTGGGCAGAGTTGAGGAGTAAATATATTTCTTCTGAATGATAACTTAGTTTCAATAGTTTACCGTATCCCTAAATTTTAAATGGCAGGTGAAATAGTTTAATAAACCACAGGGAATGCAAATAAGCACATTGCAAGCAACTTAGGTATTTAAAAAATCCTGAATAACATCACATATGCAGTACAAATGTACAAAATGTCTGCATTTAGTTGACTGCTCTGTGAAACCGTAACAACGTTTCAAAGTGTGTGTTTTTGAGAACCTTTTTTAGACACTTTTCTTCAACAACTGTTGTGATTATGAAACCGAGCCTGTTTTGGTTTTAGGAACAACAACCAGGTATTACTACAAAAATATATAACCTTTAATATGCCTGTGTATTATTGGCAAATACAATTCGAACATTGTCTTTTATTTCTATTCTAATTTTATTAATTGACAGTCATTTTTAAAATACCTTTTTATTGCACATTTTGTATTTTAAGTGCCTAATCTGCCTGTAGGCTGTAGTGCATCAAATTCATTTGGTCACCAGGAAATGTGGCAATCACCAAGTAAAGCACAAAGCATCCAACCAACAAAAAGTTACCACTGCTGAATATTTTTCTTAATAATCAAGGACCAGCATTGCGGGGTTAATGTGAGGGAGAGAAAGTGGAGGACGGTTGCTTACGGTTTCGTTTGCTCCCCTCCTCAGCCTCGTCCTCGTTGTCAGGGTCAATATCTTCAGCCTGAGTGATCCAGTCCAGGTAGCCCTTCAGGTCCTCCTCCAGCTGCTGCTTCTCACGCAGCTTCTGGAAGTCTCCTCGAGCTTTAGCTTTCTCTCTTTCCTTGGAGAACTCTCTGCAATTGAAGCAGCAATCATAGACAGAACAAACACAAATACAAAGATGTGCATAAGATAATGCAAACACAAACAAAAGGAAATATTCACAGCAAACAAGAGGGCCTCTTTTACACACGAAAGAATATCTCTGTCATCCAGAATTAAATTATCTGCTTTGTTTTCCTGCTTTTAGTGTATTCTGTGGTATGGCCCAATATTTCAGTGTTTGTGTTTTCTTTCTGAACTCTTGCCACTGGAGGGAGATGTGCACCTTACAGAGATCGCACAGTGCTATAAATAGAGTCCAGCATTACAGTAGCATATCCTTGAGGCGAGCATCTTAATCATAGAGAAAAGGTAATTTCTGCAGACAAATGCTTTAATGAAGACATGCAACATTTGCATTAAATTCCATTTTATACGAATTATTGTATTGTGAAACTATAAAAGAGGAAAAATGTTTACACTAAGACACAAACACATTTAGTCTGCTATTATGACAAAATTAAATACATGATAATTATGCAACAGTCAGGTGAGACGAAACAGGAAATGTGCTCAGTGGTGAGGAAGTGGCACAGCAGGTTTGAAAACCTTAGACAGAAGATAGAAAACCACTAGAAAACTGAAGCAAACAGATAACGTCAATTTAAAATCATCAGCAGGAACTACTTCTGCACCTGATGTGACAGCTCTGTGAACCTTAATGGATTTCTAAAAAAATAAAAATAAACTCTCCTTCCTAACAGTCAACCAGCCAGAGTTAAATCTACCGTAATACCCCACCCCACTCTGCAGGATCGGGAAAGCAAACTGGGGTTTGAGAAAGCTTAGGATCACAGAGGGAGTGAAGGGCGAGTAACAAGATTAATTTTTCTCCTAGAAGTTGACTAGGTAGGGGATGGGCTGAAGGGAGAAATGCTAAATTACTTAGGTGAAATTATTTCGATTTAATACACAAACAGTGCTATATTTAAAGCATTTATTTATGTTAACTGTGATGATTCTGGCTAACAGCTAGAGAAAAACCAAAACTGAGTTTCTTAGAAAAGACAAAAAAAAATTTAACACAGAAATATCTGCCTCCTGAAAATATGTCCAATGTACTGTACAGTATCATGGACAAGATTGCTGACTTGACAGTTCTCATTGACACGCTCCATAAGCAGGGTTAGCCATAAAGTACAGTGTTGTTGCTAAAGAAGATCACAGAGTGCTGCAACATAGTATATGAATGGAAAATGAATGGAAAATTCTGTGGAAGGAAAAAGTGTGTTAGAAAAAGTTGCACAAGCAACAGTGATGTCAACACTGCCAAGACTGTGAAGCAAAGCCCCTCCAACAGTTTGGGGTAGATTCAAAAGGTGTGGACTGTAGCTAGACTCAGTACTTCAAGACTCATGATCCCGGACACCTGGCTGCAACTGTCATATTTCTTGTGTGCTTTATCCAAATATATTGAATGAAAGTTCAATGGGATAAGAAAAGGTGATAACAAAGGTGGTAGAAAAACAATACTTGGTTTAATGTTGACTACCTGTGCTTGATTGGCCAGCGAACTGGCCTGAACTAAACAACAGAGAGAATCTATAGGATATTGTAAAGAGGAAGATGAGGGCCACCAGAACCAACAATGTAGACAAGCTGAAGGCTGCTATTAAAGTAACCTGGACTCCCTTAACACTAAAGCAGTGCCACAGGCTGAACCCCTCCAGACCGTGTCTTTATTCTGCAGACCAGTTAGTCGCTAGTTTATCATAATGTCAGGATAAGAATGACCTACAATGATTTATTATCTTCAAAAAACAGAAAAAACATGCTTTCCACACTGCAGACCAAATCCACTCAACAAGTTTCCTCTTACCCACTCAGCACACCCAACACAAGGTTTAACACGAAAAAGGAGCCCAGTATAATCAGGCTGACAAAATAAATCCAAGGCGTTTCCCATCCGATGGCATCATTGACCTACAGGAGCCGAGAGCAGCGAGTTAACACAGACACAAACAAAAAACAGAGAACCTCCTGCCCACTAAAAGAGCAGAAAGCCTCTGTCTTTAAAGAGAAAAAGGTTCTTACCCGCTCAACACACCCAAAACCAGGTTAAGAACGAAAAAGGAGCCGAAGATCACAAGACTGACAAAGTAAACCCATGGAAGCTCAAAGCCCATAGCATCGTTCATCTGGAGAAGCAAACATGGAAGGAGAAGAAAAGAGAAAATAGGAAAAACAGTAAAGTGAGCAGACCAGACAGAAACAAGCTGGAAAAATTAGCAGAACACAAGTCATCTGTCTTAAAGGACACATAATATGAAACTGATTTTATTTATTCTAGGTTCTAGAAAATGCAAATAACACAAAGTGCTCCTTTGCTTGCAGCTTACTAAAAATTACTCATTCAGAGATCTATTTCAGATTACTGAAATAGATAAAGTTCTGAAGCTCAGAGCGGAAATATTCAACCTCTCATCATTTCTCCATCCAACGACAACTTCAGATCATGGTGCAATCCCTGTGGGAGGTGCATATTAGTTTACTCCTGCTATTTGTTATGGCAATGCTTCTAACAATAAATTCAACTTAGCTGTAATGCACTTTACTTAAGGTAGTAAAGAATTTAGTAAAAAAATCTTGTCTCAGAACAATTTTTATATCTCAACTACAAAATAAAACCTTTTTTCAATTCAATTCAATTCAGTTTTATTTATATAGCGCCAGTTCACAACACATGTCATCTCGAGGTACTTCACAAAGGGTTTGGAATGGTGTAGGGTTGTTGGGGAGACTAGAATAAACTACTGCGTGTTAGTTTGGCCATTTTAGAATGGTCTATGTGTAGGAGTACTAAGTAAAATAGTAAACTGATAAAGCTTGTCCATGTAGAGCCCACTGGTGGTCATTGTTATACTAAAAACCACAAGGATTGGG
Organism: Crenichthys baileyi; assembly: GCA_036173005.1. Taxonomy (NCBI): domain Eukaryota; kingdom Metazoa; phylum Chordata; class Actinopteri; order Cyprinodontiformes; family Goodeidae; genus Crenichthys; species Crenichthys baileyi. The sequence continues at coordinate 696,136 of JAHHUM010002614.1, read as the reverse complement.
ATACCTCTCTCTGTCAGACTGATTATAACCATTGGAAAAGACAAGGGGTCACACAGGTAGCAGAAATGGAGGGTGTGTTTGTACCTCAAACCTAACTGAGCCGGTTTAGGCTAAACCTGACTCCCCCTTACTCCATCCAACAGGGAGGGAGGAAGGCAGAGGTAAAAATAATTTGTGAGTGTTGTTTCCTGTTGCATTGTGTGAAAGGTGGGTAACTTTAAAATGGGTTAAGTCAATTCAATCGAATCATTCAGATTTCAAGTCAAGTACATACATTCCAATTAGTCCTAACCATTGAACAGTGCAGTCAGATTCAGGTATTTATTCAAATTGGTTAAAAAGTTTTTCTATCTAAGGAAACCCAGCAGATTGCATCCAGTCAGTGACTTGCAGCATTCACTCCTCCTGGATGAGCACGTAGCGACAGTGGACAGTCACTGGCGTTGACTTTGCAGCAATCCCTCATACTGAGATTGGAGAATGCATGTAGCGACAGTGGAGTTGCTACAGGCAGTCCCAGTCAGAAGCTGGATTTTAATGTAACTTTTTTTTACATTGAATGCAAAAACACCAGTATAGCACCAGTCTATGAAAAGATGTGCCTTGTTGTTTTAACCTAGTTTTTTATTGATTGGTGGTCTTGGTATTCCTAAATTCACAGCTATTCTACAGTTTCTGATCATTTTTTTTATTTTTATCCTCCTTTTATTATTTATGAGCTGTGTTTTGGTCAGTTATATTGTAAAAACTCTACAAGAGCAAACCCAATACAGGGGTCTCCCATCTTGCTAAAGACATGTTAATTAAAAAGCACATCAGGGACTTCTAATGTGTTCTTCTTGTGTTCATTTATTTATTTATTGTTTCCTTTAGGGGGTTCGACTACATTAGATTTGTCACTGTTTTGTCACACCTGATAGAATAAGCGGGTATTTGACAGAAATTACATGGTGAAGATATATTTAAACCACTTAAATCAAGTGTGTTAAAGCAGGGAAACATCTAAAGTTTCCTTCACTGTGTTTCCTGGAGACTTAATCTTTACATCCCTGATCATCAGCTAAAACCAGATATTAATATGCATTATGAAAAAAGACAGTGTATGACATTAAATCAGACTAAGCTTTTCCTATTTTAGACAAGTTAAAGTCACCAAAATTCTTTGTATATGCTATATGACAGAATAACGAACAAGATCATTTTTTAAAAGTTTACATGCATTTTCTTTCCTTTATTTGATGGAATAAACTGTGTGAGATGGGTGAAACCTTGCCGTGGTACAATGAGAAAACGTACCTTTCAGTTCTGCCCACAAATTTTATTTGGGACTGAGTTAAGGGCTTTGTTACAGCCAGACTAAAACATTTACTTTCTTGTTTTTGAGCCACTTTGTAACTTTGTGTGATTAGGGTTATTGCCCCTTTGGAAGACCCATTTGTGTTGGCTGATGTCCTGAGATGTTATTTCCATGTTTCCACATAATGTGGAAATATGCAAGCTTCACCTTTTCCTCCAACTATAAAACCATGTTCATTATGACCGATCAATTCAAGACATTCTTCAAAAATATTGTCTTTGTCCCTGTGTGCATTTGCAAACTGTTATCTAGCTTTTTATGTTGCCTTTCGAGTCACAGCTTCTTCCACTCCTCATGGGCGTTCAGCCCATGTTTGTGATTACATGCTCTTACCAGCTTAAGCCAGCATCTCCAAAGGTATTTTGCTTTGTTCCGGGCTTGATTTGTACGTTTCGCACCACAAGACATTCATCTCTTACATAGAACTGAATGGTATGACAGATGGACATTCCTGTGGTGTTTATAGTTGCATTTACTGAAAAGATGATTGTGGCACCTTTAGATACCTGTAAATTGTACCCAAGGACGAAACAGACTTATGGAGAACCACATTTCTCTTATTTCAATTTGTCTATAATGTCACACAATGTAGCAGTGTGTTTGAGGTGTTTCCTTACAATACTTCCACAGGGGTTGTTCTTTCCTTTCAAAGCCATGACATTCACTAATCATATAGGCTTTTTCACATTTTTAAAAGGCATAGCAATCTTAGTTTATGCAACCTAATGTGTTTAAAGAAAGTCATAGAAGAATAATCTCTTGTTATTCTGGAATTTAACAAATAGAAATAATTTTGGCAATACTAACTGAGTTTAATTAGTTTAATTTAATATTAGAAACAGTGATGACCACTGTCCTCCTATTCTTGGTTTATTGTTTTTTTTTTTTGCTTAAACTTGATTAAGCTGATTTAATAAAAAAAAAAAACTTTAGTTGGCTGTTGTAACCGGTGTGCCCCCTCTTTTTATCATGACCTCACAAGCTGGGTTCTGACAACACTAAAACAAAAAACTATTGGGCCTTTTTATATACTGTAGGTAAACATCTGGTTTCAACTGCATATTAGCCAGGGTGATCTTCTTTTCGTTTATGAATGATGAAAACAAAGTAAGCACAGAAACGTCTTTCTTTAACATCATTTTGTCATGGAATATTCTAGGATACTTCTGTGTATTTTCCCCAACACAAATGCATATCAGAATATCAAAGTAAACTCAGGGGTGTGTAGGTTTTAAGAAAACCATTGTATTGTAACACTATTAGGCATATATGGTGGCTCGCAGAAGTTTTCAGCCCTTTAAATTTCTGTGTATTTTGGAGGATTTTAATCTGACGGACCAACCAAGAGTAGGACATAATTGTAAAGTGGAACACAAAGGACGCAAAGTTCCAAAAGTTTTTATGTTTTCAATTACAAATCTTAAAATTGTGGTGTATCTTCGAATTCAGATGCTACTTTATTAATTTTCCTCTTTTGTGTAATTCAGCCTCAATATAACGGACAAGGAACACAGTGGAGAGATCAGCAAAACATTAAGATGGCCTGCATACAAATATTTGCCACACTTTTCAGATTTTCATTGTAACAAAAATATAACAAAAAGTTATGTTTTACTCCGTGCTGTCTAATAATATTATAATGAAATATGTTGTATTTATTAGATGTAATGTGACAAAATGCAAAAAAAGGGGTATCAAAGTTTTGCACTGTAAAAGCAACAGACTTTTAACAACCTGGGAAAAGTCTAAACCAACAGTGAAGTCCAGGATATATGGAGATTATATAGAATAGACGAATTATGATATTCCTTTAACTGCTGGAAAGCCATTAGGTAACTCAAATTAGTGTATCTACGTGAGATATTTTGACACAACTCCCAGTGAGATTCTCTGTAAAATCATTGTCTATGGATGCATTAAGGACAAGTAAACTTAAATAATTTATGATAAAATGAATAAAAATATATAAAAATATAAAAATCAATAACTAAAATAAATTTAGGAAATTGTGCTAGCATGTAAAAAATGGGCATAATATGCCTCCTTTAAAACAGATCTTGTAAGAATATTGATAGTGCCAGACCAGTAGTAATCTTCAAAGTTGATGAATGTGTTGAGTAATTTAGCCAATCAATCATATGTGAGTGATAAAAGCTGCCTCAGGAAATAATCAGCAGCTTCATCATCACACTGTCAGTCACATTACTGTAGTTGAGGATGCATTGAAGCTGAAGGAATGTGTCAGTCACAGGTTACTAAAATGTGAGGCCAGAGCGGTGCTCACCCAGTACAGCACGTCTGTCCAGCCCTCCATGGTGATGCACTGAAACACCGTCAGCATGGCAAACAGAAAGTTGTCGAAGTTGGTGATGCCCCCGTTGGGGCCGTGCCAGCCTTCTCTGCACTGTGTGCCGTTGATGGGGCATTGGCGCCCGTGCCCTGAGATCGCACAGGGAGCTGGTTCCTCCTCTGCTATCAAATCTACAGAAAGATACCGTTAATCATCAGACTAAGCTCAGTTTGCATTTAGCATCAAAGAGGTAAATCCTACATGCAGACACGTAAACACAAGCATCATTCTGATTTACAGAATGATGTTCAATCCTTCTGTTACTGAACAATGTTATTTTAATTGTAAATGAATATTCCTGTTTTTCTGTACTATATTCCTGTTAATAGCTCCTCATGGGAACAGAAATAGCATTCATAATAACAGTCAAGAAACAGTGCTATGAAAACATTTCCCCTCTTACAGATTTCTTCTATTTATGCTTTTTTATCACATTTAAATGTGTCATATAATCACTAAACACATTCTAAGTTATCAAAGATAACCTGAGTTAATACAAAAGGTCGTTTTCAAATAAAGACTGAAGGGAAATAAGACATGCAATCAGCAATCCAAACAAACCTGGCCCTATGTGAAAATCTAATTGTTCCCCTTTTTAAAGCATGGATTACTGCAGGTAACCACATTTTTTTTATTAATGCCTAAACTCTAAAATCAAGAAACCCCTTAAACGGTACCTGTCTGACATCTTGAAATAGGCTCAAACATTTAAAAACCCCTTATACCTCAATTTACAGAAATTCAAGAATAGATAAGAAACTAACTTATTGTGAACAGTGAGGAAAGGGCTAAAAAGTCCAGGTTTGAGACAAAAAACAGTGGGAGGCATTACTCAAAAAAGGGCAAAATATTAAACAGTGCTGAACCTTTGATGCGTTCGTGGAGTAATTTTAGTAAGCTGGACGATCAAATTTACTCTAGGAGTGATGTGACGGCTCTTCCAGGAGTTTACAAAAGATTCAAGAAAAACATCAGAAACCACAGCAATAAGAAACAGACGGGCCAAATTTGCTTCTATGGAAGAGGTCCAAGGTCAACACTACAGCAGAACAAAAAGAACACAAAGGTCCATCTCAGCTTTTCTAAAAAACATATTGATGAACTTGCTCGAGACAAAAGTGCAAGTTTTGGAAAATGTGCCTCCAGTTTCATCTGGTATAAAAGTAAAACAGCATGGCAGACAAAAGAACACCATATCAACACCAAAAAAATTCAGTGGTGCTGGGTTGGCCTGGACCTTCTTTGCTGCTTCAGGACCAGGACAACCATGACTTCTCTACCAGATAACTCTGAAGAATGTCTGGCCATCAAATTGTGATCCTCAGCTCAGTGGCAGTCTAAAAGACACCAGCAAGTCCACCTCTAAACAGCTGAAAAAAACAAAAGTTTTGGAGAGGTCTAGTCCAAGTAAAGACAAAACTCTGATTCAGATGTTGTTATGTGACCTTAAATATGTTATTTTAATCACATGTGCTGTCTTGGCAATTAAGGCATCCCACATGAGGAAGTTAGTTTTCAACATGTGCAAAGGCAGTTTTGCTCCACAAAAAGGATATCTGGACGATACCCTAATTGTGTAATTTACTTTTTAAATCAGGGTTACATTATCGTCAAAGTAGACTTAAAACTTAAACATGTTCTTCATGTTCACAAACTCTCACATGTGGCTAAGTTGCAACATTTCTGCAAAGAGTGAGCCAGACATTCTCAAAAGATCGGTTGCCTGTTATCACAAATACTTGATGGCAGTTGTTGCTAAGGGTGACACAGCCATTTTTTAGGTTTATGGAGCAATTACATTTACACACAGGTTGGTTTAGCTAGCTTTCCCCTTAATAAAGGAAATCATCATTTAGAACCTGCTTTTTATATTTACACAGGCTAACTTTGTCTGATAATAAGACTTGTTAATAGATCTGAAACATTGAAGAGTGACAAATTAGCAAAAACATGGGGCAAACACTGTTTTCACTGTCTATTTCCACTTCCTTATGAAGAAGGATTTCTTAGAATTTTAGTAAAGTAAGCTGAACTGGCAAAACTGCAATTATTTGATTACTATAGAATAAAACTTGTGACAGCCTAGGGCATTTCACATATATTTAACAAAACATTTAAGTTTGACACTGACTTGATGAATAGCTGAAATAAATGTAGAAAAAGCCCAGTACAGATATTTTTAGGTAAGGAAAACCAAAAAAAAAAGTGTTCATAAATGCTACACTGACTGAAAATTGGCTGTTATGACTGAAAGAAAACCAAGAGGTCTCACCTGCGCCACCTATATAGCAGGTTGCATGCATTTTACCGATGAAAAGCTCCAGGCCGATAATGGCATAGATGATGATGACAAACAAGACAAGGAGGGCGATGTGCAGCAGAGGAACCATGGCTTTAATGATGGAGTTCAACACCACCTGTAAACCTAAGCAAAATAAAAACAAACACATGATAGGAATTTGGCCATAAAAGATGAGCTTATCACAATAATATTAACACATGTCGCACCAGATGGTAAATAGTTTAACTCTGGAGGGCATATAAGGAGACCATTTATGTGAATCTTTATTATTTACATCATGCAAGTGAACCTACAGAACACTGCTATATTTATTAGATACAACACTTAAATTTTTAAACCCAGTTTTAGTCTAAACTGTATTTGAGCGTATTTAATACAACCTATTCCCCTTTATTTAAAACTGTGTGCTGTTAGTCTGGTTTTGATTTAACAGCATAAGCACCTGTCCCTGAAGTGTTGATGAAGATACTGAATAGATGTTTTTCGTAAACAGTCCTCAGGGTTTAAATATAGACCACCTGGACTTGCCATCTGGATTTCTTCACCTCACGCTTTGTTCTAAATAAGGGAATTAGACTGTTCTACAAAAAAATAAATAAATAAAAATGCAGAAAATCAGTGGAAAACTCGTTGCATGGTGTTACATCAATCCACTCACTGGGTACTCCTGAGACCAGCCGCAGGGGTCGCAGCACACGGAAGGCTCGAAGGGCTTTAACGTCAAATCCACCGGGCTTACCCCCGTGGCCATGCACCGACGGATGGCTACTGGCTCCGTCACCTTCATCCTTCTCATCTTTGGTCAAAAATTCCAAGACAACACTGAAGAGTCTGCAACCAAAAACAAGTTGACTCCATCATTTCTCAAGGACAACAAATGTAGCATGTTTGTGTTTGATCAGGACTGAAAAAGCTAACACTAGATATTATCCTCCATCTGTTTTTCAGGTAAATTCTAATCCTTTGTTCCTCTCAAACTATAATGGAAATGATCTATTTATGGTTAAAATAAACAGAAGTCACAGTTGTTTTCAAACAATCTGTTTTGCATTACAGCCAGGCAATACAATAATAAACCATAATAATAATAATAATAAGATAGGAACATTTTACAAGATGGAGAAGAGATTGCAACCTGCAAACCTTTTTGCTATATTTTATGCTTTTACTGAAACATAAATGTGCTTTTATACAGAATGGCTAATGGGATTTGTACATCCATGTTTTCCTAGTTGAAAAAGTTGTAATTGTCTGCTCTGCATCTTTACTTGTAATCCATAATGTGCCATGTTGCTAAAGGGAACTGTGTTTACTTTATGGAAAAATTTTAAAATAAATGTATTTTGTTCTCTTTAGACCAAAACAGATGTTATCTTAGACACTGGATTGTTCATTTCAAACTGTATTGCTCGGATATATTTGCTGTGTATCTTCATAGCAGCTACACAGCAGACACATTCAACATAAAAACTGCTTCCTCCTGCGGTCTCAGAGTAGAATCAGATTTCACTATGAAGGACGACGCTTTATTAAACTCGCTAAGACATTTCTCACCTAGCCAAGAGAGGGAAACCATTCTGACTTATCACTTCAAAGCTGTGGTGCAGAAGCAGTGAATGAAGCTGCTGATAAAAGCTGAAGAAGTTCCGGTGGCCTATAAGCACAGTCTGCTCCAACTTATGCTCCAGTGAGTCACAGCTGCTGGACTAAATGACCACCACTGGGGGTTTCAAGACATCAGCTCAAGCTCACACATTGACAACTTCCTTTTGTTGATGAAACACCAGAAAAACCGAGTATTCAGCAGTTAAAGCATATTGTATGAAGGTTTTCTCGCTTGTTATTCAAGGACCTGTTAGAATCTACTTGAAAAATACATTTGAGCCTTTCTAGTAAGATACATGGCAGTTTCTACAAACATGTTTAATAAATATGCTTTCATTATGTTTGAGAAAATTAAATGAAAAAAAATTTAATTATTATTTAAAACACTTCTGAACATAAGGTGTTGAAGGTGGCTATAGTCAATTTAAACTGGAGGTTTTAGAAGCAAAAAACATTTAGGCAAATTTCAAACAAGATGGTTCCTTAAGTTACACCTATTACCTATAGCATTATGTCTCTAAAACAGGTCTGACCAGTCATGGCATTAGCCACAGTCTAATTAGATGGTGTTCTGAAACAAACCAAACAAATGAGGCGTAACAGTGAAATCTGAAAGGTTTAAAGCTGGGTTAGGTTATAGAAGAACATCCCACACTTCGAACATCTCACGGTGAACTGATCCATCCATAATATGAATATGGAAAGAGTATCACACAACTGCAACTAACAGAACTAGACAAGGAGAACATTAATCAGAGAAGCAGCCAAAAGGCCAATGGTTACACTGGAGGAGCTGCAGAGATTCACAGTCTAGGTGGGAGACTCTTAATTGGAAAACTATCAGTGGTGCATTCCGCAAATTTGCTTGTTAAGAAAGAATGGCAAAAAGAAACCCAAAAAAAAGTTTGTAGTTTGACCTAAGTCAAGTAGGGGACACAGAAAACATGTGGATGAAGGTGCTCTTCTCAGATGAGACCCTATGTTAGGAGGAAAAAACTAACACTAAGCATCACCCTGGACACATCATCCCTATGATGAAACATAGTGGTGGGGGCATCATGCTATGGGTACACTTTTAATAAGCAGTGACAGGGACGTTAGTCAGACAAAATAGGATGGACAGAGATACAAATGGTGCATTTCTGTTAACCAAAACTGAAATTCTACAGCAAGACTGAAATTAAAGTTTACAGACATGACTTAGGTAGGGCTATTTTGCAAAGAGGAATGGGCAAAAACTTCAGTCTCTACATAATGTGGATTTGTAAATCTGGTAGTGGTATACCCCAAAAGATGTGCAGCAGAATGAGGTGGTTCTAGACACGGAGGCCGAATACAAATGCAGAACTATGTTTCATTTTCTATTTAGTTCCCAATTATACACCACTGTGTCTTGGCCTATAATATAAAACATTACTGAAAATGTAATGAAGAATTTTGTTTCGAAGTGACAAAATGTAAAAGGTTCAAGGGGTATGAATAATTTTGTAAGTACTGTGACCATCAGATGACTTTGTAGAAAACATTTATTATTTTTAATACAATTTTCCGCATTTTTTCTTCTTTTTCTCACATCTTGTCTTGACATTTGTTATTTCATCATTGACATTTCTGCATAAAACATCTCTTGTTTCTGTAGAAGGTTGTGCTCATGTAATTTGAAAAACAAAATCATTATCATTAATTAAATAATAATATAAACATGTTAAGATGCTGTTTTATTTCTACATATATGTGCTGAACTCTCACTGGAAATGGACTGCACCTCTGACATCAGATACAAGCTGGATTATCTTTGTTTTTCATTTTGGTGGTTTATAGCAGCAACAGTCACTCTTTATAGCAGGGGCAGCCTTCGTTGCATGTGACTGGATGGCAGATCAACACCGCATGCAGCACACAGACAGAGATCTGACCCAGCTACCCATCGGACTGTGCGTATTAGAGGAGAGATACAGGCAGCAGGAAAAGAAAGAAAGAGGAGGGTGAGGGAAAAAAACACGATAAAGATGAAGATGATAAGATGAGAGTGTGCAGGAGATAGGAATCAGGATGGAGTGAGGTGGGGAGCTAAATAGCGTGAACCATCAAAACTATGGAATTAACAGAGGAAGCTGTATTGGTTGCAATCATATTTTTTAGTAATTTATGGATGTTGTTCACTTGCTCTGGAAGCGATGTAATAATTAAGGGTCAGGGTTGCATCCTACTGGGCTGCACCAACAGATGAATAAAGATGCAAGCAATAAAAGCACAAATCTGATGTTTCCATAAAGTGTGGCTGACTATTATTTGAGGTGAATGGTTACATCTTAGTATGCATCCAACCAAAATTTATTTTAAATGTTGTGCATGTTATTGATGTGTCTTTACTGTCTTTCTAATCTTTTTTGTTTATCTTTCATTAGGACACTTTAAGCAAGAAACCCATTTGTGTTTCCCTGTCCTTCAAGGAAGTATTAAGGATGGTAATAATACCAACAAGCTGAAGAGACAAAACACAGCAGGATGGCAGAGAGTGAGTGAAGGAGAGGGAAAGATGGAAGGGAGAGTTGGAGAGGAGAATAAAAATGGAGAGATGGTGACTCACTCCAGTTGTGGTAAAGCTCTGATTTATTCCCTCTGTCTGTTCTGGGTCATGTACTGTGGGTGTTTGAGGGGCTCTATTAGCAGTTGGCCACATGGAGCAGAGGCTTAAGCAACTTTCTCCTCCCGCAAATGCTGTAAACTGTCAAACTCTAGCAAGGCAAAACATCGGACTAAAAATAACAAAACCTTTCAGACCTGATATATAAATAAAAGAGACAAAATGTTAAAAGCAGCTGTTTAAATACCCTCTAATGCAGCGCAACCGAAATACACAAAAGGACTTACCCAATAACCACAATGACAAAATCCAGCATGTTCCAGCCGTTTCTCACATATGCATTCTGGTGCATCACCAAACCATAAGCAATAATCTTCAGAAAGGTCTCAATAGTGAAAATGATGAGGAAGGCATATTCAACTGTTTCCTGCAAACATAAAGAAAGAAAGGAAATCAGCTTGCAGCAGCAACTTTAGGTCATATTCATGAAAACGTGTGCACAATTTTTGGTCAGGACAGAACCAAAGACAAACTCACCTGATCGCAAACAAATGTATTGTATCCTTACCATCACAACTATAACACAGTAATATACAGTAACATAGATCTATAAAAGCAATCCAAAGAATTGCCTCTAGACTAGACATGGGTTAGATCTGGCTGTATGAAAACACTAAAGAAACTGTTTCCTGGCAGGTGATAAAACAATAGTTCCTTGTTTAAACAGACGCAATTAATGATGAAAGATTATAAGAAAAATATAGGATAAACACCAGCTATGCTAATTTGAACCTTTAAAATCTAAATTTTCTTTGACGTTGCATAGAACATGAATCATTTTATGTCATTCTGGTCTTTGTAAAAGAATACACCTGTCACACCTTTGCAGGGATTTGGTCTAACCAAGTTTTGAAATTTCTTTCAAAATTATCTGCTCCCATCCTGGTATGTATGATCATAGAATGGAAAATAGGAATAACATTGAAGAAAAAATGCTATTTGTTGGTTTATGAACCGTAAAATAAAAACATTGTTTTAAAACGTGTTTACATGGAAAATTAATGTTGTTGATACTTATAAATGAGTCATGAAGCTCAGAGTTGCTTAAAATCAAACTAATAATTTTGAGTCTCCACAGTGAAATAAATGGTTGAAACCTCAGAAGGATTCATTTTTCTACCAGACTCTTTTCAAGGATAAGTCAGGATAATTTAAAACTGCTTAGACTTCCTCCTGGCCTCTATCCAAGTTGAAAGCACCGAGTTTGTTGCACATTGCTTAAAGACCTAAGCTCGGTCTAAGAACCAGAACCGAGCTGGTGGACCGGCACCCTGCTATCCTTCATCGACGAAAACCAAAGGACGATGACTTGATGGGCTTGCTGTGATGGTACTATTTTGAATACATCCGCAGTGCTGCAGAAGGAACGACCAAGACCTGCTTATCCTCACATGGTCAGGGTTTGAGCCCAGGTCACCGATACCCTCACAGCCAAACCGGACCCTACCAGGTGTCTGCCCAGTAAGTCTCATTACATGGTTATATGATGCCCAAAAAAACAGGGTCTAAATTAAACCCTGCCAATTTTAAATGTTTATAAAAATTTTATAACTTTTTTGTCAAAATGCCCCTGCAACTTAGGGCATAAATCTGTCTATTAATTACCTAAGATGCTGATGCAGGTGTTAAAGTAACCGGAATCCAGCATTAAGTTTTTAATTACTGTAATGTTCCATTCAATGATCTGAAGCTTCTTTGGCACCTTACAAGGGTCCTTATGAATTAATGCTCTGGTATTCTTGCTTTGTTTTTGTTTTTTATGCTTCAAATATCTTAACTGGATTTGAACTTTTTATACATTCTGAATATAGCATATGTTCCTTTCAATCTGATTTTCTTTAGACATTTACCCATCTAAATCTATCTTTCATCCCCCCATGATATTCATAATTTATTCGTATCAATTCTCTGTGATTTTTATTTGTGTAAGTCTCATGATAAAATGCTGCCAAGAACCCAAGTTAAAAAAGTTTTATTAGCCCTGGGAATTATCATAAAAGTGTCAATCCAAGCCATTGTGTACCCACAGTCATCATTATGAATCTCAACCTGAAAACAACTAGACTAGTGTGGCTTCTCATTTAAAGGTTGTATGTGATTTTAAAACTGTAACATTTTAAAACCTTTGTTATACCTTAAAACTGGAAAATGGCCTATATTCTCCACCACCAGAAAGGGTTCCCTCAGCGTAGATCTGAATGCAGCAGGTACATACTGTAGGATGGATAGATCTCTGCATTGTCCTTTGCCCATCAAGTAATATTTCTCACATTGCATTTAAATTATAAAATTCAATCGTATGCCATGAATTGGCAATAAAAATATTCCACGTTTGGTGGTGCAACATTTTTATTCCTTTTAGGTGATCAATTAATATTTCATACAGTGGCTACACATAAACGCAGCCTATGAAAATTATTGTACCAGTGTAACATGCTGATTTTCCCCACTTTTAGAGGCTACAGAAAGTAAAAAACCTCATTAATACAAGGCCATTTAGAAGTATTAAACTAAGAAAATATCTTTGCTCTGACTTCATTGCGATCTGATGCAGTCTTCTCCTTCTTTCCAACAAGTGGTCATAGTCTCTACCCATATTCAAACACTACACTGAGATAACCATGGCAACAAGAGTAAAGAAATGAAAAAACATAATGAACTTCATCTGGATGAAAAGGTAGAAGAAGATTCAGTGATGATTCTTTTTTGTTTGTGATTTATGTTTTATGTGAAAAATTTTAAAAGAACAAACAATTTGACTAAGCTGATTTTTCTATGTGAGATCATTAGTGTCTGAGAAGATAATGTCATTTTCCTATGCATGAAGTTAATGCATGAAGTTAACACAGAATCTGTAAGCGTATTTAAGGAGTGCAGGTGATCCACATGCTGGAGTCTTTGGACAGGATGACTTTCCACCAACATATAAGGAACATGTGCATCCGAACATGGACCACGTTGGAGCGGTACTTCGGAGGTACTAAAAGGAAGCAGGAACTGGTCTGTGCAGTTGCACAATGTTGTACAGAACAATCATTTCTAATTTGATGCTCTGCAGTAGGATAAACTGGTGTTTCTGTGAGGGCTGTAAGAGACTGCAGATATTTTAATTGTGGAAAAAACACTTTCAGATTTTGTAACTAGTGTTTCATTAATCCTCTAATGTAATGTGGTTGTTTTAAAATCTGACAACAATCTGCATTTTTACCATCAATGTCACAAATTCTGTGGGCAAGGCCTTAAATAGTGATGATTGTTTCCAGCTGCTAGGTGGATAAAAACCCATTTATTTATATGCTGGGATTGACCAGTATGCTCACTGTATACACAAGTAGAACGTTCTATGCTAATTTCTTTGCCCAAATTAGTTTTTAATAAATGAAGCCCAGTGAAACTGAACAAAAATGATAAAATGATAAAAGGATGAAGTTAGCTACTTAGGCAGAGCACTTAAAAGGGGTAACAAAAATTAACTGAAAATCACACTGAATGAACTGGCAGCGCTTTGTAGAGGATGCTGTTAGTAGAGAAATATGATGCAGCTCTGCTGTGCTCTTTTCTCTGGTTGTTTCAAAGGCAGAAAAAACACAGGAACATTAAGCCATCAGGTTAAGGACAACTGGATGTGAAGCTGAAAGCACACACACACACACACACACACACATATATCCAGACTAAGGTGGCTTGAGCGTTTGAATTTGGTAGAAACGTGGACGTATACACCAAAGGGGCTCAGCTGGTTTAGAAGAGTCCAACTTCCCGTAAGAACCGAGAGGCGGTCCTCATTATTAATTCATGAGTCAGGTCACTCTATAAACAGTTGGTATTCAATATATGCAGTGGCCTGAAAAAAATTTTCCCATCCCTTTAACTTTTTCAAATTTGGTCCCATTGAAACCACAAACTTTAATGGGGATTTTGTCAATCAATCAACCTTAATTTATTGAGCACTTGACACACAAAAAGTTCTGTACATATCCATAAAACGAAACAAAAAACATAAAAAAAGACCAATAAGACACAAACACCTACAATAAAAGAAATGACGGCTAAGAACAGTAGAAACTGTAAGTAAAAGGAAATAAAAAGTAATAAATAAAACAGCCTGATATTTTTGCTCAACTGGAATTAAAAGCCAATTTAAAAGATGCGTCTTTAAAAGGGACTTAAAATCATTCAAGGAATTGGTCATCTTACAGTAAGAGGAAAATTGTTCCAGAGTTTAGGAACAACAGCAGAACAAGTTCTGTCTATCCGGGTCGCCAGACGAGTCCTAGGCAAAAGCAACAGGAGTTCTGACCTCACACTTCTCCTTGGAAAGTCCTTGTGTAAAAGTTCTGTTAAATAAGAAGGCTGACCATTTAAACATTTAAAAACCAAAATTAAAATCTTTAAATTGATCATAAAACGAACAGGCAGCCAGTTCAGGGAGGACAATATAGGGATAATATGCTCACATCACCTCTTACCCATGAGCAGACTGGTAGCAGCATTTTGGACCAGCTGCAGGTGACATAGAAGAGAGCTGTCCAACCCAGCATAAAGACAGTTGCAGTGGCCCAGTCTAGAGGTAATGAAAGCATGTATCACCCTTTCAAGGCCACTATAACATAGATAGGGTATGATTTTGCTAATCAACCTGAAATAATTAAAGCTAGACTGGACCACTGCACTGACCGGTTTATCAAATTTCCAAGTCATTGAATGTAACGGTAGATGCTCCTGAAGTTGGACATAAACCTCCTTCTCTAAAATTTTAGAAAGAAAAACCAACTTAGAAATGAGTCTATGAAACTGTGCAGAGTTGAAGGAAAGATGAATGGAGGTAAATACTGGTCTGTCCTGTAAGAAAAGCAGTTAGAGGTTGTCAAACCCAGTTAAAGCACAGGTGTCACCGGTTAAACACAACAACTCCAAATCACACTTGTGGGCAATGATGTGATTGAACATATATAAGCCAGTTCAGAGAGCACTGGTTTGTGAGGCACTACAATGGATAGAAATCTGAGAGGAGGAGTTCGTGTGAGAGGTGGTCAGTGAAGGCAAATAACAGAAACATCTGATGAAATCAGCGCTATTGTGATTAACCATGTTCTTGTCCATGGTTTGAGCATGAGTTATGTACAAAGGGTACCACCAAACATCAGTAGATTCACTTTGTTCATCATAATCCGAAGATTTAAAGAACAGGTAATTACCTTTTTTGACATTATAGTATGTAAATGTTGACAGCAATTACTGCATTACTATACTACATACTGTACCACAATATACTGCAAGTAATTATATCTTTCAGTACACCACTGTGCCAGTGTATTGTATTATTGTAATGGAGGGTTAGTCTGTTTGTAGGCCTAGTTTCCCATGTACACTTTTGTACTTTATGTTTACGTAGGATTACTGTATACAAGTGTTAATTACACAGTTTTTTTGTTTTGCAATATACATTTAGCCTACAGTGAACAATAAACATTTATTTCTACAGCTTCATGTCCTGAGCCTTGTATTTTCTTTTTTTCTATGTAGTGTTTAGAGACTCCTCAGTAGTGTTTTTAATTTTGATTGACTCGGGGCGAGATTTTGAAAACATAGTTCAGTTTTGAGCACAGATTGAACTGTTTTGAGGTGAGAGTTTGGTTTTGCAAGAAGAGTCTGAGGTTTTGTGAATGTAGCTTGAAAATAGGGTTTTGTGTTCACAGTTTGGAGAAAAGGAGAGCAGCTTTTGAGAAATGTGTCTTAGCAACTGAGACAAACTTTTACATACAGCACCCTGGCTGCGCGTAATTCAGAAAGCTGATGTGTCCTTTTTATTTTATTTTAGCGTTAAGGCATGGTTTATTATCTGTGAATAGTAAAATTATATTTCAGTTTGACCCGTTTCAGCTATTGTGGTCCTTAATATTATTGTAATCGTTTTGAGTTTTATTAACTTTTCCCTGCACTTTCTCAGCAAAAACCTTCTCATTTCTCCTGGTCCCATGGTCAATCAGTGAGCAGCAGTCTCAGTACCGGTCAGACCTGCTCAGGAGTAGGGACCAAAAAACTGTACGGGTATGGAAAGAACTGTAATGGAAACGTCGAGTAGAGCCAAATCAAGCCAGTGGAAAAGGCACATATGTGAAACTCCTTCCACTTTGCAATTACTTACTACTTTGTGTTTGTTTATAGAATAAAATCCCAATAAAATACATTGAAGTTTGTGAATGTAATGTGAGATATGTAGAAAAATATAAGGGTTACAAAATCTTTTGCAAGGCACTGTACGTCCATCAGCAGGAAATTACACTAAATACAACCAAAGAGAAATTTAACCTTCAAACCAGTGAATAAAAAGGAGGTAAATGCTTACATATGTATCACGATATAGATAATTACCTCTTTTCCCTGAGGGAGTCCTTAACTTTGTGATCTTTGCGGACACTATAAATGCAGGAGCACTGCAGGCCATCGGGCTCGTTTTCTCAACACTTAATAGCAGATTGTGAGAAGCACTTACCCCAGAATAACCGACACGGGCCTCTTTGTTACTGCAGTAAAAGGCTGAGTTAAGCTCAGGGCTGCGGCCTCTGTGATAGAACATTCTTAAGCCGCTGGGAGCAGAGAGAACACAGAGATTCATGTGGGGATGGAGGCAAAGTGACAGAGAGACGAGTGAACAATTTTAGAGGCAACTACGAGCACAAAGAACGGACAGTAAACTGCTGCTGCGGTTTTCTGCTGGTGGTAAACAAGAAAACACACAAAAGAAAAATGTTACTCATCTTTTCATAGCAGCCTAAACAATGCAATAAGAAGGGCACGCAAGCATGGAAATTTCAAATGATGTTGCAGTAAATAGTTTCCTTTTTTTCTGCAGCTCTAAGGAAGGAGCAGGTGTTAAAATTGAATGCACTGTCAAGACAAATTTAGCTTTTATAGCTGAAGTTAATTTATGCACATTGCCAGCTAATGGATCAGGAAGGCATGTTAAATATAATTGCAAACGATAACCATTTCCATTCCAATTAAACCGTAATCTACTCATTAATCAGCATGTTAGGCTGACTGCAGCAATAGAAAATGAGGAGCAACAAGACAGAACAAAGGAGATGACCATAAATATCTCTGATTACCTATTAAAACTATAATATATAAAATATATTATAATATATAATATATATTTTATATATTTCGCGTAACGGACCCACTTTAAAACAGTATCAGCAGTAAATATGTTCACTTCACTTGCTGCTATCCTCTCATGTTGGCTAAAAAAAGAACTTTCATCAGACATAAGCACATTTGCAGGATCCAAAAGCAGCCAAATATTAATCTAAACAAGTAACCTAGGACTCAGAAGTCCCTCCACCAACCCCCACAGCCACAGCCCCTTCCTTCATCACAGGGTGAGTCCTCACATCTACAGGCGCCGCTCAGTTCATCTTACAGCTGATCAGTTCACCACATGACATATGATGCTGCTCTTCCACTGAACCGTGCACACTCCAACATAGCTTGCCATATGACTTAGCCAAACGGACGGCAGCAATGTGAGTCGATAAGCAGTTTGAAGTAGTGTGTCTGCAGAGCTTATGAACTGCAGTTCATCGCCTCCTCACATCAGACAAGAAGCCACAACAAAAATACATTACCAATACTATTCAAGTTACAAGACGATGAAGTGAGAATACTGGCCATAGCTATGGTCCTCCAATATATTAAATGATCTTTATAAGAAAGAAATCCAAACAACCCAATTCAGCTCAGATTCAAATCTTGGTCAAACAGTAAGGAGTTTAAAGAAGTAAAAGCATTGAAGCGCCAGCTTTGCTTTATTATTAGTCAATCTGCAGATTATTAGTCAAACTATTTTCTTCTTATCAGTTACATAAACATATTTTGCTTATTGCAAGGTAGATAAATATAATTGTCCCAAGCAATTTTACTAAAAACAAAGATTTTTATTCAACTAGAGTTTCAAGAAATTAAATTCTTTATTTGGCTTTATATTTTTTTCAGATGTGTCGTAAAATCCTATTAAGCAACACTGACATGAAATTATAATTCAGTAATTGCATTAACATAGAAATTGCAAGAAAAACTTCTAAAATAGATATGTGTTGTTATGTTTATATGTGAATTAGTAGTAATTTTTGACTATTGTTTTCTTAACAATAGGAGCCACAGGTTGAAGGCCCCAGGTCTAGGTCGTTGTAACACATGAATATACCTTAATCGAATTAATTTGATTTGTAGCCTTGGCTGTATGTTTGGCTGCAGCTTCTAATGGGCTTTTCTTCCAGAACTGGCCTGTATTTATCTCCATCCATCTATACACAACCAGGACCACCTGTTCTGTCCTGTTGAAGAAAATGACACTGCCACCATTTTGTTAGTTTCCACCACACATAGTGCCAAATAGTTCAATATTGTGGTCTCATCTGATCTGAGTACATTCTTTTGTATGTTAGTTGTGTCCTCTACATAGCTTGTCAAAAACTGCAAGCAAGACTTTCATTTAACAATTCAGCAATCACATCATTCCTCCATTCAGGCTAAATTTGTGGAGCGCACAACTAATTGTTGTTCCCTTGACAGATTCTACCACCTAGCATGGGTCTCTGGGTTGCTTATCTGAATAATTGCCCTCCTTGCCTGTCCTGTTAATGTAGGTGATAGACCATGTCTTGGCAAGTTTGCAGTTGTGTCATACTCTTTCCCTTTTTGGATGATGACTTCAACAGTGCTTTGTGAGATGTTCAAAGCTTGGGATGATGTTTCGTAACCGAATCCTGTTTTAACTCCTCCTGAACGTTATAAAGTTGAGGAGAAAGGTTGAGTTGCTCCCTGATCTGTTGTGTTCCTTGTCTTAATGGTGCTGTTTGTTCACTAATGTTCTCCTATGAGGCCTTCACAGAACAGCTGGATTTATACTGAGATTAAATTATACACAGCTGGACTCTACTTCCTAATAAGGTGATTTCTGGAGGCAGTTGATCACACTGAATTTAATTTAGGGTTAAAATAGGAAAAGGGTCAAAATCGAATTGCTTTATAAAAATGTTTTGAAAATCAAGCAGTGAAAAAAAATTGTATGACCCGAGTTAATTTGCTTCACTTGACATCACACATCCTGCAGTGTTCCTTTATTTCACATTTAAACACATCAGGATGTAGAGGTTGAAGCTAAATATTGTGCAGCCCTGGTTTCTACCCCCACAGACTCATAATTAATGTCACTGTCAGTGGAACCTGCCTCAGATGTTGTTTTTGAAGACTTTCTCGCTCAAAAATGGCTTAAGCAGCTGAAGCTGTAAGTTCTTTGAGTTTACTGGAAAACAAACTCCTCAAAGTGGGAGAGCATGAAAGAAACCTGCAGCAACCTTCAAATGACTCAGTTAAACCAAAATGGATATTTAATTTGGTCTAAATTCTGCTACATTATCAGAGTAATGAAATTTTAAATTAAGGTATCGAAGACAAACAAATAAAAAATACAAATGATAAATTTCAAATAAGTAAATAATCAAATAAATTAATAAAAATATATTATACCTGCAGTAACTGAACTTCAGTTTTTATCAGTTTAAAGTTTTAATGAGACATTTCGTAATTACATTAGACAGTACTGTGCAAATAAAAGTAATTAGATTTTATTTAAATACAATATTACAATAAACAAAAGGAGTACATACATGACTCACAAAAACATAGAAAGTTTAATGAAAATATTTCATAGAGAACACATAGTTGTCCTTACTAACTAGTTATGCATGAACATTTTTAATGGGGTTTTAAGTTGTGCTACCACCTGATCGCTACTATACTATGTTCGCATGTCTGAACATCTAAGCAATGTGGCGAGTAGAGTAGCATGAGTCAAGGTGACATCATGCATGCATGATGTCTGTGTGTGACCAGAAGCCTCCATGAAACAAAAAACAGCAAACTAAAAGCTAGAAAATAACAAATAGTGCAGGCCATATGTAGTCCAGTGTGAGGTCCGGACACACAGTGTGTAGATTACATAAATAAACCCTACTGCTTTCAGCTATTTCAGCAGCAGAGATGTCTTCACATATCTTCATTTTTTTACCTGATGCGCTAAAAGACATGACAGATATTTGCCATCTCCTATCTCTGTCCACACTCCATCTCTGCTTCGCTCCTCTGTCGGTAAAGATAAGTCAGGGCCGTGCAGCCAAGCCAGCAGGGTGAGGGCAGCCAGCATTTAGTGCTTCCCACTGCTTCCTCTAGCTGCCAGAGTGTACATACTATGTTAGGAGGACTAAAAGCGGGGATTCCATGTCGTCTGTCTTCATTTTTAAATAAAGATTTAGCATTACCAGATGGTCATAAGTTTAAATGTCTCACATACGTCTTATTATATGTAATATATTTTCTAAAATTATTTGTGCAAATATGTTGTGTACTATCTACAGTGCCTTGTAAAAGTATTCTGACCACTTGGGTTTTTTTCCACCTTTTGTGAGATTACAACCAGAAACCTCAATGTATTTTATTGGAATTTTATGTATAGGAAAGGAAAAGGAATATGGGGTTTTTCTGTTTTTTTTCTTTTTTTTTTTTTACAACCTACAATCTGAAGTCTGAAATGCATTTAGCTTCAATTTCCTGGATTACTACTTTATAGAACTACCTTTCTCTGCAGTTACGACAGCAATTTCATTGAGGTATGTGTTTAACACCTTTGCACATCTAGAGACTGGCATTTTTGCCAACTCTTCTTTGCAAAATAACTCGATCCCAGTCAGATTGGAAGAAGAGCGTCAATTTTCAAGTATTGGATTAAAGTCTAGACTTTGACTGGACCATTCTTACAAATGAAACTGCTTTGTTCTAAACCACTCCAATGTAGCACTGGCAGTATGTTTAGGGTCATTGTTCTACTGGAAGGTGAACTTCCAACACAGACTTGAGTCTTTTGCAGTCTCTAGCATGTTTTATTACAGGATTATTCTGTACTTAGTTGCATCAGATATCCCATTAATTCAGACCAGCCCCAGTTTCCCTGTTAGATTAAAGATTCCCCACAGGATGATTCTGTCAACAGATCCTCCCCCCTGAGTTGTGGATCTCTGCAGCTACTCTAGAGGGGCTTCCTGGACCATATCACGCATGTGTGAAGCCATCCCATAGCCTGAAATGGACCAGAGAACTGTACCCTGGCACGATTACATCTACCTGTATAGGCACGGTTTATCCGGACCCTGAAGCGGTTCACTTGCCATGTGAATGCAGGCTGTTCCAAGC
This sequence comes from Crenichthys baileyi, assembly GCA_036173005.1. NCBI lineage: Eukaryota > Metazoa > Chordata > Actinopteri > Cyprinodontiformes > Goodeidae > Crenichthys > Crenichthys baileyi. Next base: position 674,622 of record JAHHUM010002614.1, on the reverse strand, counting down.
ATACCATACAATGTGACGAAAGAGCAGCACATTTGAGTAGAAGAAGAAGAAGAAAAACATAGCAAGAAACAACTGCATGACATTGTTCGGTCCGGTCAAAAATCTCTGTGTAAAAGTAAACTGGGTCAACTGAAGATGTGATTTTTCTCACTTTAATCAATCACTGGACCGGACCAGCAGTGTGAATGTGCTAATACTCTCCTTACCCAGACAGTCAGCATAAGTGGACGATCAAGTCTTGTAGACCTACAGTAGTGTCAGTTGGTTCATTAATGTTCTCTAACAAACTTCTTAAGCCCTCGCAGAACAGCTGTATTCATACTCAGATTAAATTATAAAGAGGTAGGCTTTATTTTCTAGTTAGCTAACTTTCAAAAGGAATTTTTTTCATGGGTATCAGAGTAAAGGAGGCTAAATACATATCCACAAAATACACTGCTCAAAAAAATAAAGTGAACACTTAAACAACACAATATAACTCCAAGTAAATCAAACTTCTGTGAAATCAAACTGTCCACTTAGGAAGCAACACTGATTGACAATCAATTTCACATGCTGTTGTGCAAATGGAATAGACAACAGGGGGAAATCTTTGGCGATTAGCAAGACACACTCAATAGAGGAGTGGTTCTGCAGGTAGGGACCACAGACCACTTCTCAGTACCTATGCTTTCTGGCTGATGTTTTGGTCACTTTTGAATGTTGGTGGTGCTTTCACACTCGTGGTAGCATGAGACGGACTCTACAACCCACACAAGTGGCTCAGGTAGTGCAGCTCATCCAGGATGGCACATCAATGCGAGCTGTGGCAAGAAGGTTTGCTGTGTCTGTCAGCGTAGTGTCCAGAGCCTGGAGACGTACACCAGGAGACGTGGAGAAGGCCGTAGGAGGGCAACAACCCAGCAGCAGGACCGCTACCTCCACCTTTGTGCAAGGAGGAACAGGAGGAGCACTGCCAGAGCCCTGCAAAATGACCTCCAGCAGGCCAAAAATGTGCATGTGTCTGCACAAACGGTTAGAAACCGACTCCATGAGGATGGTATGAGGGTCCGACATCCACAAATGGGGGTTGTGCTCACAGCCCAACACCGTGCTGGACGCTTGGCATTTGCCAGAGAACACCAGGATTGGCAAATTCGCCACTGGCACCCTGTGCTCTTCAAAGATGAAAGCAGGTTCACACTGAGCACATGTGACAGACGTGACAGAGTCTGGAGACACCGTGGAGAGCGATCTGCTGCCTGCAACATCCTTCAGCATGACCGGTTTGGCAGTGGGTCAGTAATGGTGTGGGGTGGCATTTCTTTGGAGGGCCGCATGGCCCTCCATGTGCTCGCCAGAGGTAGCTTGACTGCCATTAGGTATCGAGATGAAATCCTCAGACCTCTTGTGAGACCATATGCTGGTGCGGTTGGCCCTGGGTTCCTCCTAATGCAGGACAATGCTAGATCTCATGTGGCTGGAGTGTGTCAGCAGTTCCTGCAAGATGAAGACATTGAAGCTATGGACTGGCCCGCCCGTTCCCCAAACCTGAATCCGATTGAGCACATCTGGGACATCATGTCTCGCTCCATCCACCAACGTCACGTTGCACCACAGACTGTCCAGGAGTTGGCGAATGCTTTAGTCCAGGTCTGGGAGGAGATCCCTCAGGAGACCATCCGCCGTCTCATCAGGAGCATGCCCAGGCATTGTAGGGAGGCCATACAGGCACGTGGAGGCCACACACAATACTGAGCCTCATTTTGACTTGTTTTAAGGACATTACATCAAAGTTGGATCAGCCTGTAGTGTGTTTTTCCACTTTAATTTTGTATGTGACTCCAAATCCAGGCCTCCATTGGTTAATAAATTTGATTTCCATTGATGATTTTTGTGTGATTTTGTTGTCAGCACATTCAACTTTGTACAGAACAAAGTATTCAATGAGAATATTTCATTCATTCAGATCTAGGATGTGTTATTTGAGTGTTCCCTTTATTTTTTTGAGCAGTGTACTTTTCAGACTTTTTGTTGTCAAAAACAAGTAAAGTATGTATCATGGTTTTAGCAAATAAAGTTGAAACAAGAGAAAATCTGGTAAACTTCAAGGTATATGAATACTTTTGCAAGGCTCTGTAAGAAGGCTCAGCTGTTCACAGTATTATGGTTGTACATTAACACATTATCCACACAAATTTAATACAGCGCTCACCCTCTCTTTACTCTGCTGTTCCACCTGTCACATGCTTGCATGCGGATACACTCTTACTGTTGCACACATGCAGAAATACACATTCAAGATAACAAGCAGGGACAGTGCTAGTGTGATCCGCAAATGAGCAGTTACGTTAAGTGACTAAACACATTCTTCTATCATCATCTCCACGGGAGTCCCCTATCCAGACGTAGGTGCTTGTGCCAGCAACTACACACACACACACACAAGCAGAGCCGACTGTTTCATTCGCCCCACACGTGTACATATATACACTATTAAGCAAGATGAATTGCAGCCAAAATACTTACACATAGACCATAAAGCACCTCTCACATATTATACTTATTTGATTTGCTCCCTCACAACTGACTCTCAGCCATGTTATGCAAACAAATACGACCAGCAGGACCAATTCTAGTTTCCTTAAACAGTTTTTTTCCATCATAGTAGTAAACAAGGCATGGTAAAAAAGGATACAAAGCTTGCTTTTGCTTCATTTACAAATAGCTTAAATAAAACTGAAAATACACCATTGGAGTGGAAGGTACACATGCGGGAGGTTTACACTTATTATAGCCATGAATTCATTATTAATTTAAGGTTTTCCAGCAGGGAATGATTACCCAGCATACAACTACAATACTCCTGAAAGAATTTCATCTCTGAGCAGGCAGAGGTGAAGTAACAATTAATTGTTATAGCTAACAACAAAAGCCAATGTATTTTATTGCATTTTCGGTAGAGTAGACCAACGCTAAGAAAGGTATGATAGTAAGTTGTATAAAAAATGATATTATTAATAATATCTTCTCAGAAGTTTGTTAGAGAACGTTAGTAAACAAACAGCATCATCAAGACCGAGAAACACAACAGACAGGCCAGAGAGGCTTATTAAAGCAAGGTTAGGTTATAAAACAATACGCCATCGTTGACCATCTCATAAAACACTGTTAAATTCATCATCTGAAAATGGAAGGAGCATAGCGCAACTGCAAAGCTACCTAGACATGGTCATCCACCTAACCTGCCAAGAAAAGCTTTTGTTTGTAGAAATTCAAAGGACAGCTAACTTGCATGTAAAACACTATGTGTGGTGAACATATTATCCCCATGGTGAAGCATGTCAGTGGCAGCATTATGGACAAAGGTGAACCTTTCAGCAGGACAATGATCCTAAACAAGCAGCCATGGCGCGTAACAGTTTAGAGTGTTAAATAGTGTTTGTGACGATATATTCAAAGTCCAGAACTATATTGAATTAAAAATCGTTGGCAAGACTTAGAAATTACAGCTCACCGACTCTCCTTCCTGTCTGACTGAGCTTGAACTATTTTGCGTGAATGCAATGAATGGAGAAAAGTTCTATCTTTAGATACGCAAAGCTGGTAGAGACATAGCCCAAAAGACCTGCAACTGTACAAGTAATTGCAACGAAAGGTGATTATACAAAGTATTGACTCAGGGAGGAAGAAAATAAATGTCTGCCCTCTGTTTAGCACTCATAGAGCTCAGAGCTCCAGAAAGGCAATAGGGTTATTGACACAAGGTTTTTTCCATACTCTGGATGACCTGTAGTCACTCTATGTCAGCTGCTGACAGGGTGATGAACCATGTGGGAATTCCAAGTAGTTTATTTTAATTGATTATTATCTTACATGTGTTTTTAAAACAGGTCATTCTTAAAAATGAGACCGCGTGCCTTAATGGATTTAAACATATTAATAAATAAATAAACATTGAGGTTTTTGGGTGTAATGTGACATAATGTGGAAAGGTTTGCGGGACTTGCCATACGTTAAAATTACCTATTTAAACAGCAGCATTTTTAGCCAAAAAAGCAACATGATTAATGTCTACAAAGTCAGATTTGTTTAAATCTGCTCTGAGATAAAACAAAACAGTGCTGTGTTGTGTTTTGGTTCTTGTATGGCTGCAGCTAGAGGATGGCCTCCAATTGCTTGTTGCCCAGTGCTTGATGACAGCGATCTATCAACAGCCATTTCAAGCAAAGCGTCACAATAGGTGTTCAGATGTAATTAAATTGGACATGACTTCTTCTGGATTGATCAATATAATAACACAATAGACTACACATATTGTTGTACTCTACTATTTATTATTTTTGCTGTTTTATTGTGTTGAGGGTTGGATAAAACTGATGTTAAACCATGTAAGCTTTAACTGGTGATAAATTAGAATGACATATTTAAACTTTTATTAGAATATCTGCCATAAACAAACATTCATTTGCTGCACAATAACTGGTCACACTAGGCATTGTTTGTGCATACCCTATTCAACAAGACCTGGTTAGGTTAGGGCAGCAGCCTTGCTTTCATTCATTTGACAGGCCGTGCAAAGCAACAGGTGAGGGAGGGGGGAGAGTGACTCATTGCTCTAAACAGCAGCCGAAAACTCCAATCATCCCAGCGATTTCTCTGGCACCTTATTAAAATGACTTTAACCCATAGGAACGGCACAACAGAATATTTTGTTTTTAAACTGTAACTTTTTAAAACCTTGGTTATGGTAACCGACCCCTTCCTAGCTAGTCCTATAAATGGGCTCCTGAGCTTTTTTTCTCCGTAATTTAATACCCAGAACCTTTTTATCTTCTATTTTGTTGTGTGCATTTCCTTTCTACTAGTCCTTTTATGTAGCAGATTATGTCCCCTGATCCTAAGTGGCTCCTCCTCATATACTGAACAGATACTTTGATCTGAGGGCAAAGAGTGGCCTGTGGTTTAAAAGCCATGGACTGCAACACCAACCTTTTAAAATGTGTAGGTAGAAAGGATTTCAAATTAACTGCCGATCCTGACTCCTGACTCCGGATGAAAGGAGAGGTCAGATCAGAAATCTGATCAGCTACATAAATACCCTAATTTCTGACAATGTCATAGCTGTTAAGCTCTGACAGTAAATTAAAATCACTTCCAGCTCAGAAGAAGTCCTTAATATTCTACAGACCTTTAATAATTGAAGTCTGTGAGATGAGTATGGTAGGAAAAAGAACAACGTACAAACAGCACCTGCTGCAGTCTCCCTTAAAATGAACAGCACCTGCTGCAGTCTCCCTTAAAATGAACAATCAATGATCCTGGGCAGTCGCTTTAATCTGTATCTCAGACTTCAGACAGAGTCATCTTCTGAACTCAGCAGCAGTGGACCAGTGTACTGATATGTTCACAATGATCTGTAAATGTCCTTTTGCTACCACCCATAAAACAAAAGGTATGCAACAACAATGATAGGGACGCAGACAGTACCTGTTTTCAGACACAGCTGTGTGCATGTTAACATACGCAGAATGAGATGTATGAATCACATCCCCTATGAAAAGGTCATTGTTCTGCCCGGCCACCTTCAGCAGGAGACTCCCGCCTGCGGAGTTGATTCTCAGATAGATAAGACAGAAATGACCTTAAAGCAATGCCAGTAGTGTTACAGATTATCCACTTGTCCCTTTAAAAATCTTAGCGGAGACAGTCAGATGCAACATGGCTTCTTATTATCCAATGAAATGCCTAAACAAAGAAAGAGCAGCAACAGAACAAGCTGACCTTGACTGGATAGAAAATATGACTTCCTGACAGTTTTTTTTTGTCTCATTGCACATGTACATGTGATTTCTTGTGCTTGCTGCATCCTGTTACTCACTTGTGCCTCATGGTGGTAGTAAGACCCCAATCTTTTGCCCTCTGTTCTGCCTGAGGAGGAAATTGCTTTCTATTTATAATGAGCTGCTTCATTTAACCAAGCCTCACTAACAAGACAGGCAGACTCAGACTATTAAAGCCTCCATGACTATGCAGCAGTATAACACTAAGGCAGCTCTGCAGCACCTCAGCACTATGCACATTGTGTACAATAAGTCCATACATCCAGATCTCTGGACATCAGTTCAATACAGGGTTTTAGTGTCTGCAGTTAAAAGCTACATGAGATTTTACTGTATTACTGGGTAAAACTCTGCATGCTTTATTAGCATTGTAATATATATTGATCCTCGCATTACATAATAGGCCATTCAAATCCATAACTCAGGTTCCATATCAGTCTTGAATTCACCTATATAGCTGCAAAGTAGTGAGTAATATAATCTTCGCTACAGCCTTATATGCTGCTTATATTGCAAAACAAACTCAGCACTTTCCTATCTAGAGCTCCTCCTGTAGATCCTATAGTTTTTCAGAAGAACTTCGGCCAAGCCGGTACACCTGCCCAATAAATAATTACATTGTTCAGACTCTTCTGGAGGGAAAAAAATTTGTATTTTTCATCCTCTGGAAGGTGATTTCGATCTGACATGACTGAACTAGATCTAACTTTTCAAAGCAAGGTAAAACTGTCTGAAGAAAACGATGTAACTGTAAGAAAAAACATGTGTCTTGCAAGGTAGTTACACATTTCAAAAGCAAAGCTTTGTCCCCAAAGATGTCCTTTCATCTTCACTTAATGCCTTTGTTTATGAAGCATGCACGCTGCATCGATGATCAGCTTCGGACCCAGTCATGCACGTAGTCTTTCAGTTAATTCATAATGGATGCATCCATAAATTAAATCTGACACTCTTATTTAGAGTAGAGCAATACCTGCTTCATTAGAACAGAGTAACAAATACAACAAATAAAAGCTTTAACAGCCTCAGAAGACAGGCGTAACAACAGCATGATTAATAGGTGACCAACTATGTTTTCAGTTGCAGCCCTTTGCATAACAAATGCTTGGATGAAATTAACAAGGCAGCTTGTTTACTAACACACCCAAGATTGTTGGAAAAATATGTTAAACAAGCCTCAATAATTTGTAGTTATGGGGATTTGGTGACCTTGATAGATGCCACTATTTAACCTTTTTTTGTCAGGATCTGTGCTTTTTCTGTTTGTTTTGGTGCGTTTACTGTGCTTAGCCCCTAGATGGCGTGGAACCTGGAGGAGAGGTGACAGGTGTTCATCATTCTCTTGATTACCTGCTGAGTATATTAGGAGGAGGCTGCCAGCAACTCACTGCCAGAGTGTTGTCCTTTAGTGGTACAGCTCAAGTGACATTATCTTGTCTTGTTCTTTCCTTGAACTCTAGTAATTTGAATTTGTTACCTTGCAGGATTACCTAAACCTGACCTTGCCTTTGTGTGGATCTCTGCCTGGATTACTCACTTCTGGAAAGAAGCTATCCAGCTCCATGATCAAAGACTCTAGCCTGTCGTTACTTCATTGGACCACACCGGTTGGCAGCCTCCTGAATTCTTCGCTCCTTGGATCAACTCTCAAGAACCCTGTCCACCCTCCTCCTTCCACTGCACCCACTTCCGAAACCCCGGACCATCTTGTCATCCTGGCACACCATTATCCACCATTTTCTGTCTCAGGGGTAAACAACTATTTGGTCTCTCTGCACCACCCTCTGGCGGATCATTCCACCAACCCAGTAAGGCTGAATTATTATTCTTTAAGTATTGACCCTAAAGTATTCCCTATTCACCATCCTGTTTGTTTTACAGTTGGTTTCCCGGTTCCAGTTCCCCAGCACATTTCACTACTCTGTAAATAAACACTTTACCGTAAAACGCTGTCTCCTGGATTGCTTTCTGTATGTGGGTCAAATCTGTTAAGAACAATATGACAGAACACTCTGGCCAACCTGACCCAGCAGAAGCGTTCAGGAGAACTCTATCTGAACAACACCACCAAATCATATCACATGATTCTTCCCTCCATTCTCTTTTTGAACAGCAAAAACAGACCAATCAGCAGATCGAGCAACTAGCCTCCATGTTTCAGTAAACCTTGAGCAATTTCACTGCCCCGGCAGTAGAGGACGCTTCAGCCTCCCCAGTTTCCCAGCAACTTCCGCACTCACGTGAGGTCACTTCCCCGAATCCTGAAAAATTCTCCGGTGAAAAAGAGGATTGTAAGGGTTTCCTTCTCCAATCCACTCTAGTTTTTAATCGTTCACCACAATCTTTTCCTCATGATTCTGTTAAGATTGTTTTTGTTCTAGGGTTACTAACCGGAAAGGCCTTGAAATGGGCAGAGGCCCGTTTTTCAAATTGTTTAGACTTTGGTTGCACATTTTCCGAGTTTGAGGAGGAGTTTCGACAGGTTTTTTCCAGCGAAAAAGATTTAACCACCAATGCTCGAGGATTATGGTCTATGAAACAAAGAAACCAGTCAGTTGCTGAGTTCTCTATAGATTTTCACATCCTAGCTGCAGCTTCTGGATGGAATAACTGCGCTCTTAGAGCCGCCTTTTTCCAGTCCTTAAATGATCCGTTAAAGGATGAGTTGGCATTAGTCGACGAGCCTGAAACCTTGAATGGGTTAATAAAGTTAGCCGTCAGATTAGATAACCGAATGAGAGAAAGAAAGAGATCACGATTAGAACAGAGCGCAGTTAGGACCAATCTCTCTAGCCCAACTCCCGAAACTATTCCTCCCATTTCTGTTTCGCATAAGTCTGGTATAGAACCCATGCAGATCAGGCGAACTCAGCTTTCTCCTGAGGAAAGACTGAGACGCCGCCAATCCAACCAATGTTTTTACTGTGGCTCATCTGTACATCTTCTTGCTAACTGCCCCATTGGTCCTTCGGGACCAAAAGGCCAGGTCCGTCAGTGAGTGAGGGGAGACTGACGGACCGTTCTCTTACCCCCAGACTTAGTTTGCCTGCCACATTAATTTCTCACGGTCCTTTTCAGAATCTTTCCGCTCTTATTGATTCAGGTAGTGATCAGAATCTTATTGATCAGAGGTTAGTTAGTGAAGCTCAGATTGAGACTGAGCCACTCCCCTCACCTCAATCAGTTTCTTCATTAGATGGGAAAAGATTACCACAAATCACAAATAGAACCAAACCGTTGACTTTAATCCTTTCGGGAAATCATAGGGAGGAGATTTCGTTTTTTGTGTTTCCCATCGCATTGAATTCCATCGTTTTGGGTTTTCCTTGGCTCAAGAAACATAACCCTCACATTAACTGGGCAGAAGGCCGAATAGAATACTGGTCCACTAACTGTCATATCTGTTGTTTACAGTCAGCAGTAGCTTCACTCCCCTCTGAGTTTGATCTTGCAGATAACGAGATGACCGATCTCTCTAACGTCCCTCCAGAGTACCATGACCTCAGGTTAGTTTTCAGTAAATCCAAAGCTTTGTCTCTACCCCCACACAGACCCTATGACTGTGCAATAGATTTGCTTCCCGGTGCCCCCCTGCCTTCCAGTAGGCTTTACCACATCTCAGGACCAGAAAGAAAAGTTATGGAGGACTATATTAATGAGTCTCTGTTGACAGGATTAATTCGCCCCTCTTCATCTCCACTCGGAGCTGGATTTTTCTTTGTGGGGAAAAAGATGGTTCTCTACGCCTTGTATCGATTATAGGGGTTAAACCAAATTACAGTTAAAAAAAATACCCACTTCCACTTCTGTCCTCGGCTTTTGAACCAGTTCACGGTTCAACCATTTTTCTAAGCTAGATCTCCGTAACGCCTACCATTTAGTTAGGATCCGCCAGGGGGGTGAGTGGAAGACCGCGTTCAAAACCCCGTTGGGCAATTTTGAATACCTGGTTATGCCTTTTGGTTTATGTAACGCACCTGCAGTGTTTCAGTCATTCATCAATGACGTACTTAGGGATTTTTTGAACGTTTTTGTTTTTGTCTACCTGGATGACATCCTGATCTACTCTAAAGATATTAAAGAACACACCCATCATGTCCGTCTTGTCCTGCAAAGACTTTTGGAAAACAAACTGTTTGTAAAGGCTGAGAAATGTGAATTTCACAAAACATTTATCACATTTTTGCGTTACATCCTGGAGGGTGGACAGGTTCGCTCGGACCCTAAGAAAATCAAGGCAGTACTGGAGTGGCCTGTTCCAGACTCCCGCAAGCAGTTACAACGGTTCCTTGGGTTTGCAAACTTTTATTGACGGTTCATCAAGAACTTTAGTTGAATTGCCGCACCACTCACCGCCTTGACATCCACAAACATCGTGTTTTCCTGGACACCTGAAGCGGACAAGGATTTTCAGGCATTAAAAGAGAGGTTTTCTCAGACACCCATACTAGTTCATCCCGATTCTTCCAGACAGTTTATTTTGGAGGTAGACGCTTCAGATACAGGTTTTGGTGCCGTACTATCTCAACAGTCAGCCACAGATGGAAAACTCCACCCTTGTGCCTTTTTTTCTCGTCGTCTCACAAACACAGAGAGGAATTACGACGTGGGGGACAGAGAACTGCTAGCAATAAAGCTAGCTCTTGAAGAGTGGAGACATTGGCTGGAGGGAGCTAAGCATCCCATTTTAGTATGGACCGATCACAGAAATCTGGCCTACTTGCAAACTGCCAAAAGACTGAACCCCCGCCAATCACGTTGGTCATTGTTTTTCTCTCGTTTTGATCTCTCCATTTCTTACAGACCTGGCTCCAAGAACGTCAAGCCGGATGCTCTTTCCCGGCTTCATTCACCCGATTCTACCGAGAAAGAGGCCGAACCCATTGTGCCGCCCCATTGGAACTTTTTGAGCCTTAGTTTGGGAGGTAGAGGACCTGATAAACAATGCTCAACGAAACGAACCTGACCCTGCTACCGGTCCTCCCAACAGGAAGTATGTTCCTACCTCTGTTAGGTTTAGGCTCATCCGCTGGTTTCATACAGCTAAATTCTCAGGTCACCCAGGGGTTAGCAGAACCATATCACTCATTTCAAGACGATTTTGGTGGCCATCTCTTCACAAGGATGTTTCTGAGTATGTCCAGGCTTGTTCAGTATGTGCCAGACAAAAATCGAGCAACCAGCCCCCCTATGGTTTACTTCACCCTCTCAGTACACCTAAACGCCCTTGGTCTCACATCGCTCTGGATTTTGTTACAGGGTTACCCATATCTAAGGGGAATACTGTCATTCTCACCATTGTTGACCGCTTTTCTAAGTCCTGCCATCTAGTACCATTAAAAAAAACTCCCATCTGCCTTTCATACCGCCAAGCTGTTGATTCAGCATGTTTTTCACCTTCATGGCATCCCTCAGGACATTTTGTCAGACCATGGTCCTCAATTTATCTCCCGTGTTTGGAAACAGTTTTGTTTGGCTCTTGGAGCCAAGACCTCCCTGACTTCTGGTTATCATCCCCAATCTAATGGACAGACAGAACGCATGAACCAGCAGATGGAGTCCATTCTCAGATGCATGACCTTAACCGAACCACGTGAAAGGTGTGTTTTTCTTCCTTGGGTTGAATATGCTATTAAATCACAAATCTCATCCGCAACTAGCCTCTCGCCCTTTGAGATTTCCCTGGGTTATCAGCCTCCCTTATTTCCCGCTGATGAGAAGGACATTCGAGTAGCGTCCGTTCAGCACCACATACGCCGTTGTAAACGGATCTGGGGAAATGCAACCAGAGCTCTCCTTCGTACAGCAGACCAGAACAAAAGATACGCAGACCGCAGACGCCGGCCTGCTCCGACATACCATCCTGGCCAAAAGGTTTGGTTGTCCTCCCGAGACATTCCTTTGAAGGCCATGTCCAAAAAACTTTCTCCTCGTTTCATTGGCCCCTACACTATTGACTCAGTCATCAGCCCCTCTGCTCTTCGTCTGCGTCTGCCCTCCAGCTTACGTATTCATCCTGTGTTTCATGTCTCACAAGTCAAACCTTTCTTTTCTAGCACTTCTTCGTTACTTCATTGGACCACACCGGTTGACAGCCTCCTGAATTCTTCGCTCCTTGGATCAACTCTCAAGAACCCTGTCCACCCTCCTCCTTCCACTGCACCCACTTCCGAAACCCCGGACCATCTTGTCATCCTGGCACACCATTATCCACCATTTTCTGTCTCAGGGGTAAACAACTATTTGGTCTCTCTGCACCACCCTCTGGCGGATCATTCCACCAACCCAGTAAGGCTGAATTATTATTCTTTAAGTATTGACCCTAAAGTATTCCCTATTCACCATCCTGTTTATTTTACAGTTGGTTTCCCGGTTCCAGTTCCCCAGCACATTTCACTACTCTGTAAATAAACACTTTACCGTAAAACGCTGTCTCCTGGATTGCTTTCTGCATGTGGGTCAAATCTGTTAAGAACAATATGACATTTTTAACATCTGCTTTTCTTGACTGACATATTATTTTCTATCTCCCCATTTAGATGAGTGAAAAATGAGAGAAATTAGCCTCTCTGTCATATCTTTATTATCAAATAAAGGTTCCTAACCATTCAGATCAGCTTATACATGACAAACAGAAAAGATGCTTTAATTGCATTTCCTATATGTTATATTGCCGTAGTTTTACCCATTTTAGGTACTGGAATGTTTGTTACAATTATTACTGAACATGAATTATTTACCCCACTAAATAAATGCACTAAAATAAAAGGTTGGATATTTAGATTTTTTTGTGATATTACGCTACTGTAATAAAAATTTATTTTATAATACGACTTTTTTTAAAACAATTTAATATTAAATACATTCCTAAATCCTCTCTTTGACATTACTGCATGCAAAGAAAAATATCAGTGATACGGTGCAGTTTTCTTTGCTGGTTCTGATTTTTGTAAAGCTGTTATCTACTAATTCCAGTTTGGGAACTTTTTAAGTTTATTGACATTAGAAAAAGTTATTGTGTGATAGCTTTGAAGCTCCATTAGATAGCATTGTCTGAATCAGGCATAAAATAATGTGTTGTGAAAGTGTGCTGTGGTCTCACTAAATAAAAATGTTATAATTACCAGCAACTTTGAAAGTTAAATGGAATAAAGCAGCCATCACAAGTCAAGACTTCCAAACCAAACATGCTTTTGAAAGCATAAATTAGGCACATGGGTAACTCTCATAGACAAGAACTCAAAACCATTTTTTACAGAGTCAAATTGATCAGTAATCAAGACAAATCAGCCGATTAGGTTGCTGCCTCATCAATTGGTGCAAAAATAAAAATAATTATGAATGCTAAAAACGCAAGATAGCATATACATAAGGGGCAAATCTGTCAAACAAATCTAATATTTTCAAACTATTAAGAGTTCACTGCAATAATAAATTTTCACTAACTGTCAGTAATAATAACACACCTGCAGTGGAAATCAGCTAAAAGTAGGTCCCTAATAGAGACACACCATACTGCACTGAAATAAGAAAAATAATAACTAAGCAGTGGTTTACTGAATTTAACAGAAGTACACCTGAATTACATAAAGATATAGAATTTAGTTTTGTTAAATGACTTGGGCTGCACGGAAGCGCAGTTGGTAGCACTGTTGCCTTGCAGCAAGAAGGTCCTGGATTCGACTCCTGGCCGGGGGTCTTTCTGCATGGAGTTTGTATGTTCTCCCCCGTGCATCCGTGAGTTTTCACCGGGTACTCCGGCTTCCTCCCAAAGTCCAAAAACATGACTGTTATGCTAATTGGTCTCTCTATATTGCCCTTAGGCGTGAATGAGTGTGTGTGCATGGTTGTTTGTCCTGTATGTCTCTGTGTTACCCTGCGATGGATTGGCGACCTGTCCAGGGAGTACCCTGCCTCTCGCCTGTAGACTGCCGGAGATAGGCTCCAGCTCCGCCGTGACCCACTATTAGGGGTATAGAAGATGAATGAATGAATGAATGAATGACTTATGCATGTTGTTCGCATGTAAAATAATACCTGAAAGGGTTATTTGTTGAAAGAAGATAAAATACATTCGCCATCGCAATTTTAATCAACAGTATCCCAATTACATGTTTTCCTGATGTTGTGTAGTCTTATATTTGTTCTGATTACCACAGAATGGACGTTTTGAGTCCACATTATCTGGAATATACACACAGAGACAACTGTTTTAGCAATGCTCACCACACTAACTGTACTAGTTGCTAGTATAAGATAATAAACACAGCTTAAAATGTGAACTTTGTAATCATTTTGTCTTAGTCTTAAAGACTTGTCTTGGTATCGGTAGGTCAAAAAAGACTATTTTTATGTTTTGTATTTAAGAAAAACTGAATTCACAACTAAACTTGACCGAAGACTGAATATAAATCTATAACAGGCAATGTCCCAGATGGACCAGTTTTCCCTGATGAACCAGTGATGTGTAAACAGACACCCAGATGTCACCCTCCTGGAGGTCACAGCGACAAGCAATGCTCCTTACTTCACTAATGTACACCAGGCACAATTTTAACCAGAGTTGTGCCTGTTTCAACACATCACATGCAGGTGTACATCCTCCACTTGGTAATTTACACCAAACTGGTAACCTTTTTTTAAGATTGATCTGCCCTAAAATGTAGCGATCAAAAACAATCAACTGTCTTCAGACATGCTTACATCCCATTAATCATTGAACACTAAGCTTAGTTTTCCTCTTGTAAGCACTGCAGTTTGTGCGTCTGTCTGCCTTCTGGAGAGTGCACTTATCCTCAGCAGTGGAAGAATGCTTACAACACTACATCACCCACAATTCATCATACAGACATAAATGCACAGGGTGCACAGAGCGGTGCAATGGAGAAAATGTTAAAAATACAAAGCCAAAAAAAAACATTAAAAAAAACTCCACAGGCAGACAGTGACATGATAAAGCACCGGTTCAAAGTGTTTCTCTGGGTAGGCAAAACAAATTTGGATATTAAAGCTACACGCTGAAACCACAGATTGCAAGAAAAGTCCTGGTTTTGCTTTTAAAGCTTCAGTTACACAACAGTACTCAACAGAGGACTGCAATCACCCAAAATTACATTGAGGAATGCAGTGCTTTGCATATGTATTCACACTCCTTCAACTTTTTCACATTTTATGGGTTTACAACCAAAAACCTGAATGTTCTTATCTTATTGTTCTTAGTTTTATCTTATTGTTCTGATGAGGTACATCGACACAAAGTAACACATTGTTGTGAAGTGGAAGGGAATGGATCATTGTTTTATAGGCATCCGGCCCTATACTCCGATGCCTATAAATAAAACTTAGGACAATTAATTGTCTTTAGAAGTCAACTACGTAGCATATTGTGCCTACCTGTGTGTAATCTAAGATTAGAAAAAAAAGTTTAACTGTTCTGTGAGGGCCTCAGAGGTTTATTTGAAAACATTGGTAAACAAAGAGCATTATGAAGACCAAGGAACACAGCAGACGGGTCAGGGATAAAGTTGTGGAGAAGTTTAAAGCAGGATTAGGTCATAAAGCTAAATTAGGCTTTGAACATCGCACAGAGAGCTGTTTAATTTTTCATTTAAAATGTAAACAGTGTGACTGAACTGCAAACCTACCAAAAATGAGCTGACAATACACATCACCCTATACACAACATCCCCACGGTGACACGTGATGGCGGCAGAATCATGCTGTGGGGATCTGTTCCTCTTAGCATTGACAAGGAAGCATGTTAGAGTTAATAGAAAGATGAATGTAACTTAAATGCAGGACAATAATGAATGAAAACCTGTTTGAGGCTGCTAAATTATTATGACTGCCAGAGCTACAATGGAACGGTACATGTAAATCTGTAGCACAACTTAAAAGTTAATGTTCACAAACACTCTTCATCCAATCTGACTGAGCTTGAGCTGTTTTGCAAAGAATAATGGGGTGGGAATATGTTAACATGCCTTGCAACAGCCAAGACATCTGGGGATAAAGGATTTCTTTTCTCCTCATCATGTCACAAAAGTATTGACTAGTCATATAACCCCAACAAATACTGTATAGGCAATGTGTAGGCAGCAGGCATTTAATCCAAACCAAGAGGAAGTTTTTTATAACTAAAGAGCAGCTCTGTAACATCAATCACTTCATAAATAAACTGCTTTTAAAGAGAGATACAGACTACTCACCAGATCGTGGTTTGTAGAGTTGGAATCATCTTCAGGAAAAGGGACGTAGACAGCTAAGGCCATACAGTTGGCAAAAATAGCAATTAATATAAAGATATCAAATGGCCTGAGATCAAAGGTTAAGGAAATCACTTAAGAAAAACAATATTTTAACATATCATAAAAAAAACTCCTCTGTGACTTATATGTAGATAATGATGTGGTTTCAGTCTTGATTTACAATGACTAAGTTTACTCACGTAACTCAGCACCTTAATAAATGGTTTCATTTGGGTCAGCAAATTAAACTGAAATTAGTCTTGTGCTGACTCAATTTGCACTATAAGAGCAACAGTGTATATTTAGAAATATACATCGTGTCATCATTTTGTAATGTCCCCCAAAATCAAATGATTAACGACTCAATGATTAACTGAAAATAGAATGTGTGTTTAAAGCTGGTGCTGAATTATTTTCACCCTGAGCTGAAAACATTGACTGTAATTGATCAAAAGGTGAAATATTTACCTCAACTAAAACTCAGCTTTAAATGTCAATGTACCATCACATTTTCATCATAAAATCAAACAGCAGATAAATGTATCATAATAAAACATACAGGAAAAAAAACTGCTGAGTCATGAACGAGCACATGTGCTTCCCTGATGTATGCTTTCCATGCGGGACAAATGGGGACAAAAGACACAGCTACAGCTGTATCTGTGCTGGTTTTAAATCCCCAGGAGACATCTATGTACTCAACACAAAACAAAACAAAACAAAACAAAAAACTGTAGCTGGTTATGTATCTACGCCATTTTACACATGGTAATCTCCTTTTGTAACATTTTACGACATTTCCTGATGGCACCATCTGTTTACTCACAAACTCTCCCCGATTGTGTTGAGATGCTTTAATCTACAGGACATTACTGCAGCAGCATTTCTAGATTTAGGACACAGTGACTTTCACTTTGTCTTTATGTTGATACTCTTCTTGTTGTACCAAAGCAGTTTCTTCACCAGAAGGAAATAAAACTGAATATACACAGCAACTTTAAAGGAAGTCTAAAAATATTTTTCCTATGGTGACTTTGTGACCTCAAGACACCAAACCTTGAGCAGAGAGTGAGCTTGGGGGACTTTTTTTACCTTCTCAGGGGGCATGGTGATAAGAAAGACTTGGCTCTTCATCCAGGCTTGGTTTTTTCAGTTCATTTGGTTTTAAACATTTGTTTTTTTATGTTTTTTGCAGCACTAGCACCCTGTGCCACTGCCATGCCTCTGTTTTAAACATTTAATTACTGCTCTCAATGCAGGTTTGGGGTTTAGGTGAGTTGTTCACTTCTTACAGCCACTTCCTGACTTAAAAGGCCCAACTTAAAATTTGCTGGACTCTATTTGCATGTTCACTTGTATTTCCCATTTTGGAGAGTGGCAAAGACAAGTGCGCCTCTGTGTCACGCCATATTTATACCAAAAGGGAACAGGAAGTTATAAAACAATAATTAAAATAACTAGACACTCACAGTACACAGTAGTTTAATGATCACAGTATTACATAATTCTACAATAGAGAAGTGCGTAAAAGTTAACAACTGTCCACCAGGGAGACTTCTGTAGAACTTAATTTCTTACCTAATCACTGGAGAATTTCTGTTTGAAAAACTAATTACCAAAGTAGTTTAAGTGCTAGATTAGTCTTTTCATCCTTGCAGCTCACTAATTAAGCAGGGAATATTTTTTAAATATCTGTGCTTCAACCTTCACCAATCATCACAAGGCCAGAGTAAAGGATACTTCCACTCCACCACACTGATGCAGGCCCTGCGTAAGGGGTTGTTGAGGTTGAGGCAGAAAAGAGCCCTCGGTGGCCTGCTGTTGGCATTGCTGCCTTGCTTCTTGCTTTTGGCATACTGCTGCCGCTTCTTCTGAGCCAACGCACCAACCGGTATGGTAGAGGATGTTGGGGCAGGCGGCGCGGGCGGGGGTGGGGCCGGGGCAGGGGCCTGAGTAGGGGCCGGTGCTGGGGCTGGGGAGGAGATGGGAGGTACTTCTGGGGCTGGTTCTAGGGCAGGCCCGTTGGTGCTCATGGTGTGGGCGTGGCTCTTTGCGGAGCATCCAGCAGCATGGATCTGCCAGGGCAGACGAGGAGGCAAGTGAAGGGCAGAGTAGTCTGACCAATGAGCTGGCACGGCACCAGGGTGAGCGACTCTGATGCTGCTGGCATAATTTGCCTCTGAAAGAAAACAGGTGAGAGAAAATGGGGGTACTTTTTATAACAATTAAAGAAAACATGGAAAAGCCCCCTTGTTCAAATGTATGAGCTTGTGTGCGAGTGTGTGATCCAGTCAAAATACACAACATACAGTCATTGGCAAAAAGGAAATTTCCGCGACTTTTAATGCATTGATTAGTAAAACTAAGTACACTCGGTGATTCGACTGTTTGTAGAACCACCTGGAGCAGCAATAACTTGAGGTGGAAATTTCTGCAGTATTTATACACAACTCTCTCAAGATCCCACCACAGCATTTCAGTCACGATTACTTGGTCAATACAATACACTGAATCCTTTTAATTTATTCTGCAGCTTTGCTGCTGTATTTGTGATCAGTGTTTTGTTGCATGAGCCAGTTTCAATCAAGCTTTAGCTACTGGGCACATGGTCTTACTTTTTAAACTAAAATACATTAATACAGAGGGGTGTTACTGCAAGGTAACTGCAAGGTGTCGAGATCCTGTGTCACAATGCTTGACAGCTGCTCAGAGATTTTGTGGTAGTACGCTGTGACTGGTTTTCTCCAAACATGGCACTGTGCTTTATAGCTGAACATCTCTGCTTTGGCCTCATCTGTCTAAATGATATTGTTTCTGTAGTCTTGTGATTCATTTAGATGCATCAATGCAAACTTAAGCTGCCATATTGTTCTTAGAGGAAGAGGCCTTCTTCTGGCAACCCTTCCAAACAAGCCATACTTCTTCAGTCGTTTTCATTTGGCCTGACATTTAACATGCTAACTGAGGCCTAACTGAGTTTAAAATGGAGCTCCTGTTGATTGGTTTGTTGTTTCTCTAATGATTGCTAAATAATAATCTACTCCTGGAAGGATTGGCAACTATCTTAAATATTTTCCACCTTTAAATAATATTTTTTACTATAAGATGATGGACTTTAACTTGTTAACACACACCTCTATCTTACCAACTTGCAAACTTCCAAAACTTCTGCTTTTCCAGGCACTCAGCTGCACTTAATTTGTTTTACACATGACTGTAATGCAAAGATGGTCTGTTACACTTAGTATGTCTTTTCAGCATATTTGTCACTCTATCCACCTCTCTTTTCATAATTGATGGATAATACTAAAGCTGCTCAAGAAACAAACAAAATACATTCTAGTTGAGATAAAAATTACGGACATTTTTCATGTTATAAACTTATTTTTGTTGGAGTTTACAATATTTTTCTGTTTTAACTAACAAGTTTTCTTATTTATTGTATTGACAACTAACATTGTGGAAGTTAAACATAATCATTAAACTCAGCTGTGTTTCTTCTCTTGTTATTTCATTCTAATCTGATCTAAACTTGATCTTGTTTTAAGTCAGAGTAAATCATATTCTGTCAGGCCTAAATTAACACCAAAAAACATATTTTCAGGTGCTTTCTTTTATAAATGAATGCTTCACCACATCTAACAACTACCAAAAGATAACTCTATAACAGTTAAAGCAGACAACATGGAACATATCATTGAAAGGCATTAACCGTTTGGCCATATCACCACTAACCTGTTCGGCCCTTGACCCAACCCCCGTGCACCTCCTGATTGTGTTCTGATCATTCCTTGGATGCAAAGAAGCCTCCACACATTTATTATTCACGTAAATCTATATAGCTATTTCAGGTTGGGTCCAACAACTACTGTAGCTCAAACTGCTCAAGAGGTTACCTGCCTGGTTCTGATGGAAAGGTGTCAGAATGCACATCGCATAGCAGTTTGTTGCATCTGGGGCAGCATGGTTGTCGAGGTGGCAGGCAGGGTTCTGACATGTTTCACTATGCTACATCTGATTAGTGCATGCTTGTTTGGAATGGCTGTCAGTCCAAAGATCATTGATTACTCCAAATGATATCTAACTTCATATTTTCTTCTATTGAACAAAAGGATCAAGGTTTAATTAAAGCTGGGTTTTTTTGTTTAGGTTTTGTCCAAACAATATAATGTAATTCTTTAATTATTTTAGCACAACTGAAGGTAACAAATCTACTCAACTAGTCAGAAAAACTGGTCCAAGTTCGCTCAAAGACAAAATGAGCTGCCCCTGTCACCACACCATATTGGCTTCAGTTTCTAATGACCAACAATTAATCAGATATATCTGATGCACTGAAAGGAGGATATATTACATTGGACACAAATGCCTAAGCAGATTAAAGGAAGGTCGTGGATTGCTGATTCAAACTGTGATGTTAAACTGTAAGATAAAGAAACATCATATGTTTCGAGAAAAAGTGCAAATAGGAATGGTTGCATAATCTCACCACATGTGAAATGCATCCCTCTGCAGTATCTTATCTAATTTTATTCGACCAAACAGAGGTGCATCTTTCAGAACTACAACCAATATGGCAGATTGGTTTTGGCTTTTCTCTCCGAGTCTGGCAGTAGTGTGGGGGGAGAAAAAAAATCCGAAGCAGATGCTTTAATGCAGCGACAACACAAACAAATAAACAAAGCGTGTAAAAATTGAGAGCTGCCACCCTCAGGCGTCACTCGGTCACGTCAGTTGTGTAAGTCCTTGAACTGCGAGCAGGCCCCGCAGAGGAAGAACCCGAAAAGGTCACATTGCAGAGATGCTCGGAGAAGAATTAATCTTCTTATTGCCAACAAAAATGCAATATGAGTGTCGGACGACCACAGTGCATGGCTGCAGTATCTCTGCTAAAGCACTTACGTCTCCTTTGTGCTGCGTTTCGCACGCACATAACTGCAGCGAGATACCAGCATGAACAATGCGTTTTTTATGCTTTTTATACGAGGATTTTCATTTTCAATGCTGCACCAAGAAATTAGCGCTGACATTTCCATGAGCGATTCGTGACAAACTAACCCTTCACAGGGCGTCCTTATGTTTCTCCTTGGACCCCCACCAAGGTGGGACATGGTACAAATACCCCCCTCCTTTAAGGACCGATGTGAAATGACAGGTTGACTTCAGGGCGCTCACAGTGAACAACTGAGCAACGCAGCCGTCAGATGGTCGGCACAAACAGCTGGCAACCTTGTTACAACTAGCCTCAATCAGATCCTATGACAGTGCAGCCAGACACACATATTGTTTCTGATAAAGCAACCGATCCGCTCCTGTCAGCTGAAACTGTCCTCTGACTGCAAGCAACATATTCAACCTGCAGATACACGCAGCCATGCTAAAGAGGCTAACTTCAGTTCAGAGCCGTACCTTTTTAATTGAAGACTTCACAAATCCGTTGCGGTCCTCTCCGCTCGGGCTTCAAACAGGGCGAGAAACGCTTGCAAATCCTACAAAATAAAAATAAAAATCATCGGCTCGCCCCATCCGGAGCAGCAGCGACACACACACTGAGTCTGTGCATTTAATTAGGCTCCTCCATGGTGACTGTGGAGTGCTGGGGACAGAAATGTGCGCACCAGACTACAGAGCATCCTTCTCCGCTGACTGCTTATCGTCACGGCGCCAGTGAACAGCCAAATCGACCGTTCATCAGAGAAGGAGCTCTCCTCCTCTTCCTCCTCCTCCTCCTACACCTCCTTACTCTCCTGGATAGGTCAGATAGCTACCTGCTGGTCACTCATCAGGGTCAGCATTCAGACTGAATTTATTTCAACGTTGTTCCTTATCTGGAACTTTTTTTGAGCAGTATAGAGAGAGGTGAAAGCAATCAAGGCTTTTGTTTTAGGACTGCTCTTTATGTAGGTCCATCCATCTACTAACAGAAACTTTGACCAGCATGTGTTGGTGTTGGTTTTCCTCCACACACATCTTTTGCATTTATGCCAAAACATTTAATTTTGGTCCATTACATTCTTCCACATGTTCTCTGTGTCCACTACATAGCTTGTGGTGAACTGGAAACAGGACATCTTATGCCTTTCTTTCAACAATGACTTTCTTCTTGCCACTCTTACATAATCCCAGGAGGTTGAAAAGAACCACGAACATCTAAAGCCATACAGACTTCACTTGCCTCAATTAAGGTTGTGGTCAGTATTTAACAATTGGAAAGAAAGTGCAAACATTGAATCCATGGGAGAGTTCCCACAGGTAAAAACAACTGCTGAGCAAAAGAAACAAGGCCAGTCTTACTGGTCTTATTATTTGGGTCATAATATAGTATAATATAATATAATATAATATAATATAATATAATATAATATAATATAATATAATATAATATAACATAACATAACATAACATAACATAACATAACATAACATAATATAATATAATAATTATTGGAGGTCTGTTGTAATTGTTTACGGCATATTTGTTTGAATCTTTGAATCCTTTTATCATTCACCATGGGAAACCAGTACCATCAACGTATTTCACCATGGAATTATTAATGACAAAGTCAATGAACATGTGGCCTATTCACTGACTGTATGTCACATGTGTACATAATGAGAAAGTAAGTCTACACCACCTCGTCCTGGCGACACTCCTCTCTCTCCTATTACAGCTGCTGTCTTTAGCTGCATAAAGTCTGACTGAAGGCTTTTTTAGCATTATTTTATTGTAGATACCCAAAACATTTTGTAGAATTTGTTCTCTGACGTGTGAATAGAAACAGTTAATATTTCCTGTGACACAGTGACGTCAGCAACATCTGTAACAGTAAAACTGGATAATTTCAACCAACACTGACTTAAGATCTCAAACATTTTTTTCCTTTTGTGTAGTTAAAGAAACAAATAAATATTGTGTGTGATACTATGAGCATCATAAAAACCTTTTACACCTGTCTTATGTAAGGGTTCAAGCATAAATACCATCCTTATGAAAAAGTAATGACCAAGTGATAGCCTCAACCCACAGTGGACACTTTAACAACCATATGAAGATTGTAATTACTGTGCTGTTGCCAAAACTGCAACATAGAAGTAGCAATTATCTAAGCAAGTCTAACTTTAACCATTATAATTTTTATTTGAATTATCCATAGTACAACAGATATCAGAGTCTGATGTAATGATGTGTCTGAGCCACCGCTGTCAGTTGTGGAGATCTTACCTGTTTAATTAGAGCAGCTCTATGGGGTCTCTTCTTCAGCTACATGTCCCACTGACAGCAAGCTGAAAACACTCCTCTTTTGATCAGACCGGTGAATGAGATGAGCCGCAGCAGGTGAAGAAGGCTGGACGATGAGGCTGGGATGAGGTCCTCTGTATCAGCTTACCTGTCAGCCCTGGATAGTGGTTTCTTCTAGAATAAGCTTGCATTATTCACCGATGGATATTCTGCTCTGTACATGTATAGGTGTGGATTTATTAACGGTAACTGCAGTTTAAGTTTGTATTTTTCAGAGACTTTTATACTCAGTTGAATTTTTATCATATCATTATGAAGTTCATTTATCTCAGTATCTAAAATTAGAAAGTGAAACAAGTTTACTTTTGTTGATTTTGATGATTGAGGCCAAAACTATAAAGAAACAAAACAGTTTCTCAGAAAATTAGAATAAGACCAATAAAACTTGTATTTTTAACACAGGAATATCGGTCAACTAAGAAATATTTATAAGCACTTCATACATGCACTTTCCATGAATTACTGCATCAGGGAAGGGTGGCATGGATGTGATCAGCCTGAGGTTCTGCTGAGGTGTCAAGTAAGCCCAGGTTGCTTTAATAGCAGCCTTCAGCTCGTCTGCATGGTCTAGTCTGGTGTCTCTCACCTTTTTCTTGACCTTTTCCCATAGATCCTTTACGGCATTATAATCTCCAAATCATCACTAGCTTTGGAAACTTCGCTCTGGACCCCAAGTTTGGATTCTGTGCCTCCAGACTCTGAGACCTTGATTCCAAATTAAATGCACCTTCATCTGATAAGAGAACTTTGTATCATTCAGCTAAATTTTTGCCTTGTTTATCCTTTGCCCACAAAGTGATCTTGATATTGTCTGATTGGGAGAGACTTCACACAGGGAGTCCTATACCTAATTCCTATGTCCTGGATAGGCCTGCGTGTGGTGTCTCTTTAAGCTCAAACTCCAGCTTCAGTCCATGTCTTTTAAATCTCCTGTGTACTAATGAATTTGTTTGCTAGCGGATATCCCTGTTACTTGTGGACCTTCTTCTACCTCAAATTTCCCTCGATTCAACTTTCCATTAGCATTGCCATAAAAATGTTTAGTTTTTAAATAATCCTTCTGTGTCACCTGGACTTATGATTCTCACACCACACATAAATAAATGCAGGACCTGACTGCCAAGTCAACACAAAAAGCTTCCTATTTTTAATTAGACAGTGGAAGGTTTATTTTTAGGGTAAGGCTTAAAATTTTGTCAACCATAATTTCTTTTTTAAAGGATATTGTGAGAATGTGGGTATTTATTTGACACCTGTTTGACAGAAGGGAGACCGGTATTAAATGTCACAAGCTGGGAGTCAAACCTGACACAGCAAGACTCACAGCCTCAGGGCATGATCCACAAACTCTCACCCTTGGATCTATGTGGTACCCCACTTGTTGGATGATTGAGGTGCACAAACCTGACCATTTACATGGAGGAAAAATTAAACCGAAAAGAAGTCAGGACGCGACTCCCATAGCTCTCTTCAACTTGCCAAGCTTGCCGTTTTTGGCCTAAGTGTTTATTTCCAGGAAGATACATAAAATGCAGTGACAACATTCTCTCAAAGTCTGCATTCATGTCTCAACACAGGTGTCGGTCATTCAGTGTTGGTCTCACCTGATCCGTGTCTCAGTGCTCACCCCTCCCACCAGACACATTTAAATACTCCTTTGTTCAGTCAGTTCCTTTCCAGATCCTGCCATTGGCTTCCCATTCATATGTCCATCCTGTTGCTCCTTTTTTGTTCCTTTTTTAAGGTCTCCCTTGTGTTTCCACTCCTGCTTTTCTTTTAATAAAACAATCCCCTCAAAATAAGACTGCCATCTTCTAGTCTCTACCAGAAGAAACCATTTTAGTAGTAACTTGCAAATGTATTCATACCCCTTGAACCTTTCCATCGTTTACGCAGTACAAGCACAAACTCTATAGTTTTACACAATGTAGTAAAATTGTGAGGTGGACTGAAAATAACATGGTTTTCAAAATATTTATCAAAAACTGCTACCTATAAATAAAATCTAGTGTAACCAACTTCCTTCAGAAGACTCCTATATAGAGTCACTAAAATAGTTGCACTGTGTGTAATTTAACATTATTATAAACTTTGTTAGAGAACATCAGTGAACAAAGAGCACCATGAAGTTCAAAATCCAAGCTTTGGACACCTTTAGTCCATCATCTGAAAATACAAAAACTAAAGCATGACTGGAAAACATCTGAAGGAATGGCTGTCTACCTAAGTTGGCAGGAAAGAAATTCAATAATACACAAAAGTTTGTGGTTTTAAAGTGACAAAATGTAATGCATTTGTAAAGTGCTTTAAAACATCCAAATAAGGAGACCAAAGCGCATAAAAATAGAACCATGAAAACAAAATAAAAAAACAATAAAAAACAATATTATTCAGTTTAAAAGAAATGTGCTAAGGAACATTAAAAGGCTTTCTGAACAAATATGTATTCATTTTGCCTTTAAAAAGACCTAGTTTATTGATGGCATGAAGACCCAAATGAAGCAAGTTCCAAAGCATGGGTGCCACCACTGGAAAGGCTTGATCACCCCAGTGTTTAAGCTTAGTCCTTGAAGATGTTTTTTAGGTTGTCTTTTAAGAATATTCAGTGCCTTGCGAAATTACTCGGCCCCCTTGAACTGGTCAACCTCTTGCCACATTTCAGGCTTCAAACATAAAGATATAAAATTCTAATTTTTTGTGAAGAATCAACAACAAGTGGGACACAGTCGTGAAGTGGAATGAAAGTTATTGGATGTGTCAAACTTTTTTAACAAATAAAAAACTGAAAAGTGGGGCGTGAAATATTATTCGGCCCCCTTGCGTTAATACTTTGTAGCGCCACCCTTTGCTGCAATTACAGCTGCAAGTTGCTTGGGGTATGTCTCTATCAGTTTTGCACATCAAGAGACTGAAATTCTTGCCCATTCTTTCTTGCAAAACAGCTCGAGCTCAGTGAGGTTGGATGGAGAACAGCAGTCTTCAGCTCTTTCCACAGATTCTCGATTGGATTCAGGTCTGGACTTTGACTTGGCCATTCCAACACCTGGATACGTTTATTTGTGAACCATTCCATTGTAGATTTGGCTTTATGTTTTGGATCATTGTCTTGTTGGAAGATAAATCTCCGTCCCAGTCTCAGGTCTCTTGCAGACTCCAACAGGTTGTCTTCCAGAATGGTCCTGTATTTGGCCCATCCATCTTCCCATCAATTTTGACCATCTTCCCTGTCCCTGCTGACGAAAAGCAGGCCCAAACCATGATGCTGCCACCACCATTTTTGACAGTGGGGATAGTGTGTTCAGGGTGATGAGCTGTGTTGCTTTTACGCCAAACATATCGTTTTGCGATTTTGGTTTCATCTGACCAGAGCACCTTCTTCCACATGTTTGGTGTGTCTCCCAGGTGACTTGTGGCAAACTTTAAACGAGACTTTTTCTGGATATCTTTGAGAAATGGCTTTCTTCTTGCCACTCTTCCATAAAGGCCAGATGTGTGCAGTATACAACTGATTGATGTCCTATGGACAGACTCTCCCACCTCAGCTGTAGATCTCTGCAGTTCATCCAGAGTGATCATGGGCCTCTTGGCTGCATCTCTGATCAGTCTTCTCCTTGTTCGAGATGAGAGTTTAGAGGGACGGCCGGGCCTTGGTAGATTTGCAGTGGTCTGATACTCCTTCCATTTCAATATGATTGCTTGCACAGTGCTCCTTGGGATGTTTAAAGCTTCGGAAATATTTTTGTATCCAAATCCGGCTTTAAACTTCTCCACAACAGTATCTCGGACCTGCCTGGTGTGTTCCTTGGTCTTCATGATGCTCTCTGCGCTTTGAACAGAACCCTGAGACTATCACAGAGCAGGTGCATTTATACAGAGACTTTATTACACACAGGTGGATTCTATTCATCATCATCAGTCATTTGGGAAAACATTGGATCATTCAGAGATCCTCACTGAACTTCTGGAGTGAGTTTGCTGCACTGAAAGTAAAGGGGCCCAATAATATTGCACGCCTTACTTTTCAGTTTTTTATTTGTTAAAAAAGTTTGACACATCCAATAAATTTCATTCCACTTCATGATTGTGTCCCACTTGTTGATTCTTCACAAAAAAATTAGAATTTTATATCTTTATGTTTGAAGCCTGAAATGTGGCAAGAGGTTGAAAGGTTCAAGGGGGCCGAATACTTTCGCAAGGCGCTGTAGGTCCTCTATTAAGAGACTGCCATCCATGCATGAGAGAAACAGTGATTTAGTCAAGCACCAAGTAGATCTTCAGTTTTTATCTCTCCTGTAAAAGATCTGGGTAGTCCTTGTCTAATGGGATTGTGAAAAAGTGTTTTTTTTTAATATACGTATATAGTTCACAGTGAATATCCGTATATTTTGCACTTAGCTACAGTATTTCTCCACATCTTTTACCCCTGAGTTTCACCATCACCACTTTAAAATCAGATTGCAGTGAATCTACAAGCACTTCAGCCTTCCTCCAGCAACAGTATCTGCAACAGTCCTATCAATCAATCAATCATTTTGTAGAGTTTTTCATTGACAGAAAAATGTAGCACAGTGATTCACTGGACCTGCAAAATAGCCGTTTGCCTGTACACAGGTGTTTGGTTTGTGTGGCCAGGTGTTGAATGCTCCGCCCAGGTTTCCTCACTGCATACTGCCTTGCTCAATAATAAACTAATCTTTTATTCTGAATGAGCTGTTTTTAGGGGAGCTCCTTGATTTTATGTCATTGACTGAAACATGGCACCAAAGTTTGGATTATACTCATCTTAAGGAAAATCTGCACCGGGTGTTTGCGCCGTTGTGGGGTCTCTCAGGACGTAGTGGTGGACTTGCCACTGTGTTTTAGGATAAATTCTATTGACCCCCAGGTGCTACTGGAGTCTTTTTAATGGAATTTAATGACTTTCTCTTAACCATTATTATTTTTATTAGAGGGAGATTTTAATCGTCACATTAATGAGCTGCACGTAAAAGGGCCACACGCTGGCTCTGGTCTTCTCTTTGAGTTTGAATACAAATTTTTGTATTGCAGATGTATATTTCGGTGACCAAAGCTGCATTTAGTAAACTTGTTGTTTAATTTGGACCCACTGCCATCATGTGTTATTGCAGGAGGATTTTTAACCCAAATAGGGCCTTTTTGGATTTTAACTTTGATGGTAATGATTTTCATGCACTTGTGAACTTTTTCAACAATCAATGTAAAACAATTTTAAATGCAGTAGCTCCTCTTAGACAAAACATTGTTAGGTGCTCAGAAGTTTGTCCTTGGATAAAAAGAAAATATAAAAAACTTTAGGATATATTGTCGCAAAATAGGACACCTGTGGAAGGCATCTAAACTCGAAGTGCATAGATTACATCTGAAAGAGTCTATTTTTTCACTAAATGGTTTGTTAAAAAAGTATTTTGCTAATCGTATAGCTCTTCAAAAGAGAAACCCTAAAGCCCTGTTTGATACGATTAAGAATATTGTGGCTCCTGGTATTTCTCAAGATCCAGTCCTAAAGCTGATTGCAATCAGTTTTTGACATTTTTTGCAAATAAAGTTGCTGACTTAAGGTTGAGCATTTCTCCTTCATCCTCGCTTTATCAGGAATATAGTGTGGGTCCTGTCTTTCATACCCGGTCAGATTTTGATCCTGTCACTTTGCAGGACATCAATACCCTGCTTGGTTATATTATGACTACAAGCCCCCTTTATCACGACCAGAGACAGAGAACCCAAATTCAGCCAAACACAAAGTGATAAGTAAAAAGGGTTATTCAGAAACTCAGGATCAGAGAGCAGAAGAACAGCAGTCAGCTTCCAGGAACCACTGAGAACAGAGAGACTAGTTAGTGGCTGAATAAAACTCAGGATCTGCAAGGAGTTAGATAAAGCCACTAACCTTCTCAGTCTGGTGATGAGGCACAGAATCCAGAGGAGGAAGAGATCCAGACAGTTAATGAGGAAGCGTCCAACAGACTGAAGTCGGATTGCCGACTGATCCAAATCCTCCGGGGAACCAGCTGACACTTAGACAGGAACACAGAGAGCTGTGATTGTCCTCTTGACAATAAATCCAGGCAGACAAGAGAGCCAGGCAAACTCAGGCTGAATAAACCAGTGGCTAGGCTGAGACATGAATCCAGGGACAGAAACAGGGTCGAATTCCAGGGCTAGAAGCGTCAGACAAGGGGCAGGCAGAGACATAAACCAGAGGCAGAAAACAGAGTCGAAATCCAAAATCCAATCCGTCAGACAAGGAGCAAGCATGAGGGAATAATCCGTAAGGCAAGGCAAGGTCATGGAACGAGATCAGTCAGGAAGGAACGCTGGATAACTACTCACAAATGTTTTCGAAAATCTGGCACTGTCTGCCTGTCAGAGGGCTGTATATAACTGCAGCTCCACAGGTGTGTGCCATGACGGTGATTGTGCAGCAGCAGACAGGTGAAGCAGATGAGTTAATTGCAAGAGTGAGAGCAGAGCAGACAGATGGGCCAGAATCATAACAGTACCCCCCTCCTCAAGGTCCGGCTCCGGACGGACCCCGAGGCTGATCAGGATGGAGGCGATGGAACTCCCGGATGTGGGTTTTGTCCACTATGAATCGTGCCGGAATCCAGGACCTCTCCTCAGGACCATAGCCCTCCCAGTCCACCAGGTAACGTATGCCACGTCCCTGCCGTCTGGACCGGATGATGCGCCGGACAGTGTAGACTGGGCCATCAGCAAGAAGCCGGGTGGGTGGAGGGGGCCCGGAGGTGGGCCTGAGATGGGACACCACATAGGGCTTGATCCGGGACACGTGGAAGGTAGGGTAAACTCTCATGGCACGAGGCAGACGTAAATGAACAGCCACAGGATTGATGATCTTGGATATGGGAAAGGTCCCACAAAACGAGGTGCCAGCTTACGGGAGTCAACCAGAAGCGGGAGGTCCTTGGTGGATAGCCAACCTTCTGTCCCACCTGGTAGCTTGGAGCAGGGATTCTCCGACGATTTGCTGTGCGTGCCTGCACCTCCGACATTCTGATCATAGACCTTCTTGCCTTCCTCCAGATGCGCTGACATCTTAGGGCCGCGGCCTGAGCAGAAGGAACCTCAGCCTCTTTCTCCTGGACTGTGAACAAGGGTGGCTGAAAACCAAACACAACTTGGAAAGGGGATAACCCTGTGGCACTTGCCGGGAGGGTGTTGACAGCATATTCAACCCAGGGTAAATTTTGAGACCATTTGGTTGCGTCTGACTCACATAGTGCGCGAAGTTTGGTCTTCCCACCTTGGTTGGCCCTCTCAGTCTGTCCATCCGACTGTGGGTGAAATCCTGAGGACAAACTAACAGTAATCCCCAGCAAGGAACAAAACTCTTTCCAGAAACGTGACACAAACTGGGCCCTCTGTCTGAGACAATGTCTGTGGGTATGCCGTGAAGGCGAAAAAACCTCACGTGCCAGAATGTCCCCCATTTCCTTGGCTGAGGGCAACTTCTTGAGAGGGACTAGGTCAACCATCTTAGAAAATCTGTCGATGATAGTTAACAGAACTGTGAAGCCATTAGAAACTGGCAAACCTGACGAAGTCCATGGCTATGTGTGACCAGGGACGAGGAGGAATGGGCAGGGGATGTAAGAGTCCAGCAGGAGGGCGATGAGAAGACTTGGCTTGGGAACATTGAGTACAGGCCGTGACGTAATCTGTGACATCTTTGACAAGAGATGGCCACCAAAACTGAGTTCGGACCATCTGCAACGTCCTGCTGATACCAGGATGACAGAACAGACGTGAATTATGGCATGAATTCAGTACCTTGGGTACGAGACGTTCCGGGACAAAACACCGGTCAGGTGGGCATGAAGTTGGGATAGGGAGGTCTTTGGTGGCATCTTTAACCTCTCCCTCCAATTCCAACATGGTGAAAGAGAGTCTCACTGATTTCCGGAAGAATAAACTCATCCTCCCCAGAGGTTATGTGACTCGGAGGGTTCCTGTATTCTGGACAGGGCGTCTGGTTTGCCATTTTTGACTCCAGGTCTGAAAGACAAAGAGAAGTTGAATCTTCCAAAAAATAGAGCCCACCTTGCCTGCCTGGGATTAAGGCGCTTCGCTGATCTCAGGTACTCCAGGTTCTTATGATCTGTCCATACAAGAAACGGTTCCTTAGCCCCCTCTAGCCAATGCCTCCACTCCTCGAGAGCCAACTTGACTGCCAACAGTTCTCGGTCCCCCACATCATAATTGCGCTCTGCTTGGGACAAAGTCCTAGAAAAGAAGGCACATGGGTGAATACGGCCATCAGAATTTCTTTGGTTTAGGACAGCTCCAACCCCTGTGTTTGAGGAGTCAACCTCCACAATAAACTGTTTATCTGGGTTAGGGGACCGTAGAACAGGAGCAGACGTAAATAATCCTTTAAGCTTGACAAAAGCTCTTTCAGCCGTCTCATTCCAAACAAACCTTGTCTTGGATGATGTGAGAGCATTAAGAGGGGCAGCAACGAGGCTATAGTTCCTGATGAACCGTCTGTAAAAATTAGCAAACCCCAGAAACCTTTGAAGCTGTTTGCGGTTGGTAGGAGAAGGCCATTCCAAGACTGCTTTGACTTTGGAGGGGTCCACTATGACTTGGTCTGGAGAAATGATGAATCCAAGGAATGAGGTGGTAGTGGTATGTAACTCACACTTTTCAGCTTTGACAAACAGATGATTTTGAAGAAGACAGAGGAGGACAGCCCGGACATGATTTCTGTGGGTTTCCAGATCCTGGGAATAAATCAGAATGTCATCAAGGTATACAAAAACAAACTTTCCCACCATGTCCCTCAGGACATCATTCGCCAATGCCTGAAAAACTGCAGGGGCATTGATTAAACCAAAAGGCATTACAAGGTACTCATAGTGACCAGTAGGAGTGTTAAATGCCGTCTTCCATTCATCCCCCTCCTTGATACGAACAAGGTGGTAAGCGTTTCTCAAATCCAATTTTGAGAAGATCTTGGCGCCCTGAATCTGGTCGAAAGCAGTGTTCATAAGTAGTAGAGGGTATCGGTTCTTGACGGTGATGTCGTTTAAACCCCGGTAGTCGAAACATGGTCTCAAGGAACCATCCTTCTTTCCCACAAAGAAGAAGCCTGCCCCTGCTGGAGAAGAAGAAGTTCTGATAACACCAGCTTTTAGTGACTCATCAACATACTTTCTCATGGCTTGGTTCTCTGGTTCCTGACAATGAATACAATCGACCCCTAGGGGGAGAAGTGCCTGGTAGGAGCTCAATGCCACAGTCATAGGGTCTATGAGGTGGAAGTGCCGTAGCCCTGGACTTGTTGAAAACCTCCTTTAGTGCATGATATTCGGGTGGTACCTTAGACAGATCAGGATATGTCTCCTCAATGTCATTCTCGGAAAAATATCTGTAGAGGCAGAAGACAGGCAAGTGGCCGAGCAGGACTTAGCCCAGCCCCAAAATCTCTTTGGCTTGCCAGTCAATAGGGGATTGTGCTTTTGTAACCAGGAGGCCCTAAAACAATGGGTAGTTTAGGAGAGTTGATAATCCTGAATGTGACTTCGTCCTGATGATTGCCCCCCAGTGTGAGTTTTATTACCTCCTTCTTGTAGTATGAACTGTTGATACTATGACCATCCAATGCCAGGACATTACGGGTGTCAGACGTGGGAAGGAGCTTGACGTCATGGTCCCTGGCGAACGACTCATCCATAAACTCCGTGTCCGCCCCTGAGTCAATGAATACTGACACCTGATGAGAAGTGGAAGACACTTGAATAGTTGCAGGAAATGAGCATGAGGAAACAGACAGTTGACTTCGGCTCAGTAGAGTTCTCCTCACCTCTACTGAGCCTGGGCTTTTAACGGACACTTGAATGCAACATGACCCTGTCCACCACAATAAAAACAAAAGTTATTCTTCCTTCGTTGATCTCGTTCCCCCGCAGAAATCTTAGAACGACCCAACTGCATGGGCTCCGGGTCACAACAGTGATCAGAAGGGGGTGGAAGACCCTTGGGTTCTAGGTGGGGAACAGGACTGTGAGCTGAAGGGGAATTAACCCGTCTATGAAGCCTCTCCCTCCTCCTTTCTGTGAGCCGCAAATCGATGCGGGTTGCCAGGTCCTCAAGTTGGTGAAGGGAGGCAGGGTAGTCCAGTTCATCCTTAATATTCTCATTCAGACCTTGCATGAAAGCATCCATTTTAGCATGCTCATTCCAAAGGCTGTCTGCTGCCAGTAAATGAAAGTCAATGATATAAGATGTAACACTTCTCTCTCCCTGTTTAATGGAGAGTAAACCTCTGGCAGCTTCACGACTAGGAAGAACTGGATCAAAAACCCTGATGAGCTCCTTGGAGAATGCAGAATAAGAAGCACACGTGATCGAACCATTTTGCCACTCAGCAGCGCCCCATTGCTTAGCCTTTCCAGAGAGCAGGGAAATAACAAACGCCACCTTAGAGCGCTCAGAAGGGAACGAAGAAGGCTGAACCTCAAAATGAATCTCACATTGAGTAAGAAAAGTACAGCACTGGTCAGGATCTCCCCTAAACAGTTCAGGAGGCGTGAGTCTAGGTTCTCTTGCCACAGCGGAAAGATCAGGAACTCTGGGGGAAACAGGCTGTGAGGACGCTGGCGTGGAAGCAGGAGTCATGGATCGCAGCATAGAAATCACTTCCCCCAAGTCGGAAATAAGACGGGCAATAGAGTGATCAACATTAGTGCGCCACTGCTGTGCTGGCGATGGGTCCATCTTTTGGCCAGATTTTACTATCACAACCAGAGACAGAGAACCCAAATTCAGCCAAACACAAAGTGATAAGTAAAAAGGTTTATTCAGAAACTCAGGATCAGAGAGCAGAAGAACAGCAGTCAGCTTCCAGGAACCACTGAGAACAGAGAGACTAGTTAGTGGCTGAATAAAACTCAGTATCTGCAAGGAGTTAGATAAAGCCACTAACCTTCTCAGTCTGGTGATGAGGCACAGAATCCAGAGGAGGAAGAGATTCAGACAGTTAATGAGGAAGCGTCCAACAGACTGAAGTCGGATTGCCGACTGATCCAAATCCTCCGGGGAACCAGCGAACGCTGTGACAGGAACACAGAGAGCTGTGATTGTCCTCTTGACAATAAATCCAGGCAGACAAGAGAGCCAGGCGAACTCAGGCTGAATAAACCAGTGGCTAGGCTGAGACGTAAATCCAGGGACAGAAACAGGGTCGAATTCCAGGGCTAGAAGCGTCAGACAAGGGGCAGGCAAAGACATAAACCAGAGGCAGAAAACAGAGTCGAAATCCAAAATCCAATCTGTCAGACAAGGAACAAGCACGAGGGAATAATCCGTAAGGCAAGGCAAGGTCATGGAACGAGATCAGTCAGGAAGGAACGCTGGATAACTACTCACAAATGTTTTCGAAAATCTGGCACCACCTGCCTGTCAGAGGGCTGTATATAACTGCAGCTCCACAGGTGTGTGGCATGACGGTGATTGCGCAGCAGCAGACAGGTGAAGCAGATGAGTTAATTGCAAGAGTGAGAGCAGAGCAGGCAGACGGGCCAGAATCATAACACCCTTGATGTTCTCTCATTTAGTTTGTTTATTAGTGTGTTCGATTCCATTTGGCCCTGTATTGTAAATATTTTTAATCTCTCGCTTCAAAAAACCATAGTCCATGTAGTTCCCAAACTTTTTAAACCAATTAACCTAACATGCATGCTTTTAGACTGTGAGAGGAAGCTAGAGTATCTGAAGAGCATGTTCTCTTGGTGCATGCTTGAGCTCAAGCATGCACCAAGAGAACATGCTAACTCCTTACAGATAGGTTCGAGTCAGTGATTCTTACTGCAAGGCAGCAGTGCTAACAACTTTACCACCATGCAGCTCATTTTTTTGGCCTGGCCTGTGAAACTTTAGGTGCTCTTCAGAGGTCTCAAAGCAGCTGCATACATACAGGGGTTGGACAATGAAACTGAAACACGTGGTTTTAGACCACAATAATTTATTAGTATGGTGTAGGGCCTCCTTTTGCGGCCAATACAACATCAATTCGTCTTGGGAATGACATATACAAGTCCTGCACAGTGGTCAGAGGGATTTTAATCCATTCTTCTTGCAGGATAGTGGCCAGGTCACTACGTGATACTGGTGGAGGAAAACGTTTCCTGACTCGCTCCTCCAAAACACCCCAAAGTGGCTCAATAATGGTTCGTTAGTCCTTGACAGTGACGCACCCATCTTGCACAAGTGTTGGGCCAAGGGAATGCCATGATATGGCAGCCCAAACCATCACTGATCCAACCCATGCTTCACTCTGGGCATGCAACAGTCTGGGTGGTACGCTTCTTTGGGGCTTCTCCACACCGTAATTCTCCTGGATGTGGGGAAAAAAGTCAAGGTGGACTCATCAGAGAACAATACATGTTTCACATTGTCCACAGCCCAAGATTTGCGCTCCTTGCACCATTGAAACCGACGTCTGGCATTGGCATGAGTGACCGAAGGTTTGGCTATAGCAGCCCGGCCGTGTATATTGACCCTGTGGAGCTCCTGACGGACAGTTCTGGTGAAAACAGGAGAGTTGAGGTGCACATTTAATTCTGCCATGATTTGGGCAGCCGTGGTTTTATGTTTTTTGGATACAATCCGGGCTAGCACCCGAACATCCCTTTCAGACAGCTTCCTCTTGCGGCCACAGTTAATCCTGTTGGATGTGGTTCGTCCTTCTTGGTGGTTTGCTGACTTTACCCTGGATACCGTGGCTCTTGATACATCACAAAGACTTGCTGTCTTGGTCACAGATGCGCCAGCAAGACGTCCACCAACAGTTTGTCCTCTTTTGAACTCCGGTATGTCACCCATAATGTTGTGTGCATTTCAATATTTTGAGCAAAACTGTGCTCTTACCCTTGCTAATTGAACCTTCACACTCTGCTCTTACTGGTGCAATGTGCAATCAATGAAGACTGGCTACCAGGCTGGTCCAATTTAGCCATGAAACCTCCCACACTAAAATGACAGGTGTTTCAGTTTCATTGTCCAACCCCTGTATATTGTGCATTGGGCTTTGAATTACAGTGATCAAATGTGTTAGGAAGACCAGAACTAATAGGGTTACAATAATCTATTCTGGATGCAATGAAAGCACAAGCATGGATCAAGGTCTCTGCATTGGCTTGAGAGAGAAACAGACACACTTTGCATTGCTTTCATACAGAGGCAAAAATCTTTGAAACACTGAAAACAAATGTAAAAATGATTACATTTGACTTGATCTGATTCCTGTGCCTGAATGTGCATGTGAAACCTGGTTCATATTGCAGAACATTTGTGTGCATTGAGCCTAATCAGTGCTTCTGCATGTTTACGAGAACGTTGTGTATATATGCGTGTGTATGTGTGTGTGTGGATATGTGTATGTGTGAAGCTGGTTGAAGTAGAGCAGTAGTGATGGAGCCTGAAAGCCCTCCAGCGCAGCTGTTCTCCCAATGCATCGTCAACTTCAACACTGAGCCCAGAACGCATGCTTCAACCCAGTTCACACAATCTTCCTTTCCTTTCTCTGTTCCCTCTTCATCCACTTCCTCTGCTTCTCTTGAAGCTCTCCATCTGAATCTTCATAATAGCATAATAGTTCATTTAATTTTATTGGCTCTGATTTCCTCGCTTTATCAATTGCTCCACTTTTAGGCTATGAATCCTTCTCCTTCTCCATCGTGTTTTATCATTTCTCCTCTGAACTCTAGCCGTACCCCTACTATGAAGAAGATGTCTCAATACATCTGTGAACATCTGTCTGTGTGAGTGCTTTGCTGTTTAATGGCAGGTCCTATAAGGTTTGGTCTTTTTCCCACTGTGAGTGGGTAAGATCTCTTGGTGACAGACAACTATCTATCTATCTATCTATCTATCTATCTATCTATCTATCTATCTATCTATCTATCTATCTATCTATCTAGTGGTGCTTTTGCTCCTCTTTTTCAGCCAAAGAGATTTAAAAATAGAAACATTCATGTTTTCTGAACGTACTTTCCCTCCAGGAAGTGTGCAGCTGTGCATGTCAGACATTGGCCAAGCGCCATTACGTGTCATCTCCTTCCCAGGCTTCCATTGGCTGACACCTGTGGGGCTCTGTGAAGGAAAGCTTTTCTGACAGGACCCAGGAGCCCAGAGGAGTTGCTGCAAACTGAGAGAAAGGCAATGTCGGTGGACCCAGGATGGGAGAGGGGGAGCTCATTGAAGGGCATCGCTGCCTAAGAGTCAATACAGAGGTGCTGGGCTGTGACCTTCCAACTGTGGGAGAGGGCAGAGATGATAATATGGCAGAGAAGGTTTGGGACAAATTATTTGAAGCAGTGACAGTCATAAAGCACATGCCACAATTACACAGGCTCCTTAAACTTTATTTTTTTTGCAGTATTGCAATCACAAACAAATTATCTTGTTGAACCTAGAATAAATGTGAGAAACTTTTAATCTTTTTTCATCAGTTTTAGTTAGTACTGGTTACCAGATGCACCTTTAAAGCCTTTTAATGTCAGCGTCCATGCAATATTTATTGGGAGACAGTGTCCTCTGGTGTTTAAATGTTGGTAAACACCTGGCTTATAAGGAAACTCATTCAAAATGGATAAATAAAAAAGGAAAATAATGACTTGGATCCTGCCTTTACTTTCAAAATCAATTAGAAGTATTTTGTCAGCCTTTTCACTGACTTTTGATTCAAGCAACAGTCTGTATTAAGCAGAGCTATATCTTAAAATTTTAATTTTTCTCTATATTTCAAACAGAATACAGTCTAAAGTTATTGTAGGTGTGAATCTCATACATTTTGGACTGTTAATGATAGATTTCAACTGTTCTTTCCCCTTTGTGGAATGATTATATAGGTAAAAAAACAAAATAATTGGATGCACATTCACACAGACAAATAAGACAACTATTAGTTTATTGCGGTCTTTCCTTTCTAAACAGCTAGTCACCTTGACCACATACTTTTCATAGTCAAGCTTCTGTCATTAATTTGGCCAGATATTTTACCACTCCTTAGAAATAAATGGTAAAGTTAATTTAAGCTTTTTGGGGCCCTGCTGGACTGCACTGTGGCACAGTTGGTAGCACTGTTGCCTTGCAGCAAGAAGGTCCTGGATTCAACTCCCCAGTTTACATGTTCTCCCTGTGCATGGGTTCTCTTCGGGTACTCCTGCTTCATCCCATAGTACAACAACTGGTGTGCATAGTTGTGTGTCTCTATATTGCCCTGTGAGGGACTGGTCTACCCACGCCTCTCGCCTGTAGACCGCTGGAGATAGGCATGAGGTCCCCCGTGAACTTAAATGGAAGAAGCAGGTATAAAAAAATGGATGGATGGTTTCCTGCCACAGACATGGCTTTTGAACATTTTCAATAGGGTTGAGGTCAGGTCGGAGCTTTGGGGAAGCCATAGAGGAGGCTTAATGTAAATCTTCAACAACCAGATTTGACGTGTGTTTAGGATCATTGTGCTGTTACAACAATCAGTTGTGTTCAAATTTTAACAAGCTCACTCAGCCTGTCACTTCCAGATAAAAGACAATTGCTTATGATTTTTAAGAGCAACTCAGGAGCTACCAAGGCTTCAGCCTATTATGAACTAGAAGATACTGGGACACCAGTGTCACTGTCCACAGCGAAGCCCATTTAACCTTAAACAATGACTTTCTCGGTACCCACATAGACAAGTTGGACGCCTTCTGAAGAAATTGTTATGGTTAGATGAGACTAAGACTGAGCTATTTGGCTACAATAACAAATATTAAATGGCCTGCACTTGTATAAAGCGCACCCATTCATACACACATTCACACACTGACAGTGGTAGGCTACATTGTAGCCACAGCTGCCCTGGGGCAGGCTGACAGAGGTGGGGCTGCCATACAATTGGCGCCACAGGTCCCTCTGGCCACCATCAGCAGGCAAGGCGGGTGAAGTGTCTTGCCCAAGGACAAAATGACTGAGACATACTCAGCGGACTGTTGCCCCTGTCACCCCAACAAGAAATATAATGGAGGAGTCAAGGTAAGGCTTTTTAAAAAGCTGTGCCAACTGTCAAGCATGGTGGTGGTAACATCATGCTGAGAATCAGTTTCACTCTCATTGCTACTGGTTAATTACACAAAGTGGATGGTATAACAAAGGAGGAGGACTACCTAAAATACTCAACTCCACCAAATTATTTCAGCAGTAGATTGACCCAAAACTGATTTTTGAATAGATAGGCTAACATGATTTTCTTCAATGTCCCTGAAGTAAACTCAATTGAAAATATGTTGACTATGCTTAAAAACAGGTCTGTGTTAGGAAACCAACCAAATTAAGTGAGCTCTTCAAATTCTGGCAAGGAGATTAGTCAAATAACCAGGCAGAATTATGACAGGACCTTGTTGATGGTTCCAAGAATTTATGATTCAAGAGAATATTTTATTTATTTCAGATAAAAATCATTCATAAACTTTTCAAATGCCATGTGATGAAGCAATATTTTTGAAAGAAAATGTAGTGCATTTGAGTAACACATAATCTTCACTGTGGAGAAGGTGACACGTATAACTCTAAATGACCCTCATATGTCTAGTCCCTGAACACAATTGTCAGAATAATGAAGCCAAAAAGAAAGGGGGGCAAATATGGCACACTTATATGATGGATACCAAACAGTAAATGTGCAAACTCCAAATAACTTGTATCTTACACTTTAACTTTTTTACATTTTTCAGATTGTCTTCTCAGCTCATACATTAGATGGAACCCAAACAGAAACAGGTCAAATGTACCAACAAAGTTTATCCTGTAGATGGCAGGGCAACCTTCCTAAATCTGAGGCTCTAAGGGGAGGTTTTCTTTTCTTGACATGAGACCAAACACTAAATTACTGTAGTATGACACACAAAAGTATCTCATTAATTTATACATATTTTTTTTGGAGGCAAATTCATTGCTCAGTTTAAACAAATAATAAATTAAAAGTTTAGATTTTGTTTTTGTTTTTTGTTTGTTTTATTGACAGTATGCTGTTATAAGAGGGTAAAATGTTCTGATTTAATTTTCAGAAGAATCTTAAATAGTAAATATGCATTTAGACAGGGCAAGCTGATTTGTAATGCACCATTTATACACAGGGCAGTGTTTTACAGGGAACTTTTTGCATGTACCTTGAATGAATTTCTCCGGCTATTTGTAGAATCAAAATTTCCACACCCATTCAACAGTACAGAGGGAAAAAACGTTTCATAAAATGTTTATTCCCATAACACTGCACTCACAGTGATGATAATGTAAAGAGCCGTTCTAATATCATAAACTTGGAAAGTGTATCTACCAAGACACCGTAGCATTCAACTAATCTGACAGCCTGAGCGAGGACATCAGTGCTCAAAGAAGAACTCAAGAGCCCAATGGTAACTCTGGGGGAGCTGCAGAGATCCACAGCTCAAATGGGAGAATCTGTTAACAGTACAATTATTCATCCTGCACTGAAATCTGGCCTTTAAGGGTGGCGAGACGAAAAGCCATTGCTAAAAGATAGTCTTAAGAAGTCTATCCATATTGGGGACACAGCAAACATGTAGAAGACGGAGTCCTATACCAATGAGACCAAAATTAAATTGTCTGGCCCACACCCAAAACTCTTTATGTGGTAGAAAACTAACTTCACATAACTCTCAACTCATCATTCCCACCATAAAACATGGTGGTGAGAGCATCATGCTGCAGGGATGATTTTCTTTAGCATAGACCATGAAGTTGGTAAAAGACTTGAGACTGGGGCTGAGCAGGACATTAAAGCTAAACATACAGCCAGAAGGAATGCATGTTGATGTGTTAGAATGGCCCAGTCAAAGGCCAAACCTAAATCTGTGGTAAGATTTCAAAACCGCTGTTCACAGGTACTCTCCATCTGATCTGACTGAACTGGAGCTATTTTGTAGAGAGAAGGGCAAAGCTTTTTAGCTGTACACATGCAAAGCTGGTGGAGCCATACTCTGAAGACTTGCAGCTATTATTGAAGCAAAAGGTGGTTCTACAAAATATTGAGTCATTTGTGCCAAATATACTTTATACAAATACTACAACTTTTTAAAAATTAAAAACTATGTATCATTTTCCTTTCACTTCGCAGCTGTTCGCGACTTTCTATCTCATGAAATCCCATTAAAATACATTAAAGTTTATGGTTGTAACATGGTAAATTTGAACGATTCAGAGGGGCAAGAATACTTTAACAACACACAAATTTATCTTATCAGCTTTATATGTGTCTCTGTTTGTTTTCTTTTGCTTTGTGGATTTAGAAGTTAAATATGTAATTATCCAACAGATGAATTCACAACTGTAATGGGTTAACAATATCTAATATCTCAAGCTCAAGATGATTCATTTTCATTACTTTCTTTCCTCCTATTTGAAATCCAATTTTGTTCTTCTTTCTGTACCTTTCAGTTTTTAATCTGCATTTTTAAATGAAAACCACAGCTTTTTTTAAGCCTTAGCAACAAGAATACATGGGTTTTTGTCAGTACAAAACAAGGAATAATCAGCTTTCCTTTTTGATTTATTAGTTGAGACAGTAATGTCATATTTGATCAGGTTGAGATGCTTAAAACACCACACCTCTCCTATCAACATTACAGTCATACAGCAGCCAATAGAATGAGTGGAATAAGTGGCATTATATTTTGGCAGGAACACCCATCCCACGTCACTTAGTCACCACCCCACCCCTTCCTCTGTGTCTGCCTGTCTATGGGTGTGTATGTGCATCTGTCCTTGTGCATTTTGTCTGCAAACCCTGCAGGATAAAATCCAGCCTCTGCTCTCTGCTGTCCCTCTTTCTCTCTGTCCCTCGCACATACAAACACAGGTGCTGCTCTTTGGCAAAGCTCAGCCCTACACTAAATACACACAGAAATTCAAAAACACACAAAC
This sequence comes from Crenichthys baileyi, assembly GCA_036173005.1. NCBI lineage: Eukaryota > Metazoa > Chordata > Actinopteri > Cyprinodontiformes > Goodeidae > Crenichthys > Crenichthys baileyi. Next base: position 632,285 of record JAHHUM010002614.1, on the reverse strand, counting down.
TCATCATTAGTTGGTCCACTTTTCTGGTGCTGTGAAACTTAAAATTTTGACTTCATGGAGGATTACCACAAACCTGACCAGCAGACAGTGCAGGCGCTGAAGAACATCGCTAACCGCCTCCGAATCAACTCCATTAAGGCAACGACTGCAGCTGGAAGTGGGTGAGTTCCATCTACAGACATTGCCTAATCTTTAATTCTAGAAAATGGGACTTCTGAGGGATATATCTTGATACTTGGATAAGGAAATTCTTGCACAAAATATGTGCATATATCCTGAGACAAACCTAAGTTTTGCTTTTCATCATGCACAAACAAACAAAACCAAATCTATTGTGCTGTGCATGCACAGATGCACACACAAAGGGAAATGCAAGCAAAGGGCCAAAGGAACAGTGTGTTCTGGCATTGTGCTCCTTTGGACTATTTTTAAAAAAATTATTATTTTCAGAGTTTTGTTCTTTATTTGAAAGATTTTATGGCATGAAATCTACATCTTTTAACAGGTTTATCCATTAACTCAAAAACACTCCCCTTAAACAATTTTCTATATAAAGATGTCTGTCCTAATTAAGCACTTTTACTGTTTTAAATGTTAGTATGTAGAATGTTAAATATAAATTAGCTTTTTTTAACAATAGCATAACTAAATATAAAGTATTTCAGGCCTAAATAAACAAAGAAGGGAATGTCTGCCCTTATATATGATTGGGTCATTTTTTTATATTTTAAACATTTATTGATTTTGTTCATTAAATTGCTTCAACATATTTCCTACAATTTATTTTATTTTTATGATGTTTCTATGTATTTCCTCTGAATAAGTTACATGACAGAATTATTGTTCCCATTTGTGTAGTAAGAATAATGCATTATTCATATTAACTTCATTTAATTTAACATTGGGTGCTTTTGTGCATATACTGCTGTGTGCATTGATGTATAAATTGAATGTCCCTACAGGCTAAATGATCAGTTAAAGAATGCAAGGAGTTTAATTTTTTTGTGTATGTAGCTGTTGAAACCAAAATTCAGACCTTTAATTAGATTTACAGGTCACTTAAAGAAAGTAAATTGTCTGACATGAAATATGGAACAAAAAACACATTAATCTCAATAACTAAATGAAAAATTGCTGACCTGAGAAATGTTTAACAATGACTATATCTTTTGGATTTCACAGAGATGGGAGAAGTGATTATGTGTCTTTATTAGGAACTTTATTTACTGGAATGATTACATTTCTGATCTGAAATTTACACATTTATTTCTCCGTCCAAGAACGTATTTTTTTTTGGCATCTCAGTATGGATTTCCAACACTTGCTTAACTATGCCCTGTTCATTTAAAAATCAGAAACAGATCCCCCAATGTTCAGCTTTGAAATTTCAGTCAAAAACATGCATTACTGAAAAAAAATGTAAATGTTTACCTGGCCTTTTTGAATCTCTGACTTTCAGAGATTCAAGTCCTTTTGAGTATCCATACTCAGAAAGACTTCCATGCAGAACTTTGTGAATATTTGTCAAAATAAAGCAGCTTAGACATAGAAACCTAATCTTACTTTATGCTTCTGATGTTAAAAATGAAACTATAAATCAGTCAGATGGAGTCTTTGTGGTTTACTGAACCGTACCTTCTCTGTTGTATAGCCATCCCACATCATGCTGCAGCGTAGCAGAAGTCATGTCTGTTCTTTTCTTCCACACCATGAAGTACCGTCCTGAAGATCCAAGAAATTTTAACAATGACCGCTTCATCCTTTCCAAGGTGAGCTGCAGTGTTCTCAGGGCTTGTCTGGAATCTGCTTCATATTTTTTTCATGGCATTCTAAATTGCTGCTGCGTCTTTATTCAGGGTCACGCTGCTCCTGCTTTGTACTCCATGTGGGTTGAAACAGGTTTCCTGAAGGAGAGTGATCTGCTCAGTTTGTGCCAGGTTGACTCGACCCTGGAGGGCCACCCAACTCCGGTAAACTATCACATACTGCACCACGCACTCAGGGATTACCCTTGATCATCACAAAGAAGAAATCATTAGCCCCTACCTTGTGATGACACTCATAATTCATGTGTTTTCAGAGGCAACAATTTGTTGATGTGGCCACTGGATCACTGGGGCAGGGGCTTGGTGTGGCCTGTGGAATGGCATACACTGGGAAATACTTTGATAAATCCAGGTAACCCTTCACAGATCTTTACATGGGACAACATGGAAGAAAAACAATTTTCTGGAGGCCAGTTTCAGGGATTCTTATAACTTGCATGAGAATTTAAAGAAATGCCATAGATTTAAAATCAATAAAACTCATATTAGATATAGTTTATCACCTGTTTATTCCCATGTGTTCCCTCTTAAGGTGTTTACCTGCTCTCTGGTAACAGCTGATCAGTTGATTCTTGTGATTCACACACCACTGTCAGTGTGTGACTGTGTGTATGAATGGGTGGATGGATGACTGATTGTAGTGTACTTGGGGGTCTCTGGGGACTTAATAAAGCACTATACAAGTGCAGGCCATTTACCTTTTACCGTTTGTGCCTTTTGTTATTTTATTGATCGAAATACACACAAAGCAGAATTAGCAGCATTATTCTTCAGTATTGTTAAATCCTGCAGTGGAAATCCACACCTCATTACCCAGCTGGGCTTTCACGATGAATGCATATTTGTTGGTTACAAAAATACACCACAAGATACTATCTTTAAATTTTGGGGGGTATAATCCAGTAAAAAGATAAAAACGTTCCTATACTCGCAGTTTCGGAATGTGAAGTTTGAGGGATGCACCTTTCTGATGCCTTTTCATGAGGATTTCCACATTCAGTGACTGTGTGCTGCAGCAACATGCTCTCGCGATTCTTCTGCTCTAATAATCACAGACACAGTCGTTACATCTCAATTATTTTAACTACCCAAGCACATTTAACTTGAGAATAAAATTCAAATATTCTAATTATATCTGGTTCTCCCTTCTGTTTAGTTTTAGTCATTATCAGCTGTGGAAAAAAATAAAATTCACAAATTTTAAATCAGTACAACTAGCAGGCAGAAATATTTTCTCTAAAAAAAGAGATTCTTTGACCACTTTTATAAATGCATTTTGTTTTAGGAATAGGTTTGATAATCAACCCACAGCTCAGATTATGAACATAAATTCAGTCTGACTAGAAAATGTTAGCCAGTGAAACAAATGGAACCAAGTAAATACTACACAGAGACGTTGATGAAACCCCGTCATGTTGTTATCCACTTCAGTTACCGTGTGTTCTGCCTGCTGGGGGATGGCGAGATGTCGGAGGGCTCTGTCTGGGAAGCCATGTCATTTGCCTCCTACTATCAGCTTGACAACTTGGTGGCCATCATGGACGTCAACCGCTTAGGCCAAAGTGACCCTGCACCTCTGCAGCATCACGTAGAGAAATACCAGAAGCGCTGTGAGGCTTTCGGGTAACAGTGAACATTGATAATTCAGCATGAGTCTGGTTAGCCTTAAATGAATAAAAGTAGATTTTTTTAGGTAGGTATAACTCTGACGTCTTCACATCACCCATAATATGAAGCATTTCTTATTGTGAGCCTATCTGTGTCTTTGTGCATAGCTGGCATGCCATTATTGTGGATGGTCACAGCGTTGAAGAGCTTTGCAAGGCTTTGAGCCAGCCACGTCATCAACCCACTGCAATTATTGCTAAAACCATCAAAGGCAAAGGCATTGCAGGTAATAGTCTATCCCTCCTCACTTGCAAATGGGCGGCTCAGTTCTTTCATAAAATACACACAAAACCTCACTCAATACAGAGTTCTGAGTTCTGTAAGTTTCAGTATAACTAAAAAAATGTCTGTTCATTTTATGTGTGCTGTTTCAGCTGCAGAGGATAAGCTGGGCTGGCATGCTAAAGCTTTGCCCAAAGACATGGCTGAGATGGTTATGAAGGATCTGCAGAGCCAGATTATGAACACCAGCAAGCACCTTTACCCCCCTGCTCCTATCGAGGACTCCCCACCTGTTAGCCTGAGGAACATCCGCATGCCAAGCGCACCCAACTACAAGCCTGGAGAAAAAGTTTGTCAAATCTACACAAATAGAGTATAAAATCACCTTTAGATTGTTAACAAAATACTTGTCTTCAAGTCTCAAGTCAAATTCCACATTAATTTCCAGAGAAGTCACAATGTGCTTCCGAAGTTATGCTTTAAATGTTAACATATTAGAATGAGCATAATTATTATCAGAAACGTGTTATTGTTTACCATTAGTGTTTAATTAGCTAATGCTAATTTTAACAAAGTAAATAAATAATTAATGTCGTGTTTAAGTTTGTCCAACTGTTGAAATACATGGCATTTAAAACATGCTAACAGTTTTGGATGTTTATGCTCATTCTTTCTATGCTATTTGGCTAATCTAAGAACATTTGATGCAGCAGTTCGAAAATATTAGCACTAGATTTTCAGACAGTTAAAAAAAACTTTTCTAAGTCCTTTTTCAAATATGTATACACACTCAAAACAATTTCAGAATCTTCTGCATGTCTCAGTATAGAATTTTCCATTTTTGTATTATGGCATGAAAAAACCTTTAATCTAAAAGTTATGCAATTCTGGAAGGTAAAATAAAATACAAAACGATCTGGGAGCTCCCACACAAACTATTTATTTTCCAAAGAAAAATTTAGCCTTTTTAATGATATGAAATTCATTATTATAACCGGTAATTATAATACTTATATCTAAAAAATACAAATTAAAAAATGCCAAAAGTACCACAGCTCCAACAGAATCTCCACTCGTTGTTCATGTTTATCTAAAAGATAGCATTAGCACTGCAGCAGAGCTAGCTACCAATGGAAGTTAGAAAAGCAGCTGTTGAAAGCCTCTTGTCAATGGCTTAAAAGTTGTAATATTAGTTCTTACACATTCTTGGGTGGTTTTCGTTGGGTGAAATCATTTTCACAGATAATTATTATTCTCTCTCTGTTTAGTAGTTAGTGATATAGGTTCTTTTACTTTGCTTAAATATTAGTAATCACATTCACCACGCTAATAGTTCTGAAAAGTTTAGGTAATAGTACTTTGTCAGAGCCATGTACATTAAGTATTTCAGAATTGTACTGCTGGTAAATTAAAAGGCCTTATTATTCATATTATACTTGTTTTGTTTACAGTGCTCGGTATATTATCAATTGATCAATTGTCTATACGTACTTATATGTGCAGGGCCGGAGTGGCAGAATATAACCCCATAATTATTTCTTACTGTGTGGATAGGTATTTGGACATTTATATGAATATTAATGTTATGATGAGACCCATTTAAAAAAAAAAATCACATTTGTCCTAGTTTTATGACTCCAAGTGACACATGCAAATTAATAACTGCAACAAAATAGTATACGGGGAATCTCAGTTTAAACTGATGGGAGAATTTATTTATTTATTTATTTATTTTACAGATTGCTACTCGCAAGGCGTATGGAATGGCACTGGCCAAGTTGGGTCGCTACAATGAACGTGTAGTGGTCCTTGATGGAGACACCAATAATCTCACCTGCTCTGAGATCTTCAAGCATGAACATCCAAACCGCTTTGTTGAGTGCTACATCGCTCAACAGAACATGGTATGATCCCCAAATAAATACACTTTTAGTTTCATGTTCTTATTTTCATTGTTTTATAAACACAGTAGAAATTTTACTTCGCATTTTTTTATTATTTTGACTCCTAAGCAGCTTTAACCACCCTTTATTATGCTCAATGTGGCTTCATCTAATTATTCTGGGTATAAAAAAACCTTTTACCATCATTTTATTAAATACTAATGTAGAGACATTCACACTGATTCTCTGGCTCCAGCAGTCATCTCTAATGTAGGTCATGCATGCATATGACGATAAACCGTCATGACAAGTGTATTTGCAAGTAAATTATTAATCAGTACAGAGGATGGGACCATCTGGCTGAATGCAAGAAACAGGTTTAAAATCTAATGGTTTCTCAATAAATTTGGCAATGTGAGCATGATAATGTAATGTAATTTTGTGCATTATACTGTTTAGTATTGCAACTATAAAAATCCTGACATCCAATGTTGCTTTTGACGAAACAAGTTTATGCTACTGTGGAAAGAAGAAAGAATGAAGGAAAACTATTTGTAAAATGAGGTATGTCACTAATTCCCCCATATGGTAAAAATAAGCCGCAGAGGTTTTTGGAAAGCTCCTCTCACTAACTCATAGCTGAACTGGTCTTTGGTTCAAAGAGACCTTTGGGGGAAGGCTTTTGCAAGAAATATTGGATCTTCTATGTTTTCTTTTTGTGGTCAAGTTAATTTGACCTTTGTCTGGCTCACTTGGCACAGATATATTGGACCTACAGTATATGTACATTAAATTTAACAATAATTTATTTTTTGCAGGTCAGTGTTGCCATGGGATGTGCTGCCCGGGAGAGGAACGTTGTATTTGCCAGCACCCTTGCCTCCTTTTTCACTCGTGCCTATGATCAGATTCGCATGGCAGCAATTTCAGAAAGCAACATCAACTTGAGTGGCTCCCACTGCGGTCTGTCCACTGGTTAGTATACCGCTGGTAATAAGCCACGTTCACCACAAGTCTTCTCACATATCCCATCACTAAATCCACTTTTATTCCTTCACACTGTGTTCGACCACTTCACAGCCTCTGGCTTCTCGGACTATAATTCGCACTCACTCAAATAATATTAAATGTAGGACAAATAAAAACATTTTTTGTGAATTTGCAGTTATTATTTCTCTTTCCCTCTTATGGTGTGTCTTCCTTACCGTTTTCCCCCACTGGGCTTTCAGTCCTAACTCAGTCCTCCCCTCTTTCTCCTTTTGTGTCTGCACTGGAAGCTGTCAGCAGGGAACCAAGTATCCCTTTGTTAGTCCAGGTACCCTGCATCCAGATTGACCTTTTTGCTCCTGCATGCGCCGGCTCACCAAAAAACTAAATTACCTTACGGTTGGATGCCTTAAATAGATTATAAATGCTTGCATTCTAACAGGGGAAGAAGGTCCCTCTCTGATGGCTCTAGAGGACATGGCAATGTTCAGGGTTCTTCCCACTGCTACAATCTTCTACCCCAGTGATGGTGTCACCACAGAGAAGGCTGTGGAACTGGCTGCAACCACAAAGGTAGATATGGCTTCGCTGTAGGATCACTAAAACCCTTATGTAATGCAAAAAATGACCCTTATCGTCATGTTTATCTTAATTGTCCTCTTTAATAAGGGTGTTTGCTACATTCGAACCAGCCGCCAAGACAATGCCATCATCTATAACAGCAATGAGGATTTCCATGTTGGACAGGCAAAAGTAAGTAGCTAATGAGCAATGATGTACTGTGCCATAGTTGACACATAATACATAGTAACTTAAAAGAGAAAATTAAATTGTCTTTGCCAGGTGGTGTTCCAGAACAAAGAGGATCAAGTGACTGTGGTTGCAGCAGGAGTGACTGTGCATGAAGCTCTTGCTGCTGCTGAGCATCTCAAGAAAGGTACAGGACAATAAGAAATTATTTTAACAGTATTCGCTGGGCAAAATTTATCCACATACAGATGCCCTTGATGTCCAAATGATGTTGAAAGGTGGTTGGGGTTGATCAAATGGACTAACCAGGCTTGAATTTAAACATCTTTATTTAGGCAAAATATTGATGGGACCTGTGGCATAAAAAAGTTTGATTTTAAACATATTATTTCTGGGCTAAACAAAAAAAAGACCTTGCCAAATTTAAACAGCACAAAAAGATGTTCATGGTCATCTAGTGTTTGGAGAGAAACAGAAAAAAAAAGCAAAAGAATTATGAAAAACCTTTAGTTTTCCAAATTCCTACCTGTCACATAGTTCATGTGCTTATGGATTGTTTTGCTCCATCAAATTAATTTCCAGAGAGGATCACTGTAAGAGTGATTGACCCCTTTACGATCAAACCACTGGATGTTAAAACCATCATCGACCATGCACGTCTCACCAGGGGAAGGATCCTCACCGTTGAAGACCACTACTACGAAGGTATGTTTCAGAAAACATTACTCATGCTGCACAGCTTGCATTTTGTATGAAAACCACCAACCTGGCATCCAAAAGCATCTTGGAATAATGTGGCTCTAGACCACTGCCATTGGTTGATGTATTTTACAGCAGTGTGGTGGCACATTTCCATTGGTTCAGTGACCGAAATATGGTGTTGAGGCACTTACCTATTGGCTGACAATGCCTTGTTGTGTGCTCCCATTGGAGGGAAGGTACTGGTGCCATTGTATGTTTTGTAAATGTTAAAGAGAAGCAGAGTGCTGTCAGGTTTCCTTAGCTGAGCATGTGCCTGTGGGGCAGAGTGTGACCTAGATAGCACAGTCTGACTTGCACAGCTCTTCATAGGAGAAAAGCACAGGGTGAAAGTGTACACTGGACTGGACAAAGAAATTTTAACAGTTGTTGTCACTCTAATGCTTTGTACCATATATTTTATTTTTTTCTACCTTGGATGAAGCTATAGATAAAGAAATTATTTTTCCTTCTTACTGTCAGAGTATACAGAATATACATCTACAATAGGATAAACTGTTCTTCAACAGGTGGTCTGGGGGAGGCAGTATCCTCAGCAATGGTCAACGAGTCCGGGTTTACTCTGCATCGCTTGGCTGTGTCCCACGTTCCCCGAAGCGGCAAACCTCATGAGCTCCTGAAGATCTACGGAATAGACCGTGACGCCATTGCCCAGGCAATCCGAAAGATGCTCAGCAGCTCTGCTAATGCCAAGTAATTTTTTTCCATGCCCCACCCACCTTTCTAATTACAACCTTCAGGTGGAGATAGACAGTCAGGTATATTTTGGAGGCACAGAACCCATTTTTATCATTAAATCATTCACTGTAAAAAAACCCAAAAAAAAACAAGCTGTGTGCTGAAGTGTTGTGATTTGTGCAGTTCACCTTGAAATAGACCTTTGCTTTAACCTTCCTTTTGTGCATTCATCCCCCCACACATATAGAGATAAACAGTCTCCGTAACACACACATCTTCACTCATAAACTCTTTACTTCTTATGGATCCAGTCCAAAAATAAGATGTTGCCATTGATCATTTTGTCTTTGAACAATTGTCACTGTGTAAAACAATTTGTTGTTCCATTTCAACACGTTACTTGAGATGCACCGATCTGAGATTTGTGGCCGATTTCTGATCTACTGTTTTTGTAAAGCTTTGACCTGCCAAAACAAACTTTAGCACCTTTCTGATAAGGAAGTAGAAATATCAGCATTCAGGTTTTTTTTTACCTGGCCTTACTGTCATGATCAATAAAAAACAATAACAAGGTTATTTATACAAGGAGCAATGTCACACAGCATGTATGACAGAATCGTCTCTGTGAAGCAGTGTTTTACAATTTTAAAACAAATACAAAATTATTAGCGTTTAGATTTGAAGTTGTCTTTATCATCTTATATTAGCAATTAGCATGATTTGCACGGTTAGCATTAGCAACTGTAAACTGCCATCTGTATGAATATTCAATAGAGTGTAGATCCTTACCTGAACTCTGACATTTTCAAAAGGCTGTCAGCCTTTCCCAATCCATCCTTTTCTATGACAGAATTAGGTTACAAACTTTAAAAGGCTAACATATTTGCTGTGATATCTTCCGACTTCCTGGTATCTGAGAATCAGTCAGTCAGTTCGCTCCTTCGCTAATTCCTTTGCCACGTCTCCACAGCTGGTAAAATTTTAAGTCTTGTGGTAGATGACAATTTTCCATTCACAAAAAGATTGGGTAAAAAAGAACGAAATGACTAGAAGCTACCAAAGTCTAGGTCTCTTTTGTAGCAGCCCCAATGAGCCCATGACAATCGTCCCTAAAAAAAAAAAAAGTTTCCTTTGAAAAATTGTTTTGTAAACAATGGGTGCATCCTCTGACTTCATTTTTCTAACGCTGACTAAAACGGAAAATTGCTAACTTTGAGTCTTCCCGCAGTAACAGCATCAAAGAGTGTTGTTGTAAGAGCAAGTTGTTAGTTCTCAGGTGTGATATGTTTGCAGAAGCAGATTACATTTTGAGTATCTCCCTGGCTGGTCACCGGTCAGGGCCAATCAAGCTGTAAATCTGCCAATTTTGGCCAGCTGATTTCTCGGTGCATCTCTGCATGTTAGTCTTTTATGTCCTTTCAGTGCTTTCTGATTGACCTTGTTCAACAAGAAATAGTTGTGTATTGCTCTAATGTTCTAATACTGGGTGGGGCCCAGTTTTAATGTAGGTGTTAATTGTGTCAACAGTGTCAGAAAGACAACCTGGGTTCTTGTTTGTGAAAGGTAGCAGGGGGCAAAATAAGATCAAACAAATGTGAGGTTATAAACCATAAGCCACTAAATATGGGTTCACTTCCTTATCATCGTTCTTTTCAGCTCTGTTTTTAATATTGACTTTAAAGCTTTTTAAACAAACACACCTCAGGGCTTCAGGTCCATCCAGTGTTGGTACAGAGTTTGACTAATAAAGGCTGTGATTTTAGTTACATCTGACTTGTGAACAAGAGAAAAAAATACACCTTCTTGGTTACTTGATATTTTGTATCTCCCATACTATCATGCAATAAAGCCCTCTGCATTTGACTTAGAAAAACGTTGTTTTGTTCTGTTCTGTTCTGTTAATTTAGACCAGTGTCTGTATATCTTACATGAATTCAAAGCATAGAACAAAATATTTTATACAAAAGTAAATAACATCTTATTTGTATTGGTGGCATATATTAAAGTCTTAATATCAGGCATGCCTAAGGAGCCATTACATTTTACTATATTATAAGTTAAGTCATATATTATAAGTCATAAGAAGAAAACAAAGCAAAGAAATAAAAAAACAAAACAAAGTCCAACATATTGTTTCTTCTATGGCGTCATAGACGACTTCCTGGCATCTCTGAATCTTCACAGTTAATCTTATCAAATTCAGGTTTGTGCTTTGGCCTTTATATTATCTCCACCCTCTTTTGTCTCAGGTTGTAAACTTATAATATCTCCAGGCTTGCTGTTTCTGCCTCAGCTTCCTGTCCAACAACAAAAAACACATGCAATGTTTTTAGATCACACAAATGCTTATATGTTGACTGTCCAATGCTTTCAAACCTAACTTTTGATGAAGTGTTACAAATTCTACAAAAATATAACTGTAAACAGCTTTTCTACATACCTCAGAAAGCTATATTTTCGTTTGACACCCCTTAGCGCAAACATTATGATTCCACATCCATAAGACAGAGTGTAAACTGAAACAAAAGCAGACTATTTAACCACAGGAAACCCCATTTACCCAAGGTAGCTCTCTATCAAGCATGCTGCGTTGTATGTGGTACTTACCGTGCTGAAAGTGAAGGTTCAAGATGGCCACAAAAATTGCAAGACAAAATCCCCAGTATACATCTGAAAAGAAGTAGAGGGTGAATTTAGCTTTTATACTTCCAATTGATAAATTCTGACCTCCCTTAAGGCATTTACACTTCCGGTCAAAAGTTTTAGATACACTTTCTCACTTAATATGTCTCTTTATTTTCATGACTATTTACACACGTGGACAAAATTGTTGGTACCCCTCGGTTAATGAAAAAAAAACCCACAATGGTCACAGAAATAACTTGAATCTGACAAAGGTAATAATTAATGAAAATTCTATGAAAATTAACAAATGAAAGTCAGACATTGATTTTCAAACATGCTTCAACAGAATTATTTTAAAAATAAACTCATGAAAAAGGCCTGGACAAAAATGATGGTACCTTTAACTTAATATTTTGTTGCACAACCTTTTGAGGCAATCACTGCAATCAAACGATTCCTATAACTGACAATGAGACTTCTGCACCTCTCAGCAGGCATTTTGGCCCACTCCTCGTGAGCAAACTGCTCCAATTGTCTCAGGTTTGAAGGGTGCCTTTTCCAGACGGCATGTTTCAGCTCCTTTAAAAGATGCTCAATAGGATTTAGGTCAGGGGTCATAGAGACCACTTCAGAATAGTCCAATGTTTTCCTCTTAGCCATTCTTGGGTGTTTTTACCTGTGTGTTTTGGGTCATTATCCTGTTGCAAGACCCATGACCTACGACTGAGACCAAGCTTTCTGATGCAGCACATTTCTCTCTTGAATCCCCTGATAGTCTTGAGATTTCAGTATACCCTGCACAGATTCAAGACACCCTGTGCCAGATGCAGCAAAGCAGCCCCAGAACATAACAGAGCCTCCTCCATGTTTCACAGTAGGAACAGTGTTTTTTCTTCATATGCTTCATTTTTCAGTCTGTGAACATAGAGCTGATGTGCCTTGGCAAGAAGTTCAATATTTGTCTAATCTCTCCATAGGACATTCTCCCAGAAACTTTGTGGCTTGTCAACATGTAGTTTGGCAAATTCCAGTCTGGCTTTTTTATGATTTGTTTTCAACAATGGTGTTCTCCTTGGTCGTCTCCCATTAAGTCCACTTTGCCTCAAACAACGTCGGATGGTGCGATCTGACACTGATGTTCCTTGAGCTTGAAGTCAAACCCTTTTAAACTCTTTAGACGTTTTTTGGGGTCTTTTGTTACCGTTCGTATTATCCGTCTCTTTGTTTTTTTCATCATTTTCCTCCTGTGGCCAAGTCCAGGGAGGTTGGCTACAGTCCCACTGGACCTTAAATACCTGAATAATATGTGCAACTGTAGTCACAGGAATATGAAGCTGCTTGGAGATGGTCTTATAACCTTTACCTTTAACATGCTTGTCTATAATTTTCTTTCTAATCTCCTGAGACAACTCTTTCCTTCACTTCCTCTGGTCCATGTTGAGTGTGGTACACACCATGTCACCAACCAGCACAGTGACTACCTGTAGCCCTATATATAGGCCCACTGACTGATTGCAAGAATGTAGACACCTGTGATGCTAATTAATGGACACACCTTGATTTAACATGTCCCTTTGGTCACATTATTTTCAGGGGTACCATCATTTTTCATGAGTTTATTTTTTTAAATAATTCTGTTGTAGCATGTTTGAAAATCAATGTCTGACTTTCATTTGTTAATTTTCATAGAATTTTTATTCATTATTACCTTTGTCAGATATAAGTTATTTCTGTGACCATTGTGGGTTTTTCTTTCATTAACCGAGGGGTACAAACAATTTTGTCCATGTGTGTACATTGTATATTTTTACCAAAGGCAACAAAACTGTGAATGAACACACATGGAATTATGTAGTAAATAGTAAACAAGTATGAAATAATTCTAAACATTTTTATATTTTAGATTCTTCAAATAGCCACCCTTTGCTCTGATTACTGTTTTGCTCTCTTGGTATTCTCTCTCTGAGCTTCATGAGGTGGTCACCTGAAATGGTTTTCCAGAGAGTCTTGAAAGAACTTCCCAGAGGTTCATTGAGAGACGGCCAAAGGATAATATTTCACTCATTACAGCGCAGGACGTCTACTTTAAGGAATATGAAATATGAAACATATTTAAAGTTCTTTTCCAATTTTTCATTTGCTACATATGTGTTTAGTCACAGTTTTGATGCCTTCAGTGAGAATCTACGTACAATGTAAATAGTCATAAAGAAAACCATTAAACGAGAAAGTGTTTCTAAAACTTTTGACCGGTAGTGTATAGGAAATAAATCAATATTATACTGCAATATTGTTGGTGATCAAGTAAGCCTGATTTAACTCGCAGTATATTTAGAATAACAAAATAAACAGAATACAGTCAGTGAACATAATTTAAAAAAAAAAAACATTAAGATAAATTCAGAGCTGGTCCAAGGCTGTTTGAGACCCTGAACAAAATTAGATTTTCCAATTACCATCAATCAACAAAGCTCAAGTAATATTCCTGTTTAGTCATCCTCATTCAAATGTTTATGCAGTAAATGTACAACTTAGCCCTTATCACAATAGTTTAGCATTACCTCTGCAGTTCGGGTATTGCACAGTGCAAAAGAGTGCAGTAGCACATCTAGGCTACTTCAAAAATAATTAAGATGAAAACTAAATATTTTATGAAAATAAACTTTATAGTCTGGCAACACTTAACATGTAACATCAAGGATCACAAGTTTAAGTTTTGTTTCACTTTTTGAAACCTGATTAAGGTTTCAATTGGACTGCTCTCAGGGCCCCTCTGGTGGTTTTTGGGCCCACTGGTGGTTCTGGGGCCCTAAGAAGCTGCTTATTCCCCTTTTGTCTTTGGCCGGTTCTGAATAAATTAATCATTAATTGCAGTACCAAGGCAGAACATTTCTGAAAAATCCAACACTTAATTTGAGTACATTCAGTCTGGGAGGAACATTTACAGAGTCACTGGTTTTACAATAATTTGCCCTCCTAACAGTTGCCATAAGATGAATGTAACTGACCCATTTTTGTCATTTCTAACTTTGTATTTTAAAGGAATCATTAATTAGTAATCCATGACTTCATGAGGCTTGAATATCATGCTTTTACTTAGCTTTTTCTTAGCTTTTACTACATAAGGAAAAGACAAGAGAACATGGCATTTGACTGTAAAGAAAACTGGATAAGGACCCATGTTTATTTTGGCAAAATGCACCTTAAAAAGGATGGTAAGATAGGCTGAAGTTGAGAGAACTGCAGCAAAATATGTTACTGAAGCTGAAAGGTTTATTTACTTTAAAGATATTTACACATATTTACCAGTTATGCCAATTAAATTGGAGGGAACTGTGGTTTAGTTGGATTTTATTCTAGTGCAAAACGGTACCTCTTTTGTTATAAGGAGGCCCTTTACATTCTTTAGTATGGGCTGGCAGATCTGAGAGGAAAAAAATAAAGCCATTGTCAAGCAAAACATAATATGATTGTAAAACAATGAACAAGTGGTAACTAATAAATCAAAAAAGAAGATGGCAGCAATATTTAAAGTTATAAAAACGTCAGTATGTATAATAAAACAAGGTTCAGCTTACCCAAAGCTATGCCTAAAATCTCAAACACTATGGTGGAAAACACACCTAGAACTGAAGGAAACCAAACTGCTAAAAATAAAATAGGAAAGAAAAACTTAAGTGAAATGTTTACAGAAGTAGTTGGATACTAGGACAACACTAATGGCATTTTAACACTTTGGATACAGAACATACTTACAACGGAAGGGCCTATAGGACACCATAGAACATCCCAGACCAAAGCAGACCGAATAAAAGTGATAATATTTGTCTGAAATTGTCAGAATAATCAGTCAGAGTCAAGATATTCTCAAAATACAAGGTCAGTTTGGTTTAGGAAACTTTGTGCAACCACTAGATAGTTACTGTACTGAATAATACTTACAGTGTTTGTAAAAGTTGTAAATAGGATTTCCTTCATTTTCCTGAAATGTGGAAACAGCTACATTTAGAAATAAACAAATAACAAACACTGAGAAAACTGAGTATAAAGGAATAAAATACTAATAAAGACTTTGAGAGTAACTCAGCTTGAACACAGGTTGAAGACCACAGCAAAACATTTCAGAACAGGTGTACGTACCATTAGGTTCAGCTGTAGCTGGGAGAGTTCTCCAGACAGGTACAGCAAGACAATCAAAATGTATGATAACTTCCTTAAGCCGGTCTAACCACTCTTGGGACATGGGTTATCACAAAACGAAAGTCCCTGGTAAGGTTGTTTTGCTTTCACATTTACTTCATAGTTTAATATCTATAAATTAAGAAGTTTGGGGACAATTTGAGCAATGGAGAGAGTTTTTTCTTTCATTTAAGTTTTAGCTTAATGGAATAAACACAATCCACAAAATAAAATAAAATAATATATAATATATATATATATATATATATATTATATATATATATATAATATATATATATATATATATATTGCTTTGCTTACTATAACAGCTCTCGGTTACAATCAGTTAGACCACGTTCTCATTACTATTACCATTAAGCCGTAAACACAGGAGTTTATTCTCTATTCTAGCTCCTTTATAGTTTTTATGTCTAACTGCAGATCTATAAACCTTAATAGATCTCGCCATTGAAAAAAATAACACTTTAACTTCTTGACGTAACAACTCCGCTGTAGGTCACTGAGACCTGCAGATGACGCTCTTAACCTACTCACTGGTGACAGATTTCTTTATTTCCT
Organism: Crenichthys baileyi; assembly: GCA_036173005.1. Taxonomy (NCBI): domain Eukaryota; kingdom Metazoa; phylum Chordata; class Actinopteri; order Cyprinodontiformes; family Goodeidae; genus Crenichthys; species Crenichthys baileyi. Next base: position 616,129 of record JAHHUM010002614.1, on the reverse strand, counting down.
TCATCTTATGGGACGCTTTGCGGGCATTGTATCTTGCTACCTTTACACCTCTCATCATAAAGACTCTTAATACTGCATTCTTATTACGTGCAGATGAAATGGTAAGCGAGCTTTAAGTCGTGAGTGGAGATTTCGTTGTTAACCTCTAAGCTGTGGCTAAAATTAACATATTACCCGTTTCGTGGACATAGGTGCAGTTTCATCATAAACCCTCTAGATGGCAGCCCTGTATTAACTTCTGTGGTCAGTGTGGCATTCTCTGGAAGTCACGCTATGCACTCTGGTAATTGAAGTCGATAACGCAGATGTACCAGACTGTCACTGTGACATTAGCATATCCTTCAAAAACTACAATTCCCTTTACAGTTACGTAGATTTGAATGCCGTGCTGAGAGCTTTTTCCAATCGATGATCTCAACTGAAGTTTCCTCTGGCTGCCTCATGAAGATACTGAGGAAAGTCACCGAGAATGATAAAACTCTTCTTTAATTTAAACGCCCCGTCGACGTCTGTGGCGGAAAAAAGCAGAAGGAGCTAGACACCATTCAAACCGCGACAATGCGGTTTAAACAAAGAGGGCTGTGATTTGCGGCGTTCCGAGATTTACCCTGCGCTGCTCACGATAAAGCCCAAGTCAGGGCTTGGTCCTGTTACGGTTTGAATCGGCCGTTCGTCAAGATGTCTATGGAGGAGCAGGACTTTCCCGAGGCGGTGCTGGTAACCGAAGCTGGGCCGCAGTGGCTTCGGGCTGAGGTGGGGCGTCTGACCCGCGAGCTGCGAGAGACCACGCACGAAAAGATCCAGGCGGCGGAGTACGGGCTGGCCGTGCTGGAGGAGAAGCAGCAGCTCAAGCAGCGATTCGACGAGCTTGAGATGGAATACGAGACGGTCCGACAGGAGCTGGACCAGCTGAAGGAGGTAAGCTGAGGTCAAAGCCACGCAGGCGGATATGTTTAGGCACTGGCAGACTGTCAGGAGTAACTAACGGTAACAGTGATCGTCAGGCACGTTAACCTGGTTATTATCACACACTCTGGGTAAAATGTTCTGCGCATGTGCCAGTGGTTATTAGCAGATCCACCAAGCAGACATTCAAGGCAAAGAAACAACATTTTTTGGTCACTTGCCCACACTTGCCCTTGGTATGTAAAAACTAAAGCTCTCAAACCAATTAAACCTCAGTAACTTATGACAGACATCAGTGAAGTTAGTTTGTTTAGTTGTTGGGTCGAGTTCTAAAGAAAAGTCTGATGGTGTTTATGAATACAAACATGCTGCAAACATTTCTTCTTGCTCCCTGAAAAAGTAAATAATTGGAAAAGATAATATCTCTTATTCTGGTTTTATCTGCTTCCCCTTCGTTCCTCAAATTGTTGTTTAGATAAACATTTCTGGCTCATAACTACAGTAAACCTTAATGTTTTCCCTTGATGCGCAGTAAGAAGCAGCTACAGATACTAATGTAGGTATGTTGGCAAATTTTCCTAAAGAGCTGTATGTACATAATACAACTTCATCCTAAAGAGCATTAAATTAGCTTTTAAATGACACCAAGATCAGCTTAGGAAAATAACAGGGCTGGATACTTCAAAGCTGAAATTCTGCGATAAATATTTCCCTGAATTTACATTGAAATCTGTGTAAAGCTCTAACCTAAAATCAGAAAAATACTAGATAAAAAATGTTTTTTCAGCATACAATGGTAAAAGTTACGCTTTAAGAATAAAATTAAAATAAAATTCTGATAACTGACATGTAATAGTTTCTTACTGTAGAATATATTTTAAAGCATATAGCAGATACAATATCCTGCCTTAATATTCTTGCATTCTTTTTCAAATTAAGCCTTATTGTTTAAATCCTAAAATTAAGATGGACCTTGCCGGGGCTAATTATTTGCTCACACTGAAAATAATTTGATGTGTATTATATATGTGGTTAAAATAAATAACATTAAAAATGTATTCCCCTTAAGGTAAATCAAACAAAGTTATGTTGGCCTGGCTATGTCGTTAGCAGGAATAAAACATATAAAAGTGATATTTTGGGTATGCCTTGGATATTGATGAAACTAGAACCCACGGTATCTAATAAAAAGCTGCTTTTGAGCGAAGATTACAGCCAACGACAGCCATTCCAAAACTCACAACCTCAAATACCAGACCCTCGACATGAGTACAACAAAGAAAACAGTCAACACGAATTATATCCACCTTGGTGAAATATAACATGTTAAATTGCGTCTCGTTCAATTTATGTCAGTGGCACAGAAATATAGGCTGTCCGAATTCTGACAATATCTTCTATCAGCGCCACCTACTGGTAGGTTTTGTTCCTTCAAACTGTTGCATTCGTGAGAGTTTGCACGAGAGTTTAATCCATTCAGTTGGCCTGAAAAATCCTGTAGTCGGTGATCCTTCAGCAGGCTCAGTTAAGTGTCTGATTCCCAGTCTTTCAGTCGGGAAACGAGAACCAGTCAGGTGCTGACTGTGAACGTCTCGTCGTGTGTTCCCAGCTTTAGACATCAGGGAAAACCAGAAGTCGGTCTCAGCCAGGAAAAGCCTGATCTCATTTTTAACTCACTACAGCAAACAGCAGTGTTTTTCTTTAAAGCATTACTTATTTCAGTGTTAAAATATAATGAATGTAAATCACAGTAACTGTGTCTTAATGGTGGTTACTGGTTTTATATAAATATGTCAGCGGATACAGGTTTTTCTGTGGCAAAATTTGCTATAAAAAAGTTACTGGCTCAAATTCCATGCAGATTGCTTCTGCTCTTTTTTTGGCTAATAAGGTATTTTTCAGTCTTTTTTTTTCTTATTCAATCAGAATTTTGCTGATTTCTTTGGACGTAAAACATCAGGTTTAAATCAATGGCTGCAGACTAAGGTCTGAGACAAAAGACTTTGAGACTCAAGAAATTCAAGATTTTGTGACTTAAGTCTAATAAACGGTCATAATTCCATGTAATTATGAGATTACATGAGAACCCTGTTTAAGAGCAACTTAACCTCAGACATCTTAAACTAGATTCATTACAAAAAAAACAATTAAGTAGTTTCAAAATAAAGGACTAAACACTTTTTATACAGTAATAGAAAACACTATTAATATCAAAAATATTATTGAAAATTACTGACAAGTTATTTTACATTTTGAAATGTTCTTACAGAATAAATGTTAAATATGAATTTGTTATAGGTAGCACTGCAAAATATATTGCAAATTTATCGTTATCCCAATATGACTGTGCACAATGTTCATATCCCAAAAAACTGCCTGGAATGTAATAAGTGTTTGCTAATTGTTTTAAGTACTGTACAATCAGGCTGTTTAAAGTTTTAGAAGGTATAACGGTGGTAAAGTGATTTAGAAAGACTAATTTACTTGTTTTGATGCCAGAATAGCAGATGTCGGCCAGAAGCACCTTTTCCAATAAAACTTTGTTCATGAGATGGAAATAATGAATTTATTTAGTTTCCTGTAGCTGGATAGACTACTCATTATCTTTGGTCTATGTTTGCTATGAACCCAAAGCACAAGATATTAACACTTCTTACCTCTTTGTTTAACTGGCGTCTAAAATCCCAAATTGTGGGAAATTCCCCCCATGTTTTAAAAGAGAAGTCAGGTTTTCCCCTCTGAGTGATCTTGGAGCTTCTTCTTACCAGTTTGTCAGTAGAGGAACTGGTCCCTGAAGGACTTCCACTGTGGCTTTTTTTAGCCGCTGTACTTGCTAGTTTCTGAGTGTTCTTTCCCTGCTCACTCCTCTAAATTATTCAGCGTAACGGCTCTGTTTTATTGTCATCCAGTGTTCTTAGCTTCTTAGTGTTGGCAGTGGCTACTTGTCGCCAGAAGCTCCCGTTTTAATAAGTTAAGAAATGTGCTCTGTTCGATGTCAGTCGCAGCGGTAAAAACTAAGATTATTGGTACCAAATGTGTTGGATTCCTCACTGATTAGGCGACATATCAAGTCAAAATGAGGAACTTAGTTTCTTTCTTCTGTGAGTCTCGTTAGGGTGTGACGACGTCATAGATGTTTGCTCATGTGAGTTTTATCCACATTAGGTTGTTCACATTACTGATCATGCTTCAACCATTAAGTGAGCTATTGTTGTCATCGTTGGCATGGCGTCTTATGACTCTGACTGTTGATCTGGAGCCATCCATCCAGCAGAACCAATCCAAACAACGGACTGCTGCTTGTTCCACAAATCACAACTTGTGGCAAAGAGCTGCTGCTCTCTGGATCTGAGCTGCTTACTTCTCATTGACTTTTTTGCTACAGGAGATCAGGGCACAATATACAAGTTCATCTCACAGTAGGATATCAGCAAAAGTTTATTCAGCAAATCAAATTTGAGAAGTGAAATTTGAATCTGTTATAAATACTTTACACACAGAGTGATATATTCAACATTCTGATTCGCATACAGTTTGAATAGTGAATAAGACTAATTAAATAAAATGAATACAAAAATGTTATGGTCCACACAGTCATAGGGAAGACTGCTGACTTGGCATTGCTGCACAAGGTTGGTAAGCCGAAAAACATAAATTCTACAGAAGCTATCTTTTAACAGAGTGCTGTATCCAGGCATGTTCATGGAAAGTTTAGTGGAAGGAAAAGGTGTGGTTAAAAATAGGTGCACAAGCAACAAGGGTAGCTGCAGTAGACTGCAGGTTGAGTCCGTGCTTCAAGAGCCATCGGAGTGGAGTGGCGCGTTGTGGTTAAGGTCATGTGTTACGTTTCCCCAGTCAGCGATGATTTGGGGACTTATATCATCTGCTGCTGTTGGCACACAGTGTTACATTAAGTCTGATGTCAGCACAGCTGTCAGTCAGGAGATTTTAGAGCTCGCATGCTTCCTTCTGCTGATAACTTTATGGAGATGCTGATTTAATATTCCGGATGAGGCATCTGCCCACACAACATGCTTTAGTTATCATTGTATGACTGTTTATTGATTGGCCAGCAAACTCGCCTGACCTAAGCCCCGTAGAGACTCTATGGAGTATTGTCAAGAGGAGGATGAAAGACACCCAGGAAATACATTATAGAGACGCTGAAGCCCTGTATTAAAGCAACCTGGGCTCCATTAACACCTCAGTAGAGCCACAGGCTGTTTCCCTTCATGTCACTCTGCATACAGTACTATATGCAAAAGGAACCCTGATCAAAGTATTGGGTGCATATAGTGTAAAGTACGCGAATATACGTTTGAGTACTTAAAATTTTTTATATTTTATTGGTCTTATGTCATATTCAAATCTCTATAAAAACAAATGTAGAATTTTCATGAGCTGTAAAAAAAAAACTAAACACTTGAAATGATCAAGAATGAATCTGTATGAGTTTCACTTTGTTTGATTGAGTTATTTCAATAAATGAGCTTTTTAATATTTTAATTCATTTAGATGCACCTATACATCCCAGCGTTCCCAGGATTCAAATGAACGGGGTTTACATTTGCTTAATTTAGTGGTAAACTTTGAATAATTATTAACTGTCTGTGCGAGCAGAGAGGATTCACTTTGATGCTTCTAAAATGACACAATGCTTGCAGTAAATGCAATGTCCATGAAACACAATGGTATGTAAACGATGTAATTTCCCAAAAACGAATAATTTTTAGCTGCTACATTGTTTTGAATGAATCAGTTTTTGAAATGTGTAACTTTGAAATTTAAATGTCCAGCAGAATCTTAATGAAAGTCTATTTTTGGATTTTTCCTATGAAGTAGTGAAGGAAATAGTGATCTATAGAACAAATATAAATTCTTGATAGAAATGTTATATTTTGTAAACATATTGCTTGATTCCAGCTGTTGTTTTATTTCTAAAATTGTAAGAAAAAAAAATATTTTTTTAATTATTTAATTATCATTGGTGCTTTATTTAGCACCAATGACATTAAACAGTTAATTTTAAGTTCGTCGAAAAAGAAGTTTCTAAATTTACTGAGTATGCACCTTAAAACAGCTTTCTTATTTATTTCTTGTCTAAAATAGTTTGTGTTCATGTTTCCTGTGTTTGTCATTAGGCCTTTGGACAAGCTTATTCTACCCACAGGAAGGTGGCAGCAGATGGGGAGAGCAGGGAGGAGTCGCTGATACTGGAGTCTGCCAGTAAAGAAGCTCTCTATCAGCAGAAGGTCCTGGAGCTGCAGAATGAACTCCGACAGGCCAAAGCGTCTCTCTCAAGTGCTCAAGCAGAAAACGATCGCCTGTCGGCCCTTGCACTCGATATGAGAGAGGTAATTCTCTTCTTTTTAATGAAATTTAAATTAGAATAATTCAGTTCAATTCAGTTTTATTTATATAGCACCAATTCCCAACACATGTCGAATCAAGGCCCTTTACAAAGTCAGTTGAATCGAATCATACAGATTTCAGGTACATATATTCCAATTAATCCTAACCATCAAACATTGCAGTCAGATTCAGTTTATTGTTTGAATTGGTTAAAAAGTTTTTCTATCTAAGGAAACCCAGCAAATTGCATTGAGTCAATGACTTGTAGCATTCACTCCTCCTGGGTGAGCATGTAGTGACAGTGGGGAGGAAAACTCCCCTTTAACAGGAAGAAACCTCCTGCAGAACCAGGGTATAATATATATTATAATTCAGACATTGGCTATAATAAAAGCTTCTTTTTATTCTATCTGAACATTTTCTAAACACAAAGTCAGTCTATGCAGTTTTCAGACAATCCCACAAAGCAGAGGAAAACAATATGTTGCATTAACTAAATCTGTTAGTGTTGCTCATGTCTTATGGTTTATGCATGTTTATAATTTCTAATTAAATGACAGTAGAACAACAAATGATTATTCATATGTTGCCTTAATCCATCACAATTGCTTGCTGTATCTGATTGTCTTAATGAAAGAAGGCAGTGCAACTGAATAAGGAAAAGCACTTCTATCAGTATATTTAGGGTTGTGTTTACTGTCATTAACTAATTACCGAATTCTGTCTATTTGGTCTTTATTTACTGTGTTTTATCACATTACTTTAAGCCCCCAAGAAGGTTCCCAGGCAATTTGAAAAGTAATACTCCACTATAAAATTAATTGTTGGGGTAAATCTCTCTCCCAGGGCTTTCTTCTGCTCCTGGTTCCTGTGTGGAACAGGTGTCCCTCCCTTAAAGACTATTTTTCAGAAAAAGTTCTGGGAATCAAAATCAAAGCAGTCTGAAACAGAAATCCAAGCATACTTGGTCAACAAGATGTGTTGTTTTTTTGTTGTTTAAATGGCAGAACAGTAATTTTCCCACTAGGAAGATACTTGGTGTTTTCAACAAGGAAGGGGTCAGTTCTGAATTTGTTCAGCAGGAACGATGATGTAATGGTCCACAGTTAGGGTCTCAGAGGATGTCCTCAAAGTCTCTTTGTAGCCTGAATGATTAAGTGGCCAGTGTCCACCTGCTGACATTTTCTGTCAAATCCCTGACACTGCTGATCCTAATTTGACCCAGAATGAGTTGACAATAATACACTGCTCAAAAAAATAAAAGGAACACTCAAATAACGCATCCTAAATCTGAACGAATGAAATATTCTCATTGAATACTTTGTTCTGTACAAAGTTGAATGCGGCCCTCCAAAGAAATGCCACCCCACACCATTACTGACCCACTGCCAAACCGGTCATGCTGAAGGATGTTGCAGGCAGCAGATCGCTCTCCACGGTGTCTCCATACTCTGTCACGTCTGTCACATGTGCTCAGTGTGAACCTGCTTTCATCTGTGAAGAGCACAGGGCACCAGTGGCGAATTTGCCAATCCTGGTGTTCTCTGGCAAATGCCAAGCATCCTGGACGGTGTTGGACTGTGAACACAACCCCCATTTGTGGACGTCGGGCCCTCATACCATCCTCATGGAGTCGGTTTCTAACCGCAGGGGCTCTGGCAGTGCTCCTCCTGTTCCTCCTTGCACAAAGGCAGAGGTAGTGGTCCTGCTGCTGGGTTGTTGTCCTCCTACGGCCTCCTCCACGTCTCCTGGTGTACTGGCCTGTCTCCTGGTAGCGCCTCCAGGCTCTGGACACTACGCTGACAGACACAGCAAACCTTCTTGCCACAGCTCGCATTGATGTGCCATCCTGGATGAGCTGCACTACCTGAGCCACTTGTGTGGGTTGTAGAGTCCGTCTCATGCTACCACGAGTGTGAAAGCACCACCAACATTCAAAAGTGACCAAAACATCAGCCAGAAAGCATAGGTACTCAGAAGTGGTCTGTGGTCCCCACCTGCAGAACCACTCCTTTATTGTGTCTTGCTAATCACCAAAGATTTCCCCCTGTTGTCTTTTCCATTTGCACAACAGCAGTGAAACTGATTGTCAATCAGTGTTGCTTCCTAAGTGGACAGTTTGATTTCACAGAAGTTTGATTTACTTGGAGTTATATTGTGTTGTTTAAGTGTTCCCTTTATTTTTTTGAGCAGTGTAGTTTTCCCTGAAAGGTCAGACATGACGCTACACTACATCCAGGCCCTGTCCCAATACTCGCACTTCCACCCTTGTGTCCCTTTATTGCGCGTTCCCGTTGATGGGTTCGAGTGCGTAGTGTGTCCCAATTCTTCAGAGTGGTCCTTAGCCCCGCCCCCTTTGTGCCCTCAATCCACACTTCGGCGAAGCCTGCATCTAAGCTGACTTCGTCGAAGTATATTACCCACAATTCACTGCTGCAGATGACGTTCTGAGCAAAAACCAATCACAACCATCAACGTAATCAACCATCAAATCAGAATAATAAGAACTGCGTAAACTTTAGACAGCAAGCAGACAAATATTTTTTTTAACTGGTTTTCCAGGCTCAACCACTGGGTTCAGAGTGAGTCTGGGCAGTCATTAGGCCATAACACTGAAGTTACCTTTCAAACAAACATTGGCGCGGCGAGAGTCTGGTGTATAAGCCTCCTTCCCTTCCTGCACTTTCTTCTCCTCAAAACAATTGCTTGTTGCAGTTTTAAATAGTTTTTTTAGCAGCAAGACTGAAAACAGCGCTGGTTCCCGCCCTTTTTGATGTTGTAGTTACGGTGCAGAGGTGCAAGTCGATGACATAACCCCTACTCTCCCAATTCTCCAATTTTGCATGCTTGTAACCTGCGCACTTCAATCCCTACATGCACTTGTACAAAGTACACACTTCATAGAGGGGCGTAGGGTGTAGTGTGGGTATTGGGACGGGGCCCCAGTGTCCACCTGCAGCAGCATGCAGTTATTCCTGTTCTGTCCCTTTTGCTGTGCACAGAACTCAGAGGTGGCAGAGCTGCAGCGGGCTCAGCTTCGAGATGACATCAGAGAGTATAAAGTTCGGGAGGCTCGACTGCTCCAGGACTACTCTGAGCTGGAGGAGGAGAACATCTCCCTGCAGAAACAAGTGTCTGTGCTGCGACAGAACCAGGTGAGGTTTGCAAAGTCCCAAAAACAGGATGAACATAAGGTTCTTCTATGTAAATCTGGTTCCATTTCTGGTTTACGATATCTACCCACACAGGGGCTGCTATGGTAATAAAGCAGATGCTTATAGTCTCATGTTGTGTAAACTAATTTTAATGTCAAAACCAATTTGACCAAAAATTAAAGGGTCAAATTGAAACATATTTGGAAATATGTACAGATTGGACAAATTTGGTGGCTGTTGCAGAGATTAAAAAGCCTTGAAGTAAATTGTAGTAGCATAATCTCACACTAAAACCTTTAACTTGTGCATTTATTCAGTGGGGAAAACAAATCCTGCATTGAGAAATAAATGTTTTTAGCAAAACCATGTGGCACATTTGTTGGTACCATTCTGCCATGCTGTCTCAGTCCCTGGACCTAAATTCTGTAGGAAACCAGTGGGGTGAGCTGAAGAGGAGGAAGCATACAGGGGAGTCAGGACGATCTAGAGAGACGGTACAGGGAGGAATCTTCAGAGATCCTCTCTGTATGCTCCAACCCTGTGAGATGTTACAACCAGACACCAAGCGTGTCCCATCGGCAAAATGAGATTGTTGAAAGTGCTGACAGCAAGGTACACACGGTTTTATTTTAGCACTGCTGATTTTGTTAGCAATTATTTCTTAACATTGTATTTTTCCCCTCTCTGAATAAATGTAGAGAAATTAAAGGTTGTATTTTCTAAAGATTTCAATGTGAGCTTATGCTCCTGCAGTAAAGGACTAGTTGAGCAGGGATGTCAACAAATTTGTCTGCATCTACAGTTCATCTATCTTAATAAAAGGATAAGGGTTATTAACCTCTGTCCTCGAGATGAGAAAGGTTGACGCACAAAGAATTTCCTGACATATAAAATAATGTTTTCCGGACATGTTTGACTCGGTAAGTATTTCACTCCAGCTGACCATTCTCGCATGTAGTCATGTAAAAATCTCTAATGCTGTTGTCATTTTTGGTTTATTTAAGTTCTTTCTGCCCAGTAGCACAAATGCAGCAAACCCCACTTAGCCAGGCGAAATTATTGCTTTATTTATGCTTTCACCATGTGTACAGGTGGAATTCGAAGGGCTTAAGCATGAGATCCGTCGCCTGGAGGAGGACTCGCAGTGTGTCCAAAGCCAGCTGGAGGAGGCCATGCGTCTGAGAGAAATCGCTGAGCGACAGCTCACAGAAGCTTTAGAAACGATTAAAACAGAACGTGAGCAGAAGGCCACGCTGCGTAAAGAGCTCTCCCACTATATGACCATTGGGGGGTCTGTGTACAGCAGCTCTTTTAACATCTCCATCGATAACCCAAAACTCCACGAGGATCCCTCCACCATTCATGAACCCGACAACGATGATCTGATCAGAGGCTTCGAAAACGGCCTGGTCAAGATGGGTGACAGCGATGAAGACAACAGAACATTGGTCAACAAGAGAGGAGACGCCTTCAAGCCAGCCCCTAGCTTGGTGGATGATCTGCTGAGTGAGCTCAACATCTCGGAGATACAGAAGCTAAAACAACAGCTTGCTCAGGTATGAAATGTTAAGATGCACTTCGAGTGTTAGTTTTAATATTTTCTGTAGGCAGTATGGTACAGAAGCCCATGTTTCTGGCCTATTTAATCGGAAACTAATTTAGGCATCAGCAACGGGGCTATACCTTAATCAGATACTTGATTCTGATTGGCTGCAGGCTGGATTACTTCCCAAAAACATGCTTACTCAACATTGTTTAATTTGTTTTACAACTTTTAAACAGTACTGCAAATGGGACATTTGTACATCAGTGTAATACTAGTAGAGAAAGTGTCTTTAATGCATTTGTCCCTGCAATTCTTTAGTGTTTGGTTTATGACCGTTTTTGAAAAATAAATCTCATTAGTTATTATTGATGTTTTATTACTTTTTAAATTTGTTCTTGAAGTTTATATTCAAATGAAAGAAACAAGTTTTATATTGAAACACATCGTGATAATTATCAATACCGCTGATAATACACTGATAATGTTTTGGTCCATATCACCCAGCCCTTGTTTGACCTGCCGGTACTAATCGTAGCTGACTGTGATTTTTCTGTAATTACCGACATTTAAAGCATTACTTTCTAACCTTCCTTATCTGAAGCAGAGGCAACGTCACACTGTGTGTGTGCGAGAGCAGTTGCATAAAACAGGGTTCAGCATTATTTAAAAACAACCCAAAATTATTCTACTGATGACATTTTGAACAGTTTTTAGCATCCATTATTAGCCAAAAGCACAGTTAGCATCAGTTGCTATAGCCAGCTATCTCAGTGTGAATTCCCGAGAGAATGTAGATCGATATTTTTATGTTAGATTTCCAAAGAGCTACCAATATTTCCAAATCCAGCATGTTCTGTAACAAACAGAAAGGATAAAACAGCAACTTGGCTGTAATATGTTCAGCCTGGCTGGTATCCTCTCAGGTGGGCTTTACTGATCTGGAAATCATCGGATTTGAGAGTTTCTGACTGGCTGATCATTGGTCAGGTCCGGTGAAACTGAAAATTGTCTGAATCTGGTCACCAGCTGATCTCTCAGTACACCTCTGATAGCATGGTCAAATAATCCTTTTCTCATTTCTAGGTTTTATCTAATGGTCTTAGTGGATATTGTTTCTAGTGCTCAGAGTCTTTTTTCCTGTATTTTTTGACCATAGGACAGGCATTGTCCCTTACATTCTAGCGTGTGGTTACTCACACAAGCTTCTTTCAGATTTTATTTTATACTTATTTGGAGAAAGAGTTACCCAATTATTTTAAAATGTTTGTTTTGTTGTGTGTTAGGTTGAGAGGGAGAAGGTGGCCCTGATGAACTCTTTGCAGGAGAGCCAGAAGCAGCTGGAGCACGCCTACGGCACAGTGTCCGAGCAGAAGGAAACCGTCAACAGGCTGACTGAAAATCTAAGCGCCATGCGGAAACTCCAGGCCAGTAAGGAGCGGCAGTCGGCCCTTGACAGCGAGAAAGACAGGGACAGCCACGATGACGGAGACTATTATGAGCTAGACATCAACGGGCCTGAGATTCTGCAGTGCAAGTACACTGTGGCTGTTTCTGAAGCCGGAGAACTGAGGCAGGAGCTGAAAACACTGAGGGCGCAGTACCAGGAGTGTCGGACCAAGTATGAAGACGAGCGAGCACGGTTGGAGAGCGATGTCCAAGATTTCAGGTCAAGGTTGTTCTCTTTGGAGAAGATTAGCGAAGCTGATAAAGCGGAGGTGTCCCGTCTGGAGAAGGAGCTCCGCTTTGCCACGGAGGCTGCCGGAGAATCCCTCGGAAGCCTTAATGTTGCCCAGGATGAGCTCATAGCTTTCAGTGAAGAGCTGGCCAACCTCTACAACCATGTTTGCATGTGCAACAATGAGACTCCAAACCGAGTCATGCTTGACTACTACAAAGATGGCAAAGCCATGCTGAGAAGGGGGCAGGAAGGAAAGGAGCAGCAGACTGTACTTCTCACCAGTGGGCTGATCAGTGAGAGCGAAAATGGAAAGTTAGATTCTTGCAACACTCCAGAGCCGCGCCCAGAACCCATGAACATCTATAACCTGGTAGCCATCATCAGGGATCAGATCCGCCACCTGCAGCAGGCAGTGGACCGGACCACAGAGCTGTCCCGTCAGAGGCTCGCCAACCTGGAGCTGAGCACCGTGGCAGACAAGGACAAAGAAGCTTGCATGGATGAGATCCTCAAGCTGAAGTCCCTTCTTAGCACCAAAAGGGAACAAATTGCCACTCTCAGAGCTGTGCTCAAGGCCAACAAACAGGTCAGAGGAGGATTTGTTTAATCTATATCTTCAACTTTATAATTCACAGAAGTGCAAGAAATTAAAAGGTTTTAAAACCATTCTGTTTAGACAGCAGAAGTTGCCCTGGCCAACCTAAAGAGTAAATATGACAGTGAGAAGGCCATGGTGACCGAGACAATGATGAAGCTCCGTAATGAACTCAAGGCTCTAAAGGAGGACGCAGCTACTTTCTCCTCTCTTCGAGCCATGTTTGCTACAAGGTAAAATTAGCAGGGATGGACAACTGTTCCTGCTTTCATTCTGACCAGCATGAAAACAGTCATGTGACATTATTACAACAAACAAAAATGTATGTAATCAACATATTAGTCCTAGTGTTACTTTTGGTCATACAGGTGCACCTAAATAAATGCTAATATCATTGGAAAGATCTTTGAAAAGTTAATTCATGCAAAAGTGAAACTCAGATATAGATTCATTTAACACAGAGTAGTGTATGTCAGCCATTCACATCTGTTAATGTTGATGATTACAGTGCATGAAAAGCCCAAATTCACTTTCTCTGTATATTAAAATGTTAAAAATATATAAATATAAAGCTGGGTGTTCTAAGGACTGTCTCCATATGCATTAATAAGTTGAGTGGGAGGAAAAGTTCAATCAGTGGTCCAAAGTGCTCTTATAGATAAAAGTATTTTATTTGGAGAGTGGAGAGGCACCAGAATTATCCAAAACTGAGTCTGTATAATATTCACTTTATATGATTTATAATTTGTTAAGCTGCACCTGTAGCTAGCTTTCTGCTTTCAGTCATATGAGCCTTGCGATCAACATGCATGTTATGCATGCATGCATGTATAGAGTCAACCTACTTAAACAAAGAGGATAAATTACTGATTCTCACATAGCACCACTGTATATCCTTATTTTGCTTCCTTCAAACAGCTAAAGAAACCAGAATCTCAGAGCTTGTCTTTTAGTTATTTTGTTTTTCTATCTATAAAGACACAAAGCATTGTGGGAGCAGTCTGATGTAATACCGACTCAGCTTGCAGGAGATTCATCCTTCCATCTGGAAAAGTTGTCTTGGGAATAGAATAACAGATTCAGAGCACATTACTCCACCTACTGGCAGCAATGTTTATCCTTGCCATCTTCCTTTTTTCCTTCTCCTGCGGCGTGTTCTCCACGTCTTCCTCTTTTCTCTCAGATGCGATGAGTATGTGACCCAGCTGGATGACATGCAGAGGCAGCTGGCTGCAGCCGAGGATGAGAAGAAGACGCTGAACTCCCTCTTACGGATGGCCATCCAGCAGAAACTGGCTTTAACTCAGCGCCTTGAGGATTTGGAGTTCGACCATGAGCAGGCACGCCGAAGCAGTGCCAAAGTGGCAGGAGGCAAGGGTAAAACAAAGGGCAAGGGAGCCTCTTCCAGCCACCATGTAAGTCAGATGATGCACCTGGAACCACACAGCAAAGGAGTTGCTTTTTGCATTTCTGGAACTTAAGATGTCATTTCTTTTGCTTGGCCATCTTTGTTGTAACTAAGACACCTAACACCAGGTTCTAGGGTTGCAGCTGAGTCCTCTAAACCATGCTATTTGCTGAAAGAACAATCCACTCCGAGCAGTGATTAAGCCAAAACTGTACAAAGAAATTATACATTTTGCATTTAAGATGAAAAATTTGTCTGTAAAAGCGTGTTTTGCTATCTGATTATTATTCGATTAATATCGATTAATATTTTGCTAATCGATAATTAGTGGCATCCCTAATAGTCACACCATAAGTTTCCTTTCCGGACCCTTCTTAGACCGTTTGACCTTCCCCTGACTTCCATTTAAACACATCACTGATTCTAACTGATTTACTCAGTAACAACTTCCAAACCAAAAAGTTCAGGGTAGTTTGGGCTAAATTAAGTTGATGTCTTCCCAACTGATTCAGACTAAATATTTGGGTGATTTTAAATATTTTGGATTGAATTAATACAAATTAAAAGCTTGAAAAAGCACACAAATCATTCCAGTTAGTCTACAGAGCACAGGGATACTGTATCAGAGAAAAATTTGAACATTTCTTAAATCTTTAATTGTGGTTTAATTGCTGAATCTCAGTTCTTTTCTTGCTTCCATCTTTGTTTGCATCAGATTTCTATAATGCTTATATTATTAATGAACTTCATTGACAGTATAGCAGTAAATACTGAAACACTGATTTTTCTCTCTCTCTCCATTTGCAGTAAACCCGTCAAGCCAAGTGACCTTTAAAAAAAGTCCATCAGTGTGACTGTTAACTTTCACGTGTTCCTGGTTTCTTCTCTGTGATCGAGCTCCAGCTTATATCCGTACACAGACAAGAAATCAACCCACAGTATTTGCCAAGAACGTTGTAAAAATGTGTGCCATAACACTTGATGTAGAATTCCTTCAAGTTTTATCACAGTGCAATGGAGGAAAATTACTCAACGCATCAGCGTCCCTTGGGAGATCAGCAGTCTTCCAAGGAAATGCACCACTGATAACTGACCCAGAGGAAGGACTGGGATTGATGTCTTGCTGATTACTTATGTCTGTTACCACGACTGAGCACTTTTTATTACTTCTTTCTCCTTATGAATTCCTCCCCTAAATTATGCTCGTATTATCCTGTATTTTTGACTGATATGTACGCCTTCCTGCCTGCTTCTTGATCAAATTTTGAGCTCTCTGAAGATATCGTAACCTAATTTATTTTTAGCAGCAAAGTAGAAGATTATGTTAACTTTTAAAAACCAAACTATTTGTCCTATTGGGTAAAATCCAAACAAGAGAGACAAATGAGTTTCCCTGGCCGTGTTTTCTTTTGCCTTAGATTCAGGTAGTTTAAATGACAGTCAGTAACAAAGCAACCAATCTGCTGACCAGATAGATGTCTTCAGGAAATAATGTTACATATTGTTATGACTCTAATGTAGGGTGGTTGAGTTGATAGTAGATTTTGTTTTGTAATCGACCTGGCAGAGTTGTTGAACAACTTCAGCTTTGCCAATTTTCTGCCAGCTCATGAGTAAGCTCGTCATGACTGAGCAACAATATTTCAATGCACATTAAATTAAAGATTTCTAAGTTAACAAAACATATTAGTATTCATTCAGATTTTATTCATGAAGAGTTTTTTTAAAATACTTTTTTAATACAGCTTTTATATTTTGCATTTAGGTCAGACAGGAACAAGTGCAGTGCCATTGTGTGTTTGTTTGTACAAGTGCAATTTGTAATCCTGGCTAAAAAAAAAAAGACGAACATAAATGTTTGTACTTTGTGAAAGTATTAATTTTTACATGTTTTTATTATGACTGCAATTGTATTTATTTGTGTCTTTTCAGACAACAGGATTCACCATTCTATTGGTAAACGAGGGAGTTTAAATTTAGCTGCCTGGTTACAAAGTAATGACGAATGAGCTCTTGTTTAGGAAAAAAGTACTAGCAAAGTTTTTGTTAACTTCTGTTACTACCTCCAGATATGGCTGGTGAAGAAATAAATCTAACTTTCACAGCTCTGAGGAGTTTGGTGTTTTTCCAAGTTATTGACATTTCCGGTTTTTGGTGCTGAAAATCTACAGTTATTTTTGAGTGCCTTTTCTACATTGCAGTTACTCTGCCAAGCAAAACTATTCATGCTCCTTGAAGTTATTTTACTTTTATGTTGCAACTACTTTCTTAGTATTTTGTATCATAAACATAATTGTCAAGTGTAAGAAAAAAGTTATTTTAAATTTGGTTAGCAAAAATACATCTGTAAGGTGTAATGTCCATTTTTATTTAGCCAATTTTTTCTGATGCCCCTAAATAAAACTAGGAGCATTTTCCCTCTACTTCATGATTATGCTTTGTGTTGGTCTGTTGCATAAAATCCCTGTAAAATACGTTTGTTTTTGTAACATGACAAAAAGTGGAGATGTTCAAAGGGTAATAATACTTTTGCAAGGCACATTATCCCAAAGGTGAGACATGGTAGTGGCAGCATTAGGCTGTGGGAATAATTTTTTTTCAGCAGGGAAAAATCTTACAATACAAAAATTACAAGAAAATACTGCTATTTTTCAAAGAAGAATGGGTAAACATTTCAGTTTGTAGGTGTGTAAAGCTGGTAGGGATCTCACCAAAAAGATTGCTTTTGACAAAGAAGAAAATGTACACCACACTTTTGGGGAAAAAATGATAACCATGCAAACTTGACAATAATTCCGTGTTGATTCATTATATCAGTTAAGGACACTGAAAAATGTGGTTGTATCTTGACAAAAAAGGTTTCAGGGTTATGATCAGTTGTGCAATGAACTAGTTTAGCACCAAGATACAAGGTTTGTTACTGTGCAAACAAACTAAAAGAATAAAGGAAGGCCTCACAATATGGAAAAAGTGACTTTTGCTACATATGAAGTGGTGAAAAAGACAGTAACTAGTTAGCTGAAAGAGTTGGGTAGTTCTAAGTACTGTATAAACACTTTGGTTGGGCTGCTTTAAAGGTCACTGACAGAAGATAGATACTGAAACAAAACATTTTATGTACAAATATTCATCAAATTAAATCCCAAGATTAAAGAGAGTCAAGTACTGGTATTATAAAAGAGAGCTGCCGTTTCTTGAAGAATTATTATGACCAGGTTTTTCTAAAAACAAATGAATATCAGCACTGTTTTCCCTCTGGTTGTGCTGGAAATGTTGCTCTCCTTTTTTTTTTGAGGACGTTGACGTACGGTCTAGCTTTAGCAACGTGGTGACGTCAGAGGGTGTATCCAAACAGAGGACAGAGAGAGGACTCGCGCTACAATGGGAGGTCTGTATCTTTTCTTTGACGAATATAACGAAATAAAGTTGATTTTAACACGAATCTTTCCGGTTGTTTTGAATTTTTATACCCCCTACGTAACATCTATATGACGGTCATTACCGCAGCAGTGACGTCCTGACGTTTTTTTCTCGCTTGGTCAAAGACTGAAATGCCAATGTTGAGCTTTCTGAAAAGTTCCCAAACTCCTCTATTGACAGGAGATGGAGCCCGACTGTCAACTTTTTTACCAGTAAAAGTTTGGTTTGGCAAGTTTACAGATAACCCAAACTCTTACGAGCTGCTGTTACAAAAACGTTTACGAAAAAGTTCTATTGTATTTTCCTGTAGCTATGTTTTAATGAAAGCTAACCTTCTGCCTGACAGCTGAAAATGTATGTTTTCCTGTCATGAACAGAAGGTTTTCGCGAGCAGCTGTTAGAGGACACTGCCTTCCTCAGAGCTGAGCAGAGACTGGACACAGAGCTGGTGGACAAAGTCATCCTGCAGCTCAACAGAATCTACCCGCAGATCCTCACTGACAAGGAAGCCACCAGAGTAAGTCCCACTGATGCATTCACTGTCTTGATCACCTGCTGGTAGTTGTGAAAAGAATCAATATTAAAAATCTTCTATTAGGCATGTTCTACCACTGGGAAAGCAGTTAATATAGAGCTGTCCACAATTTTTGGCACCGTTAGTAAACGTGTACAAAATTCCTAAAATAATTGGTTGTTTATACTCGCTTATCTCATAGTGACCTTTGACAATAGGGCTGAAACAAATAATCAGAACAATCAATTATTGAAATAATCGACAACTTATTTAGAATAATTGTTAACTGGAGCATACAAACTTTAAAACATGCCATTTGCTCATAGAACAACCCACTCACAGCACCTAATTAGGCTAAAACTGTACAAAAAATATATACATTTTGCATATTAAATGAAAAACCTTCTTTGACTGTAAATATGTTCTCTCCAGAACTCCCCACGTGGTATAATTTTAGTTTCTCTTGGTTCAAATTCTTAAAAAAAAAATCCCCTATTAAGCACCTTTTTCTATCCGACTATTAATCTATTAATTGCAAAAATAGTCAACAGATGATTCACTGTGCTCATTGTGCCTGATGTCAAGATCAACGTATTTGTTGCAGTTCCAGTTTCAAACATTTTAAAATACTGTAGGTGGGCATTGTTAATCCATATTTTATCGTAGTCATTTCTTGCTCTGTAAAGATCAACACACATCTGTCATACTTGGATGGCATGTTGTCTTTCTCATTTTGAAGAAGAGTAAGTAAGACAGACGTGTCTCTGCGCTATGTCCTATTTGTACCTCAGGGAACTGGATATTAATGATTAATAATTAGAAGGGACGACAGTGGCTCAGCAAGGAAGGGTAGGGTTCATCCTGTAACTGGTGGGTTGCTGGTTCGAACTCCTGCTCCGTCCATCTCAGTTATTGCGTCCCTGGACAAGACACTTCTTGCCTGCTTATGGTGGTCAAAGCGCCCGGTGGTGCAGATTGTATGGCAGCTCCAGTATAAGATCCTTTTATTTTAAGGCTTTCTACACATATTTAGGAAGTTTGAATTACAGCCCATGATTTACAGCTTGATTACTTTTGAGAAAAGATATGTACAGCCATTCATTTTTACCTTTTTGTCAGTTCAGAAATTTGGACGTACCAACAAGTGTCCGCCTGGGTGAGCTCCTGACACATCTACAGGGGAAAGGTGATGAAGCGTGCAGAGAGTTTTACCGAGCTCTCCACCTGCATGTGGAGGAGGTATACTACAGCTTGCCCACGCGGTTACGCCTCAGAGGTTTGTCAAAACAGTTTAATCTCCGTCACAATCAGTTATTTAGATGTTTCAAAAGAAGCAGTAGCGTGTTTTCTTTTTCACATTTTGTCCCATCCAAATCTCAGATTCTTTGAATCCACTCGCAAGTCCACAGATCTACCCACAGAGAAACGTTCTGAACGACAGAGGTAATGTGACAATGTTCCACGTTGTCTCTCTGCATTTGGATTGTTGGTATTTTCATTTTGCAAAAGTATTGTTGTTAGTAGACAAAAGGCTTCCACTTCACAAGAATCAGTTGCAGCTAGATTTTTGTAACCTCGTCCTGCATGTTCTTTTTAGATCCTGTGCAGCCTTTGTTTGCCTTTTCTCTTTGCACCTCATGTTACCTGATGACTTCTAAGGAGACCTAGCTTTCTAAACTGCTGTTGGTTTTCAGAAAACATATTTTAATCTATTAATAAAGAATCATTAATGGCTAAAATAGTTTTTAATGTTTAGGTACTTTAGAGTCTGGAAAATCAAAATTTCCCAGTCTCAGTTTGCCTCTGTTTTAAGATGGTTATGTAAAGTAACCTCAGAGTAAACATTAGTTTGTTAATTATATAGTGTGTTATTATATGTCACTAAAAGAAGCTGACCTTTTTATTCTTATGTACACTTTCCAGGTCCTCTCTTTTTCCTAGGCTGTTTCGGCTTTGCTGTGGGAATGGCTTTTCTCTATTACTATGGCGGTAATTTTCTTTTCACTTCAAATAAAAAAGTGTTTAATATGACTCGCTATATATTATGTCTTTATTAACTCCTATGATTCTAAGAAAGTGCCCTTTTCTGTTTATAGAAGCTAAAGTGTCTGGAGGCAGCCGGGCCCTTGGAATGGCCGCTCTCGGTTTGAAAAGAAAAGCGCAGGAAGTCCTTATTTGGTACACTGAAGAAGGCATAATGAAGTAATGGGTGTCTTTTTCATACTTGGTGCTTCAGAATTACTGACACTACACAAAAATAAGATTTGTTCTTATTTTGTGCACATTGTGAACTATGCAAAGCACATTTTATATTGGTTTCTGTTCTAAATGTCAAGGGGAGACACATTTAACTCTTTAGTCACACTTTATATTGTTAAATTATTTGAATACATTTAAGGTTAATGCTGTGCAATTCAATATTTTTTAAATAATTTTCATACACAAATTTACCTGATTTTTATTTTAGTTAAAAGATATCCTGAACAACCGTAACAGCAAATGGCCCGGAATCAAACCCAGGACAACCGTGTTGGGGAATATAGCCTCTGCACATGGTGCGCCTGCTCTACCAACTGAGGCAACCAGCACCCCATAAAAATTTCATTTTTTTGGTTTTAATTAGCACTTGGATGTATTCTCTTTTTTTTATTTACAGAACATTCATACCGATTAATATTTTTTTTGCAGTACAACCGCACACTTAATTGCATTGGAATTTATTTGACAGACCAAAACAATGTAGTTTAGTATTCTATTCAGAGTGGTTTTCCATTTTTTTTCTACTAATACAAATCAGTAGAACCATGGTGTGTATTTACATTACACCTGATTCAAGAATTTGAAAATCCACCTCTCTCTGCAAATATAGCTGCAGTTGTTTTGGGGTATGTCTTTGTCAGCTTCGCACATAGACAAGTTGTTCAAGCTCTGTCGCATGGGATTAAGAGTGTCTGGAAACACATTTTTTAAAACTTGCCAACAATTTTCAATTGGATTTAGGTCTGGACATGCTTTGAGCTGAACCATTCAGTTGTGGCTCTGGCTGTATGTGTTTGGTTGTGTGTCTACTGGTAGATGCACCTCTGCTTAAGTCTATTATTGTCCAGACTTCCATCTACATTCAATTCCCATCAACTAGCTTCCGTGTCTGCTGAGGAAACGTATCCATCACAGCGTGATGCTGCCACCACCAAGTTTGTTGAGGCATTAAGCATGCTGGCCTTTTAAGGCATTTTTTTTAAGGCGTGAAGCTTTCATGAGCAGTATAAAACCAACCACAAATGGTTCCAGATGGAAGTCTGTACCTCGACTGCCATCTTCCGGATAAGAAGGAAACTACATATTTAATGCGTTGATTGTGATTTCATAGGTACTTTAATTCTGTTTCTCGTCTTTATGTAAAGGGAAATTAAAGCGGGCAAATCCAAAATAATCCCGAATGATCCTAAAAGTATACAGTACAGTAATAATTTGATAAATGCGTGATTAGTTATCACTTGATAATGCTCACCAATGATATCCCGCTTTCCGACCGCAGTGCATTATGGGCGCAGCTGTTTATTCCAAAGAATGTAAAAACAGACAAATAAAACATCGAAATCTGTTGTTGGTGATATCGACTCTAATTGAAGGACGTTCTTCAGTATTGGTGATATCGACTCTAATTGAAGGACGTTCTTCAGTAATATGGTATGTTATTGTTTCATCATGGTAAGTTGCACCGTGAGTGAAACAGAGCTGCAAGCTACTGGTGTATAAATACATACGTGGAGTTCGTATATGAATGTGTTGTATGAAAGGAGAGAAGGTTAGCACTCCCCTTGACAAGGATGGAATTGGCCCTTGTGGCCATCAACACATATACGGTTAAGGCATTGCCACCTACTTCGTGGCATCTCTAACCAATTTTTTTATTTATTTAATATCCAATAACATTTTCCGTTGCCATTAAACTAATAAATGCAAAAAGATTGAATCATGGTTCCTGTTTTTAGCGCGTAACGGAACAAAGGAAACGCCTGCTTCTTATTTTCCATTGACCTCTGGGCAGAGTGGAAATTTTTACTTTTCCTGTTGGCCTGCAGCGATATTGCTCTCCAGGGTCACTGGAGAGTTTGCACAAACAAATTACAATCACGTAACATGTTAAGAGTATTTAAGCTGTTTGTAAACATTTTTAAAAAACGTAAACCTCTGAACAGGCCTTCAAAACTAATAATCAGGAGTGAAATAATTTTTTACATATTTTAAATATTTTCCTGAAAGCCAGCCACTATCTGTGTACTTACTTTGTCATATTTTGTACTGGAGAAATGCCTTACTTTTGCAAGTGTCATCTTATGGATGATCTCGGATGTTTTTGGTAAATAAAAACAATGAAAAGTCACTTTTCTTGTTTTACTTAAAAATGTATAGTAAAATGAGCAGTCAGAGTGTAGAGCGGTATGCAAATAAATTTTTACAAAGTTCTTGCTTTTTGCTGTTTGTTTTTCAAAAGCAAATAAGAGTATTTCTTTAAAGCAACAAACAATGCACCACATATACTCAAACATGACATCACAGGCCTCTTAGACTTTGCGGGTCAAACGCTGAAAACTTTGGGAAGCACTCTCCTAATGTTCATGGAAGACAGTCAAAGTATTGTAGTTTGCATAGCATTTGAAAAAACATGTCTACTTCATTTATTAACAAGTTGAAACTGTAAACAACACGTCTCTCCCTTAGTCATAAGTCATAGTTGATCTGGTAAATAATAAAGAAGGGTGATGTCTGAATGAGCAGCGGTCAAGTCAAGAAGGTGCTGAAGCTCCCGAATTGGGTCGCTGGACCCCGAAGGCTGTGATGAAGACGTTGATACCCACTATGATAAAGACGAAGGCTGTGGCAAAATTCTCCAAGATATCCAGCTTCAAGTGCGTGCTCTCGTCATTCAGATTCCACTTAACTGGAGAAAGAGAAGCAAAACAATTCATGTGCATATGGAGCTGGACCGCATTTCCCCACCAGGGGGCTGCACACAGTTACCTTACATACCATTGAAGTAATCATTTATGAAGGATTTGATAAAGATTAACAACATCTGACAGTCCTGCCACTTGGGGAATAATTATCTCACTCCTCCAGAGGTAGATGATATGCATCATTAGTCTGTAAATCCAACATGTGGATCTGTTTTAAGCAGAGGATTAACCTGTGTTTCTACATTGCATTTACTGCTGCCAGCTCTCCTGCGTTACATGCAGCCAGTAGTAAACAGAGCTCTTTGCTATGGAAACGAGTTTGCAACAAAGCTGACTACTTCCTGTTAGGTTTCTTTCAACACTTTCTCTCCCCCAACGCAGTAGTATTTTCTGTCAGGATAAGATAAGGAGGGGGTCCAGAACTTTTGACCTCTAATTCTACTGCTTTACCGATTCACAATATTCACAATTTAGAGCAAAGATAGCTTTTTCAATTAGTTTAAACACAGATATTTGTGAGTAATAGGTGAGGAAAGTAAAATCAGCTTGTTTTACTCCCAGTTCTACTCTCTAAAGAGCAAAACAGCAGAAAGGGAAAATATTCTGCATTATAAGCTCTTGAAAACAACAAGAAAGTTTGGAAGGTGTTTATTCTATATTTCTGCTTTATTCTGAATAATAAAATCAAAATATCTAAAAATATCTTTTAAATTTAACATATCTGTAGTAATCAATATATTTATTTAAGGATTGACCTGAATTTAGCAGTTAGAGTAACTGTTGCTTATCTGTGTTAAATAAAAGCAATTAAATGATGGTGAACCCTGTGAAACATTAAAACCCTGGTATTTTAGTAAAGTTTATCTTACTTTGAGAAGGTCTTGCTGGCCCATGCCTAGCGGTGAGCTATATTTACTGACAGATATTTAGTGACAGATGTTCCAAAAATGTTTTTTTTTTCGTTGATGTAATTTATTTAGCAATTAGTTCATTTGTTTGTATATTTTAGGCTTATTTGCGTGTTTGGGTTTGAGAATAAAATCCTGTGTATGAGCAACTCCAGTAGAGTGCTGGATAAAAGTATTCTGACCTGGTACAAATTGTTTCTGTTTTTGTCTCCCATCAAATATTTTAGTACATGAAAAAGATTTTAATATCAGACAAACTTAACCAGAGTAAATATAAAATGTAGTTTTCAAATCACTTTACTTATTAAGGTAGGCAATAAGCAATCCAAACGAAGTACTTGACACCCTTTAGCTTAGATTTGTTAACAAAGCTGATTCTAAGGCTTTGGGCCTCCTTATCCACAAAATGGAGAAGACGCGGGACAGTAGGGAACCTTCCCAGGACTAGCTGGCCTAACAACATTACTCCAAGAGGAAAAATGACATCCAGAAGCAGGATAAAGATCCAAAGCTCAGCATGTCCTCCTCTGAATTGCAAAAAAAACAAACACCATAAAGGTTTGGAGTTGCCTAGTCAAAGTCCAGACTTAAATTCCATTGAGATGCTGTGGCATTACCTCAAATGGGCCGTCATATAAAAATAGTTTTATCTTTACTCGGGCTAACTTGGTCTGACATTAAAATTTGTTTGTTGATCTAAAATATTTCAAACGTGACAAAAAAGGAAAAACAAGAAATTTATAAGCGGCAAATACATTTTCAGAGCACTGGTGGTTAACTTTTAAGTGCTCTGGTTAACTTTAATTTGTTTCTTGAAAATATCTTCAAGTGATTTTGAGTAATATATCTAATGATAGTGTTATTTTAATGTTTTAATGGAAACGAGGCATCAACAACCCCCCACCTTACCTATAAAAATGAGCATAACTCCCACCAGAACCTGCAATGTGAGAGAGATGCTGATGAGAGTGATGAGGGGAATGTAGAAGCTGAAGTTAGGTCCTTGTTCGAGAACAGCCTTCAACTGGGAGGCGTTTGCCATCAGCAGGGCCACGTCCAGCATGCTCTCTGCTGCGCTCTTCTTATTGGCATAATGGTTCATGTTCAGGGGTCTGCGCCGCCGCATGATGCTGTTCCCGTGCTGGGAGACCTGAAAGCCAACGCAAACCATGGCATCAGATTTAGGCCTTCATAAACCATCTACTTGCCTTCATCAAGATGATTTTTATTATTAATGCAAACTGATTAGTGAGATGTAAAGGTTTCAGATTAACTTAAACCTTTAGATAAAGACTTGATATAGGTTGGACTTTACCTCCATTCCACAGCTATAGTTTCACTTTCACTCCTACTGGTGAAAAACTGGTCCAAAAAAGTTACTTAAGTTGATAGAATTTTGTCTTTGACATCATCCTGGAAATTCATATTCATTTGAAACTGGCTGATTTTTCATAGTAAAACATAACTGGTCAGTTTAAGAAATTTGAGAAATGAGCACAAAGTCATCTGACATGGAAAACATTAAACTAGATTAGCCAACTTAGATTAGTAACTATTAGTAAACTTAGATTAGCCAACTATAACACATTCTGTTAAAAGCTTTTTTAGGTTGTGTCTATGCACAGCACTCCAGATAAACATAGTAAATGTAGATGCACACATGTGACAGTTGTTCAGTTAAATCATCATGACTTTAAGTTACTTCTTTGTGTTATATGAAACTTGAGTCAAACCCTTTAGAGAATAGACGACGCTTGATGAATGATGTTGCTCAAAAATCTCCCAGAATTCAGCACTTCCTGAATTTTTTTTTACGGTGGAAAAACTTAACAGAAGTGAAACTTTTCTTTTCGCTGAAATCTAACATTATGACATAGATAGGTCATGACCTTGGCTCAGAAACAGGTTGGGCTATATGATGTCAATAAACAGGTCACAGTGGGCTTCGAAAGGCCTGACTCAGATACTGAGAAATACGTCGGTAACAAACACGTTACAAACACCCCCTAAAGTAGAGAAATAGAAATTATTCTCTTTCAACATCAAACACACCTGCATAGTCATACATATTATTGGAGATTTATAAATATCCTAGGTTCTGTTTTATTTCATTGGAATCAGTCCAGTCTGTAAGGTTTTATTTGAGTGAACCAAAGTTTAGTTGCCCTACAATGTTGTGCTTGTGCCCATATTGGCAGCATCACCCACTGAGGTTTGGCTCTTAGTTCCTCTCCTGCAGCAGTAAAAATCTGCCAGGTCACAGAGAGATATACAGATCTTCTTGTGGTAAAGCAGCACAGGTGGTGATTGAGGTCACAACCAGCCACTAGATATGTTCACTCTTTCCTTTCGAAAACTTTACAGGTACAAAGCTGGCTTTGACACCAACTATCACGGCATTTTCAATAATACTTAAGAGGCTCAGGTTGAAATAAAGGGCTTTTTTAGCCGCATACATTCTCTGAAGCAGTAGTTCTCAAACTACTAACTACTAACTGCTAAGTTAGAGAGACTTCTGATCCTAGCTATTACCGGTTGCAGAGTACAAATATTTACTAAGTAAACGCTATCGGTGTGACAGCTCAGTTGCCTCTGCAACCCTGATGTTATCATTGTACTGCCAATACTCCTCATAGTGTTTCAGGGCGCACAGTGGGCGTCCAAACCCCACCTCAGGGAACCTAAGGAAATGATTCTGATCATATCTAGACTAACATCTGTGTTATATCAACACAGCAATCCCTCATTTTACATGTAAGAAGTTCACCATGACTTTATGGTAGATATATCTGCCAGGCTTTAAATATGGAACCTAAAAAACGCAAACAGCAAAGATGGGAGGGCGGAAGGAAGGAAAGCTAGACGGACAAAAGCAAGGAAGGAAACATACAAAGGTGGAAGTAAGGAAAAAAGAAATAGGGTGGAACAATATAAGTACACGAGAAAGGAAGAATTAAAGGGCATAATCAAGGAAGGACAGACACGAGGGAAAGAAGAAAGGACATGAGGGAGAAAGGAAGAAATGAAGGTGGAAGGCAAGAAGTTAAGAAGGAGGGAAGGACACAAAAAGGAAGGAGACAACATTTAGAAAATAAGATATGTAATCCGATACGAAATGTCTAGAAACACAAAAATAACCCAAAAAATAAACTTTCTAGACTTTTCCAGGCAGTGTGAGAACCCTATGAAGATTATTAGTGAACTTCTGATACTAAGACTGGCAAATTACACATAAAAATCATGATGGCCCAAAAACATCCTTAATTTCAATGATGATGAGTCAAAACAATGAACAATTATGTTGTATCCACTTGTGCTTTCAGTGTTTTAGCATCAATCTTGGCAGGCCAGCAAGTACAATTATCCAAGAAGGCACTAGAAATGTAGAAGTAAGACTGGATTTTAATCCCAGTTTTCATTCCCGGCTTAAAATTCTTGTTAATTAATTTTTATGTTTTGAATAATTTTCTCAAAAACAGGTTTCTTTGCAGGCATGTGCTGCCCTACAAATGTTAGACTCATTATTTACTCCTGCAATCACTACTGGAATGCACATCATTCAGGTATCAGTCAGGACCGTCTCCACTTTCTTTCCCTCTCTATCTCCTCCTCTTGCTAGAATTATTTACAACTTTCACTGTAAAATCCTGCACAAAATGAGCTCCACATGAGAGGAAAAGCACCCTTTATAATGGAACACAAAAAACTTTTAGTCATCTAACTTAGACCTCATATTTTCCATGAAATGAAAGGTCGAATTGCTATGAACAGATATTAATGCTCTGTGATTCATCTACAGTCACAATGGACGTATTTTATTTGGATTTTATGTAATACGCTCTATGTTATGCAAAATATGTTGATTGATATGTTGAAATACTTTCTATTGTGGGCTGCACGGTGGCACACTTGGTAACACTGGTGCCTTGCAGCAAGAAGGTCCTGGGTTTAACTCCTGGCCGTGGGTCTTTCTGCATGGCGTTGGCATGTTCTCCCCGTGCATGCAGGTTTTCACTGGGTACTCTGGCTTCCTCCCACAGTCCAAAGACATGCCTGTTAGGTTAATTGTTCTCTCTAAATTGCCCTTAGGTGTGTGCACGGTTGTTTGTGGGTTTCCCTGCAATGGACTGGTGACCTGTCCAGGGTGTACCCTGCCTCACGCCCATAGACTGCTGGAGATAGGCACCAGCTTTCCCACAACCAACTATGGAATAAGCGCTATAGAAAATGACTGACTTTCCATGGTACAGTATATTGCCAAAAGTACTTGTCCTTCTACTTTTACGTGAACTTTAATGACATCCTATTCCTAATCTATTCAGTTTATTTATATAGCACCAATTCACAACACATGTTGTCTCAAGGCACTTCACAAAAATCAGGTACATACATTCCAATTAATCTTAATCATTGAACAGTGCAGTCAGATTGAGTTATTTATTCAAATTGGATAAAAAGTTTTTCTGTCTAAGCAGATTGCATCCAGTCAGTGACTTGCAGCATTCCCTCATCCCGGATGAGCATGTAGAGACAGTGGACAGTCACTGGTGTTGACTTTGCAGCAATCCCTCATACTGAGCATGCATATCGCGACAGTGGAGAGGAAAAACTCCCTTTTAACAGGAAGAAACCTCCAGCAGAACCAGGCTCAGTGTGAGTGGCCATCTGCCACGACCGACTGGGGGTTTGAGAGAACAGAGCAGAGACACAAAGAGAACAAAGAAGCACTGATCCAGGAGTACTTTCTATGGGAAGGAAAAGTAAATGTTAATGGATGTAGCTCCTTTAGTCGTTTCACCTAGAAAGAAGGAACAGATAAACTCTGAGCCAGTTTTCAAGGTTAGAGTCTAAAAGAGAGCACATAGAGTTAGTCACAGTAAAAGCTCAGTCATTTCCCGGGTCTAGGGGAGAGAAAGGGTTAAACACTGAAAGACATGGCCATGTGGATCATTGGTAGAGGGTGAGCATTAAGTTGTTGCCAGCAGAAGCTCGGACGATGCCCCTCTCCAGAAAGGTGTCACAGGTAGACACAGAGTCAGGCCAGGTGTAGCTTCTAGGAAAAGAAAAGAGAGAGAACAAAGTTAGAAGCTGAAATAACAGCAAATGCAAAATTGGAGAGTAGTGTGAGAATGTAACGAAGAGGTAAAAGTGGTCTTTATGTCCTCCATCAGCCTAAGCCTATAGCAGCATAACTACAGAGACAGCTCAGGATAACCTAAGCCACTCTAACTATAAGCTTTATCAAAATGGAAAGTTTTAAGCCTAGCCTTAAAAGTAGACAGTTTGTCCATCTAGAGCCAACTGATGGCAATTGTTATACTAAAAACCACAACGATTGGGATACCTCTCTCTGTCAGATTGACCACCTCAACCATAACTGAGCCGGTTTAGGCTAAACCTGACTCCCCCTTACTCCATCCAACAGGGAGGGAAGAAGACGGAGGTAGAAAATAAGGAAGATAAGCTAAGCCACTCTAACTATAAGCTTTATCAAAAAGGAAAATTTTAAGCCTAGCCTTAAAAGTAGACAGGGTGTCTGCCTCATGGACTAAAACTGGCACCTGGTTCCACAGGAGAGGAGCCTGATAACTAAAGGATCTGCCTCTCATTCTACTTCTAGAGACTCTAAGAACCACCAGTAAACCTGCAGTCTGAGAACGAAGTGCTCTGTTAGGAACGTATGGAACAATCAGATCTCTGATGTATGATGGAGCTAGATCATTAAGGGCTTTATATGTAAGGAGGAGAATTTTAAATTCTATTCTGGATTTAACAGGGAGCCAATGAAGGGAAGCTAAAATAGGAGAAATATGATCTCTCTTTTTAATTTTCATCAGAACTCTTGCTGCAGCATTTTGAATCAGCTGAAGGCTTTTAACTGCATTTTGTGGACATCCTGATAGTAAAGAATTACAATAGTCCAGCCTTGAAGTAACAAATGCATGGACTAGTTTTTCAGCGTCACTCCTGGACAGGATATTTCTAATTTTGGCAATGTTCCGGAGATGAAAAAAGGAAATCCTAGAAACCTGTTTAATATGGGATTTAAATGACATGTCCTGGTCAAAAATAACACCAAGGTTTTTTTACTTTATTATCGG
This sequence comes from Crenichthys baileyi, assembly GCA_036173005.1. Taxonomy (NCBI): domain Eukaryota; kingdom Metazoa; phylum Chordata; class Actinopteri; order Cyprinodontiformes; family Goodeidae; genus Crenichthys; species Crenichthys baileyi. The sequence continues at coordinate 585,585 of JAHHUM010002614.1, read as the reverse complement.
AGTCACCTGGCCTGACTCTGTGTCTACTTGTAACACCTTTCTGGAGAGGGGCATCTTCCAAGCTTCTGCTGGCAGCAACTTAATGCTCACCCTCTACCGATGATCCACATGGCCCTGTCTTTCAGTGTTTAACCCTTTCTCTCTCCTAGATATAGCTACTGACTGAGCTTTTACTGTGACTAACTCTCTGTGCTCTCTTCAGACTCTAAACTTGAAAACTGGCTCAGAGTTTATCTGTTCCTTCTTTCTAGGTGAAACGACTAAAGGAGCTACATCCATTAACATTTACCTTTTCCTTCCCATAGAAAGTACTCCTGGATCAGTGCTTCTTTGTTCTCTTTGTGTCTCTGCTCTGTTCTCTCTGGCCCCCAGTCGGTCGTGGCAGATGGCCGCTCACACTGAGCCTGGTTCTGCTGGAGGTTTCTTCCTGTTAAAAGGGAGTTTTTCCTCTCCACTGTCGCTACATGCATGCTCAGTATGAGTGATTGCTGCAAAGTCAACGCCAGTGACTGTCCACTGTCTCTACATGTTCATCCGGGAGGAGTGAATGCTGCAAGTCACTGACTGGATGCAATCTGCTGGGTTTCCTTTCCTTAGATAGAAAAAACTTTTTATCCAATTTGAATAAATAACAGAATCTGGCTGCACTGTTCAATGATTAAGATTAATTTGAATGTATGTACCTGATTTTTGTGAAGTGCCTTGAGACGACATGTGTTGTGAATTGGCGCTATATAAATAAACTGAATTGAATTGAATTGAATTGACATGCTTGTAGTTTATCTAACTGGTTGGGTTCATCAGGATTTATGGATAAGTAAAGCTGAGTATCATCAGCGTAACAGTGAAAATGTATTCTATGCTGCCTGATAATTTGACCTATTCGAAGCATATATATAGTAAACAGAATTGGCCCAAGTACTGAACCCTGTGGTACTCCACAATTAACCCTGGAGTTTAAAGATGATTTATCATTTACATGAACAAACTGGAATCTGTCAGACAAATAAGATTTAAACCAGCCTAGCGCTGTTCCCCTGATCCCTACAGCATATTCCAGCCTTTTTAAGAGAATATTATGGTCGACTGTATCAAATGCAGCACTGAGATCTAACAGAACCAGTACAGACACAATTATCCATTATCTGAGGCCATAAGAATATCATTAGTGACTTTCAGCAGAGCTGTTTCAGTGCTATGATGAGCTCTGAAGCCTGACTGAAACTCTTCAAACAGGTCATTGCTGTGTAAATGCTCACACATTTGATTAGCAACTATTTTCTCAAGAATTTTAGATAAGAATGGAAGATTGGATATAGGTCTGTAATTTATTAAGTCATCTCGATCAAGTGAAGGTTTCTTAAGTAAAGGTTTAATTACAGCTACCTTAAAAGCTTATGGTACATATCCATTTACTAAGGATAGATTAATCATATCTAAAATGGGGCTGGTAATCAGAGGAAACACTTCCTTAAATAATTTGGTTGGGATTGGGTTTAACATACAAGTTGAAGGTTTAGATGAAGCTAATATTTCTGATAACTCAGGAAGCTCCACAGGATCAAAACAGTCCAAACACAGATCAGGTTCTACAGTTATTTCCAATGTTGTCTCACTTGCTGAGGATGAAGTAATCATCTTCGGGACTATGTCAAAGATTTTATTTTTAATAGAATTAATTTTATTTAGGAAGAATCCCATAAAGTCATGACTGCTGAGAGCTAAGGGAATGGATGGCTCAACAGAGCTATGACTCTGTGTAAGTTTAGCAACTGTACTAAAGAGAAACCTATGATTATTCTTGTTCTCTTCTATTAAGGATGAGAAATCAGCTGTTCTGGCTTGGCGAAGTGTCTTTTTATACAACAGTAGGCTATTTTTCCAGATTAAGTAGGAATCCTCTAGGTGTGTAGAGCACCATTTTCTCTCCAATTTTCTAACATTGTGCTTTAAAGTACGCAGCTCTGAATTAAACCAGGGAGCCAGCCTCCTATGAATAATTACCTTCTTTTTCAAGGGGGCTGCATTGTCTAATGCACCACACAATAAGGAAGTAACACTATGAACAAGAGAATCAATTTGTGAAGGGGAAGAAACAAAATTATTGCCCTCCACTGTGTTTTTCTGTGATAATGAGGAAATCAAAAAGGTTATTAAAAATGGTCAGACAGGACAGGGTTATGAGAAAATATTGTTATGTCTTTACACTCAATGCCATATGTCAGCACGAGGTCCAGAGAACGAAGACAAAGGTGGGTAGGTTTGTTAATGTTTTGAGCAAAGCCAATTGAGTCTAAGATAGCATTAAAGGCTATATTTAAGCTATCACTTTCAGTGTCAACATGAATGTTAAAATCCCCCACTATAATAACCTTATCTGTATTTAACACAAAATCAGATAAAGGGTCTGAAAACTGATCTAAAAATTGAGAGTAAGGGGGCACAAAACAACAAATTGGATGAGGAAAACTGAGGATTAAATATTCAAAAGAGTTGTAGCTATTGATTGGTCTTGGACTAATCAATAAATTGGACTGAAAGATGGTTGCTACTCCTCCTCCTCGCCCAGTATTTCGAGGAATGTGAAAATTTAAATAATTAGTAGGAGTTGACTCATTTATAGTAACATAATCCTCTTGCTGCAGCCAGGTTTCTGTGAGGCAAAATAAATCAATCTGATTGTCACAAATCAGGTCACTAACTAGCAAAGTCTTTGAAGAGAGAGATCTTATGTTCAGTAAGCCACATTTAATTGTTTTATTTTTCTTTTTAGTCTGAGTTGTGTTTATTTTTATTAGATTTTAGCAGTACAGAAGCTGCAGAGAGGAGTGTTAAACTATGACCCTGCTTCCTGGTCTGAACTCTGGGTTGTCAGAGGTTTGGAGAACTAATAAATTCGGCCAGAGTCCTAGAAAGAAGAGCTGCTCCATCCAAAGTGGGATGGATGCCGTCTCTGGATCAGACCAGGTTTTCCCCAAAATGTCTATAAGGTCCAATTTGTTGATGGACCCACCATTCCCAGCAACAGCAGGAACTATTCATTTAACATCTTCCACAAGGTTTTAGGAGTGTGTTCATAGATGGGAAACCAGAATTGCAGCCTCCGCTCTAATTCATACCAAAGGCGTTCAAGAAGGTTGAGGTCAGGAGTCTGGTTGTATTTTTAGGGTTGCTGTCCTGCTGGAAGATGAACCTCCACCCCAGTCTCAAGTCTTGGAGCCTCTAATGCCCATTTTCCATTAGTACCTACTCAGCACAATGTGGGAATTCAATTCAATTCAAAAATACTGTATACATCTCAAAGGGAAAATAAATGTTTTTGTAGTTCATATTATGAAGGTTTCTTCATAGAGCTGTTGCAGATGCTGATGGCTGTGGGCAGGAAGGATCTTCTGTAGAGGTCTGTCTTACAGAACATCTGAAGAAGCCTCTGACTGAAGACACTCTCAGTCTCATGAGGAGGATGCTCTGGGTTCTCCATAATGTTCTTCATATTATGAAGAATCCTTCTTTAAGCAATGATCTCCATAGGTTCCAGAGGAGAACAGAGCCCACCTTCTTTATCAGCATGATGAGCTTTTTAATCCCTGGCTCTGATGCTGCTACCCCAGCAGATGATGGCAGAAGAGATCACACCTAAGCTTCCTCAAGAAGTACAGTCTGCTCTGTCCCTTCTTGCAGACGGCTTCACTGTTGGTTCTCCACTCCATCCAGTCTGTCGTCCAGGTGAACACCGAGTTATTTATACTCCTCCACCACCACCACTTTTTCTCCCATGATGGAAATAGTGTTTGACCTATTCTTGTTTCTCTTAAAATCTACAATCATCTCCTTTGTTTTTCTCACATTCAAGATGAGATGATTGTTTCCACACCATGCTACAAAGTGGTCCACCAGCTCCCTGTACTCAGCTTCTTGTCCATCTCAGATCCACCCCACGACTGCAGAATCATCCGAGTATTTCTGCAGATGACAGGAGTTTGTTTTGTACTGGAAGTCTGAGGTGTACAGAGTGAAAATGGTGAAAATGGTGAGAGCCATGCGCATCGTTAGAACTTGGCTTCCGGGACTGAAGCCCTGATGTTTTCTGAATTGCCCCGGATCTCTTAAAAGACAAAATGTAGAAGTATTAAAAAGAGGCGCTAAGCCACAAAATGGCATTGGATTTCACATTTTTATCTAAAAAAACAATCTGATTTGTTTCTATTGTGCTCCATCTAATCACTGCCTGCTTCACCTAACCTGGCAATGAGTTAAAAGAAAAAAACAAAAAATTGTTAATTGCACATACAGCGCGACTGCGCAAATACGCGCACAGGCACCGGCGGACTGGCACCCTGTCCATCCTGGAGAAGTTCAGGACGGCTGTTCAGTCCAGAGCCGTCGCCCTTCCTCGATCATTACCCGAAAAGTTACACTCAGAGCCTCGAACAGGGCTTATTTCAGAGCAACCATGGAGCAAACCAGAGAGCTGAGTCTGGTGCGTGTTTGCGCACAGGAACAGGTGAAAGCAGAGCAGCATAAGTTAGCGATAAAACCTGAATGCTGACTCAGAATGGCCTGATCGTAAGTTAAAGCTAATCAATTATTCACTCAGCAAGACATGATGCGAAGGTTTACTCTAATGAGCATCATCAGGGTTATGAGGAACAGAGTAGAGGGAGTTTCACCTGAGCTACAGGTAAAGTTAAAATGGCTGGCCGTGATAGAAAACAGTAGGAATCCTCTCTGTGAGCTTCTAGCTGGATTAATCATGATGATGTTTGATAATTTACACAATAATTTACATTCAATCAAAACACAGCCGAGGCAGAGAACTGGTACAATATGTCCTATGTTATTTTAACTTTGAATGATTTAGAAACTTGGCCGCCGTCTTATGAAAATTTAAATATTTTGGGTCTGGGCTAAAGCCCTCAATGTTTCAAGACCCTAAAAACTCCCCTGGTGAGAGCACAGTCCCCTGTGGTGCTCCGGTGCTGCCGACTACCTGGTTAGACACACAACCCTGCAGTCTCACAAACTGTGATCTGATAGATCTGATAGTCAGGTATTCTTTGATCCAGGAGATTGTTGAGGCCTCCACCTTTTCTGGGGTTTCTCACAAAGCAAATCAGAACTGAACTGAACTGTGCTGCTGGCTTTGTACAGATGACAGTGGGTTTGTTGAAGCAGGTGTATGATGGCATCTTCAATCTATCTAATAATTATCTGCCATACATAGTGGTTTAAGTGTTGGCAAAGAAGTTTAGTCTTGGTTTTATCTGACAAGAGTACCTTCTTCAACATTTTACACATGGTTGGTGATAAACTGCGAACAAGACGTTTTCTGGCTGTCTTTTAATTGTGGCTTTCTTTTTGTTAGGAACACAAATACAGACTTCTCTGTTTTTTGGTTTTTTTTTTTTTTGTCTTTTAAAAAGTTTAATAATTTCCTTCCATTTCCAAATTACATACTTCTTTGTTTTGGCCCATCACAAAGAAACCCAATAAACCAAATTGAAGCTTCTGTTTGTATGGTAACCAAATAAGGAAACGTTCAAGGGATCTGAATACATTCATAGAAAAGTGTAACTTTGACAGGGTTTATACTCAGTCTGGATAAGTATGCAATCTAATTTTAAAAATTTACAGGTTTGATAAAAGAAAATATGGGTATGGAAAAATATTTGTGTTTTCAGACTTTATCCCTGTCAGGGTTTGGACATTTTTGGACTTTGTTGTGGTCTTGTGTTTTCGACTTCTCATTTAGTTTGGGTTTTGTCTAGTTCCTTTAGTGGTTGCTTTCCTATTACTTGTAATGGTTTTCTTATGATTATGATTATTATTTTATTTGTTGTTATTCTAGTTCCCTTGTCTTCCTTGTATTCTCTAGTTTAGTTTCTATAGTTCTAGTTCTCCCTCCTGTTAGGTCAGCTTTAGTTATTGTTTACATCTTGGTTTGTATTTTAGTCCTCACATCCTCCTTATGGTCTCCTTATGGTTTCTATTTTGTTTAGTCCTTAGATCTTAGGTTGTTGTTCTTCTGTTTCCTCCAGTTTCTCTGTTTCCTTTAGTTCTTGGTTATTCTAGATTTCTTATGCTTTTGGTTCTTTTATCTTGGTCTATAGTTTCGCTTAGGTCTGTGTCTCTTTATTGTTAATTAGTCCCTTCGCCCATGTTTTAGTCTATGCATTAGTTTCACCTGTCCCTTCAGCCTCCCTGCCTCCTTGTCACACCTGTTCTCAGTTTCTTTGATTATCTGCCCTTTGTTACCCTCTCATGTCTCTCTGTATATTAGTTGGTCTGTGTTCTTAGTTCGTCGCTGGTTCCTCCCGTTACACTTTCGCTCACACTCCGTTCACTACCCTTGTTTACGTTTTTGAGTTACCAAGTTCCTGCAGAGTCATCTTTTGTAAGTTTTGGGGGTTTTTGACTTATGTTTGTACTTGCAGTGTTTTTGCTATGTTTTTGGAAACCCCTTGGAATAAAAGATGAAGTCTTTCCACAACATGCTGCTGCCCAGCTCTTGTCTGCGCTTTGGTCCGACCCAAACCCAGAACGTGACAATCCCACAGCTCATCGTCTAAATGTCGTGCTCTTCCTTCCTTTACTTGTCCATCTGTCTTTCCTTGCCTCTGTTTTTCTTTTTTTGTGTGTTAACTCCATCAATTCCTTGTGTCCTTCCCTTCTTGCTTGTTTCCTACGTCCCCTCCTTACTTGAGCTTCTCCTTGCATCCCACCTAACTTCCTTGTAGTTTCTTGTTTTTCCCCCAAATACTTCTTTAAAGCCAACTGTAGAAATCTTTGTTATAATTTTAAATAAAACCTTAGCATCTTATTTTAAACGTAAATGGACTGGGTATGAAAGTAAGTATGACATTTTTGCCTAAAAACTGCGTAGGAACCCTTTTTAAATCAATTTGTAGTTAAAGGGGAAAAAAATGAAGAAAGTGGAGCTTCAATAAAACTATGAAACAGTATGAAGTAAAAAAAAACGTAGCAAACAAAGATAAATATTAGAGTAGAAAAGGAATAAAATAAGCTTTTTGATAAAGCTTTGTAAATAAAGCTCCTGGTCCACAGTTAGGATTAGTTTCCAAACTTTTAGAACAAAGGTGTATTTGTTGAAAGTCAAGTTATTTCAGATATGGGTCAGGGGCTCAGGGTAAGTTGGCTGGGTCACTGGTTAACCCAACCTGATCCCTGTCACTGCAGGCACAATGTCCCGTCTCATCTGTCGCTGGCTGTAAACTGACTCCACAGAGCAAAGAAAGAAGAAGCTCAGTCCTACGAAAAACCTTGGAAACGTTTAGAAAAGTCATTAAACCATTTAAAAGTTGCGGTTAGATTTTATTTTCTATTTAGTTAAGTGAATCCAAAAACACTCTAAATGAATCTTGTTTAGTTTTCCTAACATCAAGCAATAACGGGGCGGTTGAAGGATGAAGGAAAACCTCAGCCACATTTTCTCTGTAACAGACCATTATTTCCCGGTATTTCATGTGGGGATCTTCGGTTCATTGACCTGAACATTGAGATATTTTCTGCCCTGTAAAAACAGGCTGTCTAACTTACCTCCGCCTCGTCGCTTCTGTCAGCCTCCCCGTTCATCGCTATGCTCTCGGTAGCCATGTCTTCTGTTTGTGACCGGAAAGAAAAGGCCGGTGATATGAATCTTTAATGCGGGGCTTCCTGTGGATTCTGGCACAAAGAATCGGGGAGAGTATTTATAAAGTGCTTCGCTGCTTTGAGGAAGATGGGAGAGCGAAGTAGTTAATGACGCCGCCCCTCCAACACAAGGCGCTTCTCAAAAAGCTGTGCAGATTAGCACACAGTGAGATCGATGGGGGTTTTATTTAGTAATTTTAGAAATAGACGGATGTGAAACGCTGGTGTAAGGTTGTAGAGGCCGGAAAAAATATGGATTTCTCATTTTGCAGACCTATGGGGACATCCAGCGTTACAACTGCCGTATTACGCAAGGGTGCATTTAATACAATAAAGAGCGTTTTCAACCCAAATTACGTCTTGCACATATCATTACACATATAGTGATATGTTTTAACCTTTTATTTATGTTAATTTTGATGCTTATATTGCGTACAGCCAATGGAAACACAAATTCAGTTCATCAGAAATATTATCGTACAGAAATGTTTTGCTATTGCAATGTTATGTCCTGAACAACACTGCACTGAAAACGTGATGGTTGACCTGCAGACAGTCTGGTCCAAATGTCATTGCCAAGCACGCCGGCAGTTCATAGAGTGCTGTTTAGAAGCATATTAGTGGAAAGTTGAGTGAAGGGAATAATATATATATTGTTTTCTGTGTACACATTCTACATACTTCATATTAGTTATGTAATGTTAAATAGGATTATTTACTTTAGATTATTGTTAGACCTTCTGATTTTCTTCCCACAAGCTGAAATTGCACAGAAATATGAAATTTTGCAGCACACAAAAAAAAGGTAGTGGAGTATATATGAAAAGAAAACCAACGTAAGATGATTTGCAACAAAAGGATTTGTAATGAATGACTGAAATGTTTTAGTAAATGAACAAAAATGAATCTTTTTGCAGACCTGCACATGACAAACTGTCCTCTACATAAAGCTCAGAGAATAAGATAGCAAGAAACTACTTCAATAGCCACATTTATGGTTTCACTAAATTGTTTCTCTAACCTCTGACCCCACCCACAAGCTGATTCCCTTTATGTTCACAGCTGCCTTGGTGATTGGGGCAGATTGGCTATCAAAGATGCCTTTTAAACATTAAGGCAAGGCAAGTTTATTTGTATAGCACATTTCAGCAAGATAATTCAGAGTGGTGAAAACGTAAGAAAACAAGTAAATTAAATTTTAGTGGAATAATAAAGGAAAGTAAAGAAAACCTGGACTACAGACTGAAATAAAACATGTTTTGGTTAAAAGTGTAAACAGAACATGCAAAGGAAACTAGAAACAAATGGGGTTTAACCTTGATTTTAAAGAATTAAGGTATTCAGCATTTTTGCGGTTTTCTGGATGTTTGTTCCAGATTCGTGGAGCATAAGACCTAAAAGCTGCTTTTCCATGTTTGGTTCTGGTTCTGGAGCTGCAGAGTAGCCTGGAACCAGAAGATCTGAGTCGCCTGGAAGGTTGATACAACAGCAATAAATCTTTAACATATTTTGGTGCTTATAAACTAAAAACTATAAACTTATAAACTAACAACAATTGTATATTCTCTGAGATACAAGGTGCCAGTGTAAGGACTTTAGAAATGGGGTGCCCTGCTCTGCTTTCTTAGTGTTAATGAGAGGGTGGGCAGCAGGCTTCCGGATCAGCTGCAGCTGTCTGATTGACTTTTTAGAAAGTGTAAAGATACTGTTGCAGTAACTGTCTTTATGTGTTTTGAAAGGTTCAGGTCTGAGTCCATCACTACACCCAGATTATGGGCCTGATCAGTAGTTTCTAGCTGTAGTAACTGAAGCTGTGTGCTGGCTCTGAAGTAAAATAATTACTTCAGTTGTGTTTATATGCAACTGAAGAGCCAACTCTTCAGGTCAGGATTCAGTAGTCCACCTGCATCTCAAGGACAAGGGACACACATTTGAGGACAGTGACATTCACATTCTGGACAGAGAAGACAAATGATTTGAGAGAGGAGCAATGGAAGCCATTTACGTCAGAATTAAGAAACCCTCCCTTAACTGAGGAGGTGGACTGATGTTTTTCCTTTTCCCCACATGCGACACCTCCAAAAGAACTCTTCCAAAGAAGTTTCAGGGCAATTCACACTTTCATTCATGTGACCAGGATAACAAGCCTAAGTGGTCAAAAAAGTGCCAACAAATACCGAGGGATGAGTAACACAGATTTGTATGTGAATTAAGCCCAAGAGCTTAAAAACCTGGCTACTTCCCACCAAGACCTCAGAACTGAAGAAAGCCTTTGGAAAAGGGTTAAAACGTCTTCAAGAATTACAAGAAGTCCAGTTGTTTTTCATTTTATTATTTTCGACCTGGATGACAGAGAATCTACACCAACATAAATAATCAAAGCTTTGGCCACTTAATGCTCACTGGTAATATAATACAGGATATGGTTAATATGGAACTATTGGCTGTTTACTCATGAACATGAGAAAAAACGCTGACTATTTTGGGTTAAAATAATACATATGTCAGTGTATTAGTAAGTGATTGTCTCATTGATCAGACACTTACTTGATATGCTCTGTTTTAGTAAACTATACTAATATAAAAAGAACTGACGCAGCTTATTAATACAATTTCTCAATGAAATCCACCTAGTGTTGGCTTATACACAAAAAAAGTCACCACCAAAAAAACATTCACCATTAAACATAGCCCGAAGTTCTACTGTTGTTTTTCTTCGATTTGATTTCACCAAACGTTCAGTGATCACCGATCGCAATCATTCGGGATTTTTTTCCGGCTACATTTCTTCCTCGAAGACGATGGTTCCCCACTATCCTTCCAGTTTTTAATAATGCGTTGGACAGCACCCAATTTTGGTGGTTTCTGCACTCAGATGTTTTCTCTGCTTGATGCATGCCAATGATTTGACCCTTCTAAAAAAAAAACGGACATCTTTTCCATGACCACGGGATGTGTCTTTCGACATGGTTGTTTAAGAAACGAGAAGCAGCTCATTGTACCTGTTGGGGATAAATAACTTGTTGGCAGCTGAAACATGATCGCCCATGCAGTAATTATCCAATGGGAGGCTCGTACCTATTTGCTTAGTTAAATCCAGGTGGCGACTTTTTTTTTTTTTGGCCAGGCAGTGTATTTGTTAATTTCTGGATTGTGTTGACATAAAATCTTCTAGAAAAAAAAATAATAATAATCTTTAATTAATCTAAAATAGATTATCAGTCCAAATTCAATTTAGAGCCACCAATTATATATTTGATTCATTTAAGGAGAATTTCTTTGAAGATACTAAAATATAGCATTATCTTTGTCCGAGCTACCGCCCCCTGCTGGCGGTCAGACGCCTCGGAGCTCCTCCGGTGCTTGGTCCCCATGAAGTGATCACACATCTTAAGACTCTTAAAGGAACGACACTCAACCAGTTTCTAACTTTTAGCTCTTTTTATACTAAGTTAGGGCAGAGGAATAATTACAGAGATCAGCGCTGAGGCACCCGTCTGTCAGAGCATGACGAAGAGCCTCGATAGGTCACATATAGTTTTATATCTGGCACCCCAAAGCAATGGATGTGCTCTACCTCAGTGATTATCAGTAGACTATGTGTCACCATTGTGGTGTCTATCTGTTCGATTGTGTAGTAGTGGGTGTCCATACTTAATCTAAGTGTGCTGTGGCTTCCTAATCAAACCAGTAATATCAGCTGCTCCATTATCTACCCCAGTGCCCCAACTTCAGGTCATTTATGACAACCCTTGGGTCATCTGTCCTTGTACTGTATGTCTATGAGCATTCTTATCCTATTGTAACAAACGAAAACATTAGAACTTTTATTTCACTATAGTATAAATGGGAAAACAGCTATGAGCATATTAATAAAGGTTATTCCTAACATCTTAAAAACATGCATAAAAATAAAGCATTTTTTAACTGAGTTAACTATGGTTCATTGTTTTTCTTTTTTGTATATAAGGCACCCCTCAGTTTTCCATCACTTAGAAATATGGCTAAAGACTTAGAGCCTGTAATATCTGAATTACAGATGGTTGAAAAAAAGTAAAATACTCTTTTTTTAAATTCTTACTATATCTGTGACAGACCAACAAAAAGTAATGCATCATTTTGAGATGGAAAGACGGAAATAATACATGGTAACAGTTTCAAGAAATACAAATCTGAGAAATGTGTAATTAGCCCCACTTTTGCAATAATTGCTGCTGCAAGTGTTCAGCTGGTCTCTACCAGCTTTGCATGTCTTGAGAATTACATTTTGCCCATTGTTCTTTGCAAAATAGTTTAAGCTCAGTCATTAAGAGCATTTGTGAACATCAATGTTTAGGCCACAATTCAGGATGTAGGTCTGTATTTCGACTAGGACTTTCAAACCTTTGAATATGCTTTCATCTAAAGCACTCTGTTACTCTGACTGAATGCTAGAAGGTGATACTCCTCCAGAGTCTCAAGTCTTTTGCAACCTCCAACAGTTTGTACTCCGGATTGTCCTGTTTGCAGCTCCATCCATCGTTTCCATCAGCTCTGTCCACCTTCTCCGTCCCTGCCAATCAAAGGCCATAACCCAGCATGACACCACAACCACCACTATGTTTCACTGTAGTTTTGGTGTGATCAAGGTGATGTGACTGAGCCACAGTTGCCACTGGCTCAGGTGGTAGGAGTTTGTCCTGCAACTGGTGGGTTGCTGGTTAAAGCCCCACTCTGTCTGTCTCAGTTGTTGTGTCCTTGGGCAAGACACTTCACCAGTCTTGCCTGCTGATGGTGGTCAGAGGTCAAATTGTATGACAATATTTCCCCTTTTTATTTCCCCTTTTATTTCCCCTTGCTTTGCTGCCGACACACCCAAATTTCCCCACTGTGGGGAATAAAGGATTTTCTATTCTATTCTTTTCTGTATTAAATACACTTAGTCAATACAAATGTAGACATAGCAACTAATTGTAGCTTTGTAATGTTAAGATCACATGTGATGCAGCCACATAATCAGTAATTCGGAAGCTGAATGGCTATATATGTGTATATATATATATATATATATATATATATATATATATATATATATATATATAGCTCCCCAAAAGTGTGCCATGAAATCTGAATAATTTCTGGTTTACCAATCACTTCCAAACTAAAGACAACACTCCATTCATTTTTTTAAACGTGCTTTATTGCCTGCAAGTGAAAATCCAGTAGCTATTGATATTTTGTTCAAACAAATAAAATCCTCCACCTATGTGGGCACCTCACCCACATTTAACTGATGCTCCAGCAGTTTTTTTTGTGTGTGTTTTCTGCAGCTACATTTTTAAATATTCCTTTCTGATTCTACATTTTTCTATGTTTGCTTCTGGGCACACCTTGTACAACTGTTTGACATGGAGCTTTAGAAGAAGAAAAATATCTCAGTTTCAGTTGCCTGTCTACTCTTTTTCATATTTTTATTTCATGAGACAGCCTTTACCTTCTTACACATCATTATTGAATATGTTGAATATAGCCAGTGAATGCTGTGTAATTCAGTTGGTAAAGGTTAAACATGACAAAAGTTTATAACTGGACCTTACCTGATTTAACTGGATTTTTATATTTCATATTGATTTGCTGCCACGTCTGCTGGGTTGCACCTATAGACACACACTTTTTGCACACACACTCTTCATCATTTTTTTGGACACTGAATAAGCATAGTGTCGAGGATTCAACTTTAATTTTCCGTCTAATCAAACTCACACATCGACTTGGTCTCTGCCATGCTATCTCTATTCTGCAGCAGCAATAGTATTTCTTTTTTACTTAAATATGTGCCGATGTTCTCCATATGCCGTCATCAATATTGCTAATTCCATCGACAAGAAATGAACAATTCTTGGCGTCTTATTTCCTCACGTTGCCATGATGAATCATGTTAACTGCTTTCCATTGATGAGGGCTTCTTATTTATTCGCACTTGTGCTTAGCTCCGGACAACTTTGACTCAAGAGTTGAGTAACCCAAGTGTTACCCCGTGTTCTGAAACTGAAAAACCCTGGGTATGATAGAGTGGAGTAGGTCTACTCAGGGTATATGCTTTCTACTTGGAGCTTGTTAACTCCGCTTCCTGAAACAGGACCCTGCAGAAATTGGGGGGGAAACAAACAATCTAATTCTGAATGCCAAAAAGACAAAAGAGATTGTTGTTGACTTTAGGAAAAATCTGGCAAGTCACACCTCATCAATGACACTGCAGTGGATCAGGTCAGCAGCATCAAATTCCTGGGGGTGCAGATCACCGACACCTTGACCTGGTCCCTCCACACCTCTGCTCCTGTGAAGAAAGCAGAGCAGCGTCTACACTATTTGCGTCGGATGAGAAAAGCAAACCTCTCCCCTCCCATCTTCACCACTTTTTACAGAGGGACAATAGAGAGCATACTGACCAGCTGCATCTCTGTCTGGTGTGGGGCCTGCAACGCCTCAGACTGGAAAGGTGTAGAAAGAGTGGTGAGGACAGCAGAGAGAATCATTGGGATAGCGCTTCCTTCCATCTATGACACTGCTCACAGACGCTGCCTGACCAGGCCTCGATCAATTACAAAAGACTCCTCCCACTCCCACCATGGACTGTTCTCCCTGCTGCCCTCTGGCAAAAGGTTTTGCAGTTTCAAATGCAGAACAATCAGATTCCACAACAGTTTCATCCCCCACATCATATGACTTTTAAATTCCCAATAATCCCCTCTTTCCATACAACACTAGTCCCTTTACGTGGTCACTGTGAACTGTGTTACAGTACATCCAGCCACTACAGATACTTCCACTATTCATATTGTCTTATATATACTGTTTTTTCTGTTCATAATTTTTAAATCTATGTATTTATTGGCCACATTCCTTCCAGTTGTTCTGTTCTTTTATATATATTTTTTTATTCTGTTTTATATTGCATATAGTTATATTTATACCGTTTTTCTGTTTTTAATCGGAGCCCTGCAATGAAATCTCCCTCAATGTACATTTGTGAATGTGCGGCTAATGACAATAAAGTCTAAAGCCTAAGTCTAAGTGTTTTCTGCAAATCTTAAAGAGAGCTTTCTTTCTTTTAACAAATCCTTTAACATTCTTACATACAAATCACATTCAAAATACAAATGCTAACAGTTATCTTGGTGACAGATTTTCGGACCGGAGTTGTGGATCTCTGCAGCTCCTCCAGAGTAGGGCCCTCGACTGCTTCTCTGATTAATGCCCTCCTTGCCCAGCCTGACAGTTTAGATGAATGGCCATGGCTTGACATTTTGGGAAAAAATGGACCGAACTTCACCAGGATTTTATCCTCAAACTGTCAGAGGCTATCACAAAGTTTATGATTTATACGGAGATTAAACTAAAATTTATTAATGACTACCTAATGAAGTAGGTTGGTTGTACTGGATATTATTGAGAGGTGTCAAATTAAAGGGGGTTGAATTCAAAAGCACGCCACACTTTTTGCAAAGAAAAAATCAAAGTAATGCAACCATGGTGCAGAAACTACTACTATGTTTGGAGTTGCACAAAATGTTAAAATAGAGGGAATGTGATTACGTTAGAGGCTCTCTTTATGCTATATTAGTAGCCCATGTCATCCCTTTTTTGGCTTTCAGTCATTCTCCCTTTGGAAGGCTTATCGCGTCACGAAGAGGGCGGACAGCAGTTGTGCGGTCCACGCAGACCAGAGGAGGGTAAGGTTGCTGCCCAAAGCGTGCCGAGTTATTGGATACGTGTTGTTGCTAAGGGCGTGGGTTGCCTTGTGCCACTGATTCCTCCACCAAACCTCCAAAGAAAGAAAACCAGAGAGGAGGAACCCGGGAAGACAAGGGTGCCATCATCAGCTGGTCCAGAGATGCGCCGACAGCTGCCTGATCCGACCTGTGCCGCAGTAATCATAATCTGATAAGCGCTTCTGTCCATCCGCCACTCTGCTGCAGGACGGCACTGAAGGGAGCAAAAATTTCCTGCGGAGAGGTTTAATAAAAATTATACTCAGCTCTTACTTTTCGGAACTGAATCACGTCAGCCGGCTATACCTCAGAGTGCGGAATGAGGAAAGGGAGGACTGACCGATGCGCACTTTCTCTGTCCCGTGATGTGTCCTCCGAGCGGCTGGCGAGTGGCACAGCTTCAACATCCTGGCCTGTAGGCCGGGGAGGATTTGCCTGAGGAACGTACTTTGAAGCGGGAGTCTAATGCAGTGTGGATGAAACTGATTCAGTGAGCACCGACCGGCGATGACATCAGGCTGAAGTGTTGCAGTGAGAGGGTTGCGTTGGCGTGAGGTGGCGCGGAGCAATGCGTGCATCCTCCGATCTGCACGCTTTCAGGGGGAACGAGCTACGTCCTAAACAAATTCAAGACATCGGGCCATTCATCCTGAGCTGAGCTGGCGAACTGCGTCATTTCAAGCGCAGGTAGGCTGCTCCTCGGCCCCTCCTGTATCATGTCGCCGGTAAATCTGACCATCTAACGGGATGAATTCAGCTGACATTTCCAGCACAGATCCGCCTCTAGGATCAACGTTTTCCTCAGCTCCTAACTTGGACTCGGATATTAACGCAAACGCGTGCATGCATGTGTATCAGAATGGGATGGACCACAATGTCAACATCCAGAACGCAGCGCTCCGCGGGGCCAGCGACCCCAGCTCCTACCCGTCCACGGAGTACCAGGGGCTGGCCCGTCGCAGGTTCATCCGGCGGAGTCTGTGGGTGTCGGATCACGATGAGCAGCCGCTGGACACGTCGGAGCTCGTCAGCAGGAGCCCGGTGCTCAACATCGACCTGCGGACTATAGTGGACCGGAGTCGGACCCGGGCTCTGCTTCCAGAGACCTCTAGCACGGAGAGCCAGGTGGGCCTGAAGGACAGTGCCACGGAAAGCGTGAGCGCCGATAATGAGCGGGGGGACAAGGGAGAGACGGGGCCCAAGGCGGACGCGGGTCCGTCAGATGTTACAGGTAAAGCAGGCAGCGACGAGAACGAAGAGGAGCCCGGGATGAAGGCTGTGTCCACCTCACCCGGAGGGCGCTTCCTGAAGTTTGACATTGAGTTGGGGAGAGGGTCCTTCAAGACTGTCTACAAGGGTCTGGACACGGACACCTGGGTCGAGGTAGCCTGGTGTGAACTGCAGGTGGGTTCAGACTCCACTCAAAAAAATCTAGCTGGGGGGGGGACAAACAAGCACTGTAGAGCAGTGCTTGTTTAGGGTTCTGGTCCAAAAAGCTTTTAAACAGGGGCGTTGCTAAATATAAAGCCATAATGGGGCAAAGGATCTCAATAAAATGTATGAATGTATAATGTGTGAAAATGTGTGTAAGACACACATTTTCATTTTTATTTACTCATACTGCTCTGGAGAAACTTGTAAAGGGTCCGCTGCAAATGTTTTAATTTCTCTAATATTACGATTTATAGATTGTTTTATTTTATAAGTTATAACTTTATTTTATTAACTCTTTATTAACTATTAGTTCGCATTTTCCTCAGGACACCATGCTTAGTTTGCAACACTTTATTCCCATTGAGAAATGTAAAATTCTGATTAAAGTATGGCCTCAAAGTTTGGCCATGTACTATATAGAACATTTCCGAGCCATCAGTACTGTGCATAATTAATGAATCTTTTCTTTTTCCTTTCAAATTTCCTGTGCAGCTGGACTTTCATTTGAAAGAATATATACCTTACAATGGTAGTCTTTTGAAGGGGATCTTTAGGCCTTTTCTTATTAAACGGTCACAACCTTTTAATTGAATTTGATCAGGAGCTTTACGGGTGCACAGGTGATACACCCTGGGTTTGGTGAACACAAATGGGTTCAGCAATGCCTGTGGTTTAAAGTTCAAGTAATCCATGTAAATAAGGGCTGCACATAGCAGCGCTCTTTCAGACTTCAGACAATTACACTAACAACCATTCTTATGACGATTCTACTAGGAGATTCAAAAGGAACTTTAATGTTAGTGTGTAGCACAATTAAACTATGTTTGTGACTGGTTCAAACTAGAGATGCAACGATCAATTAGGCATCAAGAGCAGCTGGAGAGACCAATGAATCTAACATGCATATTTTTGAACTGTGGGAGGAAACTGGAGTACCTGGAGAGAACCTGCACATGCACAGATAGAAAAAGAAGAAACTCCATGCAGCAAGACCCCAGGCCAGGGTTGAACTCAGAGTCCTTTTGTTTTAAGGATAATAGTGAAGAAGAAACAACCACGTCATCATTCAGCCTTTTCATTCTTACAATTAATAACAAAATAGTATGTAGCAAAATATGGGGTTGGTTGTCTCCATTGATAATAATGCAAATTCAGTAAATAAGTGTGAATTTTAGGGGGAATAATATTTTTTCCAGATATAAATAATTTTTAGAAATGAATGTCAGACTGATGAACTTTGTATTTAAAATAATAATTTGAAGAAGTGATCATTTTTCTAGATGGTTTGTTACTTTTATACGTGAACAGTGAAATTAAATAAGTTGCAGCCCGAAAAAAGCCACAAAAACAACTGAGAACAGATTCCACATCCCATGACTGTATCTTGACCTAATATGAACACATGTGACAACCAACCTTAGGGAAAAATAAGACCAGACAACAATTCCTAACTGAGCTATTGGCAAAGACTATAAACTATCTACTACATGGTTTTAGGTTGCTTAGATTAAAATCAAAGCTAACACTGATTCTGATTTTTAAAGAACCGATTCTGTCTAAGGTATTTATGCAAAAACAAAATAAGGAATAACTTTTACCCATTAAAATGAGAAAAATGCCTCCGCTCCTCAACGTTTTGTGTGACTGCTGCAAAAATTGATGGACTGCCAGGTCAGATGCATGGAATCAACAGTAGGCGATAGTGTGGCAGTGACAAGTAACATGCCAATTAATCCCAATCTGGCGTAAAATTAAAACAGAATAAAAAAAGCTTAAAATAACATTACCTGAAATGGTAAAATCAATATAATGTGCATATTTACAACTGTAGACTCTTATTTATTTTCGTTTTGCTTAAATGTAATTGTGTATGCTTAAAAATACAATATTTAATATCTCCGATATGCATGCTTTGCATGCTCATTGCAATTGTTTGAAAATGTTCCATGAACATCTTGACTCGCTCTCTGATGGTGTTTTAGAAATGTTTAGGCCAGAGTACAACCTCCGTTGTCTTATAAGTCCTGCCATGTCTCAGACTGTTATTCTCAGATGATGCATGAGAAACAGCTCAGCTGCAGGGGAAAACTGATTAACTGATGAGCAATTAATTTTTTTTTTTTTGGAAAGCATCCCAGTGATGACAGGATTTTTATTAGAAGAGAATAGGCCAAGGATGAAAAGCCTTTCAATCCCTTATATAGGCTTTTCAGTGTCAATGTTGACATTACTTTTCAGCTTTGATTGTATTATAGTTCTTGGACTAAGGTAAAAGCAAACTTCACAACTGCGTAGCAATGTAGGAATGTTTTAG
This sequence comes from Crenichthys baileyi, assembly GCA_036173005.1. Taxonomy (NCBI): domain Eukaryota; kingdom Metazoa; phylum Chordata; class Actinopteri; order Cyprinodontiformes; family Goodeidae; genus Crenichthys; species Crenichthys baileyi. Next base: position 566,436 of record JAHHUM010002614.1, on the reverse strand, counting down.
TAGCAATGTTTTAGTATAAACATTCAATGGAGTTTATAGTAGTTTTATTGCATTAAATATATCTTGCCGTTCTGCTCACGAGTAAAACAAACTGATGTTAGCGGGTTTATTGGTCCTATTTGTCACTCATAGCTTGCCTGTACTTTTAAAACATTGTTACTCTGAAAAGACCTTTAGTTTCCACATCATTACTGCCCATGTTTTTGTGACACTAAAGTTTTATTTCGTTTGGAAGCAAGTAAAAGCAAATAAAACCCTTCTTTCTGCCAGCTGACTGCCAGTGTGTAGCAACAAAAGAAAGAGGGACAGCACTGCATTATATTACTTGGGACTCTCCTCCGCTTTCTTTTGGATGTTATTAAAAGTATGTTAAACATCAAGAATGTTAAGCTAGATATTGTTTCTGGTTTATAAACCATAACCTTTTAAATCCTCGTTGTACCTTGAAAACTGCAATCACCCCATGCCTTTGTCCTAGTTGTTCATGGAAAAAGAAGGTTGTGGTTGAAAAAAACCTGTCACAACCTGCGTTTTCATTTAGCAATGCGGTGTATCTCATCGCATGGTAAACCTACAGCTTCCCCGTAGTGACAGCTTGCTGCATCTCTAATCTCTGTATGCGATAATCTAATGATCAGTTTAGATGATATCCATGTGATATACAGATTAGTGTCTGCAGACAGACGTGCAGACAGCGGCTGCCCTTTCAGGACTTAAAATGTTTTGGCACCCTTAGGAGGTGTATTACAGCTGTTATAGTTTCACCTAAAAAACATCATTAAGCTCAAATTGAGCTACAGCAGTTATTTCTTTCAAGAACACTTTAAAATATGCATGTTGTTGAATTATTTAGCAGGGGTGTGACCTTTGCATGTTTGCGTTAGGCCAGTAAATTTAGAAACTGTTTTCGTCACATTAGAAGAATAAAATGGGGAAAAAGAAATCCAAAACATAACTTTTTTTAAATCAATTTTCTGCACCAAAATGGATAAAAAAAAAACTCCCTCCACCCCACCCCCTTCCCATCTTCTTGCTCTTGCAGAACCCAGATTCATTGTGTCAGGCCCTGGGGAATAGTAACCAAAGATGGAAGAGCCGCTCAATCAGTTTCAGACAGCCTCTAGAATTAAATCCCTGTTACATTGTGCTTATCTGACATCTTCTACTGGCAGCAGCAGAGGACTAGTTTCCAGGGAGGTGAGGATTTTAGCAGGGTCATATATTTGTTAGGAGAATCGGTTAGAGGGGATACCAAGATCATACCATGACGAGTGAACTCATGCTGCACCAGTTATCTGTTGCTTGTAAAATACCATACTAAAACCTCTATTTTATTCTTTTAAAGCTGGTATTAGAGTTTGCATCTTAGATCTTTATGAGAGGCTACAAATATAAGATGTTTGCACAGCTTTTCAGATTTTAATTAGAAAATTCCCCAAAACATGAACACATTGTAAGTCTGCTTTATGCACAATGATCCATTTCGTAGCTGTATATGTACAAAGCATGTCAGTTGCGTTGGATCAGGTTCTCAGGGAGATCAAGTGATGATTCAACCATTCTGTCCCTGGAGATAAGACTGTGCCCTTTAGAGCATATATGTCTGTGTAGCTTAGTCACAGAAAATGTGCTGAGGCATAAATGCTTTTCTTTTACTGTCCATACACTGTGTACATTTCCAGAAGCTTGGAAAATGAGTCAGCCGAAATCACAATTTTTTTAAAGATTTGTGAATCAAAACTGAAGAAGAGAAAAGCAACACAGGCAGCTTGTCTTGATATGCATTTGCTAAATAATAATCTAATATTTGCAGACGAAGGTGCTAGAACAAAATTACCAAATCAGTTTGTGAAATGCAACAATACTGCAGCTTTAAGATCTCCATCTTATACATGCACCATGCTATTTGTTTTGTCACTAAACACCAGTTTAAACCCCCCTGGTATTGTCACATAGATATATTTGGAAAGTATTTCTTGCTGATGCAGCCCCCTGCACCAAGGCACAGAGGAGATAAGGAAAGACTGGGTTCAGCCAAGGATAGCTGTAAATATGTAGAATGTGATTAAAAGTGAAACAGTAGATCATTTTTTGTATGTGCACATTTACTATTTACTTCTTATATTTTGCATTTAAATATAAATGTGTGTACTATATGTTCAGCTAAGTTTAAATTGTGCAAAATCTAAGATCTGATGCTACATCCTGCTTACTGTAGACCTTCTCATTGTAAAGCATCTTTACTATATTGTGTGCAAACTGCCTAAAAAGAGACATAAATATAAAGAAGGCTCTTCAGTAAGAACTTGAGTCACAAAGGAGGCTTCAGAAGCTGCATAATGTAAGATGCATTAGGCAGCACAGGTCACAGTGGGCGCTGAGTGAAATCTGATTCCTCAGCATCAGTCAATAACCAACACCATGTGTCAGTGTATGAACTTACCGTGCACCCCACTCATTTCAAACTACCTTTAACCTCTTTCTATTAGTTATAATGTCCTCAGAAGAACAACAGCATAAAAAATCCAGAAGGCATATAGAAATGTGTGGCAGCACTGCTGACTGGAGAGAAATGTAGAGGGTGTTTGCTGTCAGGTCTTTTACTATTTATACAACAGTTCAGGGAAGGCAGGGGTCAAAATATTGATCCAGTCGAAACAGATTCAGTCAGACCTACAGAACGGAGAAAATTAAAGTTTTAACATCTTTGAAGGTGGATGCACTCACTGCATCAAAGACACGAGATTGTATTGATGCCGTTGAGCTTTGTGGTTATAAAGAAATCTCTTGTTTATTAGCCATGACAGGCGTGACCGTGTCCTGTTTACAGCTTCAAACAAAACACCGAGGCTTTCACTCATGCTTCCTCTGAATACGTGTTGATTCCACTTGTGGGTTTTTGAGCTATTTGGGATCTGTGTGTTTTATAAACAATGCTGAAAAAGAGAGTAAATGGGTCAGAACCCCATGTTTAGCAGCCTCAAAATGCCAAAGCTGTGTTCACTCCAAACACGAGCTTGAGGCAGTTCTGAAGAATCCTCACTCATGCAGAAAACTCAGTACTTCAGTCAGGTTAAAAGTTATTATGATACCTCTGTTAGATCTATACAAAACAATGATAAGCCAGCCTGTTCTCATCTATCCACCACCGCATATCCTTGTTATATCTGAATTTATCAAGCAATATCTGCACATTTACCATGGAAGTTCAGTAATTCAACTTGAAAAGTGCAACTCATGTATTACACTGGTTCCTTACACACAGAGAGATATATTTCTGGAGTTGATTTTAGTTTATTTATTTGATTTTTGCTTATAGCTCATAAAAACCAAAACATTTTGTTTCTCAAGAAATTTGGATATCACATAAGACCAGTATAAAATAATATTGAATACAGAAATGTCAGTGGATTAAATAGTATGACTACATCCTAAGCACTCAATAGTTGGCCGAGCTCCTTTTGCATGAATTCAACCATTGTTGTGTCAGGGGCCTTTTATCTTCCTCATCTCTATAAAGCTTGTCAGCAGAGAAACAGCCGAAGAGCTATAAATTGTCCTAGTGGATGGCTGTGCTGACTTTGGACCTGATAAAACACTGTGGTGTTTGGGTATTGGGCTGCTCCCTCTCCTGGATCAGTTTAGGCCCCTACATCAGATGTGGGGCATATTTCCTCCCCGCCACACTCCTGCCGGTGGCTGTTGTCTCTGCCTGCTGGTGTATTTGTGGTTCTCGGTGTCCGGGGCTGGGTGCGTTGGTGTGTGCTCACTCCTGGTGGCTGCTTGCTGGGGGCTGGGCCCCCTGGCTCTGTCAGGCCTCCGCTTGGGGAGTGATGTGCCCGGGGTCTCGGGTCTCTGGGTCCATTGCTGGATCTGCTCTGGCGTAGACGGCTGCCGGCGGGGCCTGTGGGCTCGTCGCTGCAGCTCCCTGGGGCTTCTTCACTGTGGCTGCTGGGTGGTTCCCCTGGGGCTCTCTTCTGCTCTTCTCTGGGGGGGTTGCGGTAGTCCCAGCGGTGGTACTGTGCTCTGGGGGGCCTTTGGATGTCCTACATGTCTGTCTCAGGGACAGGTCTGTGGCTCCTCACAATCGCTATTGCATATTTTTATGGATAAACCCTAAATACACAAGGTTACTCACACACACAGGCGTTTAGATTCAGGTGTTAACAGATACACAGATGTTCTATATTGAGCCGCAGTTACCACTAGATACATCTTGCATATATTAGTACCGTGCACTTTTTGTTAACAATGCTGCTGTTATATATGTTTCTGCAGGTGTAGGAGCAGCCTTATTGGGTGTTATCTTGTATTCTCGTCACCCTTCTTTCTCTCCTCTATTCTTTTCTCCTTCTCTCCATTTTTCCTTTTTTTGCCCCACTTTTCTCTCTTTCTTGCTCCTTTTCTTTTCTTTTCATTTCCGTCTCCATGTCCATTGCAATTGAAATAATCCCAGAGCAGTTTCTAATAAAGTTTAATTTATAAATATCAAGCGAAGCAGTATAGCATTAGCTGTAATGCTCCGCTTGTGAAATAAATCTGTTGGGCTTCTTCTTGGCATTCAGACAGCAATTCTTTCTGAGTGCTACTCAGAATGCCGGTCAGGACACGGTAAAAAAGAAAAAAAAAAGATAAAATACAGTGGACCGACACCAGCAGATGATATGGTTCCCTAAATCATCACTGGCTGCAGAAACTTCTTGCAATGAGGCTTCTGTGCCTCTCCACTTTTCCAGCAGACTCTAGGTGGAGCACTTGGTAGCACTGTTGTCTGTAGCACTGTTCTGCATGGAGTTTACATGTGCTCCCTGTGCATGCATGGGTTCTCTCCGGGTACTATGGCTTCCTCCCACAGTTTAAAAACATAACTGTTGGATTAAGTGGCCTTTCAATATGTGTACATGGTTGCCTGCCCTGTGTTTTTCTGTGTTGCCCTGTGATGGACTGGCGAGCTGTCCAGGGTGTACTGCCTCTCGCCCGTAAACAGCTGGAGATACGTTCCAGCTTTCCTGTGATCCTGTACTGAAGAAGCGGGTATAGAAAATGGATGGATGGTTGTTTTGATACAAACCTTCTATGAACAGTCAGCTTCTTGACCCTTTGTATCTTTGTGACCCTCCTTGTGCTGGATGTTAGTGAATGGTTTACTCTGGGGTGCTGTAATGAAGAGGTCTTCATTACTTGGACTATCCCTATTTAAGTACTTCATAGCACTTTAATAGCACCTTTGCACTTTATTAAAAGCACTTTATCTAGCACTTTAACAAACACTTTATTTAGCAGTGCACTTTAGGCATGGATTTGCACACAAGTTTTGATTTTTTATTTAATATTTATTGAGTATTTTAGTGATGAGCATGTTGCCTTTTGTTCCAGGCTCTGCACAGCTGCTCCTCATTAAGAAGTGGGGTGGGTATCTGTGAAAGAAGAATTGTTAGTCAGAACAAATAAGGTCTACTGTTTTGAAACTTGAGCAAATGTTTGTGTAAAATCTGTTTAAAAGTGAGTGAAGAAGTGTTGTGCTAAGGAAGTGACTCACCTGTCTTCTCTGTGTCCTCTCCAGGGTGTTTGGACAAATACTTCCCTGGGGGTCCAGACACCATTTATTGGTTCCGGGAGAGACCATGGAAAATGTGGGGGATTTGTGCACTTAGTATTTGTGAGGTTTTATGGTGTTTGGGTGTGTAGGTTTAAAAAATATAAAATATTTATAAAAAGTAATGGGGAATATGTATATATTTGATAAAATGTAGGTTTGAGTTGGAAGTTGTGAGATGTTAAATTCCATGTAGAGAATGGTTTAGTCCTTTTATCAGCTGTGCCTATTTAAGGCTGCAATTGTGTCTTGTTAGGAGGTTTTTTTTGATGCTGTTAGGCTGAATGGTGTGCGCCTGAATAAACTAACTGCTACTTCCACCTTCCTCTGCCTTTGCTATTATTTCTCACTGGCAATCCAACCGTGAAGGCCACCAGGTGACAGGTGCCCAAGTCTAGTCCTTGAGAGCTATTATCCTGCAACTTTTCGATGCGTCCCATCTCCAACACACCTGAATCAAATAGCTGAACCTACAACAGCAGGTCATTGAACTCTTCAAAGGCCTGCTGAGCCATTCATGTGATTCAGGTGTGTTGGTGCAGGGATGCATCCAAAAGATGCAGGATAGTAGCTCTTGAGAACTGGACTTGGGCACCCCTGTAGTTGACCCTAACCTACCATTTCTGTATTTAAAAAAACTTTTTTTAATGGGCTCATATGATATTCTTATTTTCTTTGAATCTGAATTTTAGGTTTTCATTATCTGTAAATCATAGTCATCAAAATATATGGAAATAGACACTTAAAATATTTCACTCTGCATTGAATCTACATAACACATGAATTCCAGTTACTAATACAAATGAGTTTATTAATTATATTCTGAGTTATTGACGCATTAATATAAAATATTATTTAGAGTTTTGGAAAAATAACATATTTCTCTTCATTTACCCCAGGAAAGGAAACTATCTAAAGCCGAGAGGCAGCGTTTCAAAGAGGAGGCAGAGATGCTCAAAGCACTGCAGCACCCCAACATCGTGCGATTTTATGACTTCTGGGAGTCACCAGTAAAAGGGAAGAAGTGCATCGTTCTCGTGACAGAGCTAATGACCTCGGGGACACTAAAGACGTGAGCATCTGTGTAAAAATGATTGATTACTGCATTTCAGAACCTTATGTTTAAATATACATTGCATGCTTGCACAAACATTATGCCACACAGCCCTTGGAGATCTAAACTGCATGATAGGCTCCTAAAAACCGTTCAAGAAATGGTTAAAAAGTTAATTAATCCAACATAGAGTGTAGGAAAAAGAAGCTGTACATTTATATCAAAGCTTAAAATCAAGATTATAGTCTGATGCAAAAAAATTACAGTATCCTTCATGTGTTTAGGGAAGAGCATTTTATCGAAGATTTATTTGTCAAATTCAGACAGCTTTAATAAATTAAAATTTTAACTTTTCACTCACTTTGTTTGGAAAAATATGGTCTTTAAATGATTTGGAAAATCTGTCACTGTGTTAATCTTCTCGCAGGTATCTTAAGCGCTTTAAGGTCATGAAGCCCAAAGTTCTGAGAAGGTGGTGTCGGCAGATTCTAAAAGGCCTCCATTTCCTCCATACAAGGACTCCTCCCATCATCCACAGAGACCTCAAGTGTGACAATATCTTCATCACTGGTCCAACTGGCTCTGTCAAAATAGGAGACCTTGGACTTGCAACACTGAAGAGGGCCTCCTTTGCCAAAAGTGTTATTGGTTAGTCGTGGACTAATTCCTCAGCTAGAAGAACTTTTTTTAATTTAATCCCGCCTTGTCTGTTTGTATTTATGTTGTTTCTAGGGATGCAGCAGAAACAGTCGATTGATAAATGCAGTACTAATTTTGCATAAGAACAGTTTCCTTCATGTCCAAATTGGTGACAAACTAAAAGAAAACAACAAGATGTCAGAAGTAATTTGTTTGTTATTTCATTTATGTTAAACACATGTAATGAACCAAAAAAAAAAAAGATTTTGATTAAGTAATCTCTTCCTTTAGATGTTAAGAAATAAGATAGCACTGGAGGGTGCAGCATTTGCCATGTCTTTTAATGTTTAAGCTGCAGGGGGAGCTTACCTAAGAAATCACAATGACAGCTGCCTGCATTCAATCTCCATGGTAACGGACTCTTACATTGGTTGATGGAAGGGGGCAGTCTCCACTATTTCCATAACTGCTTTAGGTTTAACTCAAATATTCACCACAGCATCAGGATGTAGGAGGGAATGTTAGCTGTCAGCCCCACTTCCAGTATCCTGAAGGTCCTTGATGGAGTACCTGCAGATCAAGCTGGATTCAGAGGTGCTGCTATAGAGCAGGTCAAAAACAAAACCACATGTCTTTGCCTGCAGGTGTACACACCGCAGGTACACAAAGCCCATGACCTTTTAGAGGATCCCATGACTGTTGTTTTATTGTGGCAGGTATTGTGCCTGCTATCATTTGTCCCTTAACTGTGGAAGAGCCACTGCAGATCAACAGAAAGCTGTTTTGAGTAATTAATTCCTGGTAGAAGGTAAGTCTATCCTCATGGCACTTTTCCAAGAACATAGTGCTTCAATATGAACTCAGAGATGACAGAACACCTTGTTAAATGCAACAAAGCTGTAGCCACGAACATTCACCTAACTCTTTCTGTTGAGATTAACTATTTATTTCAAGATGCTCGCTGAAATGTAAGGCGTTGCTCTCAATAACCAGCACAATAACACTAATGTAAATTGAAATATTTAAAAACAAGTGTTAAATCCCTGCAAAATAAACATATAACAGCTACATTATAAGAGAATATGATAATGAGCACACAACTTATAAACTCTGTTCATTTTTTTTAATTTGTCACCTGTTTATACATCTAGAACATAGAGAGCATTGTTGTTATCCATTCAAAGCTTCAGAGTTAACCATGTTTGTCAATTTTGCATTGCACCTTTCTGATGAGACTGTAACTGATCATATATTTAGATAGATGTAGATAAAGAAACACTACTAGTCCCATTATACCTTCAAATAATCATGTGGAATATTGACACATTTTACATAGAAGTATTCAGATGGCTGTTGCGCTCTTACAGACATTTGTTTGATCTGTTTAAAGTCCAAATTGTTTGTTGGAAAAGGTAAGTTGCCCATTGGTTAAAGCTTTGTTCAGGAAACTACTTTCTACGATTTGCTCTCAGTTATGTTTACAAAAATAGAACATAGTTAACTAGATTCAACAGGGAAACAGAATGTGAGTGATTAACATTAATTACTAATATTTAGCATGCATGCTGATTTTTCTGCTGCATTTGAACACCGATAGCATCATCTGAATGTATATACCTAATTTGCTGCCCTCTCCTACATAAATTTACAAGGTACTCCGGAGTTTATGGCCCCAGAGATGTACGAAGAGCACTATGATGAGGCTGTGGATGTCTATGCTTTTGGAATGTGTATGCTGGAGATGGCCACCTCAGAGTATCCTTACTCTGAGTGTCAGAATGCTGCACAGATCTACCGCAAAGTTACAAGTGTAAGTTGATGTTTGGGGATGCAGGTACTAACCCTTCTTATCAAAACATATCGAACTGAATAGTTTTTCTTTATGGGATTTGAACTGAATATTGGAATAGAATAGAATAGAACAGAACAGAATATAATAGAATAGAATAGAATAGACTTAGCTATCATTGTACATACTAGTACAATGACATTACATTTGTTCCTGTCAAGGTGTTGGTCTTTATTATTGGGTAACTTTGATGGCAAACAATTACTCTCATTATGTTGTCACTGTTGTTTCATTGTTTTTCTACCTGTCATTGGTAGATGAAGAATGTGAGCTAAAAATGCTAAATGTTACATTTCCTCTGCTGGTAGAATCACCTATGTTTGCAAAAATGCAAAGTGCATACTAAAATGTGAAATGTAACTGAAGATTTTTTTGTGGACATATAAATTTATCAAACCTAATATAACTAGTGTATAAGCTGATTAATAAGCACAAACAGTAGGTCGACAACTGTATAGGAAAGTTTTAGAGCTGGAAAATGGAGAATGAACTTTAAGCAAACCACCTTTGGTCAGTTAGCTCTGACCACCTCTGAGTCACCATGGTAAACCTGATAAGAGAGCTCCTTAGTTTGGTCCTGAATCAGACTATCATGTCACCTCTCTCTGAAAACCGAATTTGGTCCTACACCCATCTCTGAAGTTGCCGAAGGGGACACTGTGGTTGTCTGGCAGGGAAGGTCACCCTTAGACTGGTTGGCCATTCCTCTCGTAGCACAGACCTCTTAGTGTCTCTGTGATTTCCTCAATTGGACATCGGAACCAAACTGTAAATAGTAAGAAAAGTAATCTTGCTAGGTGTGCATGGTTTCGTCTCTAACACAAGTGTATAAAGAAAAGCCAGCAAATTTCAATTTAATTTAATGTATTCATATAGTACCAATTCACACCAAATGGTGTCACAAGTCAGAAAGATTCAAAGTGATCTACATTTTCGTAAATCGTACATCAATGCCACGATGAAGACATCTTGAAAAGTCTTGTGTGTACATGTAAAAAGTCTGATTTCTAAGTGCCCATAATGCTAAACTGAAAAGTTGCAAGTAGATCTTCTTTTACCTGCTGCGCTCCATATTTCTTTAAGCCTTAAACTGCAGACATCTGGGGGAAGCTGTGTTTTTGAGAGAAATTAATGCTTTTTTGACACAGCTGTCTGAGTTTGCTTCCAATCATGATCTACAGTAATTGCTCCTGTTATAAATTTGTTTGCTAGTGAGTTGAAACATGCTGGTTTTCTTTCCAGGGGGTGAAACCTGCCAGCTACAGCAAAGTCAGTGACCCAGAAATTAAAGAAATTATTGGGGAGTGTATCTGCCACAGATGGGAGGAAAGGTAAGTTACCCAGGACCTTTGACTTGATCTGAGACACATTCCTAATGTGGCAGTGGGGGCTGTTCATGTTGCATTTTGTTTCTGCTCTGGCGGTGTGACGTTAATGTCCATATTTGGGTCTGATCTTACTCAAGAGCATGAGTTGTCACTGTAAAGACCTGTTGTGCAGAGCAGTAATTGATGTTTGTATATTTTCTGCAGGTACTCCATCAAAGACCTTCTGAATCATGCATATTTTGCAGAAGACACAGGAGTCAGGGTTGAGCTAAATGAGGAGGATGATGGAAAAAAATCAACCATCGCTTTAAAGCTGTGGGTTGAAGATCCTAAAAAGCTAAAGGGGAAGTATAAGGACACTGGTGCCATTGAGTTCACCTTCGATTTGGAGAAGGAAGTCCCAGAAGTAGTTGCTCAAGAAATGGTAAAATAACTGACATTTAGTAATTTTTTTGCAAATACATATAGTACGGTGGTGCTTTGTATGGTTCATGACAAAAATATATTTATGTTTAGTGTACATGGTGTTCACTTGATCCTTTAAGTATTTCATTTGAGCTTTAACAAGTGTCTCACCTGTTTTTGTAGGTGGAGTCAGGATTTTTCTTGGAATGTGATGTAAAGATAGTTGGGAAGTCTATTAGAGACCGTGTGGCTCTTATAAAATGGAGAAGGGCAAGGACTGGTTCACCAAATGGAAACAGTGAAGTGAAGAAGTTGCAACAGAACCTTCTGCAGGTCCCTGGTACTGGTCCACCTGAGGAAACCATATTTACCACTGCAGATTGTGAGGACCAAGAGACTCTGATCTGCACTTTTCCTATCATCACATCTGTCACATGTAAGAAGCTGAAAGAAAACCTACACCTCCAGTGATTGCACTAATATTAATACCCTTTGAACTTGTTCACACTTTATCACGTGGTTACAACCATGAGCTTTAATATATATTTACTTTTGATTTTATGTAACAGACCAACACAAACTAGTGTATGATCTTAAAATGAAGGGGAAATGACAAATAGCTTTCAAAAATGTTCACAAATAACTTTTCTGTTCAGCCTCTTCTGAGTCACTTTGTAGAACCTTTTTCTGCAGTTAAAGATACATGTTTATACCAGCCTTGCACATCTAGAACCTGAATTTATTCCCAATTCTTTGCAAAATAGCTCAAGCTTAATGTAGAGCATCTCTGAACATCAATTTTAAAGCCTTGACATAGATTCTCTATTGAATTTAGATCTAGACATTGACTGGGCCATTCTAACACATTAATCTGCTTTTATTTCTACTATTTCATTTGTTTCTCCAGCAGTATGTTTAGGTTTCTTGTCTACTTGAATTTAAACCCCCAGCCCAGGCCTTTTGGAGTCTCTAACATGTTTTCTGTCAGGATCGTCCTGTATTTAGCTCCATCCATCTTCCTACCAACTTTGACCAGCCTCCCCGTACCTACTAATAAAAATCATTCCCACAGTATCATAATGCCACCACCGTGGGGATGATGTTTTTAAGGTGATGTAGTGTGTTAGATTTGTGTATTTAGTATGAAGTTCAAAGTTCAATTTTGGTCTCAGCTGGACAGAGCACATCCTTCCACATGTTTACTGTGTCCCCTACATGGCTTGTGACAAACCTTAAATGGGACATGTTATGACCTTTTAACAAATAAAATGGTGTATCATAAAATCCCAATAAAATATGGGAAAGTTTGTCCTTTTAGTGTGATAAAACATGAAAATAAATATTTTTCAAGGCACCATAATAATACTATGTATCACACAACCTCATTCTGTGGTATTAAGTGTGGCAGATGAGAAAACTCACATAGCTTGAAATTAAACACAATGTCTTAAAATGACCAAACTAAACCTGAAGCAGAAAAAGAAAAACATGACTCTAGTGCTGTGAAACCAAATTAAAGCAATCAGACACCATGACCCAGAATTTAAAATTCAATTACAGCCTCATTCTGCCCTTTATTACTATCTATTCTTCCTACAGAGGCTTTTTATGGTGAATTACAGTGTTTCATTCTCTCTGTTGTTACAGCTGATAGTGGAATGAGCTCCAACATGCAATTAGACGATCTAAGCAATCAGCAAAATGGCCCCTACCAGTCACTTTCAGAACCCATTTCTACTGCACAGATGCTCTACAGTCCTCCTTCACAAACTGACTCCCAGCTGCACCAAGGACCCTACCAGCAATCTGCAGGACAGGTCTCACATGAAAATAACGTCCAACCAACCAGACAGCTAAACCAGGCAGCCTATCAGCAACCCACAGCAGGTCAGCCGCAGCCTGGGGCCTTCCAACAGCCTGCAGCACAACTGCACCAGGCGCCTTGTCAGTGTCAAACAGTGAGTACTTGCAGTTATATTTTTACTATATATCCTTTTAGGTAATATTTTCTGCAAAAAACTAATGTTTAATCTTCTTTTCTGAACTGACTCCTGATCAGCGCCACTACAGCGACCCTTTTGTATTTCACGAGAACCTGCTCGCCACTGAGAGCACAACATATCTTAGGCGTGGCAGTGCTCCCACAGTTGAGATGTTACAGTGCAGGACACACTCCCTCTCTAAGACAAAGAATCAATGTCTGTTGCAGGATCTGTCCTCATCTGATGGTTCACAGAGTCCAGTGCATGCTGCAGAGTACCTATCCTCAAACGGTGCCCAGAATCCCTCATTATTATTATCTCCTTTCTTGCCTCCACATCAGCTTTCTCTCCGTGACTCAGCAGGTCATTCAAATTCACCTCACCGTCCCCTGAATTTACAACCTCCCTCAGCACACCGTCTTAGTGTGCCCCGCAGCCCACAGCATCATTACCGCCGCCATGAGTGCAAAGCTTGCATGTCTCTCCTCTTTAAAGACAAGATGAAAGAAGGCGAATCAGTGGGGCACCTGCACAGACACACTTCCAGACCATCCACTTCAGATGCAGCTATTTCTTTTCAGTTGTTAAGGTCTTCACGGGCCACATTACCTCATGCTTTGGGCTCACCTACTACACCATCACCAAACAGCGAGTCAAGCAAGGCCACCTCCCCTTCATATCATTCCACACCCTCATCAATCATGTTTCCACTGAGTTTATATGAAGATGGAGAACTCAGCCTTCTCAACTACTGTCTTCATCACATTGTCAGTCGCAGAACTAGCTCTCCCACTCTGCCTGATAGAGGAGGTGTAAATCACCCACTCCAGAGCCACATTGGCGAGACGAATTCTACGATAACTGAACATAAAGCCAAAAGTCAGAGCCTGGAAGCCCCTCTTCCAAGCTTTGACAAGAACTTGGTGCTGTCATCACTTCGCAGCGAAGGCAGAGCAGATCACATGGTATGTTAGAGAAGGAGGCTTTATGTAGGTTGAATCCGACATAGCTGCATCCGTCAGTATCCTTCCTGATTCCACCAGCAGCTTTGGTCCTATTAACAACCAGTTTTCTGCTGCTGCTTAAGACACAACAATAACTCAGTTCTGTGGTCCTCTTACAGTGAAGTTAACCAGTGCTGCAACTTCCCTCTCTTCACTTAACTTCCTATAGAAAACATGCAACCTGTCCAACCCCTAAAAACATTCATTAGTTTCATGCTGTTGGCAGCTGCTGCTTAGACACACTAAATCTCTTTCATGATGTCCAGATAGAAAAATCATATTTCCGAAAAAGTTCCATTAAATATGGTCTCTTGATTGTATTTCTGACAGACGGTTTCTGCTCCAACTACACCAGTACCCCCTGTGCAGCAGAGTAGACAAACATCACAGAGTTTCCAAGCCGCAGCCCCAACTCCGCAGACACAACTTACTGTCCAGTCCAACCAGGAGCAGGTATTGCACGCAGCAAACCCTGAATGACCACTGGACACATCTGAAGAGTGAGATAGAAAGAGCTAAATCTGCCATTTAATAGAAGCAATATCAGCTATAACAATTGGCCACAATAATGTTACCACTTACCCAAAATTGAAGGTAACCTGTCTGTGCCTCCAGAACCGCTCTGATCAGTCAAGGGATCCATGAACAACATCTTGCAGTGTTCTAGAGTGTTATTTATTCATTTGACCCTGTGATTGCAGGGAGTCTGGACACGACTTTAACATTTTAAGCTCCTTTGAAATCATGCCTTCTGTCTGTGATCAACACGTGTCCTCTGACTACCTCTGACTACCTCATAGAGGCGTAGTACGCAGCTAAAAAAGCTCATTTTATAGCTGGCATTCAGGGAAGTTTGCTCTCATTAACTACAAAATATGCAGCAACCAAGGTTTAGCTCTAAATAGTGCATACACACTATAGTTAAAATATAAAAATGTGTTTTTCCTTTTGCTGTACAGGTCGTTATTGTTGTGTATGTGCTCTGCATGCACCAGTTTGCATGAAAAACTCTATTCATGTGGTCTGTGTTTGTTTCCCATTTCTCTCCTCTCCTTGTAGTGTCATCTCCAACCAGCTGCCGCCCCATCTCAGGTAGACTAGCACACTGCAAAACACACAGAATAACAGTTTTAAAATTAGTTGGCCCAGTAGCTCACCTGTTCCAGTGTGGGATATTTCAAGCCCTGGAGCTTATTGGTTTAAAACCTCTCCAGCAGATAATAACCCTTGAAAAAAATATTTGCAGCGTCTGTCTCCACCATGCCGTTACCAGTTCAGTAATGGGCTAATACAGCTCCAGTGCCCTTTACAATTATTTGCGCTCCTGGTAAAGATGTGTAAAAACTTTCGAATAAATGTACTTTCCATTGAAGTAGCATTTTCTCCCATTCAAAATATATGAAAAATCCACTTTTAATTTCGGTATATTAATTCAGTGGAGGAAAACAAAAACGTTTAACAGTTTCACAAATATAGCATTTGTAAAATGAAAGTAACTGAACCATTCTTGAAATTTATTAGGTTGATGGCTATGTTGAGGATTTTTTTTTTTTGCAAAGGTATAATTATGACCTCATATAGAGTTATTTCTGCTGCCTACTCTTTAAAATGTGAAACACGAGAATGATTAAAGAACGACAGATATTTATCCAAGAACAGATTTGGGGCAGATGCAGGGCAGGATTTTTACTGACAAATTAAAATCTTCTTGAAATAGAGAATGCTGGGTACAATGCAATATATTGTATCTTTTATGACTCTTTTTTTGTTTTAACTTTACTGTCATATTGAATAGGAGCAAAAAACATCCTGTGATTTGTACTTAAAAGCAGACCCATTCAATAAACTTGTCTTACAGCAAGCATTTTCAAAGAAAGAGTTACTCATATCATATTCCTGCTGCAAAGAATGGACTGAAAATATCTTCCCAGGCAAAGAAAAAGAACATTATTGACCCCAAAAATGTAGGAAAGTGTATACCTATCTTGTAATTATATAGACTTCAGAGACACTTTTTAATATTTTCACTGTTTCTTCAAAAATCAGACTACTTTGTTCCTTTTGTTTTAGCCATAAGTGCTTAATTTATTGTTGGGCATGTAAAAATAAAAAACAATTCTTAGTAAAAATGATTTTTGCAGTTTTAACTTTGAAAAAAGTGGCCATAAGTACTTTTAGCCTGACGACTTTGGCCAACATGGCAAAGACTTCGGACACCAATGAATTAAATTGAAAGCTGGAACTGTGACAAAAATGGTTGGACGACGATTCAAGTTTCAAATTTATCTCGCAACCACACAGAGTGAGGAGGGTGGTAAGGGATTTAAAAAAATCTCCCAGCTCACTTTTAGAGAACTGAAGCAATGTCAATAAAAAATGTATGTATTTTAGATTTTTTTACACAATTTGTGACCTCTGAACATGCAATGAGTTGTAAACCTCAACTGAGCAATACTGATTCCTCTTATTCTTTTTTGAATAACATGAGAGGTTTCCTAACAGAAAAAAAACATTATATGGACATAATATTGAAAACAACAGTGTCCAAAAACTTTTAAAATTACTTTACCTTTCTAATTCAAAAATAATATTTCTACATAAAGAGAAAAGAACATTTGATTTCCTTCCTTAGCTGTTTTCTACTGACCAGCCTTCATCTCATCTGAGTCCTCCTGATACCTCTGGCAGTTTTCCACTCTGCAGCGCTCCTCCCCCTCTCCTGCCCCTGCCCATCAGCACACAGGTGTGTTGTGGTAGAATTAGAAACATAGGTATAAACCAGAAAAAAAGAAAATCATAATGTAACACACATAACATTGCAGTACTGCAGTAAAACCCAAGCTACCTGTGTGAATGTTGTATGTACAGACTCGCTGTCTTTGTTCATTTTATTTCATTTTCCCTTTTTCTTTCCTAGTTTCCCTCTCCATATCCTGTCGTTCACATGCCCGCTCCCTTTTCCCCGGTTTCTCTGCCATCCACCTACAGCAGCAGCGACGCTGCTATGTCTGCCTCTTACTACTCGCCTTCACCCCACCTACCCTCCCTTCCTCTCACCCCCCACACAGCACTGACATCTGTACCTTCTCTTGGCACCCCTCAGACTCCCATGTCCACTCCTCAAAATATGTCCAGTCTGGCACTCCCTTTTCCTCATCTGATAATAGCCAAGTCCCCTGGGATGCCACAGCAGCAGGGTGGCACGTCCACATCTCAGCACCACACCAGTAGCCTCCATTCCACCCATCCCTTAACTTTCTCTCAGGTACAACCTACCCCATTCCCTGCCCCCCACCCTGAGCAGGAACTGGCTGACCAGCCTGTCCAGGTGAATATTTGACACCGTTCTCACTGTATTGGCTCGGTCTTGAGAAATCTGTAACACTAAGGTGGTGTTTGTACTGTTGGTTGTAATGCATGCAGGGCATGCCCTAAGAGATTCAGAAGAAAGCAAATTAAATTGTTGTCCACTTTCCTAAATGGGATGTTTTTTTGTTTATCTCATAGGTGAGTGCTCCGCATGGGACCCTGGGAGATGTTCAGCTTTTGGAAACAGTCCCCCCTGTCTTGCCCATTGGACAGACTCCAATCTGGGGAAGCAGAATAGACACAGAATCTACTGCAGCTGCAGCTTGTCCAGTCCCAGCTCCCGCCTCAATTTCCGTCTCTACTAAGGTTCGGTATGAAGCTAAAGCCCCTGTACAAGCTTTAGTCCCAGGGTCAGCTCAGGCTGCAGCAGCACCTCAGACTCCGACACAAACTCCAAAAACATTGCAAACTACGGCCTCAGCCCAACTTCAAGCACCAGTATCTGCATCGAGTTTAACTGTAGAGCTCACATTGGTTTCTTCTGTGAGCTCAGGTGCACCGCAAATCTCCACCCCAGAGGTGGTCACAGACCCAGCTCCTGTCACTTTGTCAGCACCGGCTCAGGCTGCAGCTTCTGCTATAGCTTCAGTTCTGCAGCCCGTTGGCAGCCACAAAACAGTCCCAGTGTCTGAATGTGCCAGCCTGGCTACAGCTCAGCAGCATGTAGAGACATCATCTGTTCCTGGGAGCTTTCAGCAGGAAACCTGTGTAGAGGTAGGAATACATACATGCTCCCTTCCTTCCTTGCTTCCTTGTTTTTGTGTCTTTCCTGCTTTCTTCCTACCTCTATAGGTTTCATATGTAAAGCCAGCCCGCTTTAGATATAGCTGCATTTAATTCATTGTCAACAATTCATAGTGAAAAATTCTTAGTATGCAATTTAAAATTACCATGAAAAATTGAGAAAGTGGAGTCAGAAAAGTGTGGAGTTTTCACATGAACAATAATTGTACTATTTTTGCCCCTTTATTGACTGAAAAGCAGGGTCTGTGCTAGAAAACCAACCCACTAAATAAACAGTATTATGTCTAATAAGAAAAGTAAAATATCTATGAAGTTATCCCAGTTATTTGCTAATGGCTAGAAAAATAATATTTTTCTCTTCAACTTGCTAAGAGACATTTTTGTTTAAAGGAAATCCACAATAGAATCAATCTTCACATTTTTAAGTTGTTTGTTGCATAATACTTAAAAATAATGCCACAAATGCATCATTAAAAGCCCAAAATTCAAATTAAAAGCCAAAAATTCATGCCATTGATTAGTATAAACTTGTGAGTAATATTTTACAGCTAGTGAAGCACAGTTTTTTTGTTTCATTTTTCAGGATGTTCTCCGTGACAGAGCGATATCGCTATCCAGTTATACCTACGACAGGTGTGTGCCATGTCCGTTTGGTTGAATGTGTTTATGTAAAACATGACACCATCCAGGAGGGGTGAGTTTTTCATTCATACATGTTTTCTTTGTATAGTCTTAACTCTGATGTAGCGTCGGGCAGGGAAACAAGTGATGGTTATGAAAGCTTAGCAAGTGGGAGCAAAGGGGACATGAAACCCAGGAAACATCACCGCAAGTCTGCTCGCACACGTTCCAGGCAAGAAAGGACCAGCAAACCCAAACTGAGCATGCTCAATGTAAGTCATAGTATAATTTATGAAAACAACAAAAATCTTCAAACCAATAAAATGTAATGTCTTTAAAAGAAAGTGTAATTGTTCTCCTTATAGGTCTGCAACACTGGTGATAAAATGGTTGAATGTCAGCTGGAGACTCACAACCACAAAATGGTAACATTTAAGTTTGACCTGGATGGAGATGCTCCTGAGGAAATCGCTACCTACATGGTCAGTTTAGTTCATTTGAATTTAATGTTTTCTGGCTGTTTTTTAGGCTATAAAATATTTAAAACCAAATGCCTCTAGGTGGAGAATGGCTTTATCCTTCCGCTAGAAAAGGAGATCTTCATTGATCAGCTGAAGGATATTATGGACAAAGCAGAAGACATGCTGCATGAAGACATGGGGGATGAAAAAGACACAACGTTGAGCTGTAGTCCTCTGCAGGGCCAGATGTCCGAGGTAGGAGAGGTAGGAAAGGTATTTGTTACATATTTGCACAAATACATGGGTGTATGTTGAAATGGAAGTGTAACGAGCAAATCTCACGTCTGTAAATCTTTTTTGTAGGGTCAGCAGCCAGGGGCGCCGCAGCCTGTATATCAGCAGAATGGTAACATCACATGTTCTTAAAAGTCACATTCAAATCTACATTATATTCCTTTTCTATTCACACAGATGTGTGTGAGCATTTCTGGTTCTTTTCTTCTTTGGACTGCAGTTCTTCACACAGGAAAGAGATGGTTCATCATCTGCCCGGTGGAGGAGACACCTCCCTGCGTTCAGGACACTCCATCTGATGGGACAGCAACGCAGTCACCTGGGAGCTCAGCCAACACCCAGCCTGCTGACAGCACCACTGCAAGGCCCTCCAGAGGTGACTGTTTCTGCATGACAAAGTCAACATGAAGTCTGGTAGCCACCTGGTACAATAGCACTCCCTAGAGGCACCAGAATGACATCCTTTAAGGATTAATGTATATGTAGAAAATTATTTTACATTATTTGGCTTCCCCTGTGCTTCCATCTGTGCTGCCTCATCAGATTTTCCTACCGTAGCGCATCTAGAAAGCTATATCTATCTGTCGGCGCGACCCTTCAAAAGCTGCTTCTGTCATGTTTACATGGCAAAAACCATAACGTTTAGAGTTGATGTTAAATATAATCATCGGAAAACATTCTTCAAGTAACAGGAATAGAATATCCTTCCTGTTTAATATGCGTGTGTAGATGAACTAAATTCCTTCATCAGAATATCTAACTTGAAGAAGAATGAAAGAATAAAACTTTATCAGACACGCTGATACTGCAAATAAAATAAATTGATCTACAAATACAGGTTATTGCTGCAAGCACTTTGTACATAAACAAGTTGTGTGACAGTCTATATCTGGCACAGTTAAAATGTGCCCACCGACCGCATAGGTCACACTGCACCTGAAAAGATAAGGTAACAGATACAGAATAATCAATACTCAAAAAATAGAAATGAAGTATAATTATGAGCACACACTAGCCCACAAAATAGACCGTGTTTGTCGTGATTCACGTGGTTGACGCTAAACAATGGCCGTGGTTTACATAATAATAACAATATTACAGACATCAAACTAAAGTCATTTACAAATAGGATATAAGCTCACTGTCACGTAAACTTAAAACGGGAAGTAACACAAAAACTTTAAGAAAACACGACAAAATAAATTAAATAAGTCTAACCGTAACCTTTGACGAAATTAAACTTTCACAGCTAAGACACCTTGATGAGAGGGCTTTCAGGTAAGCGACCTGTGACGTATCATCGCTGTGGACGGATTGTTTTGCAGGTTTAGACTAGACTCAAACAAGGATTGGCTCTAAATTCAAAGAGAAAACCAAAGAAGCCATAAATGTGTGAAAGAATGTGTAAAAGGAAACATGTTAACACTATTACAGAAAGAAACTGTCATATTTATAGACTAAAAAGGTGGCCAAAAGCTTGCATTAAAACAGTTAAAAAAAAAAACTTTCCCGATCATTGTAAAAAAAAAAACGTCTACCTGCGTTTTTCTAAATTATTTCAAACTTTTTTTTCGTTCTTTTTCTAGAAGAGGGGTCATCTTCCACAATGTCTGGTGGAAGTGGAGGGTTCACTCATGAGGTTTATGGTTTCTACAGTCCTCCAGTAACATCCAACACTGACCCCCTCCTTTTGGCAACCCTGTCTCCTCCTGTGTCTGCACCCCCTACTCTTCAATCAGTGTCTGCAGTGGAGCCTGCAGGTAGTTCTCTGCAGCCTAGCTTGCTTGCAGCCAACGCAGCCAGAGCTCAAACATTTCCCCCATCATTACCCCACACTTCATACCCATTGGAGAATTCACAGGGATCTCCTCTTGGATCTCTTTCCCCTACCCATGCAGCTCAGAAAATCCTCGATTTGGCTCAGTCAGTGTCTATTTCTGATGAGGTGCCCTGCTGTCCTCTCGTCATGCCCCTATCTTTGGATGTGAACCCTCCACTGGGCAGGTCACCTCTGATGCCTCTACCTCTCCAGGAGCTGGGTGCCACCAAAGAGCCACCGTCTGCCTCCTATGCTCCTGCTGCACGCAGCGAGCTGCCACAGCAGCCTGTGGTTCTCCACCAGCCTTTTTCTGCTGTGGGAGGCTCCAAAGTGTCCTCGCTGCCCCAGAGCCCGGCGCCATCCCAACATGCCGCTGGACCTAGCGAGTCTGATGGCGAAGGACGGGTTGGTCGTGGAGGTTTTGTTGATAGCACGATTAAAACGCTGGATGAAAAACTGAGGAACCTGCTCTACCAGGAATACGCTCCCATGTATCCATCAGGCAGTGTTGCAGAGACACCAGGATCGGGGACAGAGTACATCCAGTTTCCTCCTGGCCCGGACAGTGCCACTGGAGGGTCTGGAAACAGCACCCCGGGGCCAATAGGGGAGGGACGCTACAGGGCAGGAGAACAGCTCGTAAGTACAATGAAAGACCCTTTGTTCTTTAAAAAGGTGAAGAAACATTTTTGTTGCTGATTTTGTTAAATGTTACAAAAATGTTAAATGGTTTCTAGTTTGACTCTTTCTTGCTTTATTCTCCTCACGTTTCATTTTAATGTATCTTTTCGTCAGCCTCAAATTCCTGAGAGAATGGACAGCCTGAGCACGCTGAGTGACTCAGCTGTTTGCAGTGCGTACAACTAATCTGTCTATAACTTGAACCAAATTCTGAGATTGTCCATTTTTTTACAAAATTTAACATGTTAGTTTGTTGTACTCAGTGTTTTGTTAACTGTCCTACAGCTTCTTTGTCAAGACGACAGGTTCCTCACTCTGTGTCCTGCACTGGAACTCGAGGTCGATTTAAGGTATTAAAGGTTTCTGTTTTAATTTATTTCAATGTCAGTATTTTCTTTGTTAGTGGTTATTGTATGCAAAGTTTTCATAATTTATACACGCATATTTAATCTTTGTGTAAAATACATTATTGTCAGATTAAAATGTGATGTTTTAGAGTTCACACAATACTTAAAATCTCGATCTTAATACACAGCTATGAATGTTTTAAGATAATTATATTTCAGACTTATTTTCTCAACATACTGTTTATCCCTTATTTTCCAAGCACATTTTAAAGTAATTCTTTTTGAAGAGAAAGTACATAGAATACATTTATATTACAGTGTTTAAATGCACACTGTTAACATATACATTTATTGTGAAGAGATTTATATTAGTTATACACTAGGTATCTCCCATTATTCTTTTTGGCACACTTATGGGATCCTGATTACGTGATGAAATGGGGGAGCACCCCTTCCCAACACCGTCCCACTCATTTTACTCAGATGTGAACCTATAATCCACACACTACTACATGCCATGCCATGGTAGTTTGCAGGTTTAAAGGGTCTCTTTTAGATCAGCAACTATAAAGTTTAAACCTTTGTGTATATATTTTCTTTTACCAGTATTTGCTGTCTCAGTTATTTGCTGATTTAATTAACCTAATTAAGAAACTTACAGCTAGGAGCATGACATCTGCCACATACTGCTCACATGTCTAAAGCCTACATCCTTCATCTTGATGCAATACTCACAATACTTTAAATACAAAGTTTTCTTTAGTAGATCAGATTTTCTTGTGTCAAGAAATGGTGCAAAAAAACACAAGTTTGCTCCATTGTTCAGATTCCCTATGCTCACACATGTACTGTTTACTTTTGCTATTGCTTTTATAAAAATGGTCATAATATATGAGAAATATGCCATTTCTATTCTGTAGCCATTTTATAGGCAGGAGACCAAGTCAAAGGTTTCAAAGTGTTCAGATGTCCACAGAATGTAGCTATAAAGGTGATAAATATCAAATGAATAGCTGTGAAACTTTTTGAACTAAATAAAATAATGTATCAATGCATTTGTGTCTGTATCTTTGTGTAACCAAGAATGTATGAGTCCCTGTGAACAAAATGACAAATGTGATACATTTTCCATTCTCGCCAAACATATTCATGTCTTTATTTAAAAATGATCAAAATATTTGTAAGTTTTTCAAGACAAAAAGATATCAGAATTGATAATATCAGATTTATCCCCTGACTCAGCTGAAACTAAATTACCTACTTTTCTTTTAATGTAGGGTTTGATGTTACAGATGCTTCAGAATGTTTTATGAATCTCCCTTCCTTGTTTTGCCAGATCATCTCTGTTCCTCCTGAAGTGGCAAACAGAAGAGATGTGAAGCAGAGAAGCTGGAGCAGCGCAGCCTCCCCCGCCCACCCTGGTGGATACAGCGCGGACCAGGTTCAGATGGAAGCCTTGGCTACCTCCACCACCATTGGACGATTCTCCGTAGTGAGCACAGAAGATGACATTACTCAGAGGACGCGCTGCAGCCGCTACTCTGCCCCGCCTGATTTCTACCTAGGCACTCCTCCACCCATGGGTAAGAGCAGGTCCCTGGCTCACATTCAGACCTCAAACTCTGTCCCTGTGGATGTCACAGTCCATGCTCTCTTCCTTTCTGCAGACTCAGGGGCGGAGAGCAGCCCTGCCAAGCTGGCTCCTGCCACTCCCTCCCAGCACTCTCGCTCTGAGCGCAGAGGTAGTGACCTCATGAAAAGGGCAGTGGCCTTTCTCCGTCGCACTGGCCGCAGCAGCAGTGTGCAGAGCTCTGACTCACCGAGTAGACATGGAGGTGTACCTGGCTCAACCTATGCCAGCAGCGACAATGACTCAGAGATGGAGGACTCAGATATAAAGAGGGAACTACAGAGACTCAGGGAGAAGTACGATTTTCTTTCTTCGTTGTGTGCAATGCCTTGCAAAAATACTGAACTTTGTGGTGCAACCACAAACTTTGTATCGTATGGGGATTTTACGTATATAATAGACCAACACAAAGTAGTGAATAATTGTGAAGTGTAACAACAACTATACATGATATTTGAAATTGCCCAATACTTTTTGCAAAATAGCTCAAGCTCAGACTGGATGGAGAGTGTCTGTCAACATCAGCTTTCAAGCCTCACAGGTTCTCAGTTGGATTTAGTTCTGGACTTTAACTGGGCCACACTAAAACATGAAAATTCTTTCATCTAAACCTTACTATTGTAAGTCTGACTGTAAGGAAGTCTTTTAAAGCCTCCGACAAGTTTTCTTTCAGGATTGCTCTGTGTTTAGCTCCATCTATCTTCCTATCAACTCTGACCAGATTCCTTGTCCATGATGAAGAAACCGCCTGCCACCCCCAAAAAAAGCATGATGTTGCCACTACTATGTTTGAAGGTGCAGATGTGTTCAGGTTCAGATTCAGGTTGATGTCCAGTGTTAGTTTCTGACGAACAGTGATTCCGCTGGAACAGCTTTTTCTACATGTTTGCTGTGTTACCTACATGGCTTCTGGCCAACTGCAAATGAGACTTCTTATGATCTTTCAGTGTGGGGATGGTGTTCTCAGAGCATCTTCTTTCCCATGTTTGATATGTCCCTTGCATAGCTTTTGTGTCTTTCTTTCAACAAGTCAACAGTCTTGTCACTCTTCTCCAGACACCAGATTTGTGGAGCACCCGGCTAACAGTTTTCCTCCCGACAGATTATCCCACCTGCCATGTGGATCTCTGCAGCTAAAATAAATTGAACTCTATAAAGTAATAGGAAAGTTCTGAATGTGCTGGGTTTTATTTAAGGGTACAAGAGTAAATGAGGTTAAATAGTATTTTTTAAAGCTTGCATCATTTTTCTTCAACTTCACAATTATTCAATGTTTTCTGTTGCTCTACGTCATAAAATCCCAGCAAAATTAATTGATGTTTTTGGTTGTAACATGACAAA
Source organism: Crenichthys baileyi (assembly GCA_036173005.1). Classification (NCBI taxonomy): domain Eukaryota; kingdom Metazoa; phylum Chordata; class Actinopteri; order Cyprinodontiformes; family Goodeidae; genus Crenichthys; species Crenichthys baileyi. The sequence continues at coordinate 541,272 of JAHHUM010002614.1, read as the reverse complement.
ATATGAATCAGTTCAAGGGGTATGGATACTCTTGCAAGCCACTGCTTTTTCATTCAGATTGTGATTACTTAATACCTGCCTCCATCCATTCAGACATCTGAGGGAGATCTCAGAGCTGCAAGCGCATCAGCGAGGAGAGGTGGAGCTGCTCTATTGTAGACTTGGTAAGGTTCCTCCTCCTGGCCTCGGCCTCTTACATGTTGCACCGCATACAAGTCGCAGGAAAAGGTCCAACAAACACCGACTGAAGCCGGGGAAACTTCTCAGCCCTCTGGTTCAACAATTTAGGCATGTCAAAACCAAAAGCAGTGACTCCACTAGATCTGGTGAGTTACTGTTTCCAACCTAAATTACTGTAACATTTTTAAGATTCATTGTTACTATTATGGCTGTGTTTCCAGGTGCCACAACAGCTCCAAATGAGCCAGCAGTGAGTTTAAACGGCTCTCCAGGGAGAACATCTTTCCCAACCCACGGCAGGCCACGGTCATGTACCAGCCACCTACCCAGCTCAGCTTCAGAGCCAGTGCAGACTCAGCAGCCCTGTTCCCTGAAAGGTTCTCTGTCCTCTGACAACATTTACGCTGGACTACATGGAGATGTCGCTGGCACACATGCTCAACCTGGGCAAGGTAGCGTTCAAACCAGTGTAGCAAAGAAAATGTTGATAGTATAAATAAAGAAATAGCTTTGGGTTTTTTTTGTTAAGTGATAAGCATTTTAGAACTTATGCTATCCTGTCATCTTCTTCCCTTCATTATGCTCCTCAACAGGCTGGTCTAATTATCCTCAACCATCTGAGAGAGTGACCTATAAATCCAGTAGCAAACCACGAGCTAGATTTCTCAGTGGGCCTGTGTCTTTATCTATCTGTTTGTATCTCCTTTCTTCCTGCATAGCTTCACTGTTTGATTTTGCATTACTTTCTATTTATATACCTTTATTGCACTGATTTTCTTGCAAAACGATCCTGCAACTGTGTATGATTTATGTTTGCTTTACATTTTGTACCTGCATTCCTACTACCAATCTTCCTCCACAGAAATATTTTGTTTATTCAAACCCGTCAGAAGAATTTTTTGGATTATTATAAAAACTCGTTGTACATGTTGTTAATAAATGTACAAAACTTATTTGTGATCACATCCATTGTTTTATACAGTGAGCTAATTATCAGTTATTGTCACTCATTTTGGAACAGTAGTTGTTTTTCTGACATTTAAGGTTTGGATAATCAAAGTTTGGTTCGCCTGTAATAAGTGTTGATGAACATTTCAAATTGAACTGATACAGTAATTTTTAAAAGTATTCATACACCTTAAACTTTTTCACATTGTCTTTTGTCACAACTGACTTTTTTGTGTTATCAGGATTTATGTGATAGACCAACACAAAGTAGTGTGTCATTATGAACTGGAAGGACAGGGATGGTTTTCAAATTTTATCACAAATTAAAATCAGGAATTTGGGGTGTGCATTTGTATTCAGCCCCCTGATCTCTGATAACCCCAAACAAAATACAGAGCCACCAAATGCCTACAGAGGTCACCTAATTATAACATTGTCTGTGTGTAATTTACCATCACAAAGATCAAGAAACACACCAGACAGGTCTGGGATAGAGTTGTGGAGACGTTTAATACAGCTTTAGGTTAATAAACAGCATCACAAGCTTTGAACACCTCACAGAGCACTGTTCTATTCTCTGTGAAGGAAAGAGCAATTATAAATTACACAATTACAGATGCATCTTTCAATGTCCCGGGAACCAAGAGGCCCATGATAATTTTGGAAAAGCTGCATAGATCAGTAGCTCAGGTGGGAAAACCTACAGCACCAATATGGAAAAGTGGCTACAAGAAATCCATAAGAAATCGCATTTGCAGTTTGATGTGTTATGCAACTTGCAATGCATATAATCAGTTCTGTGCATAACATGCAGTTAAATTTAATTTTTTTTCCTATTTTTGCCTGGCTCTGCTGTGTCCTATCTGTGTTCTGCTTATGTTTTAGAAATGCACTTTGACATGGTTGTCACTTGCATGTCTTCATCAATTGTCATGTTTGATAGGTGTGATTGCTTTTGTACCATTATATTATTTTCTTTTTTTTATATAGAAGCGTTTTTTTTCACTGCATTTGTCCTTTAAAATCACTGTTTGCTGACTGGCCCTCAGTTTGTCTAAAACATTTTCTATTTTACAGGGTCAACACTTAAAAGGCTGTGTCTTGGTAAAGAGCGAGGCAGCAGTATGTAAAATTACAACCTCTTGCGCTACATTAATCAAAATCAGATTGCATTTATCAATCAAGTCATCATACTGACTATTATTTCTATATTTTTGTTTTGTCAGGATCTGGGGCTTCAGCTTCTGGAGCTTTCAATCAGTCACAGCAAATGCATAGTGTTACAACTCCTCCCCAACAGTCTGTTGTTGGCCTGGCCCAAGCTCAGGCCAACAACAGCAATAACAAAACAAGTACATCTATGAATTACTATGAAAACAACCTGCCTGAAGACCTACAAGGTCTGATGGATGACTGGGCCCAGGAGGTTCTGATTGTGACCCACCGGCCACGTACCGACTCCCTGAGTATCCGTGGACAGACACTGTGCCCTCAGGTTGTGCCTCAAACACTTGAACAGCTGCCTCAGGCTTTAAATGTGGGTTTTGTGATATTTAAAAAAATAATTAAATAATTCGGATGCTACAAATATTTACAAAATTACACCCACCTAAAATTACCACACAGATTTTCTGTTGTCTTTATTATTTTTTTTTACCGTTTCAGGCGTCACCGTGGATGCCACCTGGTCCAGAGGCTTCCACTCTATTACGGCCTGACAGCCCTGGACCTACAGTGATGGCCAGCTCCTCCACAGGACACTTTCACACTTATCAGCTACACTCTCCTGCTGCATTTACAGCCTTGCCCTCCCCTCTTTCCTTCAATCAGTGGCCTGGGTTTTACTTTCCAGTTTCTACTGGGGTCTTTGCCTTTCCTGCTGAGCCCTCCACCCACTCCAGTCCTGTTTCAACCTCATCTCATCAGCTGAGTGACCCCGGGGCAAAAACTCTCTAATCTGGGTAGCATTGTGTCTTCCAACTCTGTTACCAAAAACTTAACTTATATTACAGCCGCTGTAGTCAATATTATGTGCATAGAGTGTATATATTTAACATGCATGTGTTTAATAATATGTATATATCCATCTTCACTCTTGAGTTTTATGTTATTTGTTTCATTTGAGTCAACAAGCTTCATTTTCATAATATAGCTAATTTTATTTAAATGCAGTTTAATGTTAGGAGGATCTAAATTAGCCAGATCAGCCTTGAAGTGCAGACATCTGTCAGTGTTTGTTCATGTACATTAATCCTCACAGAATGTACACAATGTAATGTTCATTCATTTTGTACTTAAAAAAATGTTAGTGTTGCTCATTTCGCCCCACTACATTTATATATATATAAGCTGCCACATGTATATTTGAATTTTGATTTGTGTGTACAAAGCCTATGTGTTTGTACAGTTAACAAAGGATGATCCATAGTTTGGTGCTGCAGCTGTGGATTTCAATGCGGCACCTTATTAGCAATCATTTTGCCATCACTGTGAAAACTTGACCTACTGGTCACTAGGACCTGTTGCTTTACTCTGCTTTCTCAGCTCAGTATATAGACACATTTTATTATTCAGCAGTGAAACACTTCCAGCACAAGCACTTGCGATATCCTTAAGAAATTTGAATGAGCTTGAAGTTTATCCTCAGGTGGAAAAACACCTGTGAGAGTGCCTTGAACTGCAGTTTCAGTTTATTGAAGAAAAGCATTTAGATTTAAAGCAGAAACCAGACTTAATCCATTGGTATGTGTTAAGGTTGCAAAGGGAGTAATCTGGGCAGATATCTCCAAACATTTCCGACCCTCCTTCAGCTCTCTCTTCAGGACACCACAGCATTCACTGGGCACTGAAGATGAACACTGGAGTGACATGTCAGAAACATTTCTCTTTTGCAGATTCTAGAAAGCAATGTTCTCAATGTCCAAACCACCCCTACTGGTTCCAGTTCAGTGTAGAAGAGCAGTAAACAAAGGTCCTTCCCTGACATTGCCAACATTCATCTTGGTGGCTTGTATTTTGGATCTTATTCAGTGGGTCACTACCACATCTCTTTCAATTAATGAAGGAACTCCCAGTCTCAAGAAACCTTGACCAAATGGCACCATGGTATCAAACAACGGGGTCCTAGCTTGTTAGACTTGTTAGGGTTTCTGCTTTTTTAGATTTTTTTCACATCATCAGCAAAAAAATCTAAATTGCTATAAAATCAGGTAAAATAGAAATCTATTTTCTTTCACCTTGGAATTTCAATAGTATATAGCTGCATTTTTCCAACGCCAGTCTAGGGACCTACAGTCTAAAACCCTTTCTGGTTCATGCATGATGTTATTTCAGATCGGTGCATGTGCAAAGGGTTAGGGTTACTGTACCAAGTATAGTAAACAATTTACAAATGAACAAGAAATTAGTGTAGTTTGCGTTTAAGGATCAGATGTGGATTAAGGTTAGGTTCCTAGAGCAGGTAGAGGGCAAAGAAGGACCAGCAAAGAACTGAGAATAGCCTGAGAATAGCAGGGCCTGATAAAATGTAGTTCATAAAGGTTCTGAACACGTCAGTGGTTATTGTTGGTTGAGTTCTGGACCCATCAGAACTGCCTTAGTTTCTTTCGAGAAAAATGCAAATTAAACCCGCACTATTAGATACAGAGATTGAAAGGCCCATAGCAAAAGACCTGGAACCCTGATTAAGAAGCATCTTATACAATACACTACTTAGGACACACGAAACATCAAAACTGAGCAATGATTAGATGCATGCTCAAGTAACCCAGAGAGAGAAAGACCTTTTATAGTGTCCACCAGCCACTTTGGCCATTCTAAACTCTCATATTAACGTTTGGACAAATTTACCAACGAAGACAGGGACAACTTGTTAAACAACTGTGCAGATCTACTACTCCACAAATTCACAAGTTCAACTGACTCAGCAACCTCAGCCCAAGAAACAGATTAGTCCCAATAATGTCACAAGCCTGAGGTTATTTACAGAATGCATATCAGTCGAATGGAGGAACATATCAATGTACATACCAAACTTAGGTCAGAAGCTTTATATCTCAACTTCAAACACTCTTAGTTAAGCAGCTTCCCATGAAAAAATGGCTTCACAAAACTACTGTTTTAAGCGTTTGCTTCTACAACTTCCTAAACCTTGTCTCCTTAGTCTTCCCAGTAGTCATCAGATGGCACAGGGTTTTCTTCTCAAACCTACTATTGTCATCTAAGCAGTGACGATAACCAGAGAAAAATTTTAAATGCAGTTTTGAAATGGTGATTCCATATAAAAAAAAACTATCCAAACCAACCTGTCCTTATATGAAAAAGTAGTTGCCCTATACAAAATAATTGCTTGTTCCCCACACACAGCAACAACTACCATCACATTTTCTCTCTAACTGGCACTAAATCTTTTCCACTGCTGTGGAGGGGTTTTGGCCCACTCTTTTATGCAGAATTGTTTTAATTAAGCCACATTTGGGGGGTTTGAGCAAAAACAGCCTGTTTAAGGTTATGCCATAGCATCTCAATTTGATTCAGGTCGGGACTTTTACTAGGCCACTCTAAAACCATACATTCTTTTTTAGCCCTTATCCATAGCCACAGGTGGACTAGCTGGTGTGCTTCAGCTTAAGGTCACAAACATGGCCAGAAATTCTCCTTCAGGGAGAGAGCAGAATTCATGGTTCTATCAATTACAGCAAGCCATAAAGGGCCTAAAACATGTGACCATTACATTACCATTACTATATTTAACTGTAGGTGTGATGTTCTTTTTTGTAATGCTTAATGTTTTGATAAATGTGAGATGGGTATTTATGTTCTTTTTGGTTAGCCACAGTTTTTACCTTGTAGCATCCCTGGGAGCATGGATGCTATTTTTGCTCAGTCTCTTTCTTTTACAGTTGAATCATAAACACTATAGAGCGGGTAAAATAAGTATTGAACACAACGTTTTCCTCAGTAAATACACTGGTAATATTTATAATGGCACAAAATTCACACCAGATGTCGGTAACAACCCAAGTAACCCACACATAAAAAATCTAAGCAGATTAGTTAGGAAATTAAGCTATGGGTAAAAACGTGAAATGAAATAGGGAATAAGTATTAAACACACTTACAGAAATGTATTAAATATTTTGTTGAAAAACCTTTCTAAGGTAATGTGGACTTCAAGATGTCTCCTGTATGGTGAAAAAAGTCACATGCATTGCTCAGGTATAATTTGTGGCCATTCTTCAGCACAACCTGCCTTCAAATCTTGAAGGTTCTCCAGGTCCTTTTTATGTACTCTAATCTTCAGTTCTTTCCATAGATTTTCAATTGGATGCAGGTCAGGTGATTGACTTGGCTGTTCTAGTAGTTTCACTTACTGTCGTTGCAATTAGTTAAAATTTTCCTTAGCTGTGTGTTTGGTTCTATAGTCTTTATCGTAAATCCACATTTGTTTTATCTTCATATTCTTATTAAGAATGTCCCGGTACATTTCTCCATTCATCCTTTTTTAAAATTATATGAAGTCTGCCAGTACCATATGCTGTAAGACAGCTCTCACCGTAAAGTTCACACTTGTTAACTTCTCTTTTGGGATGTTGTTTGGGGGTAGATCGGCAGAACCAGTCTTCCTTCAAACACAGCCTGAATATTGATTGATATCTGAAAAGTCCAGCTTTGGCCTCATCTGACTAGACTATATTTTTCCAGTTTTTAACTGTTGGTTTTTCCAAGTCTTCTGCAGAAAAGTTTAGGCAAGCTTCAACATACTTTTTCTTCTTTAGTGGAGTCTTGTGCAGTGTGCATATATACCATTGCAACTGATTGTCCATTTCTTGGATTACTTGGGTTGTTGCTGACATCTGCTTTCAGTGTTTCATATCAGTAGGACTATTCAAAGTATATTTACTGAAAAAAACAATGTGTTCAATACTTATTTTACCCACAGTAAAAAATTGTTTTTCTGCAACCTGGTGGAAAATGGTTACCACTAAGACCACTTGGGTTTGCGCTGACTTTTCTTAATCTCCAGACATGCAAGTAGAGTAGTGCAAACAGCCGAGTCCTTTCACCCAACATGACCCCCAGTCTCTCAAACAAAAACTGAGTCAAGTACTGTTGTGTGTTAATGTGATTCTAACAACAGTATCTTAAAAAAGCGATCACACCCCTCACAATTACGTAAATATAAAATTTTTATTTTCATGGGACAACACTAAAGATATACCACTTTGATGCAATGTTCCCCTCAAAATGATTCAATACACAGCCAGTAATGTCTAAACCACTGGCAACAAAAATAAGTACACCCCTAAGTGAAGTCCAAATTCTGCCTAAAGTAGCAATATTTTTGTGTGGCCAACATTATTTTTCTAGCACAACCTTAACTCTGTTGGGCATGGAGTTCACTGAAGCTTCACATTTTGCCACTGGAATCCTTCTTCAGTCCTCCAAGACGTCATCACGGAGCTGGTGGATGTTAGAGACATTGTGCTCCTCCACCTCTTTGAGGATGCCAAACAGATGCTCAGTAGGGTTTAGGGTCTGGAGACAGGCTTTGTCAGTCCAGCATCTTCACCCTCAGTTTCTTTAGCAAGTTAGTGGTTGTCTTGAAGGTGTATTTGTGGTCATTACCATGTCGGAATACTGCCCTTTGGCCCAGTTTCCGACGGGAGGGTATCATGCTCTGCTTCAGTATGTCATAGTACATGCTGGCATTCAAGGTTCCCTCAATGAACTGTAGCTCCCTACAGCCAGCAGCACTCATGCAGCCCCAAACCATGACACTCCCACCGCCATGCTTGACTGTAGGCAAGAAAGACTTTTCTTTGTACTCCTCACCTGGTTTCCGCCAATCCTGCCTGACACGATCTGAACAAACAAATTTATCTTGCTGTCATCAGATCATGGGACATGGGTGCAGTATTCCATGTCCTTAATCTGCTTGTCTTCAGCAAACTGTTTCTGGGCTTTCTTGTGCATCATCTTTAGAAGAGGCTTCCTTCTGGGATAGCAGCCCTGACCATTTAATGCAGTGTGCTGCATCTGGTCTGAACACTGATAGATTGACCCCTTCAACATCTAGAGCAATGCTGGCAGCACTCATACATCTATTTTCAAAAGACAACATCTGGAAATGACACTGAGCATGTGCACTCAACATTTTGTTGGACCATGGTGAGGCCTGTTCTGAGTGGAACCTGTCCTGTTAAACCGATGAATGGTCTTGGCCATAGTGCTGCAGTTCAGCTTCAGGGTGTTATCTAGGCCATATTTATGTAGAGCAGCCATTCTTTTTTTAGATCTTCAGAGCGTTCTTTGCCATGAGGTGCCATGTTGAACCTTCAGTGACCATCATGAGAGACTGTGAGAGTGATAACACCAAATTTAACACGACCCCACCCTGTTCAAACCTGAGACCTTGTAACACTAACAAACAAATGACACCAATGAGGGAAATGGCTAATTGGGCACAATTTGGACATTTTTACTTAGGTGTGTACTCACTTTTGTTGCCAGTGGTTTAGACATTAATGGCTGTGTGTTGAGTTATTTTGAGGGGACAGCACATTCACACTGTTATACAAGCTGTACACAGACTACATTGCATCAAAGTGGTATATCTTCAGTGGTGTCCCGTTAAAAGATATAATAAAATGTAAGGGGTGTACTCACTTTTGTTAGATACTGTATACCAAGCTGAAATCTCTTAACCTTTAACTTTGAGCTCCTACACCTCCACAGCCTGCTTTAATTCACAGATATACTAAATTGGTGCTGGATGATGTGGTGACCTACTGTAAGTTGTTGGTTTTAAAGTCACATTACAACAAGGACTGAGGGACCTAATACACAAGTAAAAACCATCAACATTATCATATACCTCTTCTCATGCAATCTGTAGCTTTACATACTGTTGCCTTCTTGGATTTGGAGAGATTATTGCGTGAGTATTTTATGATTATATTATTTTGTTTTAAATGCTGGTAATACACAGAATAGAAGAATGTAAAGACTATTGTGTCAAAGTCACAACTGGTTGAACATGTAAATTGTAATAATATCTAACATAATTCTTTGGGCCTGTGCTCATAATTTCAGTCCTCCAGTTTCATTATGGCCTCAAAAATATTTTTTTCCTGTCTGAGGTTTTTTGTCTTTTAGGGCTAACAAATGTCACAAAAATATTTGGTAACTGCAAAAACAATTCAACGCACTCTTTGACTCAAAGTGGCAACATGCCTCTTGGAGTAAATTTTGTAATTTAAAGGTTTCCTTATTGGTTTAGTGTGGATAGAAACCAATTAATTCCTAAAACTAATTAGTTTCTTAGATGTATTAAACAGAGACTCTAGACAGACACCATATAGGTTCAATAGTAATCTTTTGTTTATCAATGGGGGTTTCCCCCCATAAAAACATTAGTATAACAGTATTTCTTAGGTTTTGGTTTCCAAAGCAGAGATTCTTGAATGTTGTTTTTCTTTGTTGGTGGGGTGGGAGGGTCTCCTATGCAGTCTTTCTGTTGTGCTTTACACTGAGCCTTGTCTCTTTAATCTGTTTAATGCTTGCATTTAATACTAGGTGTGTTATTGCTTTTGCCTGCTGTGTCACCACTTATCCCAACACCCTGCCAACCTTGTCAAATTAGTACTCTATAAAAAATGCTGTATATACTTGAAGAAGTCAACAATAAATTTTCTCTTGACAGTACAAAATATTTCCTGAATTCAGTTTTTTTAACATGGTTGATAAAAAGTGATGTGACAAAATTGTGACAAAGTGTAAAAGCTGGGCATTCAGTGTCAACAGTAATAAAGGGCATATTTGTGGCATAGCTGCGCTATACTTCAGCTTTTTTTTGTGGAGGGAATGGGTTAGTATGTGGGAGTGTGCTTTTTTTTCATGGATGCATGTGAGTAGGCTCAAAACAATCCATAAATACAGACTTTTCTGGAGCTTAAAAAACCTTTTTAGCTTTTTGGCTCAAATCTGCTCTAAGGCATCCAAAAGAGGGCCACTGGGTTTCTTATTCTCTTTGGGCTTCTGCTGGTTTTGGCTGCTGCACTACTAAACAAGGTACAGTCTGACACCAGCAAGAAAACAGAATACATATATAAATAACAATTACTTGAATAGATGCCTAATATTTCACTGTAAATTTATTTTCTGGTAAAACTAATTTGTAACACACTAAATGCAACAAAAACATACAACTGCAACCTAAGGGATATTTTAGTTTTTTTTTCTTTGGGCATAAACTTTGTATGTATGTGTGAGTGACTCTAACTTATGAGGTCAAAATAACTCCTTGTAATTTGTTTGCGATTTGGAAAATAAAGCTCTTCACTCTTTGTTTGGTTAACTGTCATTCATGGCAATTGTGAAATTATGCATTGGCTAACAAGTAATAAAATCAGTGGGTTTTTGTAAAAACACCAAGGCGAATTCTTCCACCTAGTTTTTAAGTGTGAAATGCCAATTTCTGCTGCTCTAATAAATTGGCATTTAGGTGTCATCTCAGTGACTGGAGGGAACCTGATGCACAAGGCTGAGCAATGCAAATAAGACAAAGCCAATTTTATATTCATGCTCAGCATGGTCACAGTAAAAAAAGTACTGCAAGAGGACCAGTACTGAAGATATATCTAAAACAGGGAACTATGCTGCTCAGCCTTCCAGATGAAGTCTACCCCCAGGGTGTTGGAAAAGAAGCTCTGACCATAACTTTTTTTTAATTACCGTGTCCTGTTCGGCAGAGTAGCACCCAGAAATGTTGTCTGAGTGCCAAGAAGAAGCCTAGCAGATTTACTTTCACAAGTGGAGCATTATGGCTAATGCTATAATGTTCCGCTTGATATTTATATATATAAAAAAAAACTGCTTTGGAAACTGCTTTTTTTTAGAAACTGCTTTGGGAAACGAAAGAAAAAAAGAAGCAAGAAAGAGTGAGTGAGAGGTTGAGCAAAAAGTAAAAGGGGAGAGAAGGTGAATAGATTGAAGGGAAAAAGAAGAATGAAGAGAATACAAGAAAACACCCTAGAAGATTATCTCAATTATGTAGCCTGGTTGGTGTTTTTAAATTGGACAGTTTGACTGTGAAGTTGTTAGGATAAAAGGGAGTTCCCCCAAATATGAAGCCATGGTTCTCAAATAAAAAAAAATGTTTTTCCTTTAAGTTGGGTTTAAATCTTTGGTTCAAGAAGAGAAGTATCTCTGTGTTGTGCTTTCTTCTGCTGATATGACACTGTGTAAGATGTAAAGATGGAGTGGGGCCTTCTCAGCTTTAATGAAGCATCTGCACTGGGCTGTAGAGGTGAAAAAAGAGCAGTGCTGAAAGTGTAGACTTTGTATCCACCCCTCCATCCATGTTGTTACCCTTACCTATGGTTGTGAGATGTGGCTCAAGGCCAAAAGAAGGAAATTTGTTTCTTTTGGAGGTTGTGGGGGCTAAACAGCATAGACTCGGGGATGACCCAGTCATGGAAATAGATCTTGAATTAAAAGGAGTCCCATGAATTGAAAATTGATGAAACAGACATCTGATTACGATGCCTCCTGTTGCATCCCTGGACTTAGGACAGACCAAGAATTAGCTAGGGAGACTATATGATTATATATTGATTCAAGTGAGGTCTCAAGTCATCAGTATGAATATTCCTTCATGAATGGAGAGTTACACAGTTATTTATGTGGTTTAGTATTCATTGCATCAGAAAAATGGAAATAATTTTTTACATTTTTTATCATTTCACAATATAAAACAACATTGAAACTCAGACACACTGTTCAACTTAAAGTGGAGAGTTATTAGGCAACCGGATCTTCAAATGCAAGGCTAACAATTTGTACAAAATGTTGTTTTACAATATGCATTACATTTTATTTCCATTATTGTTTTTTGCAGCACTAGTGGCCTTTATTTTCTTTTCATGATATATTTCCCTCTATTGTCTAGCACAGAGTGTTTCTCTATTTCCAACACTGTTTTCCACAGATTTCTCTTGAAAACTGAAAGTCTGTCTCCTCCACTATGCTTTCACATCAACGAGGCTGCCATTCTTAAACTCCTTCACCATCCCAGCAGGGGTCAGTATTGCCTCTTTTTATCACCAACTGTTAAGAAAGGCTTATCTCTTTTTTTATCTTGTTTAAAATAGCTTATTTATGCCTTGATGTTTGTGTGTTGTTTAATTTTGTTTTGCTTCTCTGATTTCAGAGCTGTATATGAATGGTGAGCTGGATTCAATAACAAATAGGGGCTTTAAGAAGATCATGATTCACGTCAGAACTGACCAACATGTTGAGGTTGAGGTTGTTTGGTAGGGACAGTCTAAGAAACGCGACACAGGAGAGCACCATATCACAGCTTGAAGTTGAATTATTGTAGAGTTATAATATTCCCAGATGGAAAGTATGATCAGCCTGATAAGAATACAAAAGGGCATATCCATTACAAAGTCAATGAGCCATGAATTAAAGACAGCTCCTTTCTCTGTCTATTGCATGTGCTTATGTCTGGCTCATACATCTCTGAACAAAGACATTTGGATTCCAAAATAGAGATGTGCAAAAGGCCTTATGTAATTTATTTCCAAAAGCACACATGTTGTGGTTTCAGCAAATTAATTTCAGACAAACTGAGTCTACTTATTCCATGGGGGTGAGAAAGGTGAGGTTGTTTGTCTCTGTCATGAGGATTCTAATGATGAACTTATTCTTACTATTGATTTTCAGACTGATTTATAAAGCCTAAAGTAAGGCTGCATTGTTTAAGAAAAAAGTGTTACTATTGCTGAAAATCGTGATAACCCTAATGGTAACAATTAACCCACATTTCTTCTCTTTTTTTTTCTTTATAATTAAAACATATTTCAACCACTCTGAGTTTAGGCATCTCAGCAACTAAAAATGTACCATAAGGGGAGTTAGAGTTTATCCAACTCACTAAACATATTATAAATATACAAAGTGTGAATACATGGCACTTGGAACACAATATTCTACTAAATATTGTAAAATTAAAGGGGGTAAAAAGCTTAAAGCTTACACCAAAAGAGTGGCATCTTGGGGTCACCAAGTCTCTATGACAATCTGGAATAATTTTGCTTTGGTCAGATTTCTGGTTGCAAACACTGCAGATGAATATGTAAAAAACGAGGTGGTGAATTTGTGATGCTGTGGGCCTATTTATCTTTCAAAGGCTCTGGAAACATTTTAAGAGTGTCGGTTGTGATGCATTCTTAGTAAAATTAGGACATTTTAAATAAACTGACAACGGGTAGTCACTGGGCCTTTCAGCGTGATAGGGTTCCAAAACATCAAGTCAAATCAACACAGGAGTGTTTCAATTCTCCCTTCTTCCTGACAATCTCAGCCTACCGACCCAATCCTAAAGAAAACGCGTGGGATGATCTGAAGAGAAGAAAGCATAAGTCCAGGGGCCTGGACATGAGAGAGAGCCTCTTCTGAAGCATTACAGGAAAGGGTCAAGTGCTGCCTGTGGTGCTAGAGATTTTCTGTGATCCCCCCCAACTCAAATATTTCCAGTGTGACATTAGGCCGCCAGGCCTGTCAGTAATTGTCAAAGATAAATAGGCCCACAGCTGCAATTTTATATGAAGAAAACCTTTTTGTTTATTTTATTCTGTCTTTTGAAAATCATCCCACGCTTTCAGGTTAATGAAATTAAGGCCACAGACTATATTCCAGACATTCCATGTAAGCAGTAAAGGTTATCCACACAGCAGAGTTCTGGTAAATGTTCTGGATCAAGTACAGCCTTCTGTGTAATGAATGAGTAGGCTGGTAAAGGAGGAGTTTAAGAACATGAGAGCTTGCTTTAAAAAATGTACAAGTAAACATCAGACTCACTTTGGCGGTACTACGAGGCAGAATGGAAAGAGCTGTGGTGAAACTCCTTTTAGGGCTCCTGCTGGCTTTTGCCACTGGACAACAAAAAACGGTATAGTCTAACATCATAAAGAACAGAGAGCTAAGTCGTAGAACATTTAAATATGGAATATTTACATTTTGTTGGTACATCATTTTTAGAATAATTTAGCAGCTGTTGGAGGATTGACTTTTTCAGTTTCAGTGACTTTCTGACAATTGCAACAGAGTGAACTTTGTATTAAATAAACAAAGAAAATCAGGTTTAAAGACCTTTGGACTTTGTAGCCTTGGGATTATTTCAGGTTGTTATTTTTATCCATTATGAATGTCCTCCTATTTCACATTAAACTTGCTGTATAATATTTTAAAATGTACAATTAGTAGTGGTTATAGGAATATATATTTGTGTTAATTTAACTTTTCTTACATTAACCCGCAGCCTGGGAGAATAGTTAACCATGTACTACAAATGTTTGGCAAAAGAAATCACATTGTTTGGAATTAACAAGTCAATATAGCAGTTTATTTATTAAAGTGAGCTGTTGTACACAAGCAAACAAAAAAATTTGAAGTTAGAAGGAGATTGATTAAAAAAAACAATGGACTAAGATGCATGACATCAGTCAACCCAGTGCTGTGAAAACGTATTTTCTTCTTTTTCTGCATATTTGTCATACTTAAATATTTCAGATAGCCAACAAATTTCCTTTCAGACAAAGATAACCTGAGTAAATCCAAAAAATATAGTTTGCTTTATGTAAAGTATTTGGCCCCTAAACAACTGTTTTCTACCTTACTGTGGAGGAGTCTGCAGAATTATTTGAACTCAGCCATATTGTAGGGTGTTTGAGCTTGAGAGGCCTACTTAAGGTGAAACCGCAGTATCTCAATACAATTTAAGTTCAGACTTTGACTAGGACTGTCCAAAACCTTCATGCTGCTTTTTTCCCCAAGCCATTTAGAGGTGAACTTGCTGCTGTGTCTTGATTCAGTGCGCTGCTGCATAACACAAGTGTGCTTAAGCAGCTTCACACCATCACACTATTCTGGACTACATGTATGATCGTTTCTGAAATGCTGTGTTGGTTTTATGTCAGATGTAACAGGACAAACTCCTTCCCCTTTATCTCCTTAATCCACAAAGTATTTTCTTCAAGGTAATTGGGATCATGAAGATGTTTTTTGGTAAATGTGAAAAGGGCCTATGTGTTCTTTTTGTTTAGTTATAATTTTGACCTTAGAGATCTCCCATGGATTCCATTTTTGCCCTACTTCTTCCTCATTGTTGAATCATCAACACTGATTTTAACTGAGGCAAATTATGCCTGCAGTGCTTCTAATGTTGTTCTGGGTTCTGTTTTGATCCCTTGGATGAGTCGTCACTGGAGTCCTAAGTCATGGCTTTGTAACCCTTTCCTGTAGGTGTGAACTTTCTTTTTGATCTTTCAGCCTACTTCTGATGTCAGACAAATTCTTTTATCCCCAACTTTATTTATTGGTTTTCATTGCGGTGCAAGATAACAATACAAAAATATTGTGCCTTCAATGAACAAAGTACCATTTATTTAACATAATCATAAACAAGAACAACCCCCCGTGAACACACACACACACACGCAATTCAATTCAATTCAATTCAGTTTATTTATATAGCGCCAATTCACAACACATGTCGTCTCAAGGCACTTCACAAAAGTCAGGTACATACATTCCAATTAATCCTAGTCATTGAACAGTGCAGTCAGATTCATTTATTTATTCACATTGGATAAAACGTTTGTCTGTATTAGGAAACCCTGCAGATTGCATCCAGTCAGTGACTTGCAGCATTCCCTCCTCCCGGATGAGCTTGTAGGGGGAAAGGGTGGACAGCCCACTGGCTTTGGATTTTGCAGCAACCCCTCATACTGACATGCGGGGGGGAAGGGGGGGGGGCCCCCCAAGGGGAGAGGAAAAAACTCCTTTTTAACAGGAAAAAACCCTCCAGCAGATCCAGGCTCGGGGTTTGAGCGGCATCTCCCAGGGACCGACTAGGGGTTTAAAGAAACAGAGCAGAGACACAAAGAAACAAAAAAGGGGCCCTGATCCAGGAGACTTTTTATGGGGAAGGGAAAAAGTAATTTTTAAAAAGGGGATGAACCCCCCTTTAGTCTTTTAACCTAGAAAAAAAGGGAAAAAGATAAACTCTGAGCCTTTTTTCCAAGGTTAAAAGTCTGAAAGGAGCAAAATAAAATTTTAGTACAGTAAAAGCTCAGTCAATGGGCCGGGGGTCTGGGAGAGAGAAAGGATTAAACCCCTAAAAGGCAGGGCCATGGGAAATTTTTGTAGAGGATAAAGCATTAAGTTGTTGCCAGAAGAAGCTCGGACCAGCCCCCCCCCCAGAAAAGGTTTCAAAGGTAGACTAGGGTCGGGCCCAGGTTAGCTTCTGGGGAAGGGGAAAAAGAAAAGAAAAATTTTAAAAGCTAAAAATAACAGCAGATAATGCAAAATTGGAGAGTAGTGTGAGAATGTAGCGAAGACGGGGGAAAGGGGTCTTTAAAAATGTCCTCCAGCAGCCAAAACCCTTTATAGCAGCCATAACTAAAAGGGGAAAGTTTCATTTTCGGGATTTTTATTTTAAACAGCGTTTAAAATTTTAAAACAATGTCTTTTTCAAGGCACCCCAAAAAGGGGCCCCCACTGAGGTCTTGTTATACAAAAAAACCACAAGGTTTGGGGGAAAACCTCTCTCTGTCAAAAATTGATGAAAACCATTGGGAAAAAGAGAAAGGGGTCAACAGGTAGCAGAAAGGAGGGGTGTTTTGCACCTCAACCAAAACCTGGGGCCTTTTTAGGCTAAACCTGACTCCCCTTAACCTCCATCCCAACAGGGGGGGAAGGAAGGTTTCCCTTAACTAAGCCACCCCCTAACTAATAACTTTATCAAAAAAAAAATTTTTTAACCAAACCCTTTAAAAAGTAGACGGGGTTTTCCCGGGCCCCTCAGGGCCCCAAAACCCGGGAGCGGGTTTTTAAAAAAAGGTTTCTGTCCCTTCTACTTCAGGGGACCCCTAGGAACCCCCAGAAAACCTGCAGTCTGAGAACGAAGTGCTCTGTTGGGAACATAGGGAAACCCAATTTCAGCTCTTGATGTAGATGGAGCAGATCATTAAGGGCTTTATAGGGTGGGGGGGCAAATTTTAAATTTTTATTCGGGGAATTTAACAGGGACCCAATGAAGGGAAGCAAAAGGGGTAGGGGAAATATGATCTCTCTTTTTTAAATTTTCATCAAAAATTTCTTGCGGGAAAGCTTTTGAATCGGGCTGAAGGCTTTTAACGGATTTTGTGGAATCCGATAGTAAAAAATTAAAATTTAGTCCACCCTTTGAATTAAAAAAAAATGCATGGACATTTTTTTTCAGCATAAACCCGGGATAGGATATTTCAAAATTTTGGAAATTTTTTCCGGGGGATGAAAAAAAGGGAAAATCCGGGGAAACCTTTTAATAGGGGATTTAAATGACATGTCCTGGAAAAAGTAACACCAATTTTTTTTACTTAAATTATCGGAGGTCAATTTAATGCCATCCGGGTTTAAAGTGTTGACTAAGCAGTTTCTTTTTAAAACCCCGGGTCCAAAGACACACTTCTGTCTTGCTAATTTTGAAGCAAAAAATTTTAAAAAGTCATAAAAGTTTTTATTCTTAAGACATACTTTAGTCTGTCAAAACTGTTGGGCCATCGGGTTTTAGGGAAGTAAAGCTGAGTGTCATTACGTAAAGTGAAAATTTATTCTATCTCCCTGAAAATTTACCTTTGGAAGTATATATAGTAAAAAAATTTGGGCCCCCAAGTACTGAACCCTTGGCCCCACAATTAACCGTGAGTTTAAAGATGATTTATCATTTACTGAACAAACGGGAATTTCAGACAAATAAGTTTTAAAAACCGCCTATGCTTTTCCCCTGATCCAATAGGATAAAAGCTAACAGTTAAAATCTCCCCCCAAGATTAAATGATATGTTTACGTGTCAAGAAGTAGACTAAAAAGTAGTTTTAAAAGTTCTCGTCGTCACATTTGGGAGCATATTTATTCACCAACGCCAACAGAGTATTACAAATAGTACTGCCTTTATGAATCTGAGATGGTTTGAGAGTGCACATCCGGGACATATTTACAAAGAACGATGGCCACCCCTCTGGATTTACTATTGAAAGATGAGTGATAGATCTGATTTACCCAGCCCCTCTTCAGCTTCACATAATCCACATTCTTTAGGTGTGACACTTGCAAAAAAGGTATGTGAGCCCCCAAACGCTGCATGTGTTGCAGTACCGTGCTCTACTTAATGGGATTGTTGAGTCCTTTGCAGTTAAAACTGGTGAAACAGTTTCCTACCATTGTCGACAGAGACGCAACCATGAACCAGAGTTAAGCAACCAGATTGGACAATGGTCACCTTGGACACCTGAAAAAGAAAAACAAATAAAACAAAAAAGACAAAAAGAAAAACAAACTTACAAAACATAAACACACATACAAGACCCCGCCCTCCTACTAGGAACAAAACAACCCGACTCTCAGAAGAAACCCCCCAAATGGTCTGTGGGAAACCCTCCCCAAAACCAGAACATAAAATTAAGCCTTCTCGAGACTGGAAGAGCAGTATGAACCTACTAATTGCCCTCCTGAAGAATGCGGTATATATGTAAAACAAAGGTATTGAAGTGCACCATCTGGTCAGACATTAAATAGATAATATAAACACCAAGAAAGCACAAAATCAGGACATTGTGTAATATAATATGCGGTAAGGCACATTAAGATTTGTCTGATAACGTCAGAAACAATGTTCTCAAACCTGCTGATTTATGTATAAAGGCCACAGTGGAACAGAGCACTCATAGAGTATAGTACTCTAGTGGCCAAAAATTATGCCCCCTTGATGTATCAACAGTATTTAAACAAGGTGCTGTCCATCCATTAAACAGCCATTAGCACCTCATGGTCAGATTGAGTCCAGAGTAACCGCCTTTCTTATGTTCTTTACAAAGTCTGCAGCAAGCGCTGGGTCTTCAAATGTACGACCTGCCCATCCGGAAGGGTGATTTATAAGAACGCCGGGAAGAAAAATCCAAAATTAATTCCTGGGCAGGAGTGGAGCTCCTTCTTCACCGATACAAAAGATGGACGCTTCTTTGTAACAGAAGTAGTAAAGTCAGGGAAGATGAACACCTGTTTTGCTTTATAAACTAAAGAAGATAACTCAAGAGCCTTTTGAAGAATCTCATTCAGAACTTGAAACAGGTTGACCCGGAGAATAAACGGGCGCGGTGGATCCCCCTCGCTCGGTTTGGCCCATAGTGTACAGTGAGCCTGGTCGAGGACCGGTTTGGTATCCAGAGCAAACCATGAAGCAGGCCAGCCACGTATTCAGTAGGATGAGTGCTTTCTGATGCCTCTGGTATTCTCAACAGATGAATGTTATCTCATACTATGCTGTTACCAGGGCTGCTCTGGGACTTTCGGATCATTGCCTTATCCACGTCATCCCAACTTACAGACAGAAACTAAGAGCTTCCAAACCCGTGGTTCAAACTGTTAGAAAGTGGACTGAGGAATCGAAGCTACAGGCCTGGTTTGAATGCACAGACTGGACTGTTTTTGAAACCTCAGCCACTGATTTAAACGAACTAACTGATGTGGTGACATCATACATCAGTTTCTGTGAGAACATGTGTGTGCAGACCAAGACCTTCTGCACCTTTGGGAACAACAAGCCATGGTTTACTCCACACCTCAGGAATCTGCGCAGGGACAAGGAAGAAGCTCACAGCAGTGGAGATTGGGCGCGGTACAGGCAGGCCAGGAAAAGACTTACAAAGGAGATCAAAGCAGCCAAGAGAAGCTACAGTGAGAAGCTGAAAAACAGCCTTTCTACTGGTGACACTTTGGCTGTATGGACTGGTCTGAGAAACCTGACTGCCTACAGAAGCCCCACCACCCTTCCTGACCAAAGTCCTCGCCTGGCTAACCGTCTGAATGGCTTCTACTGCAGACATGACAAGAAGCCATTCACACCTCAAACCAACTCCTCCACATCCCATTCAGGAACAAATTCGACCAGTAAAGCAACCAACCCCCTACCTTCAGATCCTCTGCCTGCACTAAAGATCTCTGAGGATGATGTAAATAGGCTCTTTCAGCGCATGAAAACAAAGAAAGCTGGAGGACCTGATAACGTCTCCCCATCATGCCTGAAAGCCTGTGCACATCAACTCGCTCCAATCTTCACCCGGATCTTCAACAAGTCACTGGAGAAGTGTGAGGTCCCCTCCTGCTTCAAACGATCCACCATCATCCCAGTGCCCAAGAAACCCACCATCCTAGGATTAAATGACTACAGGCCTATAGCCCTGACGTCTGTGGTCATGAAATCCTTTGAGCGGCTGGTGTTGAAGCACCTGAAAGACATCACAGGCCCTCTACTGGACGCCCTGCAGTTTGCTTACCGATCAAACAGGTCGGCAGATGATGCTGTTAACTTAGGTCTACACTTCGTCCTGCAACACCTCGACCGCCCAGGGACCTACGCCAGGATCCTGTTTGTAGACTTCAGCTCGGCTTTCAACACTATCATACCAGACATCCTCCACCAGAAGCTCACCCAGCTCAACGTCCCAGCCTCCACCTGTCAGTGGATCAACAGCTTCCTGACAGACCGACAGCAGCAGGTGAGACTGGGGAGCATCTTCTCCAGAACCAGATCAATAAGTACTGGTGCCCCCCAGGGGTGTGTTCTATCCCCACTCCTCTTCTCCCTGTACACAAATGACAGCACCTCAGCGGACTCGTCCGTGAAACTCCTTAAGTTTGCAGATGACACCACTGTCATTGGACTGATCCAGGACGGTGATGAGTCTGCATACAGACAGGAGGTGGATCGCCTGATACACTGGTGTAGTCAGAACTACCTGGAATTAAACCCACTCAAGACTGTGGAAATGGTGGTGGACTTTCGGAAAACACCACCTCCATATACCCCCCTCACCATCCTCAACAACACCGTGTCGGCTGTGGATCACTTCAGGTTCTTAGGAACCACCATCTCTGAGGACCTGAGATGGTCTTCACACATAGACACTGTTCGAAAGAAGGCCCAGCAGAGACTGTACTTCCTGAGGCAACTCAAGAAGTACAACCTTCCACAGGAGCTGCTGGTCATCTTCTACACTGCCATCATTCAGTCGTCCCTGTCTTCATCCATCTCAGTGTGGTTTGGTTCATCCACAAAACAGGACAGGTCCAGACTGCAACGAATAATCAGGACTGCAGAGAGAAGTATCAGGGCTGACCTTCCCTCCATCCAGGACTTATACAGGTCAAGGGTCAGGAAAAAAGCTGCTAAAATCTCTGCAGACCCCACACACCCTGCACATAAACTGTTTAGAGTTCTGCCTTCAGGCCGACGCTACAGAGCACTGTTCACTAAAACCAGCCTCCACAGAGACAGTTTCTTCCCCCAGGCTGTTTCTCTGTTGAACATTCAGTACAAAACAACAGCATACAGATGTTGCAAATGCACCTTTTTATTTATTTATATATGTTTATATTATACATTGTAGATATGTATATTCTGTAATGCATAAACAAAAACCAAAGAGCAAAGTGTACCGGAGTCAAATTCCTTGTTTGTATGTACAAACTTGGCAATAAAGCTGATTCTGATTCTGATTCTGATTCTGACATCAAACCACAATGGGGAATTGTTGCTGTTGCATCTCTTAATAAACAGAGAAAAAGCAGTCTCCTTGGTCCAAAATGTCTCTCCACTACATTACTGCTTCAGGCTTTCGCTTAGAGTTGCACCATAGATCCAAGGAAGGCAATTTCTGCAGCTTAACCACCACTTTAAAGGATGTTTACTGTGTGTTTTATCTATTTAACAATGACCACTTATGAGTTTTAGACCTAATCAGTGAGGACTTTATTAACTTGTATGTGTCTATGTGTACTTATATGGGTAAAGTTGCTTCAGCTTATATACACTGAGTTACATAACAGAAAGGGCTGTTAGACTCAAAGATGCTCTCATACATTTTTTAATATAAGATTTTGGACCTTATAGTGTTGGATCTGCTTTAGGAAACGTTGACAGTAACTTGCGTACATTCGTTTCAAATCAGTTTAATGTTATATGGAAATAAACATATGTGTGTTATTTATTTTTGGTCAACTTGATGTCAACCACTGGTTGTTTGAAATTTTTGTTCTGTTTTACTGAGGATGACTGGGACATTTACAGCTTTCACATCAACTCCAACGTTACCAGCCGATACGCCACCACCATCATCACAAGCCGTGTCGCCAATCGCATGAATGAATCAAAAGAAATCGAATTCCATGTCCAGATTCCCAAGAATGCCTTCATCAGTAAATTCAAAATGTGAGTGCAGGAAAATACCAACAGCTGGAACTAAATCTTCATATGAATGATATAGGAAAACACATAACTTTTTTCCTTCAATGTCCGACATTAAATCGGGCTGAATTTTTCCTCTATTAGATCAGTTAGGATTACCAAAATTATTTCTATTTGCTAAATGCCAGAATAATGACAGAGGTTGTTTCAGACAATTTTCTATTTCTGCAAAGTCAGAAGATTGGATATAGTAAGATTTGTATGTCTTGGAAAGCCCAGATGATGAGGTCATGGCACCTGAGTTCAGTAAAAGCACACTTAAGGCTACATCTAAAACACACTACTTCCTTGTATGACACCATACCAAAATCAAAAGGGGTGGGAGGTTCATAATGTGTGGGTGTTTAACTGCAGGAGGGTCTGGTGTACTTTATAAAACAAAATGCATCATGAGATACAAACATTATGCACTCAGAGCTGGCCCAAGGCATAAGAAAACTAGGCTGCTTCTTAGGGGCTCCAGACCATCAGGGGCCTCACATAATTGCATGAGTTTTCACACAGACCATAGATCTAAAATGTTTAGATTAGTTTATAGGGAATGATAATACTATTACATTTGAACTGACAGTTTCCACATTTTAAAGGTATAATCATTTGAATTAAAGAGTTAAATGAATTGTCAAATTTTCATTGTAAAAGTGCAAAGAGTAATCTTAATCATTTGATTGTTGTGTTAACATAGCAACTATCGGATGCGACAAATTTAATATTTTCTTTGTGTTCATTTTGATTTGTTCACGAATACATCTCAGGATATCATTCCTTGATTGCTTTTAGGCTCAGCCAATTAAACTTGGCCCCTCTCCCAGATTCCGAATCTGTATTGAAACGCTGTTTGTGGTGGTGATTTTTCTCAACCCAAAGGGGGGCTGCAAATCAAATTCTACTTCAGGCCCTATGCAACCTTTGGCCAGCCCTTTATGCAGAATGGGTCTTACAGACTAAGGGTGACCCAAAGCTAGGCAAGAAATTAGGTAAAAAGTGTTTTGGAAGGGCCCAAAATTCCAGTAAACTGCTGTGAGAAGCTCAAAACACTGAACCCAGGTCATATAGTTTAAAAAGCAATACTACCAATTACCAAGGAATTAATGATTTTTCTAATTTAAGAAAAGTAAAAAAAAAATAAAATGTTTCTGGTGTGGAAATATTAATGTTTTTAGTTGTTACTGTCCGGAAATGTTTAGTCTCACTTAGTTTTCACATACCATGTAGAAATATTTACTTTCAGCTGTGAATATTTAATATACGGGTATTATAATAAAAATAATATTTAGGCTACTCTGAAACAATGGTCTGTATTGTCACCTGTAGGAGGATGGATGGACAAGTCTATGATGGAGTTGTGAAAACTAAGGAGCAGGCTCAAGAGCAGTACACTGAGGCTGTGTCCCGTGGCCAAAGTGCTGGGATTGTCAGGTAAAGGGGTTGATTTATTTACATCCAGGTGCTATACAGATGTACTGTAATTTAAGTTGTATTTTATAGTGATTTGCCATTTATATAACTTCACGTTATGATAAATCTAAGGGTAATGCCTCTGTTCTTAGCTCCGTAGGGAGAACCATGGAGGAATTTAAAACCTCTGTAACTGTGGCAGCCCACAAAAAGGTCACCTTTGAGCTGACCTATGAGGAACTGCTGAAACGAACACATGGCAAATACGAGCTGCAAATCCATGCTCGACCCATGAAGCCTGTCAAAGACTTCAAGGTTTGCTGATCATCTATTAAAACACTTCTGGATAAAGGCAGTTCCTGTAGTAAGACCTTCTGTGTTCTTTGTTTTATTGTTCTCACATTCAGGTTAATGTGCACATTAATGAAAAAGCTGGCATCAGTTTCATTGATGTGAAGGGAGGACTGAGCACTAAAGCCCTGGCTAATGCTATCACCAAAACACATACAGACAAACAGGTACGGCTGATTCTGGTGTCATACTACATTCTAACGTCTGCATAAAGTCTCCTAAACACTACATAAATACTACGTGGTTTGCTTGGCAGGCACGAGTGTATTTCTATCCAACTGTGGATCAACAGAAAACCTGTGACAGCTGTGGAGAGGAAGGCATGAATGGAAATCTGGTTATTGTTTATGATGTCAACAGAGACAATGGACTGGGAGACATCAAGGTAAAGCACTGCTAATTGCACATGTAATGATGGAAGCAGTCAGGGAAAAAGATGGTATGCAGTTTTCTCTGTTGCAAGAATTTAATTTTTAAAATCCCTTGTAAATTTTCCACACCCTATAGTCACTTATGCATATCATAACACCAATTTTTTGCTTGTTTTGTCATTTTGCAAATGTCATTTTGCGCTCATGTAGATGTGTAAAATGTGAGCAGTTGGCATTTGTATCATACAGTACATTATCAATTGCTTGTATCCAGCCCATCAAAATGCGATGTATCATCTCTCAGTTGAACCATCTTGAGTTAGTTATGAAATATTAAGCAGAAGTTGTGGATTTCCACAACAATTTGTTCGTTAAATGGGCAAAATGCTGATAATTTTTTCACCGCCTCAAATTTCTGTCAAATTAAATCTGTTCAGAGGAACGTGTGAGACATTGGATCACAATGTAGTATTCATGCATTTGTAGTGTATCCCTTTTTTGATTTTGTTTTCATGGATGTTTTTGATTTTTCGGTTTTGAACATATTTTCCATTTTTGGATAAGACTATAGGTTTTACTGGATCCTAATTGCAGCACATGCTGGGATAAACATATGTAAATAGAATCTTAAAAAAATATACTAACTCAACAAAAAAAAAAATAGGTAGCAATTCGCAGAGACATACCTCAGTTTGAAAAAAACAAATCTATGCAAGTCTCAATGATTTGTCTGAGACCAACATGATTTGATATATTGACTACAAACTTAATCACACTGAATAAACGTAATTTTATGGCTACGGTTCTAATATTAATTTGTCAACTTACTTTAAATTACTTCGCAATATTTAATTTTCCCTAAATTTTACTCAGAAATCCATGCAAATTGTTGTCTAATTTTTTTTATCTTTAGCAACTTAAATCACTTAAGTTGGAATAAATTCAACAAACCGGTTCTCCTTATACAGTTTATTCAAATCCAACAGTAAAACAAATAGATAGTACAGCAAGTAAGCAAGTTTCCTACAGCAAATATTTGGCATGTTATCATTTGTAACAACTATAACAAAATTTTAAAATTAATTCATTTTAGAAAGACCAATCGTATCCCAGTCTCTGGATAACTGTGTTCCTTCAATCGGGATTTCTGCTGTGGCCCCTCTAAAATTGACTGAATTAAGTCCTTTTTATTCACTTTGTTGGAAATATTTATTTCATCCTAAATACAGGGTTCTTGTACAGCCTTGAAACATATGATTTAAGTATTTTATGGGTCTGAAAAACTGTGTAATAAATGAAACAAAGCAGATATATTAAACTGTATTGTACAAATAATCTGGTCCTTGCCAGAGTATAGTTTTTAAATCAAGCTTAAACCCCATAAAAGCAAGCACGGCATATTGCACCATGTCATTATTTATCAACTAAAAATGAAGCAAATATGGAGAGGTCTTCTTACCATGACCTAAAATATTTACTCTAATATTTGCATCCTTGCATCCAGTATATTTTCCATTAATCATTGTTCTTATTTGCTCCTAGACTTCTGATGGATACTTTGTCCATCACTTTGCTCCATCAAGTCTTCCACGAATACCAAAGAATGTTGTCTTTGTTATTGATCGAAGTGGCTCAATGCACGGTAGAAAAATAGAACAGGTAACATGTTTGAAAAGTTGCGAGAAACTAATCAGGGTTGGACAAAATGAAACTGAAAACACTGTCATTTTTGTTTGGGAGTCACATGGCTAAATTTGGACCAGCCTGAGTAAGCAGTCTCATTGATTGCCACATTGCACCGTAGAGCAGAGGTGTGAAGGTTGATATGTAGCAGGGTAAGAGCACAGTTTTGCTCCAACAAAATATTGAATGCACACAACATTATGGTGACATACCAGAGTTCAAAGAGGACAAAATTGTTGGTGCACGTCTTGTGGCCGCATCTGTGACCAAGACAGCAAGTGATCTGTGATGTATCAAGAGCCACGGTATCCAGGGTAAGTCAGCATTACACAAGAAGGACGCACCACATCCAACAGGATTAAACTGTAGGCAGAGGAAGCTGTTCTGAATAGGGATGTTTGGGTGCTAACCCGGATTGTATCCAAAAAACATAAAACACGGCTGCCAAATCACGGGCCAGAATTAAATGTGCACCTCAACTCTTCCTGTTTCCACCAGAACTGTCCGTCGGGAGCTCCACAGGGTCAATATACACGGCCGGGCTCTATAGCCAAACCTTGGTCACTCATGCCAATGCAAACGTCGAGTTTCAATGGTGCAAGGAGCGCAAATCTTGGGCTGTGGACAATGTGAAACATGTATTGTTCTCCAATGAGTCCACCTTTACTGTTTTCTCCACATCCGGGAGAGTTACGGTGTGGAGCAAAGCCCCAAAGAAGGTACCACCCAGACTGTTGCATTGCCAGAGTGAAGCATGGGGTGGGATCAGTGATGGTTTGGGCCTGCCATATCATGGCATGTCCCTGGCCCAATACTTGTGCTAGATGAGCACGTCACTGGCCAAGGAACCGAAACATTCTTGAGGACCATGTGCATCCAATGGTTTAAACATTGTATCCTGAAGGCGGTGCCGTGTATCAGGATGACAATGCACCAAACACACACAGCAAGACTGGTGAAAAAATTGGTTTGATGAACATGAAAGTGTAGTTGAACATCTCCCATGGCCTGCACAGTCACCAGATCTAAATATTATGAGCACTTTTGGGGTGTTTGAGGAGCGAGTGAGGAAATGTTTTCCTCCACCAGTATCACGTAGTGACCTGGCCACTATCCTGCAAGAAGAATGGCTTAAAATCCCTCTGACCACTGTGCAGGACTTGTATATGTCATTCACAAGACGAATTGATGCTGTATTGGCTGCAAAAGGAGGGCCTACACCATACTAATAAATTATTGTGGTCTAAAACCAGGTGTTTTAGTTTCATTGTCCAACCCCTGTATCTTCACATGAAACAAATATGGTTGTCATGGTTTCTTACCCAAACACCACATGTTAATGTCTTTTTTCACAGACCCGAACTGCTTTAATCCATATTTTGAATGACCTGGCTGAAGATGACTTCTTTGGTCTCATCAGTTTTAATAGAGAAATATTTCACTGGAAAAGAAAACCCGTTAAGGCCACTGGTCTAAATCGGGAGAGGGCCAAACAGTTTGTGCTGAATATTAGAGAGAGAGGATGTGAGATGATTTAATTCAGTGAACTGGACATTTTGCACCTGGATGGAAGTGAAATACTCTTTCCTTCTCTTTCAGCTAAAAACATCAATGCAGCAGTGTTGGAAGGAGCTCGTATGCTAAACACACATCCCAGGGAAGGATCAGCTTCCATTCTTATACTTCTCACAGATGGAGACCCAACTACAGGTCAAGGACATTTCCATAATGTTCATTCCTTTGGACTGTGCTACTTCAACATAGGGGACTGACGCAATTATCAAAATGACAGTAAACTCTGAAAGCATGGGTCTTAAAGATGCTTGCTAGTGAGAGGATATAATCTTTCCTTATTTTTCAGTTATTAAGTGTAATCAACAGCGATACCATACAACGATATATTGGAACACTAAAAACTCCTCTTTGTCTGCCCCTGAAAGTAATTTTATTGCACTATTTGTCTCTTTGTGTTGTCTATTTGTCTCTGGTGTGCTAAATTGAGTCAATATGTTGTGTTGTTGCAGGAGTGACAAATCTTGAAGCAATACAGTCAAACATAAAACAGGCCATTGCAGGAAAATTTCCACTTTACTGTCTTGGTTTTGGGTTTGATGTTAATTTTGAGTTCTTGGAGAAAATGTCGCTGCAGAACAATGGTGTGTCAAGAAGGATTTATCAGGACTCCGATGCTGATTTACAGCTGAAGGTAAATTCAACTAATTATTAGTTTTTACTAACTTTTTCTGCCCTGTGATGGACTGGCGACCTGTCCAGGGTGTACCCCGCCTCCCGCCCATAGACTGCTGGAGATAGGCATCAGCTTCACAGCGACCCACTATGGAAGAAGCGGTGGAAAATGACTGACTGACTGACTGACTAACGTTTTCTGAATTTGTATGCCAAAATAAATAGTTGTCTTTATTTTGAAGAGATTAAACATCCATATTTTTCAATAATATTTATTAACAGGGTTTCTATGATGAAGTGGCCACTCCTCTGCTGACAGATGTCACAATGATCTATGTGGGTGCAACCAATCTAACCCAGACTAACTTCACTCAATATTATAACGGCTCTGAGATTGTGGTGGCCGGTGAGATCATTGACAACAACGTTGAAATCTTCACTCCACAAGTTATTGCCATTTCAGTAAGATTTATTGCTGTAACTTTTTAAAAGTAGAACTGAAGTAAGTAAATACTGATCAGTTTTTTTCTGGATTTGACAGAGTAAACAAAAAGTGACATTTTCTAACACAAATGGCTCTGTGGATTCTTTGGTCTCTGAAGGACTTCTTCAGAGGGTTTGGGCCCACCTCACAGTCAAACAGCTTCTAGGAAAGGAGTAAGTAGTATATATGTGATATTTTCTGTTTGTTTTACTTTGTAATTGGTTATTTATTGCAATATCAGTTTGAATGTCAAAAAAAGTAACAATTTTGCCAGCCATTTTTGTCAGGACCGGTTGTATTTGCAGATCTTGAGCACCTTAATGTAATTTAAAGTGAATGCACCTTAAAATACTACAGTACACTGAATTATATACTATAATGTATGTACACTCACCGGCCACTTTATTAGGTACACCAGTCCAACTGCTCGTTAACACAAATTTCTAATCAGCCAATCACATGGCAGCAACTCGATGCATTTAGGCATGTAGACATGGTCAAGATGATCTGCTGCAGTTCAAACCGAGCATCAGAATTGGAAAGAAAGGTGATTTAAGTGACTTTGAACGTGGCAGGGTTGTTGGTGCCAGACGGGCTGGTCTGAGTTTTTCAGAAAGTGCTGATCTACTGGGATTTTCACGCACTACCATCTCTAGGGTTTACAGGGAATGGTCCAAAAAAGACAAAATATCCAGTGAGCAGCAGTTCTGTGGGCGCAGATGCCTTATTGATGCCAGAGGTCAGAGGAGAATGGCCAGACTGGTTCGAGCTGATAGAAAGGCAACAGTAAATGAAATAACCTCACTTTACAACCAAGGCATGCAGAAGAGCATCTCTGAATGCACAACACATCAAACCTTGAGGCGGATGGGCTACAGCAGCAGAAGACCAAATCGGGTGCAACTGCTGTCAGCTAAGAACAGAAACTGAGGCTACAATTCGCACAGGCTCACCAAAATTGGACAATAGAAGGTTGGAAAAACGTTGCCTGGTCTGATGAGTCTCGATTTCTTATCACGAGCAGAGACAGAGAACCCAAATTCAGCCAAACACAAAGTGATAAGTAAAAAGGTTTATTCAGAAACTCAGGATCAGAGAGCAGAAGAGCAGCAGTCAGCTTCCAGGAACCACTGAGAACAGAGGGACTAGTTAGTGGCTGAATAAAACTCAGGATCTGCAAGGAGTTAGATAAAGCCACTAACCTTCTCAGTCTGGGGATGAGGCACAGAATCCAGAGGAGGAAGAGATCCAGACAGTAATGAGGAAGCGTCCCACAGACTGAAGGCGGATTGCGACTGATCCAAAAACCTCCGGGGAACGAGCTGGAAGGTGTGACAGGAACACAGAGAGCTGTGATTGTCCTCTTGACAATAAGTCCAGGCAGGACTAGAGAGCCAGGCCGGATGCAGGCTGAATAAACCCGTGGCTAGGCTGAGACGTAAATCCAGGGACAGAAACAGGGTCAAATTCCAGGGCTAGAGGCGTTCAGACAAGGGCGAGGCAGAGACAAAACCAGAGGCAGAAAAAAGAGTCGAAATCCAAAATCCAATCCGTCAGACAAGGAGCAAGCAAGAGGGAATAATCCCTAAGGCAAGGCAAGGTCATCGGGAACGAGATCAGTCACGAAGGTACGCTGGAAATACTCACAAAATGTTTTCGGAAAAATCCTTTGGCCACCGTCTGCCGGTCAGAGGGCTGTATATAACTGCAGCTCCACAGGTGTGTGGCATGACGGTGATTGCGCAGCAGCGCAGCAGCAGACAGGTGAAGCAGATGAGTTTATTGCATGAGTGAGAGCAGAGCAGGCAGACGGGGCAGAATCATAACATTTCTGCTGCGACATTCGGATGGTAGGGTCAGAATTTGGCGTCAACAACATGAAAGTATGGATCCATCCTGCCTTGTATCAACGGTTCAGGCTGGTGGTGGTGGTGTAATGGTGTGGGGGATATTTTCTTGGCACACTTTGGGCAATTAGTAACAATTGAGCATCGTGTCAACGCCACAGCCTACCTAAGTATTGTTGCTGACCGTCTCCATCCCTTTATGACCACAGGGTACCCATCCTCTGATGGTTACTTCCAGCAGGATAAAGCGCCATGTCATAAAGCAGGAATCATCTCAGACTGGTTTCTTGAACGTGACAATGAGTTCACTGTATTCAAATGGGCTCCACAGTCACCAGATCTCAATCCAATAGGGCACCTTTGGGATGTGGTGGAACGGGAGATTCGCATCATGGATGTGCAGCCGACAAATCTGAAGCATCTGTGTGACGCTATCATGTCAATATGGACCAAACTCTCT
Source organism: Crenichthys baileyi (assembly GCA_036173005.1). Taxonomy (NCBI): domain Eukaryota; kingdom Metazoa; phylum Chordata; class Actinopteri; order Cyprinodontiformes; family Goodeidae; genus Crenichthys; species Crenichthys baileyi. The sequence goes on along the minus strand of JAHHUM010002614.1, from coordinate 510,011 downwards.
GAGGAATGTTTCCAGTACCTTGTTGAATCTATGGCACGAAGGATTAGGGCAGTTCTGAAGGCAAAAGTGGGTCCAACCTGGTACTAGCAAGATGTACTTAATAAAGTGGCCGGTGACTGTATAGAGGAAGTTTTAATAAACAGATGGAAATATTTCTCACTGTTTTCACAAGATTTTTTTATTCGTTAAGGCTCCCACATAGTTGGGCGTACTGTGAACAGCGCGGACTCCGCGCTCATTGTCCTCAGGTGTTTGAAGGCTCAGTTATAGTCACCTACAGGGGTTGGACAATGAAACTGAAACACCTGGTTTTAGACCACAATAATTTCTTAGTATGGTGTAGGCCCTCCTTTTGCAGCCAATACAGCGTCAATTCGTCTTGGGAATGACATATACAAGTCCTGCACAGTGGTCAGAGGGATTTTAAGTCATTCTTCTTGCAGGATAGTGACCAGGATAGTATATGGTGGGGGAAAACGTTTCTGACTCGCTCCCCCAAAACCCCCAAAAAGGGCTCAAAAAATTTTTAATGGTGACTGTGCGGGCCCAGGGAGATGTTCAACACCTTTATGTTCATAAAAACCAATCTTTCCCCAGTTTTGCTGTGTGTTTTGGTGCGGGCCACCCTGATGCCGGCCCCGCCTCAGGAAAAATTTTTTGAACCTTTGGATGCACGGGGTCCTCAAGAAGGTTTTGGGTAGCCCTTTTGGCAGTGAGCCCCCATCAAGCACAAATATTGGGCCCAAGGAATGAAAGATTTTGGCAGCCAAAAAATCATGATCCACCCCATGCTTCACTTGGGGTGCAACAGTCTGGGGGTAGCTTTTTTGGGGCTTCCCACACCGAATCTCCCGGGTGGGGGGAAAACAGTAAAGGTGGACTCATTGGAGAAAATAATGTTTCAATTGCCCCAGCCCAAAATTTCGCTCCCGCACCATTGAAAACCCAGTTGGCATTGGCATGGTGACCCCAAAAGGTTGGCTATAGCGCCCCCCGTGTATTGCCCTTGGAGCTCCCGACAGACATTTGGGGGGAAACAGGAGAGGGGTGCACATTAATTCTGCCGTGATTTTGGGGAGCCCTGGTTTAGTTTTGTGGATACAATCCGGGTTAGCGCCGAAAAATCCCTTTTAGCAGCTTCTCTTGGTCCCAAATACCTGTTGGATGGGTTCGTGTTCTTTGGGGGTAGCACTACCTGGATACCGTGGCTTGAACATACAAGACTTGCTGTCTTGGGCACAGATGCGCAGCAAAGTTTTACCAACAATTGTCCTTTTGAACCCCGGTAGCACCATAATGTGTGGATTTCAATATTGAGCAAAATGTGCCTTACCTTAATTGAACCTTCACACTTGCTCTATTGGGCAATCTGCAACATTTAGGAAGGTCCGGGTCCAAATTTTGATGAAAAATCCCACACTAAAATGACAGGTGTTTCAGTTTCATTGTCCAACCCCTGTATATAGTGGCCTTATAGTCTCACGCAGGACTCCACTGAGGGAGCGGGCTAAAGGCGTGTTGGGGATTTTTATTTTACACAGACATTGGGCCCGATTCTCAGAAAAAACAAGGGGGGAGTAGGGGACATAAAAAGTGGAAATTAGTTAAAAGAGAAGAAACTCTTGACGTCACACACCAAAAATTTGAATGCGTTTTTCTTTTTTAAAAAACATTTTTTATTTATCAACGCGATTCTTTTCCCTTTGAAAAAGTTTCAGATTCTTTAAGAAAAAAAATAAAGGGGAAACCACTTTTTGACCTCTTTGTAAAGCAGATAAAAATGTACCTAGTTACAATTTCGTACTCTCAACAATAAAAAAGCCATAAAGACTATAAACTTTTAATGCAAGCAATCTAACTTTGTAACTTGCATTTATTTCACTCTTACCTTTTTTTTGTTTGTTGTTTTTCTTTTGTTACTCTCTTCCTTCTGTTTATGAAGAAGTGATTTATTTGTGCGTGAAATGTTTGCACCTTCAACCTAATTCTACAAAAATTCATTCTTGCAGTATAAACCTAGCTTAAGGTTTCATAGTCGAGCAAACCAATTTCCTACATTTCTGGTGACAAATCCTACATTTTCCACACTTTCTGCCATGGCATCATCGGACGAGGAGGCAGAGCTAATTTGCCTTGTAGCTTTAGAATAACAAAAATAAAAGAAGGTGGAATTAAAAGGCCATTGAACAACACTAGTGACGAAGCTGGGGCCTACACCTGTCAGTGTGGGGCAGAGAGTAGCAGTGACACTGCTCTTACTCATGACCGGTTGCTCAGAGCACTGCGTCACATATAAAACAGTTTTATGTGGAGACTCTTTCCCACCAAGCAGTTTATTGTGTGACACCGTATATGCATATCCAGTGTTAAAAATTGAGCTTTGCGGGACAAGTCTCCATTGAGTCCGCCTGGAGTATGTGCGGACAACCGCGGATTTAAAGGAACTGGCCAAATTCATGACAAATATGGTATAATAAAGAAAATAAATCTTTAGCATACACAGTTTTTTCTTTCAGAGGTCACATATTAATAAGTTGTTGTTATACAGGCTATTGTTATCTTGACCTGAGAAAGAAAAAGTTAATAAAGAGGCTCTGGAGCTGTCCTTGAAGTACAGCTTTGTGACCCCACTCACAGCTATGGTGGTCACCAAGCCCGAGGGGGAGAACACAGAAGTCCTTCACAAACCCAAAGAGGGAGAAGCACCACAGCTTCGAAGTCATCATAGAAATACTCTGGCTGGAAGACGTTACTTTTTCCAAAGTAAGCAGGATTAATATTAGGGCTGAATCACTACTTTTTAAAATCAATAGAGCTCATCATCTCCAGTGGCACACCCACATATTTTTCACAGGGTGGGGAGCACAAGGGGCTGTTGAATATCTTGAGGTGGCACACCAAATTCAAAACCAGTGACTGACTTTGAAAAATGCTGTGTTGCACTATAGATATATAAAGGTAACTACAAAAAATGCATCGTAGACCATTTGTCTATTATTTTGTTTTTACAAATTTATATTTCAGACTTACTAGAAATGAGCCTTTAAAGTTTCAAAGCCTACATGTAGCAGGCCTTAACATAAAAAAATCACTAAAGACAGTCTGACGGGTGCAGATATTTATTTCTCATTTTCAGAGCATCCAGAATAATTCCTGCATCTCCAGAACATTTTCCAGCACTGTGAAAACTACAAAATAAACATAAATGGATACTCATACAGTGTTTGATAAACATGGTTCTAAACATAACTGAATGCATTACCATTATCATACATTCTGTAGCTTTACATTGTCATAAAATGCAAAATAAAGGTGCATAAACCAGATAATGTGTGCCATGGTTGCACTCCAAGTAATAAAACCAGACACTTTTGTAAAGAATAACATGCAATGTTCCTCACAAGTAAAATTAAGAACAATATAAATCTATGACATCACACACCTCGCTTCGCGTGCCAAGGGTGCAAAACCTCTGCAAACATGTAAACAGTGGGTCTTTCACAGGTGGAATGCAGGTAGCTGAAGTTAGCATGAGAGCTAGATGTATACAAGGTTTAAAGAAACATTCAAGGGTTATGAATACTTTTACAAGCCAAATATAGTAACTCTGTGCTAAGGAATGTCAGACTATTTAATTAAGTGATGAAATGCTCTGGAAATGACATACCTTTCAGCTCTAAATAGTAGCATGTCTTATGGTTTATCTAGTTGACAACAGAATTTTCTTTTTGCAATAAGATTATTCTTGTTGAATAATTTTTTTATGTTTGCTCTTGTGACTGAAATGTTTTTACTATTAATTTTTTACCAATAATGGCATTTTCTGGATTTTTTTCCCCCTCATAGCTCAAGAATTGCTTTTTACGTTTACAATTTTAGCATTTTTCCTGTTTTAAACATGATCAAAACATTTAAGTAGATTGAAGAGAGAACAGAGATTTTGGTCACTAACATGGTTTTTAGTCAGTACTTTTTTGTTGAGTCAATGTTTGCTTTATACTATGTTCTATTGTGACAAGTAGTACCTAAACTTTAAGACTTCTTTTCTTTCTCCTTCTTAGATCAGCGTGGTACACCATCATTGTCACAACTCCCTCCAAGAATCCTAGGTAAACTCCTCTTCTCTTTCTTGTCTAATAAAACAAAATAAGAAAAGAGGAGACTTGGCTGGTTTAAACAGTTTATTGTTACAAATTGAAAGTGTGCCGCTCGGATTATTTAGTTTGTTTTAGTGCAAGATTGGACATAATAGGAGTATACAGAATAGAAATTAATAGAATAATCCCTTGTTTGTCCCAGCAGCAAAGTGACAGTCAAAGATAAATCACTAAGATACACAATATAAAAAATAAAAATGGTACTTTGTACAAGTGAGGTAAATTCTATAATTTTTTATGTATAGTTTTTTTTTTTTTATACAAAATGACTTTGTATGAGATATAGACAGTTTAATTTATATGGATACAGATGCACAGAAGCTTTGTTGTAAAGAAAATATAAACAGCCTTGCACAGAAAAACTGATCACTCAAATACTGTGAAACATGAAAGAACACATTGTATAACGTGTGTAGTATTTTATACAACATAGCAGTTTTTGACTGAGTTACTGTAGCTGTTATTGGTATATTGAAGGTTATAAAAAGAAAAAAGCAACATACCTTTATATTGAAATGCCATTGAGTTACAGTGTAAAAGAAATTTTTTATTTATTTTATGCTGATTCCACTAAACTAATTTACCAGTGATCCCATTTTGGATACTGTAACTGACCTACAACAGGAAAGGTTTAGTCTGATTTAAAGTCAGTGGTTTTAGCTGTTTGTGTTTTAATTGTTCACATTCTTCTGCAGCTAATGCAATCAAACTAGTGCTTACACTTTTTAAGGTGTCCCTCTCAACAGCAAACCTTGCTGCATACAAGAAAATCATTTGATACCTCTGTTTGAATTGTTGATGATTCATAAACACATTTTTATGTCTTCTTATTCTTTTCTGTTCTTTAGCGCTTGTTAAGCAGTATGGTTTTTCTCACCATCTTTTTAAGGCAAGGGACGTTGGTAAGATGTTACATACTAATACTTTTTTCATGAGCAACATTTTATAAAGTGACATTTACTGTTTGCAATCAACAATTATTTTATGTGTTTGAGTTAGAGCTATAAGAAGAAAACTCCCAATAGGATGAACTGTACAAAACTACAACAGGTCATGAATCCGAGTAGAGGAAAGGACTGTGTCTGGTTAGTTGCCTAGACACCAAACTACCAAACTGTAACGGGGTGTTCAGACAGAACGCGAATGACGTGACTGGAGCGAGTGATTTACATGTTATCCCTAAAAAAATACTCTGTTGTTAAATCAGCTGTTGTATGGTGTATTTTGGTGGTCCTCGTCCATATGTTTAGGTACAAAAACGTTTATTATATTTAGATGTGGACAGTACAATTTGGCTGTTTCTATTGAGCTGAGATTTATTTACTCAAGGAAGACAGATGGACAGGAGTTTTGCAGCGGGGATACAGCGCCTGTTGAGGCTGATTCGTCCCCAAACGTGGGACAGCAGGTACTCAAACTGGGTTCTGGATAGATGGAAGTACTGCTGAAAGCAACCGTCATCCAGACACAGCTCCTGGAGTAGGTGGTGGTACTTTCCAAACTGGTTCCATCTCTGGAGAATCTGGTGAACCCAGGGACGTCGACGCCAGCGGCGTTGTTCGGCTTCCCATAAATAAAGCACCATCACTCGCTCAATGTTGAGTTGAAACCGGCAAGCATCGGATAGAAGCTCCTCCTATTTGATGACGCGATGAAGCGAGTTGACCATGCGAATTATTGGCAAAATGTCAGGGGAGCGACAGCAAGCAAATGAGGCGAAAAATCCACCGGAATGCGGCGCTGGTGGCGTAGGGGTTAGCGCGCGACCACATATAGAGGCTATAGTCCTCGAAGCGGCCGTCCCGGGTTCGAGTCCAGGACCCGGTGACCTTTGCCGAATGTCTCCCCCTCTCTTTCCCCTCCTTCCTGTCTACCTACTGTCCAAAATAAAGGCCTCTAGTGCCAAAAAAGTTAAAAAAAAAATCCACTGGATTTGTGTTTGGTCTGAACCGACTATTATCCTTAAAATATAACTTGAAGGGAGAAAATATTGCGCCTGGTATTTCAAAAGACCAACCTAAGGCCTTGTTAACACAACAATGTTTTTGGTGAAAACATAAAAGTTTTGTTTTTATTGTTCATTTATATGATGCCGCATGTTTTCTCTGAAAATGGCATGATTTAAAAACAGGTTCCAGAGCGTAACAGTTTGAAAACATCCCTTCCTCCGTTTTTATGTAGTCCAGAAAAACTAAATCTTTCTTATGGGGAAGATCATACTGCTCATGTGCAGTATGACAGAAATCAGTTGAAATTAATGCAGCATAGCGGGAGCCGACCAGTTGAAAACCCACAAAAGACAAAGATATCAAGAGTTTTTACTTTTCTGTGTTGCCGTATGTACAGAGGTCATAGATAAAACATCATGTAGATGTGTTAATAGAAACAGAAATCAATCAGTTTTTTTAACTACGGTCTTCAAACAAGAGAGAGAGAGAGACAATGTAAACAATCACTGTGGATGACATACTATCTACAGGCTAAAGCTGTTTCACATTTAAGATGAGAGATTGCTTAGGCTAAATCTAAAACTCCAGCACTTGCATTTTGAAGGGCCTTGGTTAAAGCAGTCAAATGTGTGTGAAAGGTTCATGTAGCGTGCTTGGGAACAAAATATCATATGCATTTGTAAATAAAGAAGTTATAGCGATTAGATGACATTTCTGAAAATACAGTATATATATATTTTTTGTCCTTTTACTGAAAAAATCCTATGTTTTAATTTTGATATATTCCTTTTTATAATGGGGGAAAAAACATTACATAAAAGTTAAGAGTTGAATTCTACATCATGGACTGAAATTAGACTTTAACCCCCTACAAACAAACCCAGAATTCTGGCATCCGCAGATTGGTAATGTCCCCATGTGGTGCACGGATCAGCCCATCAATCAATTACAGATCAGTCTATTAGAACGTCCATGGAGGGAGCTGAAGCTATGACTTGCAAAACAGTAGCATATAAAACCTAAAATAATTACAGAGCTTTCGAAGAGTTGTGGACCAAAATCCCTCGTGAAATATGTGCAAACCTGATGACCAACAACAATAAAATGTTCAATGGTGTGCTTGTCAGCTAAGGTTTTTCCACCAAGTTCTAGGTCACATTAGGTTTACGGATCAAATAATTACTGTATTTTAATACATATTTTAATGTAATGCATTTCTGGGGGATTTTTAATGAATTCTCTGTCTCTCCCCATTGAAGTCAACCATGAAAATAACAGTGTTTATTTGTTTGTAAACATTTTACTTTAACAGAGGTTCATATGATAATTTTCCATAAAATATTCCTTAAATAAAATAGTTTCCTTGACACTGAGGCTTTGTTAGATGAACACCTTGACAACGTTTTGAATGTTTGTTTACAGGTCCTCTCCCTGTTCGGATAATGAAATCTGATTTTGAAACAGATTCTACCTTTTTGACTACAACACCTGGTAAAGCATTGCAAGTTTGTTTACAATGATTCTGACATTATTTTCCTTTTCTTAACTTACTTTAGTCATAAAAATGAAATATTATCTTGAATCCTCATCTATTATTGCACCATGCCTTAGAAAAATGCATGATGGCAGTTATTTCTCTTTATTTTTATATCTGTTGTTTAACACCGACTTTCATTTTCTTTATAGCTCCTGTTTTCCACAGATTTTTGATGAAAGCTGAGAATGACACTTATCCACTTTGTTTTGACGTTATTGGAGCTGTAATTCTTAAACTTCTTCACCATCCCAGCACAGGTCGGTATCATTACTTGTGGATTTTTCTTTAGGGGGTATAGGAAAAAAAGGTTTGATAAAACTAGAATTTCTTTACCCGTATAGACCAATCCAAAAAAAGCGGTTTGGAAGTATTTTTTTGATTAAGCTTTCCGTTTCATGCTCCGTGTACCATTTCAAGAAAGTGGTATTTGAGATGTCATTTGGTGCTTCTTCGAAACTGAAATGAAATCAATTAAATTTCAATTCAGTTTATTTATATAGCGCCAATTCAGAACGAATGTCATCTCAAGGCACTTTACAAAGTAAATTCAGTCGAATCATGCAGATTCCAACTCAAGTACATACAGGGGTTGGACAATGAAACTGAAACACCTGGTTTTAGATCACAATAATTTATTAGTATGGTGTAAGGCCTCCTTTTGCGGCCAATACAGCGTTAATTCGTCTTGGGAATGACATATACAAGTCCTGCACAGTGGTCAGAGGGATTTTAAGCCATTCTTCTTGCAGGATAGTGGCCAGGTCACTACGTGATACTGGTGGAGGAAAACGTTTCCTGACTCGCTCCTCCAAAACACCCCAAAGTGGCTCAATATATTTAGATCTGGTGACTGTGCAGGCCATGGGAGATGTTCAGCTTCACTTTCATGTTCATCAAACCAATCTTTCACCAGTTTTGCTGTGTGTATTGGTGCATTGTCATCCTGATACACGGCACCGCCTTCAGGATACAATGTTTGAACCATTGGATGCACATAGTCCTCAAGAATGGTTCGATGGTCCTTGGCAGTGACGCGCCCATCTAGCACAAGTATTGGGCCAAGGGAATGCCATGATATGGCAGCCCAAACCATCACTGATCCACCCCCATGCTTCACTCTGGGCATGCAACAGTCTGGGTAGTACGCTTCTTTGAGCCTTCTCCACACCGTAACTCTCCCGGATGTGGGGAAAACAATAAAGGTGGACTCATCAGAGAACAATACATGTTTCACATTGTCCACAGCCCAAGATTTGCGCTCCTTGCACCATTGAAGCCAATGTTTGGTATTGGCATGAGTGACCAAAGGTTTGGCTATAGCAGCCCGGCCGTGTATATTGACCCTGTGGAGCTCCCGACGGACAGTTCTGGTGGAAACAGGAGAGTTGAGGTGCACATTTAATTCTGCTGTTATTTGGGCAGCCGTGGTTTTATGTTTTTTGGATACAATCCGGGTTAGCACCCGAACATCCCTTTCAGACAGCTTCCTCATGCGTCCACAGTTAATCCTGTTGGATGTGGTTCGTCCTTCTTGGTGGTATGCTGACATTACCCTGGATACCGTGGCTCTTGATACATCACAAAGACTTGCTGTCTTGGTCACAGATGCGCCAGCAAGATGTGCACCAACAATTTGTCCTCTTTTGAACTCTGGTATGTCACCCATAATTTTGTGTGCATTTTAATATTTTGAGCAAAACAGTGCTCTTACCCTGCTAATTAAACCTTCACACTCTGCTCTTACTGGTGCAATGTGCAATCAATGAAGACTGGCTACCAGGCTGGTCCAATTTAGCCATGAAACCTCCCACACTAAAATGACAGGTGTTTCAGTTTCATTGTCCAACCCCTGTACATTCCAATTGAACCAAGGCAACAGTGCAGTCAAATTCAGTTTAATATTCAGATTGGTTAACAAGTTTCCTATATGAGTAAACCCAGCAGATTGCATCGAGTCAATGACTTGCAGCATTCACTCCCCCTGGATGAGTATGTAGAGACAGTGGACAGTCGCTTGCATTGTGTCGTTGACTTTGCAGCAATCCCTCATACTGAGCGTGCATGTAGCAACAGTGGAAAGCAAAAACTCCCTTTTAACAGGAAGAAACCTCCAGCAGAACCAGGCTCGGTGGGAGCGGCCATCTGCCACGACTGACTGGGGGTTTGAGAGAACAGAGCATACACTGAAAGGAACCCAGAAGCACTGATTCAGGAGTACTTTCTGAAAGAAAAGTAAAATGTTAAAGGCAGGCGTAGCTGCTCCAGTGGGTCTAGGAGAGAAACACAGCTAAGCAGATAAACTCTGAGCAAATTTTCAGTCTAGCAGGGGTCCCCAAATCCCAGACTCTGGTCGAAATCCGGACCCTGAAAGCGTTTTGTCTGGACCGCAAAGCATTTTCTAATTTACTTTGTAGAAATAATCATTTTATTCCTTTCTGCCTGCCACGTCTCACTTTTGAAGGCATGACTGGAAGCTATGCAGGTCAGCGACATTCTGGTCAACACTCCAAGACAGTTGGTGATGGTAATGCACCACATCGTTGAAAACAACAAAGAAGAAGCTATACGGGGTCCTTGAACGTGGGTTGCTAATGGAATAAAAGCAAATAACGCAAAATTGGAGAGCAGTAAGAGAATGTAGCAGAGTGAGGGAAAGTGGTCATTATATCCTCCAGCAGCCTAAGCCTATTGCAGCATAACTACAGAGATAGTTAAGGATAACCTAAGCCTCTATAAGCTTTATCAATAAAGGAAAGTTATAAGCCTAGACTAAACACGGACTAAAACTGGGAGTTGGTTCCACAGGAGAGGAGCCTAAAAACTAAAGGATCTACCTCCCATTCTACTTCTACAGACTCTAGGAACCACCTGCAGTCCTATATTATATTATATTATAATATTATATTTATTATATTATAATTATATTATAATATTAATTATATTTATATTATATTTTTATTATATTTATTTTCTTTTTACTTATATTTTTAATATTGGGGGGGCCATGGAAACAATCAGATCTCTGAATTTATGATGGAGCTAGATCATTTGGGGCTTTATATTGTGAGAAGGAGAATTATAAAATTTAAATTTTCGGGTTTTTTGACAGGGGAGCCATAAAAGAGAAGCCTAAAAATAGGAAAGAAATGTGATCTCTCTTTTTAATTTTCATCTCTTGCTGCAGCGTTTTGGATCAGCTGAAGGCTTTGAACTGCATTTTGTGGACATCCTGATAGTAAGGAATTACAATAGTCCAGCCTGGAAGTAACAATTTCATGGGCTAATTTTTCAGCGTCACTTCTAGACATGATATTTCCAATTTAGCCAATATTCCAGAGGTGAAAGACGGAAATCCTAGAAACATGTTTAGTACATGATTTAAATTACACGTCCTCGATGAAAATAAAACCAAGGTTTTTTAATTTATTACTGGAGGCCAGTTTAGAATTGAGTATAAAGACCTGCAGTATGAATGTAGCCAAAAAGATACACCGTCAAGATACAGAAAACTCAGATTTTCCTCTCAGCATAGTCGGCTAACCTGCAACTCTCATGTCTGATGTTTTGATTTTCCTAGTTGAGTAGTGATGTAGAGATGATCTGTCTGTCATGCCTTTAGAGCTTTATATAAATGGTGTGTTGGACTCAATAATAAACGGTGGCTTCAAAAAGATTGTCATCCATGTCGGCACTGACTACGACATTGAGATTGACACAGAGGTAATCAGTCTTCGACAGAGACAAACTACAATCCGCTACACAGGACCGGATCCCATCACAACTGAAAGGTGACTTTGAACTTAAAAGTTCATTACTGTCCAACAGGACAGCATTCTTATGTGAAGTGTAGTTAACAAAACTGATCCAAAGTTACAGCACGTATATGTAATAAGCAAAGTTTGTCAGCTAATTTTAAGAAAATGACTTTAACTGAAATATAGCTGCATTTGAGGTTTGTCTATTTACATCTAAAGTGTCTTGCAATGGTTCACAATTGCACACATTACATTACAGCCACAAACTTCAAGGTATTTTATTTGGACTTTATGTGATGGACCAACACAGAGTACCAAGCAACTGTGAAGTGAAAATTAACTGATACACAGTTTTCCTTTTTTTTGTTTTCAAATTAAAGTCTAAATAGTGTGGTGTGTGTATGTATTCAGCCCCTTTTTCCTCTTTCGCTTTTACTCTTTTAAAATCTAGTGCCACCAACTGCCCTAAATAAGCCACCTAATTAGTAAACAGAATCCGCCTCTGTGTAACGTAATCTCTAAATATATCCAGCTGTTCTGTAAAGGTTTGTTAAGAAACATAATGAAGACCAAGGAGCATGTCAGTTTTTGTAAGGTTGTGGAGAGATTTATAGCAGGGTAAGATTCTTAGGGGCACTGTTCATCTGAAAGTCAAAAGAAATTTAACCTTTTGTCCTACAAAATGCTGTATGGAGGAAAACGTCATTATAATCTTCATGGAAAAAATCATGGAATGAATTAATTCAGTGAGTCAGTGATTATCCAAAGCCAATATGTCAAAACAATGAAAAGGCATTGTTCTTGCTGCAATAGAGAAAACATTTTGAGTCCCTGAAGAAATCTCTCATTTTATTGTTAACTCCAGTTTGCAAAGGGATATATAGCTAAGCCTAAAATTATTCATACTCCTAGCAGATATAGATTTAAAATAATAAAACCCTTTTGATAATAAATGAAACAGGCATCTCTCTAAAGATAATACAACCATGTAAAAAAAGAGTTTGATCTGAACAAATTATTCAACAGTTTTTATTTACTTTCAGGAATAAAATTGCATATCAAAAATCATGTACATCCTTCTCAATAATCGATAGAAAAGTCTTTGTTGGCATTACAGGAGTCAAATCCTTCTTACACTCGTATTTTTGATGATATAGCTTTGGTGATTAGCTCAAAAAGCTTGAGGTTTGAGGGCCTCCTTGCCTTTACCCTAATCTTTATCTCACGTTCTCTTTCACATTCAAGCCAGGAGTCCGGCTGGGTCCACTCCAAAATCTTATATGCTTAGAAATTTGTGTTCATCATCATAAAACCTATTTTATCAGTCTATTTATTGATTCAGTCACTAATAAGCGTTTATCAGAATTGAAACACTTTGCTAAATAGTGCCAAATATTGTTTGATATAAATGTAAAAGGCAAAAACGTAAAAGTTAATTAATTACAAAGCCCCTAATTAATAACCAATATTTTTTAATTTTGTTCCACCACTACTCAAACTACAAAACCAAAAGTGATTGAACTCAAGGTCCTCACATCATAACTCCTTGCAACTCTTCTTTATTATGTGAAAGACAACATTTGTCTCTGCTTACTGTACCTTTGTTGCAATTAACATGTTGCTATTTAATGTTTTTACTGGTCCATGTAGCTGTGATCTCATATAACCAAATTTTTTACAACTAAAACATCAACACCTGAGCAAGAATGCAAATGCTTAAGATCATTAACATTTGTTACACTGATATAAAGATTGTTAAAGACTTTTAAGACAAAACTTATTTCCAGGTGGTGTCTATCTTTCTAGATTTACGGTGATCAGACATGACAAGGAAACAGAATTTACCGATGCAGATGTGCATCTGGCCATCTTACTTCATGAGAAGGATGGGAACAAATTCCTTTGGCCTGTTTTAAGACGGCCTCCTTCTGCTGGCGACACCGAAGGAGTTTTAGGACAGTGACAATTCTGTTTTTGTTTACATTACTGAAGTTTTTATGTATTCGCTTATGTAACCATTAGGCAGCGTGGCGCAAGTCACACCGTTTGCCAGGGATATACTGTCTTGCAAATGTTTGGTGTTTATCTGTATTTTGCGTTTTATTTTTCTGTTGGACTTTGTGTGCAGCTTTAAATCGAGTACAATATGAAGAGGTTCATCAAAATTTCCGCACAACAGTGAAGTTGGCAAACAGAGAGATTGATGTTCAAAGGTGCATTTTATCTTTTGATTAACACTGTTTTGCAGCAGAAAAAGTAAGCAGTTTAAAAACTTTTCTTTTTGTTTTGCAGATCCAATGCTGTTGACTACGGGATGAGCAGTCCCATTAATATGGACTGTTGGTTTACTTCAGCTGACTTTGCCCTGCCAAGACCTTGGAATGATTTCCTTGTTGGTCAACTTTAACTGAAAGCCATGCTGAATAATTCAGAAAAAAGTATAAATTTTGAATTAATCCTGAACAACAACTGAAACGACATATGCAGTTACTATCTTTAATGGTTAAAAGGGCTAATGTCTGTATTTCTAGGATACAATTCGCAAGTAGGATTTGTTTTACGTTCCAAATCTCAAAGAATATTGCACAATTCGTGGCTACTGAAGTTACATTACTGTTTCAAAGATTTATCCTCATTATTAAAAATTAATCAGTCTCGTACATATTGAAAAATGAGTCTAAAGGAGGATTTAAATTATCACATATAGAAGGACTAATGAGATTTTTACAATAATCAAAAAAAGGATTCATTTACAACCAAATTTATTAAAAATAATTAAGGATCATTTTTATTCATAGTCACACAATGGTCTAGTTTCTAATGATTGAACTAAACAAAGAAATGATTAAGAAAACATAACAAAAATAAATTAACACTACTTAAAAAGATTTCTGTGTGACTCCAGTCATTTGATAGTTTCCCAACATTGGACAACACCAGAATCAAACTGAACATGAAAAAAAAGCTCTGAGAAAAAAATCCTTGAGTGATGTTAAGTATACCGAGGCGTGGGAGAGAAAAAAGTGGAAACTTGGCTGGAAGAAAAACAGACAACAGTACAAGGCATACGTTGCACAAATATAATTGCACAACCATATTGAACTGGGTAAATCGACCTGGCTCCGATTGGCTAAGAAGAACATCTTGATTGATTTGTTTTCAGGTCTTTTTCCTTGTTTCTTTAGAGTTTAGGAGCTCAACTGCACTCTCTGAGCAAGAAGATGTCATCTGGCCTGATCAGCCAATCAGAGATGAGATCTAGGAATTGTGTGACTATATATGTGCATTAGACAGCCAATAAGAAAAGTGGAATTTATTTTTCCTTCCATTGCATTTAAGTGTTTCACACATTAGTCGTTTTACTACCATCCTGCTGGCGCAGATGGGATTTGTTGTGTTTTTTGTTTTAACTTTTAAACAATTTTATCTCTCTCAAAAACACACAGTAACATGGATAACATGGGGTATGAGGTTGTTGTGGCTTACTGTAAGAGTTCAGCTAAAGCATTTTCAGGGTAATAAAAGAAAGCCATACAAAGTTTGTGAAAAGTCAAACCAAAGGTATTTGTATGCTCTGTAACCCGAATAAGTAAAGAGAGCTCAAAACTTATGTGGTAACTGATTACCTCGAAAGATTTAAGCCAACTTAATCAACTCTTTTAAGTATCAAACTACTATAAAAATATATTTACTGTTAACTTAAAAGTTTATGATTTATTTTTATTTCTAATAAGTTAACTTTACTTAAAAATTACATGTTTTTATTCTAATGTTTATAAGTTCTTTATAATTTAATATTTTGATGCAACACAATGTAATTACATTAAAACATTAAATTGAAAAATGTATTTATTCATTAATTAAAAAAACATTTATTTTATAAAGTATTTAAGTTTAGACTACAAATAAAAACTATTTACACAGTATTCTTTATCTAACTTTTTGTTTATTAAAATATTTCTGGATATGCAAGAAGTGTCACAAACATCTTTATGAAACCACTTGAAATGGACAAGACCACTAGAAAGTGAGCCTACTAAATATAAAGTGAAGCACATCTACCTTATGTCTTCAAATACAGTTAAAAGAACAAAAAAGAACATCAAAGGCATCTTCCTCAAAATGCTTATAAAATTGAAAATATACAAAAATGGAAGAAAACTTACAGAAAAAAACTTACAAAAATAATTAAATAAAAAAAAACTGAATTTCAGTTTGTATTGGGTACAATTAAAGGTAATTTATTTGGCTTTTTTATAAAACCAAAATGTGCTGATGTAACTAATCCAACAAGCTTAACTAACCCAGCGCTTAAAATGTCAAAACAGTTACAAAGGTTTTTTATTTGGTTGTAATAACTAAAAAGTGCAAGTGTAAGAAATTAATGTAAGACAGTTGTACATTTAGTAACTAATTTAGTCACCTTAAAGGCTAGCCCTAACTTAAAGTGCTTAAATAAGTGCTCAATAACAGCATGTTCATATCCAAACAGACACTTGCATAATGGAATTTTCAATACTACTCTTGAGGTAACAAATTTTTTTTCAGAGCATGTAGGCAGGGTTTCAGTGGTTTGCCATCGTCAAGACCCATGAAGATGATTTAGACAAAGGTGAATGTGTTAATTAGTTTCCTGGGATAGTTTAAATCCAGAGCATACAGGTGCTGGTCGTAAATTTAGAACATCATGAAAAAACTCATTTATTTCAGTAATTCCATTCAAAAATTGACACTTGTATGTTATATTAATTCATTACACAAAGACTGATATATTTCAAATGTTTATTTCTTATAATGATGATTATGACTGACAACTAATGAAAGCCCCAAATATTGTAAAAAAAAGGTTCAATATTGAAGACACCTGGTGCCACACTCTAATCAGCTAATTAACTCAAAACACCTGCAAAGGCCTCTAAATGGTCTCTCAGCCTATTTCTGCAGGCTACACAATCATGGGGAAGACTGCTGACCTGACAGTTGTCCAAAAGGCGACCATTGACACCTTGCACAAGGAGGGCAAGACATAAAAGGTCATTGCTAAAGAGGCTGGCTGTTCATAGAGCTCTGTGTCAAAGCACATTAATACAGAGGCGAAGGGAAGGAAAAGATGTGGTAGAAAAAAGTATAGAAGCAACAGGGATAACCTCATCCAGGAGAGGTTTCTGAAACAAAACCTATTCAAAAATGTGGGGGAGATTCACAAAGAGTGAGTGCTTCAAGAACCACCACGCACAGACGTATGCAAGACATGGGTAACAGCTGTTGCATTCCTTGCGTCAAACCACTCAAGAGACAGCCTCAGAAGCGTCTTGCCTGGCCTAAAGACAAAAAAGACTGGTCTGCTGCTGAGTGGTCCAAAATTATGTTCTCTGATGAAAGAAAATTTAGCATTTCCTTTGGAAATCAAGGTCCCAGAGTCTGGAGGAAGAGAGGAGAGGCACAGAACCAACGTTGCTTGAGGTCCAGTGTAAAGTTTTAGAGCACTTAATGCCTCCTGCTGCTGACCAACTTTATAGAGATGCAGATTTATTTTCCAACAGGATTTTGCACCTGCACACTGTAGCAAAGCTACCAGTACCTGGTTTAAGGACCATGGTATCCCTTTTCTTAATTGGCCAGAAAACTCGCCTGACCTTAACCCCATAGAAAATCTATGGGGTATTGTGAAGAGGAAGATGCAATACGCCAGACCCAACAATTCAGAAGAGCTGAAGGCCATGTTCATACTTTTCAGTTGGCCAACATTTCTAAAAATCCTTTTTTGTATTGGCTTGATTATTATTCTAATTTTCTGAGATACTGAATGTGGGGTTTTTTATAAGTCAGTTATAATAGTCAAAATTAAGTAAATTATCAGCATTTGAAATATATGTGTCTGTGTAATGAATGAATATAATATACCAGTTTCACTTTTTGAATGGAATTACTAAAATAAATAATTTCTTTTTTGATATTCTAATTTTATGACCTACATAATGTATATTACCCCAAACATTAATGCAAATGCATCAGCAAATCTGGGAACATCACTTGTCACCAATCCACCTTCCACCACAGCAGCCATGCTTGAGGGACTAAAATGCACTGGACGGGTCTGGGCAGTGCCATCAGTAACCACTGTGTTTGTCTCATCCAACTCGTCCGCCTGGAATAGACAGTATTAATCTGTACAGCTGCCTTGAGGCAATTACTGTTGACAAGCAAGGCATGAAATCTAACAAAATATTCAGCAGCACAGCATTTACACAATGGTTGATAGGGTCTGGTGCATTATTGCTGGGGCAATATAGTAGCTGCTTGGGTAAAAATAATACAACTATCCATGAAAGGCATACAATGCTGCTCCACTGGCAGAAGGGGTAATGCAAATAACACCTAAAGTCATTGTCTTAAAGAATTCTGGGTGTTCCTCATGCAGATAAACTGGAAGGCCACTTAGGGCTGCCCTGTGTTTCACATTGACATTGGGTAATTCCTAAGAGTGGAGAGAATAGAAAAGTTAATTTAATAGATAATGTTTAGCTTTGTCATTCCCTGGGGAGGATACAGTGCATCTGGCATGTATTCACAGCGCTCCACTTTTTCAACATTTAGTTATGTTACAGCCTTACTCAGAATGGTAATAATTTAATCTGTCTGCAAATTTCTACACACAATACCCTGGTATTGCAATGTGAAAAAATGTTTTTAGAGATTGTTGCAAATTTATTACAAAATCACATTAACATAAGCATTCACAGCCTTTGCCATTGAGCTCCAAATTGAGCTGAGGTCCATACCATTTCCAATAATCATCCTTAATATGTTTATAGAGCTTCAAAGGAGTCCACTTAAATTTAGCTGATTGAACATGACTAGGAAACGCTTACACCTGTCTATATAAGGTCCCACAGTTGACAGTGCATGTCAGAGCCTAAACACCAAGCATGAAGTCAAAGGAATTGTCTGTAGACCCCAGAGACAGGATTGTCTTGAAGCACAAATCTAGGGAAGGATCCAGAAACTATTCTGCTGCTTTAAAAGTCCCAAAGAACACGGTAGACTCAATCATTAGTAAATGGAAAAAGTTTGGAACCTTAGACAAAGAGGTGACCAAGAACCCCATCGTCACACTGTCAGAGCTCCAGCACTCCACCGTGGAGAGAGATAAACCTTCCAGAAGGACATCCATCTCTGCAGCAATCCACCAATCAGGTCTGTATGGTAGAATGGCCAGACCAAAGCCACTCCTTAGTAAAAGGCCCATGGCAGCCCGTCTGGAGTTTACCAAAAGGCTCCTGAAGGACTCTCAGACCATGAGGAGCAAAGTTCATTGGTCTGAGGAGACAAAGATTAAACTTGGTTGTGAATGCCAGGCATCAGGTTTGGAGGAAACCTGGCACCGCTCATCACCAGGCCAGTACCTTTACTACAGTGAAGCCTGTAGCATCATGCTATGGCGATGTTTTGTCAACAGCAGTGTTGTGACTATGATTATTAATATATTATTTAATATTTAATATTAATATTTTATCAAATAATATTTCGGTTTGTTAAGGGTTGTCCTGTGAATACCAGCCCAGTAAGGTGGTGGTAATAGGACAAAATAGAAAGGTGTGAGCCAAGCTCTGACATTATTGAACAGCAAAACTCTGCACACGCATGGAATGAATTCACTCAATTTCTTAAAATGCAAGAATTTATTAACAAAAATAAGTCAACTCAAAGTCAAACATATTTCAATCAATAAACTCTTTACTATGCTAAAACAATCTAACTAACTACCAAGCAGAATTAAAGAATAGGGAAGACTAATAGGCTATGTACAATATAAACAAGTTGATAAAAGATGATTGAAAATCATGACCAAAAGAGTGTTGCAACATTACCATACAATGTTTATGTTTGAGAACCAAGGATTATCTTGAAGAATCTGGAAGTGAAGTTAAGTTAGTCTTGGAACCAACTTAGGCAATGATCAGCATACCTTTAGACAACCATTCACAATGCAAGATAATATAAAATATTATTTTAATTAAATGTTTTAAAGAATGATCTGCTGAATAAAACCAACCTTCTGGATGACTAATTCTCAATGGTGTTTCATTAGCTGCCTTTCTTTATTGAAATAATATTTAAAGAAATATTATTAGGGGAATATTTTGGAAAAGAGCCAAATCTTTCTGGAGAAATGGGGTTAATGGTGTTTACTTAGTTATCAAGTTAGTAAAATAATTTTTAGGGGAACTATTTTTTATGGATTGAAAACTAAACCTTCTGGGTAAGTGATCTTAGCAGCAAGCACGTGTTCTTACCTGTTAGCAGTTAAAGCTAACAAAGAAGCTGATAGCTTTGCACCAAAAATCAAAACAAACCTTTTTAAAAAACCGTTAATAAAATGGTTAAAATGCATAAGCGCGGACGAGCGTTATGATCAACCTTCTGTGTTTTAAAAACACCCTTTTTAAAACCCTTTTTGTGGTGGTTTTGGGGTGTGGGGGCCATTTTCATTATTTACTGAAGGAAAAATGATACAATTAATGTAAATTAATAGTAAATTTTTTTCCACTCATATCATGATTTTAATTAAGTGTTTGATTGTGAGGCATTAAAAATCAAAAATGCAACGGGTCCACCAGATCCCCAAACATTGGCTGAGTAAAAACAATATGAACACCACACAAGGGTTAAATAAGTTTGTCTTTAAACTTTAAAAAAACAAAACACAAAACTGAGCACGTGTGCTGCAGATAGCCTGCTAGCACCAAGACAGCTGAGTTCAACACAAACAAAACCAAACTTCATAAAATGAAAAACGTTTAGATTATTTCATTCTAAATCACTTCTATCTCTCTACCCACACCCTAACCTCGTTTGAACCATGCTGAGGAGGAGTTGTCCGGGCGACGACGAAGTTTGAAGAAGCTCTGAGAACAAAGGGTTAGCTACAGCTACCCTCCGGAGCTGTGGCTGGGGGCGGCTCTGTCCGCTGACCCAGAACTACACGCTACCACGGTGTGTACTTTAATCACCCCGTTCATGAATGAATACCAGATACACATACAGTGATCTATTCGTACTGTACTTAACTTAGTGCATATGATCGATGATCGTATGACACTCTCGGATCCAGTTGAAGAGTTATGTCTGTTTGCCAGCAAAGAGACATTAGCGCGCTGTGCCTCTCTGTCCAGGCCCCAGGGTGACCCGTGTAGAAGAGATCGGTTTCTTGGAAAGGTGGGGGTTTTATACGGGCAGTGGCATCATGGGAAGTCCGCTGTTACCCTCAACTCCTAAATTGTGCAAGAAGTAGGTAATGCAATTTATTTTGAAAGTTCCAGAAAAGTCTGTACCGCATTTCCTGTTGCAACCATGGCTGTGGGTTCCAACAGCAGGAACTGGCAGAATGGATGGACAGATAACTGTAGCAATGATCAGAGACATCCTGGATAAAACCTGCTCAAGAGCGGCCTGGGCCTCAGACTGTGACAATGACCCAAAGCACACAGCCAAGATCTTCATGGAGTGGATCAGAATGTCCTGGGAATGTCCTGGAGTGGCCTAGCCAGAGTCCAGGCTTGAATTTGGTTGAACATCTGGAGAGATCTGAAGTGGCTGCACAGATGTCTCCCATTAACCTGATGGAGCTTGAGATGTTTTGCAAAAAAGAATGGTCTAAACTAGGGCTGAAAATGTATTACGATATACAGGGGTTGGACAATGAAACTGAAACACCTGGTTTTAGACCACAATAATTTCTTAGTATGGTGTAGGGCCTCCTTTTGCGGCCAATACAGCATCAATTTGTCTTGTGAATGGCATATATACAAGTCCTGCACAGTGGTCAGAGGGATTTTAAGCCATTCTTCTTGGAGGATAGTGGCCAAGGGAATGCCATGATATGGCAGCCCAAACAATCATTGATCCACCCCCATGCTTCACTCTGGGCATGCAACAGTCTGGGTAGTACGCTTCTTTGGGGCTTCTCCCCCTAACTCTCCCGGATGTGGAGAAAACAGTAAAGGTTGCAATGTGCAATCAATGAAGACTGGCTACCGGGCGCCAATTAGCCATGTAAACCCCCCCTAAAATGACAGGTGTTTCAGTTTCATTGTCCAACCCCTGTAAGTCTTTTAATCAGTCAATATCAATAATTATTTATCATTTGTTTTGTTTACCTATTTGAATTAAAGGACCAGGGGACATAAAGGCTGAAAATTTTAAATTCTACCCTAACCATTTTTAACGTAACCTTTATATATTAAAAAGAGGTCAGCCATACCACCAACCTGCTTAGCTTGGCAGTGAGAGGTTGAGAGGCTAAATACTTTCCTCTGCCTACATCTCCCAGAATGTTGTGCGGTTCTGGATCAGAACTCTGAACTCAGAACATTCTATTGAATGTGTTTTCTATTGATATGGATCAGGTATCTATTGCAATACAAATTGTTATTGTTTTATTGCCCTGCCCTAGCTCAAACTGTCTAATCATAGGTGAGCTAAGCTTGTGGCATCATATTCAAGAAGACTTGAGGCTAGAATTGCTGCCAAAGGTGGATCATGGATAAGTATTGACCAAAGGCTGGTAATACTTATGTTAATGTGTTTTCTTAGTTTGCTATTTTAAAGACATTTGAAACAATCTCAAAAAACATGATTAACATTGACATAATTTGAAGTGTAATAATGTACCATGAAAATGAGCTGTGCCTGTGACCCCAGGTAGATCTGCATATAACAGATAATGATAAATACCAACAGAGTGGTTACAAAGTTTCCAACAATTGGTGGTGCACATTTAAAAAGGACATTAATACCACTGAATCAAATACAATAGTAGAAAGTTGAAGCAGAATAGTAAATATTAATAATGGATAGAAATAGGGTGGAGCTATGAGAATAAACTGTCAGGATCTGCCATTTTGGGTTTTTTGTTAGTCTATTTCTTTCTAGATTCTACCTCCAACCCCCTGACCTTGACAGTAGGAACCAGCCAAGAAAAGGACCAAGCAGCGGGCGAGGAGAGGATCACTCTGTGGAAGAATCTCTGCCGTGCAGCAGAAAAAAGTGCTTGCCAAGCCAGAAAAGAGGAGGAGCAGTGATCGCCGTACTGGAGCTTGAGACCGGCGATTCCTCTACCTGGTACCGGCCTGCGACGCTACGCTCCCTCTCCGTCCTCCCAGCATAAGCCCACAGTCCGGCATACAGCTCCCTACTCATCATCGGAGCCTGTGTTGGGCGCTGCACACTTCCTCTGCCCAGTTCGGGACAGCTCTACGCCTCCACCACAGTCTTCCCGCCTGACGTCTGACTCTGAGTTTCCTGTTTGCTCTTTCTCCTGCTGAAGACACCGTTGCCGTCAGGACACTGTTCCTCTTGTTGTGGATATTCGGACAGGCGCCTCCTTATCCTTCCCGGAGGGTCTGGCCAACACTCCTTCCCCTTACCTGGTGTCCCCGACCTCACTTCCTGGTTCCCAGCAGTGTTGCCAGGTCTTGCGAGAGGAACAAGCAACCAGCTCTATAAAAAGAACCCCAAAACAAGCCCAACGGGCAACCACCACACTATGTAAAACAGAGGGCAATTATAAACAGTATAAATTTTTACAATTATTATTGCATTATACATTAGCAACAGGAAAATTATAACTTGAATTCTTTGAAATAACTTGTACCTTTAAACTCTGATATAAAGAAAAGTGCATTTTGCATACATAACTGCAAAATGACTGTAAACATAGTCAATAAAAAACGTTCTTTAAACTGTTTAAAAGAAAAGACACAAATGAGTCTATTCAAACAGGCTCAGTTTAAAACCGTCTTCATTCTGTTGTGGATTTTCTTGTGTGGGAGAGAAGTGGGAGAGAAATCAACTCATTAAACAAGAGAAAGACCGGACTTTATCTTACAAAAGTTTATTCAAAGGCTTGTCAGCATTTGAAGACTTTGTCACCGAGCAAGTCAGATGAACAGAGCAATGAACACAAATTACAAATCATATTTATAGCAGAATGAGGGTGTTGTCTCAACTTCAAAGAGTTTAGTTTTATGGTTCCTAGACCCTCCCCGGGTCAGAGGTAACAAAGTTATTTATGAGGGCACCCATCTACCCTCCCTTGAGGCATACACTTCAGGGAGTGTTAACCATAAACCTCCCTGATAATGAATTTAGAGTCCATCTGCTCTTAAGTACTAAAACACAGAGGTCAGAGGAGACAGGTAAACTAAAGGTAATAGCACTTTGGAACACTTTAGAGCACTAATAAAATAATTTTCCATTACAGTTCGTGGTCAGAAATCACATATGTAAAAATTTGCATTAAGCCTGGGACAGATGAAAAATATGTAAAAACAGCATTTAACTGGACTACAATACATCATTACTATTTTCCCCACTTACTGCAACTCATTCTCCTGCTGTCACTCTGAGCTCTGGCGTATGTGTGTTTGGGATCTGTGGTCAACTCGGGCGGGCAGCACGATAACCAGGAAACAGGGGCGTGGAAAGGGCAAACTACTTGCTACACGTGTTTTGCTTTATTGTGGGGAGCTGGGAGATAATCAAGGGGTTTCACTTGGAAGGAAAGGCAAGCCCAAATAAGCAACTTCACATTTAAAAACAAGCCCAAAAAACCGCAACCTGTGACTCACAAGATTTGCAAGCGACTTTAGAAAAAAAGAATCCCAAAGTCGCTTATGATAAGCGGACCTGGCAACACTGGTTCCCAGCCTTGCTCCAGCGATCTCCCAGTGCCCCTAGTGGGTCCCAGCAGAAGAATGAAGCATCCTCTGCCCCCTCTGTGCAGCTTGGAGCTGCTGTACAACCTGCTTCCCAACATAAATCAGACGTTCCTTCATAAGGTCCAGTACGGTTTGGCTGCTGCTCGGGCTTCTTTTTTGATGCCTTTTTCCAGGACACTGCATTGCTTCTAACTTCAGCTCCTGTTCCTGACCTCTCTGAGGGATTTGCAGACGCTAAAGCTTCAGTCTCCGATGGGGTTCAGCCAGTCGCTCCAGCTCCTGTCTCCGCTGGAGGTCAGCCGGATGCTCCAGCTCCTTTCTTTGCTAGAGGTCAGCCAGACACCTCAGTGACATCTTCAGCCTTTCCAGAACAGCCACCAGTTACAACAGCTCAGCCTCTTCTCCCTGCACATCTCCTTGGATTTCTCTGGTGCATCTTCTCAGAGATCTTCTTTGACCTCCACTGATGCCAGCTCGTGATGAGCCACCTCCACTGTTGCCGGTTCTTGATCAGCCACCTCTATCATCATCGTCACCTTCTGCTTCAGTTTCCGCTGAGGGTTCTGCTGGCGCATCAGCTTCTGTCTCTGCTGAAAGTCAGCCAGACACCTCAGCCCCTGCTCCAGCCCTCGCTGAATGTCAGCCAGATGCCTCAGCTCCTGCCTCCGCTGAAGGTCAGCCAGATGCCTCAGCTCTTGCCTCCGCTGTGGGTCGGCTCAACGCCTCAGCTCCTGCCTCCGCTGTGGGTCGGCGCCACGCCTCAGCTCCGGCTTATCAGTCATCATTCCATCTACACTTCTGGCTCAGTCATCAGCATCCTCCTCGTCATCTACACTCCTGGCTCAGACATCATCATCATCTTCATCTACACTCTTGGCTCAGACATCATCATCATCATCTTAATCTAGACTTTTGACTCAGACATCATCATCATCATCTTCATCTACACTCTTGACTCAGCCATCATCATCATCATCTTCATCTACACTCTTGGCTCAGACATCATCATCATCATCTCTATCTACACTCCTGGCTCTGTCATCTGAATCCTTCTCATCATCTACACTCCTGGCTCAGACATCATCATTATCTTCATCACCTCCAGTCTCTGCTGAAGGTTGGCCAGTTCCTGTTCCCGAATTCCGAGAGGGGTTCGAGGCTGATTTGCTTCCATCTCTAGAGCCTCAACAGTCTCACTGCAGACCTTCCAGGGCTCCGCCGCAGATCTCCAGGGCTCCGCCGCAGATCTCCAGGGCTCCGCCGCAGATCTCCAGGGCTCCGCCAGTTTCTGCACCACTTTCCAGAGTTCCAGTGGTTTTTGCAAAGCTCTCCAGAGTTCCAGCGGTTTCTGCACTGCTCTCCAGAAACGCTCCAAGGGTCCGCCACGCTCCGAAGCAGACCTCCAGCCCGCCTTCTCCGAGGCCCCTCAACGCTCAGTGGCAGACCTCCAGACCGATCTCAGGATCTGCCATTTTGGGTTTTTTGTTAGTTTATTAGTTTTTAGATTCTTGTGTTCATGTGTTGGTTTATTTTCCTTTTAGGTCAGTTTTCCCAGGCTTTATTTAGTCTAGTTCTTGCTCAGTTCCTCTTGTCCCTGCCTTCTCCGGCTCATTAGTTTCACCTGACACATTCCCTCAGCCTCCCTGCAGCCTGGTGCAAACCTGTTACATGTTTCCTCTGATTACCTGCCTCCCTGTCTCATTGGTCCACACTCCACTTCCCTGAGTTTATAAGCTCTCTAGTTTACTTTGTTCCCCACTGGTTCCTCATGTTCACTCCCGTGTTATCTTCCCAAGTTCCTCCTTGTGACTTGTTTTCTGTTTGCATCCTGAAGTTGTACTCTGCCTGCTTGTGAGTCTGTGTTTTATCACATTAAACTTCTACTACTCACCATGCGGCCTTCTCGCCATGTTCTGTGCTCTGGTCCTACCTCCAACCCCCCCGACCTTGACATAAACCTTTTCAACATGTTTCAGTGCAATAAGGATGTGATATGATAAATAAAACAATTTATTCTAACCTACATATCTTTTATTGGGCTCTTAGAAAGAAACTAAAACTCTCAATTCACTTGTGTTCAGTGTCTCCTCTGGAAAGTCTTTGCAGTCTGTGAATTAAAACCTCAGATTCAGCCTTATGGTGCGTTCAGAATGAGTGCAAAAAGCAGGATAGGAGCGAGTGATTTACATTTTAACCCTATGTAGTGAGGCGAGAACGAAGCGAAACCCGCGATGGACGTGAAGCAAATTTCACTGGAGTTGAAAAATCTGAACTTTTCTGTCAATTCGAGTCGCAAATCAGTCAGTGCAGTCCCTGCAAAGAAGGGAAAACAAACGTCACATATATAAAGAAGACAGAAACATTCATGTACACATGGGATGAAAGACGGTTTGCTCTGAGAGGTTTGTGGGTGGCTTTGGAAAAAAGCAGCTGAAATTTAGTCCTGAAATGGTTAAAAGTGGCATAAAGTTGTGAAGCACACATGTGGCCTTCACACACAGCTTTCTATTGTCCTGAGATTTATTTACCCACCGAAGACGGATGGGCAGGCGTTCTGCAGCAGGGATACAGCGCCTGTAGTTGGTTTCCTGGAGACCGATTTGTCCCCTAATGCAGGGCAGCAGGTCCTCAAACTGGGTCCTGGGTAAACGGAAGTACCGCTGAAAGCGACCGTCATTGAGTCGCTGCTCCTGGAGTAGGTGGTGGTACTCTCCAAACTCGTTCTGTCTCTGGAGAATTCTGTGAACCTAGAGATGTCGAAGATGGTGGCGTTGTTCGCCTTTCCATAAATAAAGCGCTGTGACTCGCTCCGTAAAATTCAGGTCCACCATGTTGAGTTTAAACTGGCAAGCAGCAGATAGAAGCTCCTCCTATTTGATGGCGTTGTAAAGGGAGTGTAGTGAGTGGAGCGTTGTCGGCCATTGGCCACGCGAATTGCATGGTGTCCGGCGAGCGACAGCATGCGAATAAGTTGAAAAACTCGGTCTGAACGCACCATTTGCCTCTTCAACCTCTGGAGAAAAAAAGATTGTACACTTCTTTACAAACTCAATGTGCAATTTCTAGCTAGCTTTGAATCTGGATATTAGTTGTAATCGTTGAAGATATGTTAGGAATATTTAAGTGGACTGAATGATCAGTTCAGGCCAGCTGTCAACTCAGAAGGAACGACGCTGAGGCTCTTAGTTTTATTAGTTGTAATCGTTGAAGATAGAAGCGACTACTAAACCTTGTCATTTAAGAACTGAAAAGTTGTTTATCAAAACCAAAAGGAAATAAAACACTTGACTACTTATATGAGAAAACACGCAGTGTTGTCGCGTACTCAAACAGTAGCAATGCAAAAATAGATGTCGTGTGCAATTTAAAAGCTGCCAATGTAGAAACAGATATGGAGCAACAATCCTGTTTTTTAATAAATTGTTATTGTGTGGACAGGATCTGAACTTTTCTCAGGCATGCAATTTTTAAATTTTCTCCGTATTTTTTATTATTTTTGCCCTGGCACATAATCAGTAAGAACGACAAATAGGCGCAAAGAAATGGGGAGAGACAGCAAGCTCAATTCGTGGCAGAGGCAGTCAGAATTGGAAGTTCATAGTGCTATTTATTTTCCATCTCAAGTAAATACAGCCACCTTATGTTATGGGTCTAACACTGTTTATTAAATAATAACCAATAAAGACATCATCATTTAAAAGTAGCAGGCTATAACAATAATGACATCCCGTTTGCCGATAATCAGCATTGGTTTCCACAAAACCAGTTGCCTTGGCATCACTTCCGGTGGCAGCTCCACTGACAATAGTAACTATAATGACAACCCATTTGCCTATAATCAGCATTAGCTTCCAAAAAAACAGCGGCAACCGCCGTGGCAGGCTTTTGCGGCCGGTCTGGCACATTCTGGCATCCTCGCAGAATCCTCTGGCACCCTCCGGCATGCTGTGGCACTGGTGGAGGCAGCTCCGGCATGCTGTGGCATTTCCAGTGGCAGCTCCAATTCTGATCTAACGTAAGGTAAGGTAAGGTACGTTTATTTATATAGCGCTTTTCAGTAACAAGACATTCAAAGCGCTGTACATGAGAAACAATTACAATACAATCACACAGCAAACACACACAAAAAAAGAAAGAAAAAACAAATCAAATGACACTAATAATCCTTGGGAGTAATTATAATTAATAATCCTTCCAGGTTTACTGGTAGAAATTGGTTCCAAGTCACTCTTAATAATAAAGCATATTATGCTAAAAGATGATGATAATATTGATAGTCTCATCATTCCACTGAATTCTAACTAGGGAAGCTGAGTCACTGGTACAAAAAAGCTTTAATCCACATTTTTAGGTGCTAATAATATATTGCTTTTACTGGTACTGAACTTGAACTAAGTAATAACAGTCCATTGTAGTCTAACTAAGAAAGCTGGGTCATTGGTGTAAGAGCAGCTATAGTCCAAATTACTATTAATGTTTGGTTTTCGCTGGTGATCCCTCTGATAAAACTAAAACTCTATGAAAAAGTAATGAAATCAAGCAATTAGGTGCAGGGCTAAGCAAGACACAAGAAGAAAAGATTTTGCAAGAGTGCGGTGGAATCCTGAGGGTGCGAATATATAACTGTGAGTGTGTGTGCAAGAATTAGACTGTCAACACAGATAGAGCGCCATTGTCCTTGAGAAGAGAGATAGAAGTTTTCTCAGTTGGCCGTAAAAGTCTTATCTGGGTCACAGCTGTTCGGGGGTGCTGGGAAAGAGCGCCATGTTTACATAACATCCAGGAGATATTTTGTACATAACCACTTAGCAGAAGTTGCCAAGGCCATGTTGGGGCACCAGATTTAGAAAAACAATAAGTGTTCTGGTTCAAGCAGTTGTGTGGATTTCCAACCACTTTAAGAGTTTTTTCTGTTATCTTTCAATTGCGAATCCAAATATCCAAATTTCTGGGACTTTCCTGCAGTTGTGGAGCGAACAACCTTCTCCGTGATTAAATCCTTTCACCTCTGAGTCCAAAAGCCGCTTCCAGGCTACGATTCTGTTCAAGAACCGTATCCAGCTTGCGGCTTAGCTCTCTTAACAATTCAGTCTGAGCACTGATCGCTCTGCAGATTCCATCCAGCATCGCGGGCAGCTTTGGGATGCTTTGAACAGCTGCCCACGTTTTGCTACTCACTTGATAAGTCAGGTAACCGCCGACTCCAAAAAGCAGAAATCCTGTTATCAAAAATCCAAATATATAAACGTCTTCTACGTCCTCAACCGACATCGTAGTCAGGCACACAATCTTCCACTGTGTGAATCCATTGTATCCCGTGGAAAAAATGTGATCAATTGCTTTGAAAGACCAGCTGACCAAATCCATAATTTGCAAGTTTGGAAGATATGTAAAGTGAGGCTCTGAGAAAAACATAGACAAAGCAGATGCAGAAGCAGGCATGAGGGAGGGACAGAAAACCCGTACGTCCTCCACCGAGAGCAGAGCAAAAAGCCTTCTGATCTAGCCTTGTCAGATCAAAATATGCATGTATTGTTGTTTAAAAAAAGTCATAATTTCATTGACAGCAGCAAACATTTATCACATACTTTTTTAATTCATAGGGCTGCATGGTGGTTGGTAGCACTGTTGCCTTGCAGCAAGAAAGTCCTGGGTTCGATTTCCAGCCAGGGGTCTTTCTGCATGGAGTTTGCATGTTCTCCCCGTGCATGTGTGGGTTCTCTCTAAATTGCCTTTAGGTGTATGAATGAGTGTGTGCATGGTTGTTTGTGTGTTGCCCTGCGATGGACTGGCGAGCTGTCCAGGGTGTACCCTGCCTCTTGCCCATAGACTGCTGGAGATAGGCACCAGCTTCCCTGCGACCCACTATGGAATAAGCAGAAGAAAATTACTGACTGACTGTTTAATTCATTAACAGTAGATGTGACAAGAATAAAGTCAAATTGTCTCCTTACAATTGATTTGTGGTAAATGTTCGAACCTCCGTTCATTGCCCTGTAGGACAAGTTTGTTTACAAAGTCCTGAAAAAGTACACAAGCTCAGTGTAAATAGTAAAGGTTAGGTACACAACTCAGTTACCGTCAGTTTTGCTGGGGGTTGCTGAATGGACGGGTATGATGGGTGGAGTATTTCTTTTTTTGGGTACGTTTTTTTTTGTAGTGATGGGGCGCTGAAGGAGGAGACTAAGGGTAAAAAAATTCCTTTAATTTGAGTACAAGTAAAAGTTGACTTTATTGGAATTTAAAAGACAGTTTCTGCTGCCTCTGTTTGAATCTGCCTGGAGGAACAATGAGGAGAGCCGTGGTTCAACTCCCTCTCTTTGGGCTTCTGATGGCTGTGGCTGCTGCAATACCAAACAAGGTACAGTCTGAAAACATAAAGGACAGAGAACCACAGTGCAAGAAAACAGAGATTTTTGGATTAATTTTTTTTGTAGCAAGACTACGCTGGGATATATTCAATCACACTTCACTGTCCTAATTACACTTTATATTATGTTGCTTTTTCAATATCACCGACGGTGCCGGTATGGAGAAACAGAATATCATTCCTATTGTGCTCCAAGAATCATTTTATGTAACCGTTGTTTAAAAAATGGATGCCACAAATTCCTAAAAGTAAAGGAAAGATTAGATTAAATTTATTTTTAAAGGACTTTATTATTAGCCAATAAAATAAAATAAAAATACAACAGGACAATTACACTTCTAAACTGAATAGAAATTTGTTTCAGTCACTTGTAATAAATCTTGTTTTTAGCATATAATACATTAATAGCCATACTTTAAAAGAGGGCACTGTTCGCACAATTATTAAGCAAAAGCACTTAAAAAAAAGTTTGATCAAATTGATTTGTCTTATAAGACCAATCTGTTTTAGCACATGATATCACAAACATTTTTAGATTCAAGAACAAGTTCAGTTTAAAATTAAGATTTTAGCTTTTAAATGTGTTGAAATAACATATAGTAAAGTGTTTGAATCATAATATTGTTTCTCTCCAGTCAAAATGAAAACCATTTAGACTTTAATATCACAACTGTGGGACACTGGAGGAGAGGCCAAGGTGTCCTAGTTTTTTGATTGTTTATTGTTTTCTAAAAGAGTCAAACTTCACTTTACGCTCATTAACGTCATTAAAGTCGCAAGCAAGTGTGTATGCGTGTGTGAAAAACATCGAGAGAGAGCATGTGTGTGCTTATATAACTAAAGTTGCATGGTTATAAATATTAATTCAGTCACATGCCTGGGACCATCTGCCATTATATGGTCAAATACACCCCTAAAAAAATTCTAATCATTAAAAATAATTAAGCTAATGGTAACATTTTTACAAATTCCTCAATATCATTCTAATGAAAACATAAATATGAGTGTATAATTAAAACGTAGGATGTCAACAATGATGTGTAATTAAAAATTTTTTATGTGAACATAAATGAGACTTCATTGTGGGGACTACACAATTCAAGGCACAAAATATGATTTATGAGTACTCTACTGATGTTTTTTACAGTCAGTGTAAACAATAAGATTAAAGTTAAGAACAGTGGGTGTATTTGCAGCGACATCAATAAGATTTCATCACCAACTCAAGATTTCCTTAGCTTTGATTAGCTGTCAGCCACTGACATTGATCTCTCAGCTTCTTTAAAATGTGAGTTTCTGTGTTTAAATAGGATGACTGGGACATTTACAGCTTTCACATCAACTCTACTGTGACCGGTCGCTATGCCACCACCATCATCACCAGTCGTGTGGCCAATCGTATGGATGAATCAAGAGAAATTGAATTCCACGTCCAGATTCCCAAGAATGCCTTCATCAGTAGATTCACAATGTGTGCCAAACATCTCTTAATATTAGGAACACGTTTTGTTATCATATTATACTCATTCAGATATGATGGAAATGAAATTTTCACATAGGCTTGTCAGCATTTAAAGACTTTAGTTTATTTTATTTTTTTTTCATTGCAGGATAATTGATGGTCAAGTGTATGATGGAGTTGTGAAAACTAAAGAGCAGGCTCAGCAGCAGTACACTGCCGCTGTGTCCCGTGGCCAAAGTGCTGGGATTGTCAGGTACACATAAATGGTCAATTTTTATGTTTCCATGCTACTTGTGAACTTGTGTAATTTCGTCCACAGACAGTTTTTTCTTTTGTAGCTCTGTAGGGAGAACTATGGAGGAATTTAAAACGTCAGTAAACGTGGCAGCCCACAAAAAGGTGACCTTTGAACTCACCTATGAGGAACTGCTGAAGCGCACACATGGCAAATACGAGATGCTGATCCATGCTCGACCCATGAAGCCTGTCAAAGACTTCAAAGTTTGTTTACTATTGAGAAAAATAATGTTGGCTACAAGAAGCTTCTGCGATAAATGTAAATACCGCTGTTTATTTCATCGTTGATCAGGTTGATGTGTACATTTATGAGAAAGCCGGCATCAGTTTCATTGATGTAAAGGGAGGACTGAGCACTAAAGCCCTGGCTAATGCCATCACCAAAACACATGCAGAGAAACAGGTACGGCTGGTTCTGATACTCTGTTCTATTTAATCTTCAGCTTGAATATTACCTAATATTATCTTGCACTGCTACATGTAATGATCTGACTTGTCTCTGATTCTTGTGCTGATCTTGCTCAAAAATAGTATACTGCTGTATACACATTAAGCAGAACAACCAATTATAACCCAAATCAACCAGGAATTGCATTTTAAAATAATTTTTAAACAAAAAAAGGTTCCAATGTATTATTTATGTTATATTACATATTTTACTAATTTACTATTTATTGAAAAAATAGAAAAATTAGAGAATGATAAATCACTTACAAACATTTTTTCACATTTAATGTGATCAATATTCTATACAATTTGACTAAAAAAGAAACAAATATGGCAGAAAGAAAAATGTAAAAAAAAGAGAGATGAAATGATTCGATAACTTGGTTGTATAAACATGCAATTAATTAACACTTTGTTAAAGCCCCTTTAATTTCAACTTTCAGTCTCCAGTACACATGTGCCAGCAGTTAGAGAGAGTTTGATTTTTACCAGGGATGTCTAAACTATTTAAATCCACCGCATATGAGCCAAATAATGAAAAGCAGAGGATTCATTTACATAATAACTGATTCTTGTGGTTTGTAGGCTTGGGTGTATTTCTATCCAACAGAAGACCAGCAGAAATCATGTGACAGCTGTGGAGAGGAAGGTATGAATGGAGATCTGGTTATTGTTTATGAGGTGAACCGAGACAATGGACTGGGAGACATCAAGGTACAACATTTGAAATCAATAGCTTTCAATAGCGTTGAAACATGAGTATCAGTTTGTAAAACTTATTTCAACGGTTGAAATATCCTCCACCTTCTTGGTAATCATCTTTGTTTAACGAGCATTGTTCATATGTCATCCTAGACCTCAGATGGGTACTTTGTCCATCACTTTGCTCCTACTAATCTTCCCAGAATACCGAAGAACGTTGTCTTTGTTATCGATCAAAGTGGCTCAATGCATGGCAGAAAAATACAACAGGTAAAGTAATTATAATTAGTGTTTTTTGTTCAGCTTTCGATTAAACAATTTAAGAATAAACTTGAAACAGATACGGTTCCATGTTTTATTGCCAAAATATTTGTATCAACATTTTTTTCGCGCAGACCCGAACAGCTTTACACCATATTTTAAATGACTTGGCAGAAGAGGACTTCTTTGGTCTTATCAGTTTTGATAGTGAAATATTTCACTGGAAACGAGAACTCGTTCAGGCCACAATTGTAAATCTCAAAGGGGCAAAAGAATTTGCACGTAATATTAAAGACAGAGGAGGTAGGATTTCTCAGTAAATTATAATTTAAACATCAAGCAGCAAGATTGAATTATAACATTTAACAATTGTTCTTTTTTTTAGCAACAAACATCAATGCAGCAGTGTTGGAAGGAGCCCGTATGCTGAATTCACATCCCAGACAAGGTTCTGCTTCCATCCTTATACTCCTCACAGATGGAGACCCAACCTCAGGTCAAAACACACACACACACACACACACACAAATGATGAAAACTTAAAATGTTTAGTCCAGAAAGGGGCATTTATGTCTTTATATTTGAAAGCAAGTTGTACAAGCCCACATTCACTTGGAGTGTTTTCACATCTGCCACTTTTGGTCCCCTTTAAACTAAGTTCGTTTCCTCCCTTGGTTCACACCTGTTCTGCAGGTGTGAATACACTCAAGCGAACCCCGGTCTGAACCAATCTACCGGTTGTCTCTGTCCGCTTCCAAGCGAACTCTGGTGCGGTTCGCTTCTGGTGTGAGTGCGGATGACAGAAAACATATGTTTCTGTGGATTAACAAGCCATCGTAGCTGTGAACGTTATAATGAAATCTTACCTGAACCGCGCTGTGTTGCTTAGCAGAGCACAGCGTTACCTTTGGCTTACAACATGCATTTTCCGACGGGGTTCCAAAATTATAAAAGGACCTCAGAAAATCTGTGTCCAATGAGGTGTGTGATGACTTCTCTCTGCTGCAGACGTCTCCAGTTCATCATATTTGAGAAAACTTAAGTGCAAATGTGTGGACGTCTTCCCTGTATGTACGGTGCCTCTCATTGTGGTGTGTGCGCGGTGAGGCAATTGACCTTATGATTCTAACTTCCAGTCAATGCGGTGGGGTTTTCCGTAGGTTTCTGGAACTTTTCCCCCAGCGAGATGCATGAATCTCATTGCATTTTGTTCCTTATATGATCTTCATTGTTCGTCCTAGAAAGAGAATGTTCCCCGCCTAGAATATAATTGCTAAACTTGGATGATTGTAGTTTCATGCAATGACACATTACATTCTGATGCAAACATACATTTTTTTTCTCCACAATGACTACTTCTTCTGCTCTTTAATTTCTGCTTGGACAGTTGCTTCACAACTGTGCAAAGGTTATAATATCAGTGGCGTTTTCTTGTTTTGATTAATTTGACTTAATTAGATTTATTTAGTTCTGTCATGACAGAAACCTGAGTAAATATATCAGACTATAAAATCAACATCAGACTGGCCTCGTGTCCTTATTTTAGTGTTTAGCTGCATGTTTGTGTTGAAAGCAGCATGATTTCTTCAGTCATTCTCTAACACAATAGTTACCACATTACTGTTTAACCTTATGGAGTACTCTCATTAGGCATTAAATACAGTTTTATTTAATAAAGTTACTAATATATTTTTCCAGTGTCTGCTGGAGCTTTTTATCCATATTGTTCGACATAATTGTATCTTCATCATAGCCTGGTAATTCCAGCCCTCTGCGGTTAGAGTCCTGTGGTTGGAGGAAGGATCTGCTATAACACTCCCTTGTACACCTAGGATGCAGCAGTCCTTCAGAGAAGGACCTCTTCAGTTCTGCAATGGCTTCCTGCATGTAGTAGGAGACATTGTCCAACAGTGACGTTATTATTGCTAGGCTCATTTTCTCTCACACCACCTGCACTGTGTGCAGGGGGCATTGTAGAACAGAGCTGACCTTGCTGATGAGCTTCTCTAACTGCTTCTGTTTAGCTGTAGATAAAATGCTGCTCCAACATACTACACCATAGAAGATGGCTGATGCCACCACAGAGTCACAAAAGGTATTCAGGAGTGCCCCATGCATTCCAAAACATCTCAGTCTCCTTAGCAGAGTCTGCTCTGAGGCTTCCTGTAAAGACCATCAGTGTTGTGCTTCCAGTTCTGTTTATTGTTTAGGTCAAAACCCAGGTACTTATAAGAGTCCACTGTCCAAATGTCAGTTCCCTGGATGTTCACTGGTGTCAGTGTCAGTGCCTGCAGAAATCCAGCAACAGCTCCTTTGTTTTCCACATGTTGATCAGAAGGTGGTTCCGCTGGCATGATTGTTTACAGTAAATTAGCTTTATGGTCTATGCTCATCAACTCTAGCATGAACTGCTTTTGTGAAAAAGATAAAAAAAAAAAAAATACTGTATGTTTTTTTTGAAAACGTGCATTTATCCATTAGTGTTTCTGAATGTTCATCTCTAATGTAACAAGTTTAGCTCAACTAGCCACCTCTTGTGTTGTTTCAGGTGTGACAAATCTTGAAGCGATACAGTCCAATGTAAAACAAGCCATTGCAGACAAATTCCCACTCTACTGTCTTGGTTTTGGGTTTGATGTCAATTTTGGGTTCTTGGAGAAAATGTCGATGCAGAACAATGGTGTGGCAAGGAGGATTTACCAAGACTCGGATGCAGATTTACAGCTGAAGGTATTTTCCCTAATGTTAGCATACTTGGCATACAGTGTCTTCCAAAAGTATTCAGACCCTTTGAAATGTTTCATATTGTCTCAAGATACAACCTCAAACTGCGACATGTTTTATTGGGATTTTATTTCACAGACTAGCACAAAGTGGTGCATAATTATAAAGGGGCAAAGAACTAATACATAGTTTTCAAATATGTTTAACAAACATATAAAAAGTATGCTGTAGATTTGCATTCCAAGCCCTTCATTCATTGTTAATAACAGCTGTCAGATTTGATGGAGAGCATCTCTGATCACTACAGCTGCAATTCCTTTGAGATATGTCTCTACCAGCTTTATAGATATAGAAATGTACATCTTTGTCCATTTCTCATTTTTCTTCTTGGTCAGTAAGCTTGTACAAAGATCAGGTCTTGCCATATATTCTCCATTGGATTTATCTCTGGACTTTGTCTGAACCACCATTTTTGTCTGGACCATGAATATGCTTTGAGGTAAACTAAGCCGTTGTAGCTCTGACTATATATACATGGTCGGTGTCCTGCTGGAAGATGATCCTCCACACTAGTCTCAAGCGTTTTGCAGTTTCTAGCAAGTGTTACTCCAGGATTGCCCTGTATTTAGCTTCATCCTTCATCCCGTCGACTGTAATCAGCTTCCTTTTCCCTGCTGACGAAAAGCATCCCCACAGTATGCTGCCAATGCCATGTGTTTCCTTGTTAATAGTGTGTTTGAAATGATGTGAAGTGTTTGGCTCGAAGCCAAAAAGTTCACATTAGGTCTCATTAGACCAGAGATCCTTCTTCCTTGTGTTAGCTCTACATGGCTTGTGGCTAGCTTTAAATTTGACTCCTTATGGCTTTCTTCTGGCCACTAACATGTAAAGTATTGCTCTGTAGAGTGCACAACTGACTAATACTTGTCCTGTTAGACTTGCCGATGGACTTTCCCACCTGAGCCGTGGATCTCTAATGCTCCTCTTGAGTTACCATGGGCCTTGGGGTGCTTCTATTTTAAATGCTGAATGAAAAAGTGCTCTATGATATGCTCAAAGCTTGAGATATTGTTTAATAACCTAACACTTCTTTAAACCTTAACACAACTTCCTCACTGACATGTCTGGTGTATTCCTTGATATTCATGGAAGCTTCAGAGAACAGCTGGATTCATACTGAGATTAAATTAAGCATAGGTGGGTTCTGTTAGCTAATTAAGGGATTTCTGATAACAGATGTTTTAATGGATTTGAGATGTATTAGAGAAATGAGGTCTGAATACAAATGCACACTTTTCAGATTTTTATTTGTAAAATACAATTAAAAAATCTTTCACCATTTGCCTTTCACTTTACAATTATGCACTACTTTGTGTTGGTCTATCACATAAAATACCAATAAAATAGGTTGATGTTTGTGGTTGTAATGAGACAAAATGTGAAGTAGTTCACAGGTTCTGAATACCTTTACATGCCACCGTCCATAGTTCTAATGTAATGAAATGATTTAATATAAATAATGAAATACATTTCTATATTTTACAAACTGTGTAGAGGATCTACGATGATAAAGATAAACATCCGTATTATTCTTTTACTCTATATCAACAGGGTTTCTATGAAGAGGTGGCCACTCCTCTGTTAACAGATGTGGAAATGATCTATCTGGGCGGAACCAATCTAACCCAGACTAATTTCAGTCAGTATTATAACGGCTCTGAGATTGTGGTGGCCGGTGAGATCATTGATAACAACATTGAAACTTTTACTCCGCAAGTTGTGGCCATTTCAGTAAGGATCATCCACACAGTAATGTCAAGTCTGGTTCTCAAAAACCCTTCTGAAAATTCCTGGTATACTAACATTATAATTGTTTTTTTTATTTCAGCAGAGTGAAAGAAAAGTGACATTTTCTAATACAAACCGCTCTGTGGATTCTTCTACTGAGATAGTCGCTGATGGACTTCTTCAGAGGGTTTGGGCCTACCTCACTGTTAAACAACTTCTGGAGAAAGAGTGAGTGGGAAGTATTTTATATTTTATCTCTCTGTTTTGTTTATGGTCAATAATAATGTGTTTTAATCTGGGGAAATAAGATCAGGTCTGCCTGCTGTCATGATTGCTCAGTATGTGTGTCAATATGTAGGACAAAGACAATTCAAAACAAATATGAAGAACAATATTGAAGGTTTTCAGTGTGTTTGGGAGTCTGAATTATACAAATCTTACAAAAACAGTTCCTATATTTCACAGATTAATCTAATATTCTTTAATAAAATGATTCATACACCTGGCAGGTTTAGATTTAAAATTATTTTCGAGATATAACAGAAATCTGTTAAAACATAATAAAACAATGTAAAAGTATTAGTTTAGAAAAAAATCATAATGTATTACTTTTTATTTACAATATTCAGTGGACAAATCTTTACGGTCATTGCAGCAATCAAACCCTCCTTATTACTGCTGACCAGCATTTTGCCTGTTTCCCTGGTAATCTGATTATTTATCTTTGGAGATGAGCTGAAAGTTTTTGGGGTTGGAATTCTCCTTACCATCACCCTAATCTTTAGCTCCCTCCACAATTTCACAGAGTAAGTCAGAACTCTGGCTGGGCCAAAAATGCTAATACTATTTCCAGTCAGAAGAAACCTGTTGATGAAAATAACTGAACACTTTAAACCATAATTTGCCAGAGGTTATAATAGTTATGGGCTTAAGTGTAGATGTGACGGTTAGCTCATCAAATAAAAATGAATTAACGTACACAATGACCGCTGGAGATAGGCACCAGCCCCCCACCCGCCCGCAACCCTGCGGTTATAGACAATGGATGGATGGATATTTGAATTATCAACGTTTTCGGAATAAAATCTGTACAATAATGTTTATTATGCCAAACTGTAACAACTGCCGTTACACTGTTTGAAACAATATACATACAGTTTTATACTGTAATAACATGCTGCTATACAGGCTGCTTCTTTCTGGACCTGAGAAAGAAAAAGTGAAAGGA
Source organism: Crenichthys baileyi (assembly GCA_036173005.1). Classification (NCBI taxonomy): domain Eukaryota; kingdom Metazoa; phylum Chordata; class Actinopteri; order Cyprinodontiformes; family Goodeidae; genus Crenichthys; species Crenichthys baileyi. The sequence continues at coordinate 470,612 of JAHHUM010002614.1, read as the reverse complement.
GAGGCTTTGGAGCTGTCTCTGAAGTACAGCTTTGTGACTCCACTCACATCCATGGTGGTCACCAAGCCTGAGGGGGAGAACACAGAAGTCCTTCACAAACCCAAGGAGGGAGAAGCACCACAGCATCAAAGTAAAGTGCCACGCTGTCACTCCATGTTAAAGAATAATAAAATACAACGGTTTCTCTCTGTGTTGCCTTTAACAGGTGTAGCTATAAATTCAGGTGAAATAGACCTGCACCAGAAATGGTGAGCTTGTAATATTGAAATTTGTGAAATAGTTAAAAATTATATAAATTAATGAAGAGATTAAAATGTTTTACGATTATGGGGACATTCAACCAGACTTTATGAGTCAGAAGACAGGTTACGAATAAAACCAACCACTACTATTTGGCATAGTAATAAACTCATTTTATTTTGCTTGTAAAACAATAACATTTCACAAAAAACAAAACTGAATATATTCTAAATTTTTTAGCATATACTCTAAACTCAAAATGTGTTTGTCAGTTTTTTGTACATTTCTGATTAGAAAGTTTAGAAACGATTTGATAGTTCATGTCTACAGTTCATGTGTAACATTCAATCTATAAACTATTGATTTACTAATTCAAAACTAAGTACCACTAATTATTAATTTTGTGCCCCCTTACTTTTTTACAGGTTATGGTGTATCTTCAAATCCTGTTTCTCGAGGTAGGTATGGTACAACACTCTTTACTCTTAACCACCACATTAAAATGTATTCTACTTGTACCAGATGAAGTCAAGTTTAAACATTACAGTGAGGTTTTTTCATTCTCACTAAAACATATGTAACTATTTATACATACAGTCTATAGAAAAGCTCTTGCAAGAGCAGGAATTCTCTCCAATTATTGTAGTTGTGGTTTAGTGTAGGTGCTCTGAAAGTACTATGTTTTGCTTAGCATAATCAGATTTTTAAATTTTCTGAGTAAATGTTTTTTTGGTTATCAATTAATTACTAATGCTTCAACACTTCTAAATACTCAATGTCCTTGTGTTGACCTTCCCACATGTTACTCTTATGATATCCCCTTAAGCACAAGTGTTGAGACAAAACTAGTTATAAACAGTTAGACTCGTGAGCAAACCTTGCTAACCCTTGTACAGGGAGTGGACACATATATGACAGCAGGCATATGTGCTTTGAGTTCCCTAAACGTGTCTCACACAAATATACCATTGCTGTTTCATAAAGTAGCAGAGAATGTGAACATGGTTCATTGTTTTCTCTTTAACACCTGGGACTTATAAAGAGAGAGGAGTACTGAACCCAAATAATAATTCCTCTTCATTACCTCGGCTTCAGAAAACCAGATCATCCTTGCTGAGCGCCATTAAACCCAGAGTTTGTAACAGATCATAACACAGTAAAGCAGCCAAATAACCATAGTTAAATCAGTCACTTTTACAGCCTTTAAGAGTGGTTTAATGATGTACCATAGCTTACATGCACTCTGTGATATTGCTGTGTGTACTCTGTCACCTCTGTAGAGAGGACATATCATTCTTTTACATCCTTCCTTTTAACATTTAAATCATCCAGCTGTGGTTTATGTAAAGTGGAACTGCAATGATTTGGTTTTAATTCCTTGTTATTGTAGCTCCACAGGCCCTGATTTACCTCTGTTCTGAGGTGTGTCTGAGAGCAACTCGTTTTGGTCTCTTTAGATGCTAATAAGGCACTTCCCACCCGGCCCCCCTCCAGGTCAAAGATGTTTCACTTCACCCCGTTCGGTCATTTTTGTAGTTTGATAACAGATATACAATTATCTAGCAGCACAAAAACAAGACAGAAATGGCAAAAACAATGCAAAACTGTTAATGTAAAAATACTATTTAAAACAAGCCGTAGGGTTCAGTCCTCGAGGAGCTAAAAGCAGCACACAGCACTAACATAAGCAGAAGGCACGATGTTACTGCTATAACATCAATGGCCAGGATGCCATATCAACACACAATAAATTCATGTCTTAAATAAAGTTTGTTGTCATTTTAGTGTTATTTGCAGCTTATTGCTTTGCTCTGTCAGTCGTTTCCATAGACAGAAGGAGCTGACCCCTTAATCAGATTAAGTCTTTCATCAAATCCTTCTTGATACTTCAAAGTAAAGGGCCACGCTGTCACTCCATGTTAAAGAATAATAAAATACAACGGTTTCTCTCTGTGTTGCCTTTAACAGGTGTAGCTATAAATTCAGGTGAAATAGACCTGCACCAGAAATGGTGAGCTTGTAATATTGAAATTTGTGAAATAGTTAAAAATTATATAAATTAATGAAGAGATTAAAATGTTTTACAATTGTGGGGACATTCAACCAGACTTTATGAGTCAGAAGACAGGTTACGAATAAAACCAACCACTACTATTTGGCATAGTAATAAACTCATTTTATTTTGCTTGTAAAACCATAACATTTCACAAAAAACAAAACTAAAAATATTCAAAATTTTTAGCATATACTCTAAATTCAAAATGCGTTTGTCAGTTTTTTGTACATTTCTGATTAGAAAGTTTAGAAACGATTTGATAGTTCATGTCTACAGTTCATGTGTAACATTCAATCTATAAATTGTTGATTTATAAATTCACAACTAAGTACCACTAATTATTAATTTTGTCCCCCCTTACTTTTTTACAGGTTATGGTGTATCTTCAATTCCTATTTCTCAAGGTAGGTATGGTACAACAGGCTTTACTCTGAACCACCACAATAAAATGTATTCTACTTGTACCAGATGAAGTCAAGTTTAAACATTACAGTGAGGTTTTTTCATTCTCACTAAAACATATGTAACTATTTATACATACAGTCTATAGAAAAGCTCTTGCAAGAGCAGGAATTCTCTCCAATTATTGTAGTTGTGGTTTAGTGTAGGTGCTCTGAAAGTACTATGTTTTGCTTAGCATAATCAGATTTTTAAATTTTCTGAGTAAATGTTTTTTTGGTTATCAATTAATTACTAATGCTTCAACACTTCTAAATACTCAATGTCCTTGTGTTGACCTTCCCACATGTTACTCTTATGATATCCCCTTAAGCACAAGTGTTGAGACAAAACTAGTTATAAACAGTTAGACTCGTGAGCAAACCTTGCTAACCCTTGTACAGGGAGTGGACACATATATGACAGCAGGCATATGTGCTTTGAGTTCCCTAAACGTGTCTCACACAAATATACCATTGCTGTTTCATAAAGTAGCAGAGAATGTGAACATGGTTCATTGTTTTCTCTTTAACACCTGGGACTTATAAAGAGAGAGGAGTACTGAACCCAAATAATAATTCCTCTTCATTACCTCGGCTTCAGAAAACCAGATCATCCTTGCTGAGCACCATTAAACCCAGAGTTTGTAACAGATCATAACACAGTAAAGCAGCCAAATAACCATAGTTAAATCAGTCACTTTTACAGCCTTTAAGAGTGGTTTAGTGATGTACCATAGCTTACATGCACTCTGTGATATTGCTGTGTGTACTCTGTCACCTCTGTAGAGAGGACATATCATTCTTTTAAATCCTTCCTTTTAACATTTAAATCATCCAGCTGTGGTTTATGTAAAGTGGAACTGCAATGATTTGGTTTTAATTCCTTGTTATTGTAGCTCCACAGGCCCTGATTTACCTCTGTTCTGAGGTGTGTCTGAGAGCAACTTGTTTTGGTCTCTTTAGATGCTAATAAGGCACTTCCCACCCGGCCCCCCTCCAGGTCAAAGATGTTTCACTTCACCCCGTTCGGTCATTTTTGTAGTTTGATAACAGATATACAATTATCTAGCAGCGCAAAAACAAGACAGAAATGGCAAAAACTATGTAAAACTGTTAATGTAAAAATACTATTCAAAACAAGCCGTAGGGTTCAGTCCTCGAGGAGCTAAAAGCAGCACACAGCACTAACATAAGCAGAAGGCACGATGTTACTGCTATAACATCAATGGCCAGGATGCCATATCAACACACAATAAATTCATGTCTTAAATAAAGTTTGTTGTCATTTTTGTGTTATTTGCAGCTTATTGCTTTGCTGTGTCAGTCGTTTCCATAGACAGAAGGAGCTGACCCCTTAATCAGATCAAGTCTTTCATCAAATCCTTCTTGATACTTCAAAGTAAAGTGCCACGCTGTCACTCCATGTTAAAGAAATAGAGCTGTTTCTCTCTGTGTTGCCTTTAACAGGTGTAGCTATAAATTCAGGTGAAATAGACCTGCACCAGAAATGGTGAGCTTGTAATATTGAAATTTGTGAAATAGTTAAAAATTATATAAATTAATGAAGAGATTAAAATGTTTTACAATTGTGGGGACATTCAACCAGACTTTATGAGTCAGAAGACAGGTTACGAATAAAACCAACCACTACTATTTGGCATAGTAATAAACTCATTTTATTTTGCTTGTAAAACAATAACATTTCACAAAAAATAAAAATATTCAAAATTTTTAGCATATACTCTAAATTCAAAATGTGTTTGTCAGTTTTTTGTACACTTCTGATTAGAAATTTTAGAAATGATTTGATAGTTCATGGTACAGTTCATGTGTAACATTCAATCTATAAACTATTGATTTACAACTTCACAACTAAGTACCACTAATTATTAATTTTCTCCCACCTTACTTTTTAACAGCTTATGTTGGACCTCCATTTCGTGTTCCTAAAAGTAGGTATGGTACAACAGGTTTTACTCTGAACCACCACAATAAAATGTATTCTACTTGTACAGATGAAGTCAAGTTTAAACATTACAGTGAGGTTTTTTTTCTCAAAAAAAATATGTAACTTTTTTATACATATAGTCTATAGAAAAGTCTTGCAAGAGCAGGAATTCTCTCCAATTATTGTTTTTTGTAAGTTTAGGAGGTGCTCTGAAAGTACTACTTTTGCTTAGCAATAATCAATTTTTAAATTTTCTGAGTATTATTTTTTTGGTTATTAAATTAATTACTAAGCTTCAAAACTTCTAAATACTCAATGTCCTTGTGTCAACCTCCCCACATGTTACTCTTATTATATCCCCTTAAGCACAAGTGTTGAGACAAAACTAGTAATAAACAGTTATACTCCAGTGAATAAACCTTGCTAACCCTTGTACAGGGAGCGGACACATATATGACAGCAGGCATATGTGCTTTGAGTTCCCTAAACGTGTCTCACACAAATATACCATTGCTGTTTCATAAAGTAGCAGAGAATGTGAACATGGTTCATTGTTTTCTCTTTAACACCTGGGACTTATAAAGAGAGAGGAGTCCTGAACCCAAATAATAATTCCTCTTCATTACCTCGGCTTCAGAAAACCAGATCATCCTTGCTGAGCACCATTAAACCCAGAGTTTGTAACAGATCATAACACAGTAAAGCAGCCAAATAACCATAGTTAAATCAGTCACTTTTACAGCCTTTAAGAGTGGTTTAATGATGTACCATAGCTTACATGCACTCTGTGATATTGCTGTGTGTACTCTGTCACCTCTGTAGAGAGGACATATCATTCTTTTAAATCCTTCCTTTTAACATTTAAATCATCCAGCTGTGGTTTATGTAAAGTGGAACTGCAATGATTTGGTTTTAATTCCTTGTTATTGTAGCTCCACAGGCCCTGATTTACCTCTGTTCTGAGGTGTGTCTGAGAGCAACTTGTTTTGGTCTCTTTAGATGCTAATAAGGCACTTCCCACCCGGCCCCCCTCCAGGTCAAAGATGTTTCACTTCACCCCGTTCGGTCATTTTTGTAGTTTGATAACAGATATACAATTATGTAGCGCTGCAAAAACAAGACAGAAATGGCAAAAACAGTGCAAAACTGTTTATGTAAAAATACTATTCAAAACAAGCAGTAGGGTTCAGTCCCTATCAAATCAATGGCCAGGATGCCATATCAACACACAATAAATTCATATCTTAAACAAATTTTGTCGTAATTTTAGTTTTATTTTCAGCTTATTGCTTTGCTGCGTCCGTCGTTTCCCTACAAGAAGGAAATGACCCCTTAATCAGATGAAGTCTTTCATCAAATCCTTCTTGATACTGGTGGAGGTTGCTGAAGGCACTCGTCCTTGTGCTTTGCGCAGATGAAGAGGATTTTACATAAAAAATAAAATTTAACCAGGCACTTAGAAGAGGTTCTGAATCTGGGGGACGGTGTAATGAATCATGTGGATTAATACACCCAAAAACCGAACATTTAGACTTATTAACTTGCAGCGTCGGCATACGCGAGCTTGGATGACAAAGTCACAGCAAGAAATAAAAATGACAAATACGTAAAAGGGGTAGGTCTGAAGTGTATGACCTTGTTCAGCTTTTCCGCAGCAAATACTGTGACATAACAGTTCAAAAATTGTAATAGAGAATAGAGAAAACTGAAGAGGTACCAAACAGAATATAAAGATATCTAAGCAGCACTTGGAGAGACTAAATTCATCTTTTGTGCACTCCTACAGCCTTCAAATACACAACAAAATGCATTTAAGGGCAAAAAAGTGGATTTTGCATGATATGTTCCCTATATTTAGGGAAAATTTAAAACAAAATTGTGTTTGTGTTTATGTGTTATTAAACTAGTCAAGGAGTTGAAAAAAACTCATCACTTTGGCACAGTTTCATTGAGTTGTCTTTTTATTGCAAAATAAATGTGTTGAAACAATATTTTGCTTAAAATCAGCTTTTAAATCCTCTTTTCTTGATAAAAAAAAATATATATTCATTGAACATTAATTGTATTCATACACCATGAGGTGGGCCTAGAACCCATCTGTGTGTTACTTCACTGGTGTATGAAGTATGAAATATGAGCAACGATATCTTTAGTCATGTTTATCAGCCCGCGTTTCTGCAAGAGGAGTTAGTCTGTTACTATAAATATGAGTCTTTTTGCTGGGGTCAGTTCTGGTTGCTCCATAGCCTCTAAATTGAGTTTGTTTGTGTTATCTGATATTCCTCCAATGTCAGAGTAGGAATATTCTGTAAAATCAATCACATCTTCCCAATAGAAAAAAATCTAATATTATTATTGTGATTAATTAATTTTTCATTGATTTATGTCTTGTCTTCTGGAAGTCAATCTAAAGGCCGTTGTCACTTCTCAGCTTCCCAGTGCCACATTAGTGGCTCACACAGCTCCTATGGAAAAACAGACGACATTTAAAGACAAGAAAGCACACAAACGTATAACAGATGGCAATAATACAAAACATTTAGACAAAACATTTACCCTCACATGCTCCTTTGTCAAAGTGGTTTATAATACGTGCACACTTTTCATTCTAAAAACGTAATTCCTTTTCTTTTTCCGTCTTCTATCAAAATAATATCAGTACTTAAACACAACCTAGTGTTATTCAGAGTCAGGTTGTTGCAGGACCAAAGAGCAAGCAAAAGCAAGGGAGCAGCTTGATGAGTAGATACTTTTTTTAATGACAAGAACTGGTAAACTTACAGGTGAGGCAGGACAAGAAAAGCACAGGCAGGTCTAAGGACATGGAGCAGGTAGTAGCCAGGAGGAACCAGTGTAGAACAATGAAAACCAGAGAGTATAAGTACTGAGATAGGGAGGAGAATGGACCAATAAACAATGGGAGCTAATCAGAGAGGAAGCACGAGCAGCTGGTGGTAATGCAGGCAACTGAAGGAGGATGGCTAATTAACACTGATGAGCAGGAATCGAGGGAAATAACAAAACATCTAAGTGAATAGAAATAAGTAACAAAGGATCTACCTAAAGAACATAAAAGGGAGAAAACAGATCTACACAAATACAAAATAAAACATCTAACACAGGAATGAATGATAAATCTAATAAACACGAATGAACTGAAATAAAGGCAAATTAAGAACAGGGCAATGCAGAGAAAGTAGACAGAGCTCAACCCCTAAACACAGGCAGATTATGACACCTAGCAATACTCCTCCTTGAAGACATTTGTACATCGACAGGTGATCATAAACATATACATTGCTTACTTTATGACAGAAACATGGGCCCAAACTTTAAGACTAGTAACTCTCTCATAAACCATGTACTTCTTCAACTATCTCAGTAGTTCTCAGCCTTAGTATTTTTTATCACAAACAATCTCAGGTAAAATGCAGTAAAACTGCATCAGCAACTCATGTTCCTATCGCATCTTTTCTGCATTACTTAAAAACTGTACCACAGCTCCATCAATTTTCTTTTTAGCACAATGAGATTTAAGCAGTGCTTCCCAAAGCACGTCACATGGCAGGTGACCTCTGAGCAGGTACTTTTAGTAGGCCGTTTCACCCAAACCTCGACCAATCCAGCTCGGTTTGCAGCCCACAGTAACTGATAAAAAAAAAAACCTCACCCTTTTTTGAGCTGGTCGGAGATACCATATGCCTGCTGGAAAAAGTCTGCAGGCGAACCAAATCGTGCGGCAGAAGCCAACCAGGTCTTTTACGCACCACTGTGTGTTAGTCACAAAGGTTTCCTATAAAATATATTCAAGTTTGACGTTGTAACATAACTAAAATGTATATGAAAAGTTCAAGGTACATAATATGTCTACTAGGAACTGTAATATTTTTAAAATAGAGATCGGTGAGGAAAAGGGCCGAAAGACTTAAAAAGACTGACAAAAAAGCTGTGGTACGGGAAAGAATGTATATTTTTTAACTTCTTCTTCTTCCTAATACTGTGATTTGAAAATTGTTGGTGTTTTTGCAAATAAATGATTAAACTGTGATAACTGATTTTAGATGTCCGTCTCAACAGTGCACTAAGTAGAATGTAAGAAGGATTATTTTTACTGAAACTACCTCTGCTCCATTCCTTTATTTAACAGGAAGTTATGTTTTGTATGATCCTGCTCTTGCTGGGCGTCATGGTCCTCATGGTCTTCCTGGTCTTGCTGGTTTTCCTGGTCTTCCTGCTCTTGCCGGTCGTCCTGGTCCTCCTGGTCCTCGTTTTCTTCCTGGTACATCACACATAGCAGCATTGTTCTGGGAAACAGTACAAAAACTGTCTTACTGTTTAAACATATTTTAAATCCTGTGACCAGCGACTACTTATTCCCCTCCCACTAAACATGTAATCATGTAGCAGTTGTAGATACAATTTGCCAAAATACAATTCACAATTTCTGATTTGCACATTATTCATACTATGCATCACTAAATAAAAAGGAGCAAACAAATACTTTATCATTTATAACATAAAATAAGGTCCATGCAGAAAAAAAGGGAAAAATACACATATGTGTTTGGGGCATTTGTATTTAATATATCATCAGGTCTTAAATCTACTTTTAAGGATTTTCTTTTATCAGACTCCAAATTTAAGGGATACAGGACATGTAGTGGCTGTTGAATCTGTCCTGTGCTTTTTTGTCGCACTTAAATCTTTCAAAATATCAAACTAATTTGAATACCAAGGCTAAGCTAAGTAAATACAAAAAGCTGTTTTCAAAGGAGGATTTATTTTAAAGTAAAAAAAGCTACACAAACTTTGCAGCCTGACCTACAGGGGTTGGACAATGAAACTGAAACACCTGTCATTTTAGAGTGGGAGGTTACATGGCTAAATTGGACCAGCCTGGTAGCCAGTCTTCATTGATTGCACATTGCACCAGTAAGAGCAGAGTGTGAAGGTTCAATTAGCAGGGCAAGAGCATAGTTTTGCTCAAAATATTGAAATGCAGACAACATTATGGGTGACATACCAGAGTTCAAAAGAGGACAAATTGTTGGTGCACGTCTTGCTGGCGCATCTGTGACCAAGACAGCAAGTCTTTGTGATGTATCAAGAGCCACGGTATCCAGGGTAATGTCAGCATACCACCAAGAAGGACGAACCACATCCAACAGGATTAACTGTGGACGCAAGAGGAAGCTGTCTGAAAGGGATGTTTGGGTGCTAACCCGGATTGTATCCAAAAAACATAAAACCACGGCTGCCCAAATCACGGCAGAATTAAATGTGCACCTCAACTCTCCTGTTTCCACCAGAACTGTCCGTCGGGAGCTCCACAGGGTCAATATACACGGCCGGGCTGCTATAGCCAAACCTTTGGTCACTCATGCCAATGCCAAACGTCGGTTTCAATGGTGCAAGGAGCGCAAATCTTGGGCTGTGGACAATGTGAAACATGTATTGTTCTCTGATGAGTCCACCTTTACTGTTTTCTCCACATCCGGGAGAGTTACGGTGTGGAGAAGCCCCAAAGAAGCGTACCACCCAGACTGTTGCATGCCCAGAGTGAAACATGGAGGTGGATCAGTGATGGTTTGGGCTGCCATATCATGGCATTCCCTTGGCCAAATACTTGTGCTAGATGGGCGCGTCACTGCCAAGGAATACCGAACCATTCTTGAGGACCATGTGCATCCAATGGTTCAAACATTGTATCCCTAAGGCTGTGCCGTGTTTTAGGATGACAATGCACCAATACACACAGCAAGACTGGTGAAAGATTGGTTTGATGAACATGAAAGTGAAGTCGAACATCTCCCATGGCCTGCACAGTCACCAGATCTAAATATTATTGATTCACTTTGGGGTGTTTTGGAGGAGCGAGTCAGGAAACGTTTTCCTCCACCAGTATCACGTAGTGACCTGGCCACTATCCTGCAAGAAGAATGGCTTAAAATCCCTCTGACCACTGTGCAGGACTTGTATATGTCATTCCCTAGACGAATTGACGCTGTATTGGTCGCAAAAGGAGGCCCTACACCATACTAATAAATTATTGTGGTCTAAAACCAGGTGTTTCAGTTTCATTGTCCAACCCCTGTAGCTGTAACTGAGGGAATAATAAATCCTGCTCTCTACCAGAAAATCCTCTAGGAGAAAGTCTGTCCATTAGTTTGGGCCTAAGCCCATGTTCACTTAGTTATGCAGGAGGACAATAAGCCAAAGCACACCAGCAAGCCATCTCTGAGTGGCTCAAAACAAAAAAATAAGACCTACTCAAGTTCCAGAGTTGAATCTATTTGAGATGGCTTAGTGGCACTTTTAACCAGGCTTGAAATACACTAAGAATGGCTAAATTAAAAGAATTCAAAAATACTTCACAACTGAAATGGAGTTTTCATTATTCTTTATTTTCAAAGAATTGTAGTCTGTCTTTACAACTGCACCATTTTTAAAACATATTTTTATTCCCTTCCTTAATAGGACGTTTTGGGTATGTCAGACCTACTTTGACTTCTAGGCGCTCAGGTATAAGCTGTCTCACACAGAAGCTCTTTTATGGCAATATTACAAAAACAACTGTTTACAGATATAACTGATGTTTAAATCCAGGTGACTAAAATAGTCAAGGTGAGGTTATTTTCTTTAAGATATTGTGTTAAAACAGCAATAAATGGAAAAATAAATGCTTCTAAGAATTGACCTTTTAGTTACATTAACTTTTATGTAAAATATTATGCTTTACTTATTTACCATCACCTCAGACGTTCCTACTTTTGTGTGCTATTTAGTAATGCACATAAGATGGAGATCAATAAGATGGAGAAAATAAATTGAAGCAATAGCCTTGAACATAATTCATGAAACGAACAAAACCATAATACAGTATAATAGGATGCTCTAATTTAGAAATGAACAAGTATACAGTGAATAAACTATTGATAATAATACTACTGTAATGATTGCAGGAAATGTGGTTATTTCAGCCAGTAAAAGTGTTGTGTATACTCCAGTCATTTTTATGAACAAGCCCTATCCCAACAAGATGACCTGTAGACATCAACCCTCACAGGTATCCATTCTGAAGTAAAGGAAATTTGACTCATATTTTAGGTCATTAAAGAACAATAAAATGGGAAACCTGTCAATGCTGAAAGTGGGAAATAAAGTCAGTTTATTTATATAGCACATATTCACAAAAAAGTAATGTCAAAGGACTGTCCAAAAAAAAAATCAAACATCCGATTTATAAACAAAATTACATAATCATTTCAATCTAAACATGCAGTCAGTTCCCATAGGAAGTGGGTTACTGAAAATCAGAGACTTTTATGGTAAGGTAATTACAAGCTAAAGTACGTTAAGAAGAGTCTTTAAATAAAAATATAAGAATGCACAGTTAGGCTCACAGATAAATGTGCAATGTACCAGTGGAAACATGTAGAAACCTGGCCAGAGTCTATTGCTTCAATAACAATCGTCTCATAATTATTGGGAAGGGTATTAATAATTTTTCACATGCCATCTTAATGCAATGTAAGGAAATAATTGGGCGGACACTCATCACTAGTTTCTTTTTAGACTGTAATCCTGAACTTTAGGGGTGCAGCTGTAATACTGCAAGCATTCATTTTGTTGTCAATTTAAATGCTGGTTTCAGATAAAGCAGGTGTGGATTTCTAGAATCTTGAATTTTATCACCAATTTTCTAACTTAAAAAACGGCATTTGTTATGTATAATTAAGATCAATAAAACAATTGTCTGTTGTTTTGGTCAGATTTCTTTACGGAATAAAAACAAAAAAGTATAAGAACTCACAAAAAGTCACACTTGGAAACTTTTAGCAAGACTCCAACAAAGTTTTTTTTGTCATTTTAGTATTAATTAATCAGTTTACAAGTGGTCCTTAAATGCATGATCTTCATTCCTTTTTTCATTTGTCACAACAGAAACTTCTGTAAACAGGGATTAACTAGTCTTAATGACTTTCGTTTTAATTTTGATAAAATAATTTCTCATTATCTTATGAACTACACAGAAAAAACACAGAGTAGTAGAGATGGATGCTGTATGCTTGTTTAGTCTGTTTAACAACATAAGATGTCCAGTGTTTCATCCTGGAAATTGCTTGTTTATGTTCAAGGTGTCCATCGGTCAAACTCTGACATTCCATCTAATGCTGGTGAGTATATTTTAAAGCCATATAAGCCATTGATCCTATGATTTAGTTTTGGCCATAAACATAATCCAGGTTTAGACCCTCCTGTTTAAAACTTGATGAAGTTAAGTTGAAAGCTTACTTATTTTAATAGCTTACATTCGATATTGGATGAAATAAAAAACTTTTCATTTTGTTACATTAAAGAAACCACTAAAAGCCAGGTAAATGAGTAAGTTATTTCAAGGGTTCCCTGGGAAGTGTGAATGTCTGGGCCTTGTAGTTATGTAACTTAAAATAATACTGGAATTCCTCACCCAGAACTACAAAAAATTTACAGAATGAGTGTTGTCAGTGCATTTCTCAATAAAATAAAATACATTTGGAAAAGAAAACATGAGAAAGGTCAATGGAAGAAGCATTGGATGAATAGAAGTCTTAATTGAAGATGTAAATATAATTTAAGACCTGTTATGGAGAATCTGGCGAAACCGAAGACTTTTTAGGGTCTAAAATTGAGTTTTAGAAATTAAAGTTATTGTGTGACTTAGGGACCCTACAGAAACCCTGTTGTAAGGTCCACCGGACTGTGGCATATTAATCAACTACAACTGCCTTGCAGTTGGTTGAAGCATCATCCCCCATTTGCAATGTTTTTCAAATGTTTTCTGTGCCTTGACATTGAAGGTTTGTTATGTTGGAACATCTAAACCCTGCTAAATACATTTTGGTTACAGCTCGGATTGCCACTGTCACACTGGACTATGAAGATGAAAATACACCCCTTGTGAAGGCAACCTCTGGTAAAGTATTCAATATACATATATATAGTATAAATATATAAAGTCACAATATATATATTGTGACTTTTTAGAGTTCATTTTAATGCAAATGCAATGAAGTTTTTATCCTGTAAAACACAGCAGCAGCTTTTAATATGCTTACATTTGAATTTTAGGTTCTGTTTTTTATGTGATGCTTTGTTTTTTATGGGTATGTTATATGTGTATTTAATGTTTTTGATATATTTGTTGTGTTTAATGTGTGTAACAGTTCCTTTGTTTTCCTGTGAAGCACTTGGAATTACCTTGCACATGAATGGTGCTATTCAAATATACCTGCCTTGCCTTAAATGATGGCTCACTGTCAGAAGTCAGCTCAAAATTCTTTCAGGGTTCCTTGACAAGCTGGAAAAGAAAGGAGTTTAGTTTGCGTATTTTGTAGCCCTGGAAAAGTATTGCAAGAGGAAGATAGAGTAGGAAAAATATATTCACATAGAGCTTTTTCTGTAACTAAAAACGTTGTACTTATCATTCTGTCTTTCTATCTATCTATCCATCTAGAACCTTTATGCTTTATACTTAGAATAGAAAAGAACATAAAAGTGAATGGACACCCGACACAGCTGTAGGTCTTATATTTGTCTCAATACAAAATAAAAATTGTGAAACAAATCTAAAAAAAACATTAACATTAAGGGGTAATTGCACTATTGGTTTGTTCTGTTTTTCTGTATTTTGTATTTAAGGATTGCTGAACTCTGTTGATTAGTCTCATGAAAAAGAAATTGGACTGAGCAGTCAATATGAAATTTTCTATAATGCAGCTCAAGTTATTTCATCTTGTGTTGGAAGTAAGAAGCTGTTTTTCTGACATCTGTTGTTTTACACCAACTGTCTCTCTCTCTTTCTAGCATCTGTTACTCACAGATTTTTGCTGAAAACTGAAAATCAGTCTACACCACTTTGCTTTGATATCAGTGGAACCATCATTCTTAAACTACTTGACCATCCCAGCAAGGGTCTGTAAAGGTTCATTTGATGCCATCTAAAATATAAAATATTTCTTTCACTTAATCTGCAGAGTCAGCAGTCATCTCATTTAGCCTTTTGGAGTCCATGTTTTAATTTTCTTGTCTATGACACTGTGTTCAGTTGTATTTGGTTACTATGATTTCAGAGGTGTATGTGAATGGTGAGCTGGATTCAGTAACAAATGGGGGTTTCAGCAGGATTTTCATCCATGCTGGCTCTGACCAACATGTCGAGGTGGATCCAGACGGGTTTCGACAAGGACGGACTACAATACAGCAAGCCGCAAATTACCCTGTGACAACTGAAAGGTGAGCGTTGATTTTTTGATTGACTTGATTAGTTTTTTTCACACAGTTGACAACAGTGAAACAAGTTACCACGTAGAGTGGTGGATTTATTTAGCCTTCTGGACAGCACAAAACCTTTGCAACTTGAACAGACCAAGCCTTAAGGAAAATGTAATACATAAAAAATATGTAGAGATTCCAGAACTGAAGTTAATCCCAGGTTGTGTACATTTTTTAGGATTACGGTGTTGAGGCACCAGTACAACGAATTCGATATTGCAGTGGAGGACCTGCGTTTGGTCATCTTAGTTCATGAGAAAGATGGCAACAGATTTCTTTGGGCTGTTTTACGACAGAGGCCGTTTGCCAACAACATTAAAGGAATTTTAGGTAAGTGAAGAATCTGCATTTGTTTGAATAATAAACATGAGAAAGTGCCAATGCTTTAATGTCATATCTTGTATTGTTGGACTGAGTGCAGCTTTGAAGCCAGCTGACTATGAGGAGGTTGAATCATCTCCCTCAACCAAGCTGAAGATCAAAGACAGAGAGATTATTGTGATCAGGTACCTTTTTTACTTTTTATAGACTTTTAAAATAAAGGACCTTTTTAAAACAGTCTCTTCTTTTGCAGCTCCACTGCAGATGACTACAGCATTATCAACCCTGTCCCGATGCGCTGCTGGCTTACATCATCTCACTATGCCTTGGAGAAACCTTTGAACGATTACATTGCTCCACAACTTTAATGGAAAGTCACACTAAATGATTTACAAAAAAATGTTAATTGAAAGGAAGAACAAGATAATTTAACTTGTTAACAACTTTGACAAACAAAAGTAATTTTTCTTACCACCAAAATATTTTCAAAAAACATTACCTTTAAACCATGGTGATTAAAAGGACCCTTGGAAGAAGTTAAAATAACAAACTAAGCTGAGTCTATCTATTGAGCTTAACAATCTTTGTCCAAGTGTGTTGAAATATTGAGAAATCATCTCATGGTTGGCTGTAATAAACTAAATTTGTATGACTCCGTTGACTTTAAGTTCCTTGAGACGTGTGGTGAATTGGTGCTATATAAATTAAACTGAATTGAACTGAATTGTTGTTTGGCAAATGCTAATAATATGACAATGGCTTAATGTAAAAACAGACAATTACTTGGAGGTCCCAATTGTTCACATTGTTTAAAAATTCCTACCTTAACATTTTAATCTCAAAAATTATCTAGAATACTTATATTTTCTTTGCAAAAAAGAATTGTGATTTAACCTTATCAGCTCAACAAAGACAAAAAAAATTTCTGAAAATGTCAGAACATTTTCTTCCTGATAGAAAGTATGAATCAAATAATTGTTTAATTGTTATTGTAACACAAATAAAATCAAGGATCCTTGAATAATTCATTTGTTTCATGTTTTGTGAGTTGAGTTTGAAGATGAAGACCAGCTTGAAATGAGCATAGTTGAAGGGTAACAGAAAGAAGAAAAGTAATAGATTTGCACGACATGAACAGAGCATAGAGCATGGGCAAAGTAATGAACAATGAAAACCAGTGAGCTTATGGCTTGTAAAAGTATTCATACCCCTTGGACTTTTCCACATATTGTCACATTACAACCAAAAAAACTTTAATATATTTTATTGTAAGTTTATGTGAAAGACCAACACAAAGTCGGATACAATTGTGAAGTGGAAAGAAAATGATACATTACAATTAAAAAAATGAAAAGTGTGTTGTGCAAAAGTATTCAGCCCCCTTTACTCTGATTGCAACCAATTGCCTTCAGAAGTTTCCTGATGATTTCCAATGTTGTGATTATTAATCTGACAATATTATTTAATATTTAATATGAATATTTATTTTTTATCAAATAATATTTTGGTCTGTTAAGGGTTGTCCTGTGAATATCAGCCCAGTAAGGCGATGGTATTAGGACAAAGTTGAAAGGTGTGAGCCAAGCTCTGACATTATTGAACAGCATAAACTCTGTACACACATGGAAAAAAAATTGGGGATTCACAACAATTTCTTAAAATACAAGATTTATTAACAAAATAAGTCAACTCAAGTCAAACATATCTCAATCAACAACGGCTCTTTGCTATGCTAAAACAATCCAACTAACTACCACGCAGAATTAAGGAATAACGAAGACTAATGGGGCTATGTACGAATATAAACAAGTTTGTGATTAAGATGGTTGAAACCATGACCAACAAGAGTGATGTCAAGACATTACCAGGCAATGTTTATGTTTGAGAACCAAGGATTATCTTTGAAGAATCTGGAAATTGAAGTTCAGTTAGTCTTGGAACTGACTTAGACAGTAATCAGCATACCTTTAGACAACCATTCACACATGCAGAGCATCAGATGAAATATTATTTTATCAAAATAATGTTTTCAAGAATGATCTGCTGAATAAAACCCCTTCTGGATGAATAATTTTCTCAATGATGTCTAATTAGTTGCCTTTATTTATTAAAAATAGATATTTGAGGAAATATTTATTAGGGAATATTTGGAAAAGAGCCAAATCTTTCTGGAGAAATGGGGCTTATGGTGTTTACTTAAGTTATCAGATTTAGTAAATAATGTTTAGAGACTATTATTCACTAACTTGAAAACTAACAACCTTCCTGTTAAATATTATGTAGCAAGCACGTGTTCTAAACGCTGTTAGCAGTTAAGCTAACAAAGGAGGCAGATAGCTTAAGGCTTAGGCACCAGAATCAACACATAATCCCTTTAAGATACGGGTCAATAAAGGGTTAAAATGCATAAGCGCGGACGGCGCGGTTATGAGCAACCTTCTGTGTTTTAAATCACCCTTAAATAAGTTTTGTCTTAAACTTTAAAACCACATACACAGAACGCAGAACTGACCACGTGTGCTGCAGATAGCTGCTAGCACTAAGATAGCAGTTTTCACACAAACAAAACCAAACTTCATAAATGTCAAACGTTTAGGACATTTTCATCCTAACTGTATTCTATTATTCACTGTGCCAAACCTAACCTCTGACCATGTTGAGGAAAGATGTCCGGGCGGGGGGCGGCGAAGTTTGAAGAAACTTCCACAGTCAACAAAGCGGTTAGCCTTCGGGCTAACCTAACGAAGCTGTGGGTGGGCGGCCCGTTCTGTCGCTGGACAAAACTGCACGTTACTGATAATGCGGCTACTCGTCGTCCTTCTCTCAGGCAAGAAAACCCGCTCACTCGGAATTGTAGAGGACACCGCTTCTCTGCTGGGGACTTTTCTCGAACACGCGTGTGCGTCTGCAGGGCTCGGAGAGAGTCAACAATGCTGGTACCTTAACTTCCCCGTTGTGTGTGAATGAATACCGGATACACAAGCCCCAGCAATTCATTCAATACTCAACTTTTGGCTTATGATCGTGGTGATCATATTGACGGACTCTTGGATTCCAGTTTTGAAGAGATTGTGCCTTTTTGTGGCTACATCGATGCAAAACATCCGGCACAGACAGAAAGACTTCAGGGCGCTGTGTCTGCTCCTTGTCCGATGGTCAACCGGCTTGGAGAGATCGATGGGACCATTGGAAAGGGTTGCGTTGCTTTCAATACAGCCGAGTGCTCATGGAAGGGGTCGAGAGGAACTCCTAGCATAGCTGCTGCCTCCCCCTTTTCTCAGTTGTGCCAGAAGTAGGTTAATGCAATTTGTTTTGAAAATCCCAGAAGAGTCCGTACCAGAGTTTAATGTTGAAATCCATGGCTTAGGGTTCCAACACTAATGACTAAATAGAGTCCACATGTGTGTAATCTAATCTCAGTACAAACACAGTTGCACTGTGATCGCCTCAGAGGTTGATTAAGAGAATATTGGGGAGCAAACAGCATGAAGCCAAAGGAACACACCAGACAGGTCAGGGATGGAAAGTGGTGGAGAAGTTTAAAGCAGCCTTAGACTATAAAAAAGATTTCCCAAGCTTTGAACATCTCACAGAGCACTGTTCAATCAATCATCCAGAAATGGGAAGAGTATGGCACAACTGTAAACCAATCAAGACAAGGCCATCCACCTAAACTTACAGCCCGAACAAGGAGAGAACTGATCAGAGATGCAGCCAAGAGGCCCATGGTTACTCTGGATGAAATGCAGAGATCCACAGCTCAGTTGGGGGAATCTATCCACAGGACAACCATTAATCGTGCACTGCACAAATGTGGTCTTTATGGAAAAGTGGCAAGAAGAAAGCCATTGTTAAAGGAAAACCATTAGAAGTTCTGCTTCATCGGGGGGATTGTTAGGAATAACCTTTCTTATTATTACTGATAGATGAGCTTTCACACACACACCATAATGATAAAGTATAAATGCTAATGTTTTCACTTTTTTATAGGATATGGATAAGAATCGTTCACTGACGTACATCATAAGGACAAATTACCCACAGTTTGACATAAAGATTAGTATATTGGGTTTGATTGTGAAACAATCTGTAACTGGGTTTATTAGAATGCTGCAGCCACACTTAGTTTAAGTATTGGACACCTGCTATTAAACACTCTATCAGATAGACACCAGAATGGTGACACATAGTCTACTGATAAACACTGATGGAGTGCACATCTCTTGCACTGGAGTGCCAGATTTAAAACTACATGTGACCTTCTTTCAAGGCTGTTTTAATCACTTTGATCACCAAGCAGATCCAGGACGGGAGCCTCAGCGCTTATCTCTGTAACCGTTCCTCTGCCTTATTTAGATTAAAAATGTTAAAACTATAGGTGACGCGCCACGTCAAAACCAGGAACAAGTCGGCAGAGCACAAACTGAGAAAATGAGGAAAAACCGTTAATTTCTGAGAAAATGGTTATTTTCGTTTTATTGCAAAATGTGCAAGTTGAAATTATGAAGTATCCACTCAATTCTTTAAATAACAGTTTTGGAGGTTTTAAAATGGTAAATTTTTATCGAACTCAGCTTTTTTTGAGCTAAAACTCAGCCAGTTCGTATTTACATTTTGGGGAGGGGAAATCCTCAGCTCATTTCTGTAGCGGCTTTGTTGTGGCTCCGCGCTGGCTTTTTGTTCTGCTTGTCGACCATAACCAAGCGTGCTTCAAGAAACCTCGTGGCTACTTAACAGCTCCTATGACAAAAAATTATGTATTTCTTCACGATGGACCAAGCTCAACGTGTGGCAAATGAACTGAATCGCGGGGCGTTACAGCGCTTCGCTGTAGGAGTACATGTTCAGCAGTTACCGTCGCCGGACTCTCTTCAGATCTGAATCAGAAGGAGATGAAACGGAAGATGATAGCGACTGCATTACTTTGGAGAACATTCCTAGTTTGCAGCTGTCTTCAACCCAAGACGAGGATGACGAAGAAAGCTTTGCACTGGGGGCTGAGGAGCTAGAATGTAAGATATCAGAAGCTATTGCTATCACAACATTTGAGGAAAACAGAGACAGTGAGATGGAGAAGATACGTAACTTTGACTGTAAATGTTACGGAAGAAGAAAGGAGAACTCTTCACTTGGGAAACAGTCCTGTAGCCGCCAAACTTTCTCCAGAGATCATGTACAACATACGGATGGATTCTTTAGCAGCAGAAAGGGAGTGGCAGGACATGAGAATAATCGGACATCTTGAAGCAACCGGCGTACGCTAGAAACTTCAGCAATGACCACATCCACCAAGAAGACACCACGGAAAAGAAAAACACGCCAGGGACAACGTATTCCATCGGAGGCCATCGAAGTCTGCCGGAATACCTTTCAGTTTCTTATGGGGTGAGTTTGATAACTTTTTAAAAAAACTATTTTAAATCATGTACTGAAGCGGACAAATCACGTAAACCTGACCAGCCAAATATTAAAATCGGCTTGAGTGAGGTTTGTGTTTGTATTTTTAATCTAAGCTTAAGGTAGTTTTTTTTTTTTTGTCTTCCCCCTGTGCTGGGTGATCGGTGGTCACAACAACAGTTTTTTGGCTAGCGTAGCTACACGAGTTTTAGCTGGACAATCACGTATCCCATGTGAAAATTAACTGAGAGGGCGGTTGTATTTTCAATCTAAGCTTGAGATAGGTTTTTTTGTTCCCCCTGCACTGGGTGATCAGTGCGAAAAGTTTTTTGGCTAGCGTAGCTACACGAGGTTAGCATCTACTGTATCCCATTCAAAATGTGAAAATCGACTTGAGTGGGGGGGGTTGTATTTTTAATCAAAGTTTGAGGTTGAAAAATAAAAAAAAACAAATACCTGTTTCTATGTTTTGTGTTAGAGGTTATTTCTATAAACACACCTATATGCAGAAAAAAAAAAACGTGGTGTGTTGTCATACCAATTTTGTCAGCACTCGTCGACTATAAAAACCATAAGCTGGAATATTTCCTTTGTTACCCCGCTCATAAGGCTCTTAAAGCCATGTTGACTGACATCATCAGACACTTTGATGAAAAACGGTGCAAAGACCCGCTTGAGGAAAGAGAGCCAGCACGGCCACAGGATCCCCCATTTCATCAGCAGTGAGCAACTTCGCACAGTTTTTGGAGTTCATAAAGAACTACGCAGAGGATCACGCCATCATGCGGCTTGTCAACATTCCTGGCCACAAGGATTGGCATGTGAAGCTACTGCCACACATGTCTCAAAGGCCCCGGTGTGGCGTCTCTATATGGAACTCTGCTAAGGAGCTTGCTATGTATAAAAAAAATATTTCTATATTACAGTGAAATTTTTTCTAAACGACCAGTGATGTAAAACTTAATCACAAATGTATAACCCTGTGAATTTTTTCTTTCAGGTGAGCGGGCAGTTTGCAAATCAAGCTTCAAGGCGCTTTGGGACCCAGCTACTCCCACACATAAAGAAGCTGTAGGCCCGCACCGACCTCTGCTGGCAGTGCCAACAGAATAATGACCTTCATGATTAGGCATTCTGTTTCCGATGAAGCGAAAAAGGACATTACATGCCCAGCACACAAAAGCACTACACAGAATAGCACACAGAAGAGGATGATGGTGTGACACTGTGACACTGTGTCTGTGACAATTTGTAATGTGTATAAAGTTGTAAATAAAAAATTACATTTGTGACATGATCAAAGTCAAGTTATTGCCCATTTCTCTTCCTTGGTCATTAAAGTCAAGAGGTTTGCAGACATAAAATTTGATGGATACATACAGATATTAAATAGCTGTAGCACCAGCCTCTTCTAGATTAACTCGTATTCAAAAGGTGTAAACTATTAACACATAGCTCTATTCATACCTGCACACATAAAATGAAGACTGATAAACAATATTTCTGCATTCTACAATAATCTTTGGACATTTCATATTACATATTAAGAAGAACACATCCACATTATTATGATATTTTGCTTATTGCTGTGAGATAGTATTTCAAACTCAGCCTGAGGCAGAACATTTAATAGACTGGAACTTTAAGTGAGACTGATCTAAAAACCAGAGGAAACCAAACCAATCACCAGGATGCAGACATTAGGTTAAAGTCATGATGTAATTTGCAGACATAAATAATATAAAAAATAGATTGAAATGCAGTGTTGTAAATTATATTTACATAGAAAAATACTACGAGTTCAGTGACAGAAGTTTTGCAGTCAGTTGGAGCTTCTGTTGACAAACAGTTGGGGGAGGTGGGCTATTCAAAGTTATTCAAATTAGCAGCTTTTGTCACCGCCCTGCTTTCAGGGAGAGAAAACAACGAATCTTTGAGTGCTGATTTCTCAGAAAAGTAGTCTGGTGAGTGGGGACATTCAGGTGGTCATATCTTATTCAATTCTTTTTTGATTTCCACAAGTTTGACATCATTGGAAAGCTGAGACTCCACTTAGTCAATCCTTTAAGAGAAAGTGTTGTAGACAGTTGTGTCGCTTCCCCAGAGGCAACATGGAAGGTGGTTTGGTCAGACAGGATGACAATTGAACTTTGTGTGGTGGAGAACCAACACTGCACATCACTCTGAACACACCATCCCCACTGTCAAATATGGTGGTGGAAGCATCATGCTCTGGGGGTGCTTCAGCAGGGACAGGGAAGGTGTCAGAATTAATAAAAAGATGGATGAAGCGAAATGCAGGGCAATCGTGGAAGAAAACCTGTTGGAGTCTACAAAACACTTGACACGGGCAGAGGTTCACCTTCCAGCAGGACAACGACCCTAAACAGAAAGCCAGGGATACAATAGAATAGTTTAAAACAAAACATATTAATGTGTTGGAATGGACTAGTCAAAGACCAGACCTAAACCCAATCGAGAATCTGTGGATAATGAGCTTTTATCTGTGATATGTGTTGATTATGACTGTTTAATTATTTTTGGAGACTTCAACATTCATATTGACAATTCTAAAGATAGAAGTGCAATAGATCTATGTGACACTCTTAGAAATTTTGGTTTGACTCAACATGTTAAACAGCAAACGCACAAACAAGGACATATTTTGGACTTGATCATCACAAAGGGTCTAAACATTTCCAAGGTGTCTGTAACTGATGTTGCCCAGTCTGACCACTTTTGAAAGCATCATCCCCAATGACTGAGTTAGCCAAAGAGACATTATAAGAAAACACATCTTTAAGTGACAGTGGTGATGAAACCTTTAACCAGACTTACTCTTCTACCTCCACTTGGCCCTGTATCACAGTAGATGAGCTGGTAGACAACTTTCATTCTAAAATCTCAGACAATTAAAGTGAAGGTCATTTCTGGGAAGAAACGGTCTGCATGGAGAAATGCTCCACCAGTCAGAAGTGAAAAAAGAGAGTGTCGGACAGCTGAACACAGGTGGCGAAAGACTAAACTCCAGGTTCACTATAACATCTATAAAGAGAGACTCCACAGATATAACTTACAACTGAAAAATGCGACAGAATCTTTCTTCTCTGAGATCATCAGCAAACACATTAATAATAATGTTGACAGGTTAACTAACCCTGTAACTGTAGCATCTGAACTCCACTCTACCAGGGCCTGCAATGAATTTGCTAACTTCTTCACTGATAAAACCCAAAAGGTCAGAGGGGCAGTCAGCACATCCACATCAACTCCAGTACCAAAGTTGTCTCCAACTAGAACTGATTTTGACAAAATTTCCCAATATTACCAAATTAACTACAAAAAATTTTAAGAAATTGTACAGCAACTAAGCTCTTCTTCCTGCTGTCTCGATGTTTTACCCACAGCTTTGCTTAAGAAAGCTTTGCCTGTCACAACGTCAGATTTAACTCAAATAATGAACACTTTCCTTTTGTCAGGTGTTTTCCCCCAGGCAAAACCGCTATTGAAAAACAGCAACTTGGACAAGCTGCTACTGGAGAACTGCTGGCATATCTCAAACCTCCCCTTCATCAGTGAGATTATTGAAAAAGCTGTGATTCTGCAGCTAAACAACTTCCTAACAATGCCGCTTTGATGTCTTCCAGTCAGGCTTCCGTGCCCACCACAGTACAGACACTGGTCTTGTCCCTTGGGGGAATCCCAAGGCGTTCACAGGCCGCCGAGAAACATAATCTCTCCAGCGTGTCCTGGGTCTCCCTCTGGGCCTCCTCCCGATGGGACGTGTCCGGAACACCTCACCAGGGAGGCGTCTAGGAGGTATCCTAACCAGATGCCCGAGCCACCTCAACTGGCTCCTGTCTACGTGGAGAAGCAGCGGCTCTAGTCTGAGTCCCTCCTGGATGACCGAGCTTCTCACCCTATCTCTAAGGGAGAGCCCAGACACCCTGTGGAGGAAACCCATTTCGGCCGCTTGTATCCGTGATCTCCTTCTTTCGGTCATGACCCAAAGCTCCTGACCATAGATGAGGGTAGGAACATAGGTCGACCGGTAAATCGAGAGCTTCGCTTTTTGACTCAGCTCTCTCTTCACCATGACAGACTGGTAAAGCACCCGCATCATTCCTGACGCAGCACCAATCCGTCTATCAATCTCCCGCTCCATTTTTCCCTCATTTGTGAACAAGACCCCAAGATACTTGAACTCCTCCTGTACAAACGACTCTCATTTACTTGTTTTCAGCCCTCTAGTTCAGTGTTTTCTATTAAGGTTTCTTTCCACATAGTTCTTATTTCTACCACTAGATGGCTATCAGACCACATTAATGCCTGCACTGTATTTCTGAGCATTACGTTGTTCTGAGAGGGATCAGCGTGAAAAAAAAAGGGTTATTTGTTTAATCCAGCCCTCTAACGGTGTGCGGTCCATTAAAAGTGAGTCAACACTATTTGTGCCTCACCTTGTTTCTTAAAAGCCTTAAAAGCTGTATTTGAGATAGTTTGAGATAGTTTTTCTGTATAGTTTGGGGAAGCTAACTGCTAGCCGCTTAGCATTGGTAATTAAGCTCTGTTTAACTCCATTAATCCTCCTGTTAATGTTGCTATCATTTTAGATTTAAAATGACCTTATTTGTGCTGTAAGTCATTTTGCATTAGACTGTTGTTTGGCAGCTGTTTATTATATGTGCATAATGTTGTACATTTTTATAACTAATTATTAGTTAACTCTTAAATCTTATATGGTAGACTTTAGTCACATGTTTATTCCCTCTGTGTGGACAATTTAGTTATCTTTGTTAAAGGAGTACTTATAGACTAGTACTAAGAATTGGCTTATTGGTTATTTCTCCTTGTAGAAACAACACACAATACACACTTAACAAACTGCTGATACCTGTATGGAACAATGTTGATGCCTTATTAAAGACAACTCGAAGATTGGACCCGGACATTGTGTTTTGTCATCTCAACTCGGCTGAACATATAAATTGCTGTCCTGACCCGACACCCTGAAGTGATTGCTAAACCTCCTACTAATAAGTTACATTCCTCTTTACAATTTTGGTCCTTCGAGCCGGATCAGCAACCACTACAGTCAATATGTCCAGGCCACATGAGAGAGATGCCAGAGATGTTGACCGGCCACAAAGGTTGAGGTATCTGCCATCATATCTCCAGGATTATGAGGTCAGCAACACCTCAAGGCGTCACCCTCATAACGAGGAGCAGACATTTTCATCTGAAGTACTCAGTTGTCTTCGAAGTATGAAAGAGGGAAATGACCAACTACACAGAGAGGTCCAGCGTCTTACAGACATAATCCATCAATCTCCTGGACAGACCTCACAGTCTACGTCAAAGTCCAAACTCAGAGATGAGGACAAATCTACTACACCAGCACCTACAAGTAAGCCGATGCCATCTAGTGGTCACACAGACCCACGTCAGGCAGTAAGTGCCCCATCGGTGATCAGTGATGCTCCTCCATCTCCACAAAGCTGCCGACGTGACTCCATCGAGGATATTGATCGCTGTTTGCAAGAAGTAGGATTAATCAGCAAAGATCACATTTCTCCAGAAACATCTCGAAGCTCATCCCCCTGCTCCCAAGCCAAACCTCTGGATTTCAATATTGATGATTGTCCAGAGCCAGAGTTGTCACATCACAGAAACAGTAAAGCTCATGATAAATCAAGTGACAACAAACTGCCACATTTTAAAGCAGCTTTAAGTACTGATGCCAAGTATTATCCCAAATATGAGGATGACTACGATTGCTATGATGAGCGCTATCACCGTGATAGTAGATATCATAGAAATAGCCTCTCTTCATCTAAGCTGAGACACTCATACCATCGTGATGGATATGGTTCGATGAAGCCCAACCGACCAAGTAGTCCAAGATCTCGCCATGACAGTCACTACTATGTACATGATAGGGAGCAATCTCCTGATTACAGAGGTCACCATGATGACTATTATGCACCGCACTATGGATGTGATAGAGAGAGATATAGAAGAGGCAGATACCCAACTGACCGCAATATCCTCCACACCGTGATCTTTCTAATAGCAAATCCCTAGTTCTAGATTCTTACTGTGGTCCCCAAACCTACTATCCCTTACTTTAAGTCCGAGGCCCCACGTGAGTTCGCTAGACTTAAAACTAGCCCGGACAAATTACTTCCATATGATGCCTCCAGAACACTTTAAGTTTCAGATACTCACAGATCAACTTCAAGTTCGAAGAGGCACTACTTATAGCGACTCCTACAGAAATAGTCCGCTCACATTTACGGACATATATAAGAGCACTCACTGAGATGTATAGTCAACCACAGCAGTAGCGCTGAAGAGGATTTCTGATCTGATGGACGGACCTAATATCGAAATGGGGACATTAAAGCATTTTAATTCATTCGCCCTTCAAGTGCGTGCCTTAGTGGAAATGTCTTGCAGCAACTTGGGAGCCTAGGTTGGACAGGAACTGAGATATGCATCACACATCTCTCGCCTTTTAGTTAAAATTGCACACGACCTAAGAGCACATTTTCATAGATTCGTGAATCCCATTTACACTCCAGTTCCAACCCTGCTTGATCTGGCTGATTGGCTTGAGTACGAGGTACGCGTTCAAGTTAGTAATGATCAGCAGAGCGGTACCTCTATCAGGGAGAGACAAGCCACACCCAAAGGCCGACGTCCAGACTACAAGTCACAAAAATCTACGGCTATTCTGCTCGGCAGTCAGTCCACTCAATCAAAGGTGAAATCAGATAAGGCTCCAGCTGTGAAAGAGATCACACAAGACAAGCCGAAGAAATACTGTCCCTTCTGCAATACTGAGCAGCATTATTTTAACCAGTGCAGCAACTTCAATCTCCTGTCTGGAGAGCAGAAGACAGAGTGGATTAAATCAAACAATCGATGCTGGCGCTGCGGTCGTGAACATCAGGCCGCTAGGTGCAACCTCAAAGCTAAGTGCAAACAGTGTGAGAGGAAGCATCTGGATATTCTGCACGTGGTTAACAACAGCCGAATGTCTACAGCAACTGTTGATCCCCAAGCACCTGAGCCAAGCACATGCCTAGTGAGTTTTGTTTCAGAAACTCTGTATATTGACCGGCCAGCTCAAAGCAATCAAGTGCTACTCAAGTTATGTCATGTCCTCCTTCAAAGTGGTACAAAGGTACTGGAGACTTATGCAATACTGGACGATGGGTCAGAG
Organism: Crenichthys baileyi; assembly: GCA_036173005.1. Taxonomy (NCBI): domain Eukaryota; kingdom Metazoa; phylum Chordata; class Actinopteri; order Cyprinodontiformes; family Goodeidae; genus Crenichthys; species Crenichthys baileyi. Next base: position 442,668 of record JAHHUM010002614.1, on the reverse strand, counting down.
CGCACAATACTCCTGCAGGATGCTGCTGTTAGCCTGGCCCTTCAAGGGAAGCTGAAGATCTCACACTTCGCACAGTCTGGACAACAAGTTTGCACCATCCATGGCGCTACCATATCCTTCTCAGTAGCTCCTGCCTTACGACCCAGCAAAAGTCATACCAGCTCAAACAGGGTTTCACAGCACAAACGAGTTAAACCTAGCCTGCCATACTTACCCAGTTGAAGCTGTGCAGGAGAAGTATCGCCATCTCAGAGACATTCCACTGCCAAACATTAAAGGTGTCCGCCGTTACTGCTGATTGGATCAGATTAATCCACATCTGGTTACGCCAGTGGAAACCAGTACGTCTTGGACCACCTGGTGGACCTGCAGCAGTTCATACCAGGTTAGGATGGACTTTACAAGGCCCAACAAGTCTGTTACGCAACCGACTATTCCCACAGCAGTGCCTTTTCACTAAGTGTAACTTACCAGAGACTGAGCTTCTAAATCATGTGGAGAAGCTGTGGCAGCTGGATACACTGCCAAACAGGAGTGAGCGGTTGATCACCAGGTCAAGACAAGCTACAGAGGCAGTCCGCATACTAGAAGAGAAGACCACCAGAGTAATGATCAATAATGTAAATAGGTATGCAACTCCGTTACTATAGAAAACAGAATCTTCCCTCTCTCCATGCAGGTGAAGAAGCAGTCTTGCCACAAACTATGTGGTACACAAAGACGGCTAGCTAAAAGATCCAGTGAAAGCTGCCATCTATCCAAAGAGATCCACAAGCTCATTGATGTGGGTTATGTCAAAGAAATACTCTCAGCCAAAGCTAAGGAGAGTAACTTTTCTTGGTTTATTCCGCATCACATTGTCGAGCATAATGGGAAGTATCGTATAGTCTTTAACTGCTCCTCCATTTCAATGGGCAGAGCCTCAATGACCACCTTCTTCCTGGACCCCACGCTTGGAGCTAGTCTTCTGGGAGTCCTCCTCAGGTTCCGAGAACCCCCAGTAGCTATCAGCAGTGACGTGAAAAGGAATGTTTCATCAGGTTCCGGCTGCTGGATGAGGACAAACCCTTTCTTACATTTTCTTTGGAGGGACAATTTAAAGTTGACCAGGACCCTACTATCTACGAATGGCAAGTGCTTCCATTCGGCACAACATGTAGTCCATGTTGTGCCACCTTTGCCCTCCAGACTCCACGTCCAGAGACACACTGCCCCAGGAGAGGATGTTCGCCTATCAGTAGAGCGCTGCTTCTATGTCGATAACTGTTTGCAGAGCCTCCAGTCGGAAGGAGCAGGCCAAGCAGGTGGTGAGCAAAACTGCACACATTACTCCTGGAATGTGGATTTGAGCTCAGAGGAATGGTGTCAGCAATGTTCCTTCTGTCATTGAAGATTTACCTGAAGACTCGAGGTCACAGAGCAGTACACTTTGGTTTGAGCACAACAGTCAGCTGAACCTCAAGGAGCGCACACACTTGGACTGTTGTTGGCAGTGTAAGTCAGACACACTTCGCTATAAGCAACACCATAGGGATTGCGCCAAAACCGTCTATGCGCCAAATCTACGTTCTTCTTGCACAACAATATGATCCTTGGGGTATATTATTCCATACACAACCAGAGCTAAGATCATTGTGCAGCATCTCTGGGATAAGAAGAGAAGTTGGGACGATCCCAATCTCCCAGAGGATCTGCTTCAAGCCTGGAAATTATGGAAGAAGAACTTCCTCAGTTATCCCAGATCACCTTGCCCAGATGCTACACTGTCCACAGCGCAGGCTGTAGCACCAACCCAGTCAGACCATTCATGTGTTTTGTGATGCATTCAGAATGCGCTTACGGATCTGTGGCGTATCTGCGCGAGTGACGATGGTAAATGACAAGTACAAGTGGCATTTGGGGCTGCCAGATCCCAAAATTGCCCAAAGAAGCAACTATCAATATGCCGACTAGGTTATGTGGCGCCTTAACCGGGGCACAGTTAGCTTCGGTGCTGCTAAAGAATTCACCATCAAAAATCCAAGAGGTGGTATGATTCCTGTAGATATAAAGTGTTTGTCGGCACGAGAGTTGCAGAGATACAGGAGTTATCAGACATCAGAGCCTGGCACTACGTTGGACTCAGCCTCTAACCCAGCCAAAACGATATCACACGAGGGAAATTGCTATCCTCAGCTCACGGGAGTGAACCGCTGGAACAGGGGACCCTCATTTCTTCTGCTGTCATCCGACCAGTGGCCTGAAGTACCTCTAGGCCAAGTTTAAGAAGTAAAACAGAGGAGCTGAGGAGTACAGTGTTTTGTGGTCTGACCATCCGATTTAACAGATCAGCTTATAACCAACGTTCAGCAGTTCAGCAGTCTCTGACCATTACGTTTTGTACTGAGAGGGATCAGCGTGAAACGGCTATTGTTTAATCCAGCCTCTTAACGGTGTGGTCAATTAAAAGTGAGTAACACTATTTGTGCTCTACCCTTGTATTTCTTAAAAGCCTTAAAGCTGTATTGAGATAGTTTGAGATAGTTTTCTGTATAGTTTGGGGAGCTAACTGCTAGCCGCTTAGCATTGGTAATTAAGCTCTGTTTAACTCCATTTAATCCTGTTAATGTTGCTATCATTTTAGATTAAAATGACTTATTTGTGCTGTAAGTCTTTGTCATTAGACTTGTTTTGGCAGCTGTTATTATTCATGTGCATTAATGTTGTACATTTTTATAACTAATTATTAGTTAACTCTTAATCTTATGGTAGACTTTAGTCACATGTTTATTCCTCTGTGTGGACAATTTTATTATCTTTGTTAAAGGAGTACTTATAGACTAGTACTAAGAATTGCTTATTGGTTTATTTCTCCTTGTAGAAACCACACACACACATACACACTTACAAACTGCTGATACCTGTATGGAACAATGTTGATGCCTTATTAAAGACAACTCGAAGATTGGACCCGGACATTGTGTTGTGTCATCTCAACTCGCCTGAACATATAAATTGCTGTCCTGACCTGACACCCTAAAGTGATTGCTAAACCTCCTACTAATAAGTTACAGTCCTCTTTACAATTTTGCTCCTTCGAGCCAGATCGGCAACCACTACAGTCAATATGTCCAGGCCACATGAGAGAGATGCCAGAGATGTTGACCGGCCACAAAGGTTGAGGTATCTGCCATCATATCTCCAGGATTATGAGGTCAGCTACACCTCAAGGCGTCACCCTCATGTCGAGGAGCAGACATCTTCATCTGAAGTACTCAGTTGTCTTCGAAGTATGAAAGAGGGAAATGACCAACTACGCAGAGAGGTTCAGCGTCTTACAGACATAATCCATCAATCTCCTGGACAGACCTCACAGTCTACGTCAAAGTCCAAACTCAGAGACGAGGACAAATCTACTACACCAGCACCTACAAGTAAGCCGACGCCATCTAGCGGTCACACAGACCCACGTCAGGCAGTAAGTGCCCCATCGGTGATCAGTGATGCTCCTCCATCTCCACAAAGCTGCCGACGTGACTCCATCGAGGATCTTGATCGCTGTTTGCAGGAAGTAGGATTAATCAGCAAAGATCACATTTCTCCAGAAACATCTCGAAGCTCATCCCCTTGCTCCCAAGCCAAACCTCTGGATTTCAATATTGATGATTGTCAAGAGCCAGAGTTGTCACATCACAGAAACAGTAAAGCTCATGATAAATCAAGTGACAACAAACTGCCACATTTTAAAGCAGCTTTAAGTACTGATGCCAAGTATTATCCCAAATATGAGGATGACTACGATTGCTATGATGAGCGCTATCACCGTGATAGTAGATATCATAGAAATAGCCTCTCTTCATCTAAGCTGAGACACTCATACCATCGTGATGGATATGGTTCGATGAAGCCCAACCGACCAAGTAGTCCAAGATCTCGCCATGACAGTCACTACTATGTACATGATAGGGAGCAATCTCCTGATTACAGAGGTCACCATGATGACTATTATGCACCGCACTATGGATGTGATAGAGAGAGATATAGAAGAGGCAGATACCCAACTGACCGCCAATATCCTCCACACCGTGATCTTTCTAATAGCAAATCCCTAGTTCTAGATTCTTACTGTGGTCCCAAACCTACTATCCCTTACTTTAAGTCCGAGGCCCCACGTGAGTTCGCTAGACTTAAACTAGCCCTGGACAACTTACTTCCATATGATGCTCCAGAACACTTTAAGTTTCAGATACTCACAGATCATCTCAAGTTCGAAGAGGCACTACTTATAGCCGACTCCTACAGAAATAGTCCGCTCACATTTACGGACACTATAAGAGCACTCACTGAGATGTATAGTCAACCACAGCAGTTAGCGCTGAAGAGGATTTCTGATCTGATGGACGGACCTAATATCCGAAATGGGGACATTAAAGCATTTAAGTCATTCGCCCTTCAAGTGCGTGCCTTAGTGGAAATGTTGCAGCAACTTGGGAGCCTAGGTTGGACAGAACTGAGATATGCATCACACATCTCTCGCCTTTTAGTTAAATTGCCACACGACCTAAGAGCACATTTTCATAGATTCGTGAATCCCATTTACACTCCAGTTCCAACCTTGCTTGATCTGGCTGATTGGCTTGAGTACGAGGTACGCGTTCAAGTTAGTAATGATCAGCAGAGCGGTACCTGTATCAGGGAGAGACAAGCCACACCCAAAGGCTGACGTCCAGACTACAAGTCACAAAAATCTACGGCTATTCTGCTCGGCAGTCAGTCCACTCAATCAAAGGTGAAATCAGATAAGGCTCCAGCTGTGAAAGAGATCACACAAGACAAGCCGAAGAAATACTGTCCCTTCTGCAATACTGAGCAGCATTATTTTAACCAGTGCAGCAACTTCAATCTCCTGTCTGGAGAGCAGAAGACAGAGTGGATTAAATCAAACAATCAATGCTGGTGCTGTGCTTGTGAACATCAGGCCGCTAGGTGCAGCCTCAAAGCTAAGTGCAAACAGTGTGAGAGGAAGCATTTGGATATTCTGCACGTGGTTAACAACAGCCAAATGTCTACAGCAACTGTTGATCCCCAAGCACCTGAGCCAAGCACATGCCTAGTGAGTTTTGTTTCAGAAACTCTGTATATTGACCGGCCAGCTCAAAGCAATCAAGTGCTACTCAAGTTATGTCATGTCCTCCTTCAAAGTGGTACAAAGGTACTGGAGACTTATGCAATACTGGACGATGGGTCAGAGCGCACAATACTCCTGCAGGATGCTGCTGTTAGCCTGGGCCTTCAAGGGAAGCCTGAAGATCTCACACTTCGCACAGTCTGACAACAAGTTTGCACCATCCATGGCGCTACCATATCCTTCTCAGTAGCTCCTGCCTTACGACCCAGCAAGTCATACCAGCTCAACAGGGTTTTCACAGCCAAAGAGTTAAACCTAGCCTGCCATACTTACCCAGTTGAAGCTGTGCAGGAGAAGTATCGCCATCTCAGAGACATTCCACTGCCAAACATTAAAGGGTTCGCCGTTACTGCTGCGACACCAGTAACGTCCTGGAACCCACAAGTGACACCTCCGCCAGGTCCGCGTAGGTGCACGCACACATCTGTCAGCCAATCTTAAGCATGCTATCAAACAGTGGATTTAGGCCCAACATTGCGAACCTCCCGACTATTCCCCACAGCAGTGCCTTTTCACATAAGTGTAACTTACCAGAGACTGAGCAATGTATGTTAGCGATAAAATTACCCATAGGTGGAATGAGACCCGATGCAGGTAAGATAAGGGAGGCCCCCCACTTGTGTGCGAGCCTACAATGGCCTGCCACAGTAAACAGGAGTGAGCCTTTTTTTCTTCCTTGACCAGGGTCAAGACAAGCTACAGAGGGCACAGTCCGCATACTAGAAGAGAAGACCACCAGAGTGTAATGATCAATAAATGTCAAATAGGTATGCAACTACGCATTGTTACTATATGAAACAGAATCTTCCCTCTCTCCATGAGGTGAAGAATGAAGTAGACTGCTATCTCCTCAATGTACAGACCCGCAGCATAAGAGGGCCCACACACTCCCCACACGCGGGCCGTCCCAGTACCACAACTACAGAAGATCGTGCCTAGCTAATACGTACCTCTAATCGCAACCAGGGTGTGGAAAGAGCGAGCTTGCCGACAAATGTGATCCGCTGGGATAAACGAGACTGCACACCACCTATAACTCGTAATGACATTAACAAAGCGGTGTTGTATTCTGTCAAAGATAGAGAATAAGACTCTCAACATGGCGCAAATTACGACATCGTACAGTTGACGCTGGGTACTAGCAGATAAACTTTTCTATGGATGCGCGTATTTCCCCGGGCACGTATGGACACACACAGAGCTGTGCTGCGGTAACTTGGCGCATCACATTTTGTCTCCAACATTTCGACGGCAGATGCCCACATACAAAAACTACTCAACACTAAATGACCACCTTTTCCTGGCAACCCACCTGTCGTGCAGAGACCTAGTCCACCTTATTCAGCAGTGACGGGAAAGGAATGTTTCATCAGGTCGCGGCTGCTGGATGAGGACAAAAACCATTCTTACCATTTCCTGTGGCCGAGACATTAAAGTTGACCAGGACCCTACTATCTACGAATGGCAAGTGCTCCCATTCGGCACAACATGTAGTCCATGTTGTGCCACCTTTGCCCTCCAGACTCACGTCCAGAGACACACTGCCCCAGGAGAGGATGTTCGCCTATCAGTAGAGCGCTGCTTCTATGTCGATAACTGTTTGCAGAGCCTCCAGTCGGAAGAGCAGGCCAAGCAGGTGGTGAGTCAACTGCACACATTACTCCTGGAATGTGGATTTGAGCTCAGAGAATGGGTCAGCAATGTTCCTTCTGTCATTGAAGATTTACCTGAAGACTCGAGGTCACAGAGCAGTACACTTTGGTTTGCACAACAGTCAGCTGAACCTCAAGAGCGCACACTTGGACTGTTGTGGCAGTGTAAGTCAGACACACTTCGCTATAAGCAACACCATAGGGATTGCGCCAAACCGTCTATGCGCAACATCTACCGTCTTCTTGCACAACAATATGATCCTCTGGGGTATATTATTCCATACACAACCAGAGCTAAGATCATTGTGCAGCATCTCTGGGATAAGAAGAGAAGTTGGGACGATCCCAATCTCCCAGAGGATCTGCTTCAAGCCTGGAAATTATGGGAAGAAGAACTTCCTCAGTTATCCCAGATCACCTTGCCCAGATGCTACACTGTCCACAGCGCAGGCTGTAGCACCACCAGTCAGACCATTCATGTGTTTTGTGATGCATCAGAATGCGCTTACGGATCTGTGGCGTATCTGCGCAGTGACGATGGTAATGGACAAGTACAAGTGGCATTTGGGGCTGCCAGATCCAGAATTGCCCCAAAGAAGCAACTATCAATATGCCGACTCGAGTTATGTGGCGCCTTAACCGGAGCACAGTTAGCTTCGGTGCTGCTAAAAGAATTCACCATCAAAATCCAAGAGGTGGTATACTGGACGGATTCCACCACAGTGCTCAACTGGCTCCAGTCCGATTCCTGTAGATATAAAGTGTTTGTCGGCACGAGAGTTGCAGAGATACAGGAGTTATCAGACATCAGAGCCTGGCACTACGTTGACTCAGCCTCTAACCCAGCAAACGATATCACACGAGGGAAAATGCTATCTCAGCTCACTGGAGTGAACCGCTGGAACAGTGGACCCTCATTTCTTCTGCTGTCATCCGACCAGTGGCCTGAAGTACCTCTAGGCCAAGTTACAGAAGTAACAGAGGAGCTGAGGAGTACAGTGTTTTGTGGTCTGACATCCGATTTAACAGATCAGCTTATACCCAACGTTCAGCAGTTCAGCAGTCTGACCATTACGTTGTACTGAGAGGGATCAGCGTGAAACGGCTATTGTTTAATCCAGCCTCTTAACGGTGTGCGTCCATTAAAAGCGAGTAACACTATTTGTGCTCTACCCTTGTTTCTTAAAAGCCTTAAAGCTGTATTTGAGATAGTTTGAGATAGTTTTCTGTATAGTGTGGGGAGCTAACTGCTAGCCGCTTAGCATTGGTAATTAAGCTCTGTTTAACTCCATTTAATCCTGTTAATGTTGCTATCATTTTAGATTTAAAATGACTTATTTGTGCTGTAAGTCTTTGTCATTAGACTGTTTTTGGCAGCTGTTGTTATTATTCATGTGCATTAATGTTGTACATTTTTATAACTAATTATTAGTTAACTCTTAATCTTATGGTAGACTTTAGTCACATGTTTATTCCTCTGTGTGGACAATTTTAGTTATCTTTGTTAAAGGAGTACTTATAGACTAGTACTAAGAATTGCTTATTGGTTTATTTCTCCTTGTAGAAACCACACACACACATACACACTTACAAACTGCTGATACCTGTATGGAACAATGTTGATGCCTTATTAAAGACAACTCGAAGATTGGACCCGGACATTGTGTTGTGTCATCTCAACTCGCCTGAACATATAAATTGTTGTCCTGACCCTACACCCTGAAGTGATTGCTAAACCTCCTACTAATAAGTTACAGTCCTCTTTACACCTCCACTTGACCTGGAGAAGGCACTCTAGCCTTTTCCGGCTCAAAACCATGGCCTCGTACTTGAAGGCACTTATTCTTATCCCGGCCGCTTCACACTCGGCTCTAAACTGCTCCAGTGAGAGCTGTAGATCACGAGCTGATGAAGCCAGGACCACAGCATCCGCAAAAAGCAGAGACGCAAGTTGGAACACACTCTATGGTCCCCCTTTTTGAATAGGGGGACCCCCAGCCCGATCTGCCAATCCAGTGGAAATTCCCCCGATGTCCACTCGATGCTGCAGAGTTGCGTTAACCAACACAACCCTACAACATCCAGAGACTTAAGGTACGAATCTCATCCAACCCGGGGCCTTACCACCGAGGAGCTTTTTAATCACCTCGATGACCTTAGCATCAGAGATTGGAGAGCCCGTCCCAAGGACCCAAAACCCACCCGAACCCGCTGGTGTTGAGGATTGCCGCTGCGACAAGCACCAACAACCTTGCGACCACAGCTCCGGTAAGCCACCTCTGCGATGGAGGTGCGGAACATGGCCCACTCGGACTCAATGTCCCCCACCTCCCCCGTAACGTGTTTGAAGCTCTCCCAAAGGTGAGAGTTGAAGCTCCGCCTCACGGGAGACTCTGCCAGGCATTCCCAGCAGACCCTCAAGATTCGTTTGGGTCTGCCAGGTCTGACCGGCATCCTCCCCCACCATCAGAGTCAGCTCACCACCAGGTAGTGGTCAGTGGAAAGCTCCGCTCCCCTCTTCCAAGACATGCGGCCGCAGACCAGATGACATGACAACAAAGTCGTTCATCGATCTGCGGCCTAGGGTGTCCTGGTGCCAAGAGCACATATGGACACCCTTATGCTTGAACATGGTGTTAGTTATGGACAATCCATGACGGGCACATAAGTCCAATAACAAAACGCCACTCAGAACGGGAGGGCCATTCCTCCCAACCACACCCCTCCAGGTCTCACTGTCATTGCCAACATGACCATTGAAGTTCCCCAGCAGAACAAGGGAGTCCCCCGGAGGGGGCGCTGTCCAACACCCCCTGCAAGGACTCCAAAAAGGGTGGGTAGTCTGAACTGCCGTATGGTGCATAAGCACAAACAACAGTCAGAACCCGTCCCCCCACCCGTAGGCAGAGGGAGACTACCCTCTCGTTCACCGAGGTGAACCCCAACATACAGGCGACAAGATGGGGGGCAACAAGTATGCCCACCCCAGCTTGGCGCCTCTCACCAAGGGCAACTCCAGAGTGGAAGAGTGTCCAACCCCTCTCAAGGAGACTGGTTCCAGAGCCACAGCCATGCGTCAAGGTGAGCCTGACTATTTCTAGCTGGAACCTCTCTACCTGGCACACCAACTCAGGCTCCTTCCCCACCAGAGAGGAGACATTCCATGTCCCAAGAGCCAGCTTCTGCAGCCGAGGATCAGACCGTCAAGGTCTCCCCCTTCGGCCGCCACCCATACCACATTGCACCCGCTCCCTTTGGCCCCTCCCATGGGTGGTGAGCCCATCGGAAGGGAGACCCACGTTTCGTCTTCGGGCCGTGCCCTGCCGGGCTCCATGGCTGAAAGCCCGGCCACCAGGCACTCGCCAGCATGCCCCACCTCCAGGCCTGGCTCCAGAGTGGTGCCCCGGTGACCCATGTCCGTGAGAGGGAACACTGTTTCTATTTATGGTAATCGTCATAAGGGGTCTCTGAGCTGCACTCCTAGGTCCTAGGTAATCCCTCACCTAGGACCTGGTTGCCTTGGGTGACCCTACCAGGGGTATAAATCCCCTGACAACATAGCTCCTAGGATCATTGGGACACCCCTCCACCACTGTATGGTGGCAGGCCAGGGAGGGGCTTGGTGCAAAACCTAAGACAATAATGTGAAAAATTAATACTACAATCAAAATAAAAGATGGGAATGATGATCTAACAATAGTAATGAAGTAATAAAATAATGACATGAAATAATGCTTTTTTATCTGCACAATGGGAACGTGGCAGTTAGTTTGAGGTTTAACTCTAAAGATCACACCGAATGAATGCAATTACTGGCCCCCTCTAGCCAAGACCTACAGCATGCGCTGGGGCGGTTCGCAGCCGAGTCTGAAGCAGCTGGGATGAAGATCAGCTCCTCCAAGTCCGAGGCCATGGTTCTCGTCCGGAAAAGGGTGGCTTGTCCTCTTCAGGTTGGAGGGGGGTTCCTGCCTCAAGTGGAGGAGTTCAAGTATCTCGGGGTCTTGTTCACGAGTGAGGGAAGAATGGAGCGGGAGATCGACAGACGGATTGGTGCAGCTGTCACAGTAATGCGGGCACTGTGCTGGTCCATTGTGGTGAAGAGAGAGCTTTACCGGTCGGTCTATGCTCCTACCCTCACCTATGGTCATGAACTTTGGGTCATGACCGAACGAACGAGATCTCGGATACAAGCGGCTGAAATGAGCTTCCTCCGTAGGGTTGCCGGGCACTCCATTAGAGATAGGGTGAGGAGTTCGGCCATCCGGGAGGGGCTCGGAGTACAGCTGCTGCTCCTCCACATCGAGAGGAGCCAGTTGAGGTGGCTGTGGCTATCCCTGCGCTGTTTAATTTGTTGTTGCGGTACAGAATCCGCGACTTGCTCTACTCACGATCCATTGTTGGTAAAGGCAGCTTCTGTTAGTGACGCCGGTGTTCGTACCGCAAAAATAGCTGTGGCAATCCCAGCGTGCAATGCGGCGTGATGTCCATTCCCATGCCCTGTAGACGGCTGCTGTCCATTCGCTCCAGGCAGGGTGCAATGCTCAGACCCATGTCCTGTGTTGTTCAAAACAAACAAAAACTGACTGGCCTTCATTATTTTCACTCTAGACTACTACTGACCATGGATAGATGTGTGAAGTTATTACAGTGATATCCAGGCTAAAGTTGACTGAAAAGAATACGATACAAAATTACAGTTTCACTATTAAATGTGTGTATTACTTAATAAAGCACACTTAATTTATGTTTGTATTCTTTTAGAAAAATATTTCAGTGAGTCAAGTCTAAAATGAATTCAGACTTAAAGACAGACTATGGCAGGTAGATAACTTTAGTCTATGTTGTTGATTTGTCAGGAGAGACAGGTGAGAGTATGACTACAGTGGTAAGACGTATGCTCAAATCTTGTGTTTTTAATGTGTTTGTGCAGTGTGAACAATCAAGATACATATAAATTTATTCATGTCATTTCAGTGAGTCAACATAGTTGTGCCCTGAGTCCCCTGTTGCCTCAGATGATGTTGCTCCCCATGGATTCAGACACACAGCCACACACACACACACACACACAAATACATGTTGCATTCAAGTCACTTACGTTTTAAATAAAAGCTTCCATTTTAATTAAGTTTTGGTCTTCTTTGTAACGGATGTGCAGGGGGATAATAAGTTGGTGGACCTCAGTATTTTTAAAAGTCTGGCTACAGCCCTGGTTACACCCACACTACACATTTGTGATTGAATTTTACTTTGGGGGAGGGAAAAGGTGGAACTGATATGGTGGGTGGACTTTTCTGTGTGAAAATTTCTTTTTTTCCCCAATTTTATAAATAAAGGGGAACCAGAGGGAGGATACTAAAGAAAAAAATTCTTTAAACTTGTGTGCAAATAACCTTTGTACATACTACATCTAGGAGTCGAAAAGACAGCTGCTTCTGTTTGAATCTGATCCTCAGCATCATGGAGAGAGCAGTGGTGCGACTCACCCTTTTTGGACTTCTGGTGTCTTTTGCTGCTTCGCAACCAAAAAAGGTACAGTCTGACAATTAAAAGTACGAAGAACAATGAGGCTAGAAAACAGAATAGATAAAGTGTGAATAATTTGTCATTAGATTATTTTTACAAAAATGTGAAACCTGGAAATAGACTTTTATTTCTCTCTCGTTATCTGTTTAATTACAACACATTGAACTTTGCTTCAGATAAACACAAAAAAAAATGAGTGAAGGACCTTTGCTCTTTGTCCCCGTAAGATTGTTTTGAACTGATATGTCATTCACTGTTTGCATGTCCATTGCATTTCATCAAAATCTTTCACTTATCCATTCAAAAACAAGCAAACAAACAGCAACAAAAATGAAGAAGTGGAACTGATTCTTCACATGCAATGGAAACTAACAAGGGCGGGCACAAATTATAAATAAGTCCTAACTGACCGAGTAAGCTGTAAGGTTACCACCATAATTTTTTTTTTTCACCAAATAGTTCTGGGTTCAGTGCGAAGGCAAGTCCATTACTAAGATGTAAATGTTTTTCACTATATCTAAAACAAACCCATAAATCTATTTCACTAACATATAAAATATAAAAGGTCTTTACATAAAATTAGTTACAGTTTGCACTAGTGCTAAGGACAAAAACCTTTTTTAACAAACAACATTGATGAAAATTGTTGAAGCGCTCTTTTTTTCTAGTTAACTGGGGTCACAGCAGTGTATGTCTTATATCAATGAGAAAACAAATTGGCCTTTAAAGCCCTGTATTGGGGACATTGGTTAAAAGTAAAGAAAAACTGCTCCAGCCTCATTTCCAAACAAAGGTTCAAAGAGCACACCCTGTCCAAGGTGTACCCCGCCTCCCGTCCATAGACTGCTGGAGATAGGCACCAGCTTCCCCGTGACCCACTATGGAAGAAGCAGTATAGAAAATGACTGACTGACTGGTTCAAAGAGCAGTTTAGGGTTCAAATTTGTTTTAAGTTTCCAAGAAGAATGCTGATTTAAGGTTATCACCTGTTGGTAACTTCGTAATGAAAAATGGGTGTATTTGGTTTTTTATACTTGATAATGTGTGGAAACAAATGTTTTTTTCAGCAATATAAGGTCACTTACTGCCTTTATTGGTTGCCAAGACCAGTGGTTTTATTTAAAATAAGGACTTTGTCTAATTTTGAATGTCAAGGTGACAATTTAAATTTAGGAAATTGGGATTTTTGGTGACACGCAACTAAGTAGATGTTTGGACAAGCCTCTAATGGTGAGTTTAGATGCAAATGGTGATCTCCACCTCAAATCGCTTCAACTAGGCATTTAGTATCTCCGTGCACTGACACAGTTTACCCACATTTAAATGAGGCATTGTGCATCATTTTGGAAAAACCTGCCTGCATTTATTTACATTTATTTAAATTACAGCCCGATCATTTGCATTATGCAAATTGTGACGAAAGAAATACCATCTGCTGAAAGCTGGACATAATTTGTCACAGGAGAAGAAAAAATTACCTCTTGCACCACATGATTTACAAAAAAAAAAACTGAATAGGAATGTTACAGAAGGTAGAGTTTGTCCCCTCTACCAGACAGGTGTGCCTCTTATGTTGTGCGAATATCTTGTAATCTGATACATTCTTTTCAATCAATGTATTTATTCTCAAAATGAGTAAGTTAAAGGGATACTATAGACAATTTTATAATCATCATTGTATTATTTTTATCCTTTTGACTATTTCATTGTATCTCTTGGTTTCTGGATGAAGAAAGGACAAATGCAACCTGGTGCAAAAGCATGTGGAACTGGTTCCCATCAGCTGGAATTGATTGCTGTGTTTGCCTGTGCATGTATTTAGTACAATCTGCTTTGTGAATTACACAGAAGAACAGAACAAATCTAATATTTCTCCCTCAGTTTTAAAATTACAATCTTTGCTCAGTTAATGGTCTGCGGAGAAATCAGTCCCTGATCTTTGTAGTTTTTATTTGCTATCTGTGTTTATATAGAAAGACCGGGACATTTACAACTTTTATATCAACTCCACTGTGACAAGTCGATATGCCACCACCATTATAACAAGCCGTGTTGCAAATCGCATGGATGAATCAAAAGAAATTGAATTCCATGTCCAGATTCCCAAAAATGCCTTCATCAGTAAATTCACAATGTGAGTAGAAGAAACATACATGACAACACCTGATATTTAACTATACTTATTATTTATTTTTGTTAAATCATTGGTATACATAACTTAAAAAAAATGTCTTACCCCTGTAGGTTGATTGATGGTCAAGTGTATGATGGAGTTGTGAAAACTAAGGAGCAGGCTCAGCAGCAGTACACTGCTGCTGTGTCCCGTGGCCAAAGTGCTGGGATTGTCAGGTAATGCGAACACAGTTCACAGAGATAATTGTTGTTGGAGGTGTCTCATATTTTTCTATATGTTTTTTTGCTTATATACTTAAAAATATTCAAAATAAAATCTTATAACTTCATGCACCAATAAAAGTTTCTCATGTACTGTAGCTCTGTGGGGAGAACCATGGAGGAATTTAAAACCTCTGTAACTGTGGCAGCCCACAAAAAGGTCACCTTCAAACTCACCTATGAGGAACTGCTGAAACGCACCCATGGCAAATACGAGCTGCAGATCCACGCTCGGCCCATGCAGCCCGTGAAAAACTTTAAGGTTTATTGATTAGGGTGAAAACAACACTAGGTAACATCAGCTGTGAAGATAAATGCTTCTAGCTGCTATGTTTTATTCCCACAATCAGGTTGATGTGTACATTCATGAAAAAGCTGGCATCAGTTACATTGATGTGAAAGGAGGACTGAGCACTAAAGCCCTGGCTAATGCTATCACCAAAACACATGCAGACAAACAGGTACGGCTGATTCTGATGCTATTTTCTTTTTTATTTTGTGCATTATTGTTAAATTAAATAATGACATCAATATTAGGGATGGGTACTGAATTCGGTACTTTTATAAGTACCAACAGAATTCTGTTAGTACTACAGAGTCCCGATTCACATAAAATCAAATGCTACCATGTTTCGGTACCTTAACACATCATCGTGACACTGAGGAAGTGGAAGAGTGTGCGATTTTTCATGCCGGACATGAACACAGCATTGCACACACAACAGTGTAATGACGTCAGCAGCCGCTGGTACCGTCAACAAAGCAAGGCTGATAGAAAGTGCTCAAAAGTATGGCTCTACTCTTCAAAATGCGATGAAGATTACATTCCTGCAATATTTGTGATGCACAACTCAGGGTGCTAACAACTCAGGGGTGCTAACGGTGCATTCGGCACCGTTAGCACCCTGGATCTGTTAACATTTCGAATTAAAATGGATTAATAGAAATGCTTTTTCATTTTCAAAATGAAGCTGTATTTTTTGACTCATAAATAAAATTAAAAACAAATAATTCAAACTGCATTTTCATTTTCTTCTCCAAGACTGCTCAATTTATAAATTAATTAAAATGATAAATAAAGTAACATTTAACATTTCATTTTCAAAAGATGTCTCAGCAAAAAGTGAAGAAAATTTATTTTGAAATGTCAAATTTTGCAAATTTAAATATATTAACAGAAATGCTTTTTCATTTTAAAGTCATAGCTGCATTTTTTGACTCATAAATGAAATTGCAAATAGATCTTTAAACTGCATTTACATTTTTTTCTTCAAGACTGCTCATTGTGTGACACAACTAAAGAGATAACCAAGAGGAAAATGCTTTTTCGTTTTCATCCCCGCGCCCGCAAAAAAGTGTTCAATAAACTTCGTGACGTCAGTGGCAACTCTTCTTCTCCTGCCCCGGAGCGCACAATTATGCATCTTGTACCTCAGGGAGCGGTGTGCATTGCTCCCGGGACGAAATGAGAGCGCGAAGATTGTGTTCAGAGACAATGGGAAATCACCATGTCCAAATCTGTAGCACAGCTGCTAAGGGAAGCCGTAGCAACAAAATCTAATAATCTAATCTAATAATAAAATCTAAAATAAATCTAAAATGTCTCTGCAGACCAGAAACCGCAGTTTCAGTCCTGCACCTTTAGACATGCAGTTCTAGACTGCTTGTTTTTGCGACAGTGCCATCTGCTGGATGACTGTAAAACTGCCCGCACATTCAGACCCACAGTTCTAGACCGCTTGTTTTCCAGACTGACAAAAAATTTGCCTTTTTTTTTCACACAAATAAATATAAAGAATGTGGTATGTGGGGTGGTGTTCTCTGAAAGTCATCTCCACAGTCTTGAGTGGGTTAAGTTCCAGGTGGTTCTGACCACACCAGTGTACCAACTGATCCATCTCCTGTCTGTATGCGGACTCATCGCAGTGGTGTCATCTGCAAACTTAAGGAATTTCACAGACGGGTCCACTGAGGTGCAGTCATTTGTATTGAGAGACAAGAGGAGTGGGGATAGAACACACCCCTGGGGGGTGCCGGTGCTGATGGTTCTTGTGTGGGAGAAGATGCGCCCCAGCCTCGCCTGCTGGTGCCGGTCCTTCAGGAAGCTGGTGATCCACTCAGAGGTGGAGGCCGGGACTTTGAGCTGGATGAGCTTCTGGTGGAGGATGTCTGGGCTGATAGTGTTGAAGGCTGAGCTGAAGTCCACAAACAGGATCCTGGTGTACATCCCTGGGTGGTCGAGGTGATGCAGGATGAAGTGTAGTCCCGAGATGACTGCATCATTTGCAGACCTGTTTGCCCAGTAGGGAAACTGCAGGGGGTCCAGCAGGGGGCCTGTGATGTACTTCAGGTGCTTCAACACCAGTCGCTCAAACGATTTCATGACCTCAGACATCAGGGCGAAAGGCCTGTAGTCATTTAATCCTGAGATGGTGGGTTTCTTGGGTACTGGGATGATGGTGGAGCGTTTGAAGCAGGAGGGAACCTCAGACAGCTCCATTGACTTGTTGAAGATCTCAGTGAAGATGGGTGCCAGTTGGTCATCGTAGGCTCTCTGGCATGATGGGGAGACATTATCAGGTCCTGCAAATGTGTTGACCTTCTGGTGACTCAAGCCAAAGCAATCAGCACTCGATCAAGTCGGCTTGAGTCACCAGAAGGTCAACACATTTGCAGGTGAATTTTTGCAGGCGAATTTCTGCAGGTGAATTTCTGCAGGTGAATTTTTTCAGGTGAATTCTTGCAGGTGAATTTTTGCTGGCAAATTTTAAGTACAAAAAAAAATTCACATACATAATGGCACAGGATAAATATTCAGTGTTATAAATTCAATGTCTAAAAAATGTCTGATTCTAATGAGATTATTTTACTTCCATAGTGGTTGCTGTATGTCAAATATTTGTGACTGATTGGGATGTGGAGGAGTTGGATTGAGGTGTAAACTGCTGCTTTTCATACCTGTAGTAGAAGCCATTCAACTGCTTTGCCAGGCGATGGAGCCTGGCAAAGTTGGCCAGGATCTCACTGGAAATAAATATGCAAATTTAAACATAATAATGTAAAAACACAAATAACAACCAAATTAAGCCTCTACTATATAACATATAAAAACCCATTTTTCATGTTTCAGGCATGGGTGTATTTCTACCCTACAGAGGACCAACAGAAAACCTGTGACAGCTGTGGAGAGCAAGGTATGAATGGAGATCTGGTTATTGTTTATGATGTCAATCGAAACAATGGACTGGGAGACATCAAGGTAAAACACTACTTATTAGCAATGTATATATAAATATGTGTGCTATAAAACTTACCCTAAAAGTTGAAATATCTTCCACTCTCTTGAAAACAATATCTTTTTTGTTACTCATTCACATGTTGTTCTTACTTCCTCTAAGACTTCAGATGGGTACTTTGTCCACCACTTTGCTCCGTCAAGTCTTCCCCGTATACCAAAGAACGTTGTGTTTGTTATCGATCAAAGTGGCTCCATGCACGGCAGAAAAATGCAACAAGTAAATTTTTAAAAGTTTTAAAAGTGTAAAGTTTGTTATTAGTTTTCCATTTGTACATTTGTGAGTGTACAGTTTACTGTATGAATACAGCTAAAACAAATGTAGCTTTATGGTTTCTTACCTTAATATTGATGTAAATGTGTGTCTTGCACAGACCGGAACTGCTTTAATCCATATTTTGAACGACCTGGCAGAAGATGACTTCTTTGGTCTTCTCAGTTTTAATAGCGATATATTTCACTGGAAACGAGAACTTGTTCAGGCCACTAGTCTAAATCTAGAGGGAGCCAAAAAATTTGCACAGAATATTATAGCGAGCGGAGGTGAGATTTCTCAGTAAATGGGAATACGAACATCTTGTAGCAGGATGGCAATTAAATGTATTTTTTCTCTTCTTTCAGCTACAGACATCAATGCAGCCGTGTTGGAAGGGGCACGCATGTTGAATACACATCCTAGGGAAGGTTCAGCTTCCATCCTTATACTTCTTACAGATGGAGACCCTACCTCAGGTTATTTTAAAACACACTTGCATACACTGCAATAAGACAAAAATAAGAATCTCAAAAAGTAAATTCGAAAATGAAATATTTAGTTTTTGGGTGAAAGCTATTTCTCCATCCAATCATGGTGTAAATTAAAAGTACACTTTCTTGCAGCTGTACGATTTTTTTAGTTTAAGTAGTTTTGTTTACAAAAGTTCTGAAATATCTAAATCTAACCTCAGTTGTAAAAACCAGACACTATGGGTTGCTGCATGACATTATTTATTAAACAAACGATGAAGCGAAACTGAAACAAAGCTTATGAAAAGCTAATTAAGCCCCCAAAACACCGAATAAAGCTGAGACCACTGTACAATTTAAACCAAATTTACAGTGTAAAGAAAATGGCAAACAACTTCACCTTTTTATAATTTTTAGTACATGAGTTGGCATAGTAAATATTTTAATTAGCCATTAATATATTTCTGTCAAGGATTTCTGAGATTTGGTAGGACCAACATGCAGACAAGAGTGCTGGAGCCACATTGTGAGTTGAAGAGCTTTTTTAATAATAATAAAACTTTCAAAAGATCATGGAACACAGGCAGGTAAACAAACTTGGAGCAGGTAGTAGCCAGGAGGAACCAGAGGAGAACAACGAAAACCAGAGTGTAAATACAGAGGTAGGGTGGAGAATCTACCAACGAACCAGGGGAGCTAATCAGGAGGAATCTGGAACAGCTGGTGAGGAGGGAGAATGCAGAACAACTGAAGGAGGGAGGCTAATATACAAAGATGACCAGGGAGTACAGGGAAGTACCAGTAACATCTGAAGACAAAAATTAATCATGAGTCTAAACTACAATGAATGAACTAAAATAACAGCAACTGAAAAACAAAAACAGGGAAGAGCAGAGAAAACAAAGAAGGAACTCAAACTCAGAACCTGGAGAACACAGGAGAATAAGGAAACTAAAACTCCAAACACAGGCATATCATGACAATTACTCTATTTATTGTCAATGATGACAGCTTCAGTCATCAAAAAGTAAAGGAATGAAAGCCTGCTTTGCTTCAATCCTCCCTGAAATCTAGCTGCTGAGCTGGAAGAGAGTGAGTTGGATACAGATCCCTGGCTTTGTTTACATTGTTGACAGAAATACTGACAACAAAAAAATTAAACATTCAAGGTTTCTAATACAGTTATCTTTTCTAAAACTACACGAAATGTTTACAGTATACCAAAAGTCTTGAAAGGTTATTAATCTTGACCTAGTATTGATTTGCTTTTGCATGTAATTTAGGACATTTTAAGAGTTTTAAATGCTATATTATAATTTTTGACATTTGAGATAGCTTTCTGATTAGTGTTGTTGAAGTTTGATTACAGTTAGCAATTTCTTGTGTCATTGTAGGAGAGACAAATCTTGAAAACATACAATCAAACGTAAGACAGGCGATTGCAGGAAAATTTCCTCTCTACTGTCTTGGTTTTGGATTTGATGTCAACTTTGCGTTCTTGGAGAAGATGTCATTGAGGAACAGTGGTGTAGCAAGACGGATTTATGACGACTCTGATGCTGATTTACAGCTCAAGGTATTTTGTCAGTTTCGCCAATGATCTTCTTATCAATGAATTTCCTTTTTTACGCAGAAAACAACTGTAAGCATCACAGAAAAGAGGTAAAAATCAATACAATGTCAAATACTATGTCATCAGGGTTTCTATGAAGAAGTGGCCACTCCTCTGTTAACAGATGTGGAAATGATCTATGTGGGCGGAACCAATCTAACCCAGACTAACTTCAGTCAGTATTATAATGGCTCTGAGATTGTGGTTGCCGGTGAGATCCACAACATTGAAACCTTCAGGCCACAAGTTTTGGCCATTTCAGTAAGTCATCATATCAAAGTAGGAGTACTTACTTCTAAAAAATGTATTAAGTTTGTTTGTACTGACATTAAAATTATTTTTGCATTTTGACAGAGAAAAAGAAAGGTGACATTTGTTAATACCCATGGCTCTGTGGATTCTTTGGCTGGATCAGTTGCTGATGGACTTCTTCAGAGGGTTTGGGCCTACCTCACTGTTAAACAACTTCTGGAGAAAGAGTGAGTAGGGAATATGTTACATTTTTAATTTTTTCTATTTTTTATTTTGTTTGCAGTGGTTCACTGCAATTTCCACATAAGGATACATTACGGTTTCTCAATGTAAAGTGCTGTTCTTCAGCAGAGCTGGACCGAACAACAATCAATAATTTGCAACTTTGCTCTTCTTCTGCATCACTATGACGATACAAAGCAGTGAAAGTATCCAATGTGGTAATTTCAGATTTCATTGGATAGTTAAATCATTTTTAAGATACTTAAGAGAATTTTTAATAAAACGTAAATGAAAACTGACACGTTTTATTTATTTTTTTTTCAAAATAATACTCCTTTTTCATTGTTTTATTATCTTTTGTGCTATGCCTGTCATTTCCATTTCATGTCAGAAACAAACATCTTGGTTGATTATAATTTTAAATCTAAACTTACCACGGCTATGAAAATAGCATTAGCAGAGTTAATGTGCTCAAGTAAAATCAAACATTAGGCCCACTTCACACACTGCTGAGACTGTACTACAGCATTAAAATCAGGCAGATGAATACAATTTGTGTAGTCTTGGAAAGGTCTTCCAAGAGTCAATGTGTCAAATACATTTCACAGCAACACCTTTAAAAAAAAGACTAAAGTATGGTCATTTTGCTCTTTTAAAGCTTCTTTATTATACAAAAAAAGAATATGAAAGGACAATGTTTTAAGAAGAAAATCTAGGTAAATGTTCTTTATAGATGGGACAAAATTGGATACTTTTTCCACAATGGCCTAAACAAGCACAGGAGAGCATATAACAAACAACACCTCATACCAGCTGTCAACCATAATAGTGCAGGTGTGATGATTTGGGCCTTATGGGGACCTCATTGTCATTGAGCTCAATATGAACTTATCAGCGTATCAAACTATGCTAGAGTGAAAAGTATGACCAAAGAAATTATCTAAAACCTGAGCAATCTAAAGCAATGATGTTAGGAAGTGAAGGTAAAAATTCCTTAACAACAATGTGAAATTCCTTAAAGTTACTGCCACCTAATGTGCGTCTACAAAACTAGTAAACATCGTGAGAACTCAGTTATTTACAAAGAGCTTTTCCAGTTTGGGTCATTTTTGTTTAACAAATAGCAACAGTGTGCAATCTGCTTTTGTACACTTGAGGTTAGATTTAAATAATCAGAGAATTGCCAAGGATAATTTTGATTATCCTTTTAATATTTGAATTAGAAAAAAAATCCACAATAAATTTAAACTTTATTTACCCAGTTCTTGTTTTTAATTCTAATTCTAGTTCAGCTTATTTCTATAGCGCCAATTCACAACAAATATGGTCTCACTTTACAAAAAAAGTCAGTTCAACCAATCATATAGGCACATTCAAAGTCAACTACATGCAATCTGATGTGATTCTAGTTATTCAACAATGCCGTCAGGTTCAGTTTATTATTCCAACTGGTAACAAAAGTGTTCTATCTAAGGAAACCCAGCATATTAAATTGAGTCACTGACTTGCAGGGTATCTAACTGCAACTCCATGTACAGTCATTGTAAAAAGGAGGAACACCCTCTATCAGGTCTTAGGTTTTATATATCAGCATAGCATAAAATGTGTGTACTTCTCATCAGACCTGTCTACAGATACTATAAGCAGCTGTGAGATATACAGTAATGTTTGTAATAGTTATATAAATAGCATAAATATTAAAAGAATAAAACTGGGCCTTTCATTTTTTTGCTGCAGTTTATCTCAGTTGTCACACTGTAGATGTTGTGAAACAGGTTGCTGGTATCTGGACCTGAGAAAGAGAAAGTGAAGAGTGAAACTTTGGAGCTTTCCCTGAAGTACAACTTTGTGACCCCACTTACATCCATGGTGGTCACCAAGCCACAGGGGGAGAACACGGATGTCCTTCACAAACCCATGGAGAGGGAAGGAGCAGGTCACGTCACATCGGCTCACACTAAATATTTACTACTATATACTATATACTCTGTCTTCTTTTTTTAATGGAATCAGTAGCTTAATCTCCCAGTAGAATGCACTTGAATTGAAATGATGAGCAACGCGTGAAAAACAAAATTATCCACCTAATCACAGCTCACAGATCCATCTGTAATTAATTTACCTTTAAAACCTACAATAATAAGCATATGTAAAACAAAAAATCTATTTCATCCTATGTCCAAACAAAGTATTCTGTCTATGTTGTATAAAATACCCTTGATTTTTCTTGGGTATATTGTTTACATTTGTAAAGAACAGCAAAGCAGATTTCCAAAGTTTGCTTCTAATTTGCAGAATTTGGGAGGAATCATATCTGTCTATATTTACAGCAATTTTAACTGCAGGAATGTAATTTTAAAGGTGTATAACCCATGTCACTAAGGAATAATAACATATGCTTTCTCAATAGCCTATGTATCATGTGCAGGGTGAAATCTTCCCATTACAATCTTAAAATTAACAGATGTATGTGATTTTAACATTATCATCCCTTTGTTTTGAATAGGAGATGTTGGACTCTCTGGTCAAGCTGGTTTTCCTGGTTTCCATGGTATAACAGACCACACACTGTAGCTGTGTTATGAGTAGCACCACATGAAATGTCTTAGCTGTTTACACATAGTGGTAAAACCTGGGTCTGCCGTAAAGTCATTCCTTTCTCTGTAAGTGTAAAACTACCACTCAAATTGACTCGCAAAATTTATTTTATTTTTCACCCATAATTTTAAAAGGTATAGTTTTAATGAACAGTTTCTTAGACAATGATACAATGTAAATATTTACCCCCAAACCTTCTCCTTCTTAACAAAACATAATAGTAAATAGCAGCAATACAGTTGGAGCTTATTCATGAACTTGTTAAAATTACATTACCATATAATTAACAAATAAACAGCTTGAAACAGAAAACAATCTTTAGCGATGATTACTAAACATGATAATTACAGAGCTTTCTATTTTTAGATTATTACTGGAGAGCAAACGGTAGCTGAATTAGCATGTGTTTGGTTCACTGCTATGATTTCTTTTCTAGAAAGATACACTGTAATGAACTACCGCAAATTAACAAATCTAATCCAAGGATAGTAGGGTCTTGATAAAAGTGAACAAGAGCTGGCAGTGACATTTGAACCCATCTTTTCCAGCTACCAAAATGACCTTGCATTCAGTATTATGTTATACATCTGAAAATGGATGGACATTTGCTTTCTAGAGTAAGAGTTATCTTAGCTAATACATTAATTTGATTATATCTAGTTATTTACTGCAGTATTTTTACTAATATATGCAAAGTAGGGCTTTTTGAGAAGATTGTTTGCTTATTTCTATTAGTGTTTCTAAAACTGCTTTGACCTAAGATTTCCTACAACTTTCTAACTTCATGCTAGATCAAAACATTTCAGTGTGGATTCAATAAACTGTCGCTAATTTTGTGACCATAATCTAGAACTGAAAATTACAATTGGATTAGTAGTAGACGCAATATTTTTGGATTGATTATTTTGGTGTGTCATGTCAAATGTTTTGAAATATAGGACCAGGAATGTGATTCCCAGTGGCACCAATAAAAGATAAAGTACACATTTAGATTTAGTTGAAAGTGAGTATAGATATCACTACTGTACCATAAATATATAAATGTATTTAATACTTTACATTGTTTTTAATTATGTACTATTTTTGGTTTCTATTTTCAAAGATATGTAGATAAATAACTTTGCAAAGTTTTAATGTTATAACCCTTTTCTTTTTAGGGTGGTCTCCACTCTCAAATCCTATTGGTTTTCCTGCAGTTCCATCCCTTAACTTAGGTATGACATACCACTCATAAGATCTACTATAAGCAGCATTGCAAAAATTAATTTCTTGATACGGGCAATGATAAAATCAGTGTTTATAGCTAGGTTTTTCTCTTTCATTAAATATAACAATTCAATCATTAGGTAATGTTTCTTTTTTTGTTTTTACCTCTCATTTAGCATTTTCAGACAATTTAGTCACAATAGTTGTTAAAGAAAATATTCCAAATTTACTCTTGTAGATAATTGCAAATAAACAAAACAAGGAATACTGCTGGAAAAGCACGAAAATCTGTCTGCGATCATGACTTAATAATGGGTGATTTCCAAGGCTTACCGAGTTCAAAACTAGCACAATGTGTTCACTTTGAAGAACAATGTTTGACATGTATTGGCAGGCATCAAAAATTAATAGTTTCCCATCATAACTGCTTTAATTTAGTAGCCTACTGACCCAGACTGAGAGACCATTTAGAGACACATAAAACTTATCACATTATGGACCTATGTGATAAATGAGTTTCACTTTCTGCAACGAGGGAAAAAATATTTAACTTTTTCACAATATAAAATGTTTTTAGATGTAGATGTTCACTTTACTAATTATGATTTCTGTTGAATGACAGACCAGGAT
Source organism: Crenichthys baileyi (assembly GCA_036173005.1). Lineage (NCBI taxonomy): Eukaryota > Metazoa > Chordata > Actinopteri > Cyprinodontiformes > Goodeidae > Crenichthys > Crenichthys baileyi. Next base: position 417,388 of record JAHHUM010002614.1, on the reverse strand, counting down.
TCTGATGTATCATTTTATGGTAAGTAGTTTTTACTAAGCTCATAATGATCTAATTTTAAAAAAATGTAATCTGCTGGGTTCATTTTATGAGCAATAATGTTTCTTTTAAGTGTGTAATTAAAGAGATAACGTATTTGCCACCTTACAGATTTCTTCTCATTTTGCTTTTTTGTCGCACCTAAATCTTTCAGATTAAACAAAAAATTTAAATTCAGACAAGGACAACCTGCGTAAATACTAAATGCTGTTTCATTTGTTAAATGAAAAAGGCTATCCAAACCAGGCTGACCCTATCTAAGAAGTAAGTCCGCCACAAATCAAATAACTGGTTGTGCCACACTTGGCAGCAGAACTGCTATCAAACATTTTGGTAACTGCAACAGGTCTTTACATCGCCCTGAAGGAATTTTAATCCATGTTTCTTTGCAGAATAGTTTTAATTCAGTCACACTGCCGTGTCTTGAACCTGAACGTGTTAGGACTTGCGTTATGTGGGACCCCAGAATGCAGACGAGTAGGCAGCATGACAGTAGGTGAAAAACGATTTAATAAAAAAAAAAAAAACTCACTCTCAGAGGAGGCAGGAGCACAACAGAAGCAGGCTGGCTAGACAGGCATTGCATGGTCCACAAAACAAGACATGAGCTGAGAACAAGACATGATTTGAGAAAATGTTTCCGCCATGAACAACTGAACAGGAGTTAATATATGGTGAGTAAACCAGGTGGAGCTAGGAGACAGATTAGTTTGGAGCAGGTGAACCAGATAAAGATAATTAACAGACAGAACAGAACGTGGCTGGAGCAAGAACAGAGACTCTTGAATACAAACAAAAACTAATGACCAGAACCAAAAACCAAACTTGACAAAACATGAACAAGACTAAAACATAACCAGAAAAATAATAAACAGAAGCATGATTCAAAAACTGTGAGAGAAATATAAGAAAAACCCAGAAACCAAAAACCAAACAACCCCAAATCATAACAGAACGGCCTGTGCCCCAGCAGCTAATTCAAATTTAAGTCAATATTTTGACTAGACCACTCCAATACCCTATTTTTTGTATTTTTTTAGTCATTCAGAGATGATCTTCTGGTGTACTTTGAAACATGGTGCTACTGCATAACCCAAGTGCCCTTGAGATACAAACTGAGTGCCACACACTCTCCTTCAGGATTTTATACTAGGGAGAACTAATGGTTCCATCAAATAAGGCAAATTGGCCAGAAAAACCAAAAACAGAAGAAATCTGTAAACTTTAGTAAAATTCAACAAAAAGATTTGGATAATTACAGTAATTTTTTTATTTGACATGGGTACAATGGTATTTTCACAAGGGCCTTTCTTCCTTTAATAAATAAAATCATAATTTGCATAAACAGCTTTTTGTGTTTAATTGAATTGAATTCAGTTCAATTCAAAAATAATTTATTCATCCCAAAGGGAAATTAATTGTTGTTGTAGCTCATTTTATTCAGGTTTCTTCAGAGTTTGTTGTGGATGTTGATGGCTGTGGGCAGGAAGGATCTCCTGCAGCAGTTTGTCTTACAGCAGATCTGAAGAAGCCTCTGACTGTTGTTGTACAACAGTCTCATCAAGAGGATGCTCAGGGTTCTCCATAATTTTCTTCATTTTATGAAGAATCCTTCTTTGTACAATGATCTCCAAAAGTTCCAGAGGAGTCCCCAGAACAGAACCAGCTTTCTTTATCAGCTTGTTGAGCTTTCTTAAGTCCCTGGCTCTGATGCTGCTACCCCAGCAGATGATGGCAGAAGAGATCACACTCTCCACAACAGACTTATAGAAGATATGCAGCATCTTGCTGCAAACACCAAAGGTCCTAAGTTTCCTCAAGAAGTACAGTCTGCTCTGTCCCTTCTTGTAGACAGCTTTACAGTTGCATCTCCACTCCAATCTGTTGTCCAGGTGAACTCCGAGGTATTTATACTCCTCCACCACCTATTCTTGTTTCTCTTAAAATCTACAATCATCTCCTTTGTTTTATTCACGTTCAAGATGAGATGATTGTTTCCACACCATGCTACAAAGCGGTCCACCACCTTCCTGTACTCAGCTTCTTGTCCATCTCTGATCCACGCCACGACTGCAGAATCATCGGAGTATTAGTGTTTACAGTGAAGAGGAATGACAGTACAGTCCCCTGTGGTGCTCCTGTGCGGCTGACTACCTGGTTAGAGACACAAACCTTCAGTATCACAAACTGTGGTCTGTTTGTCAGGTAGTGTTTGGTTCAGGAGATTGTTGAGGCCTCCACCTGAGTCTTCTGGAGTTTCTGACAAAGCAAATCAGGTTGAATTGTGTTAACTGCACTGGAGAAATCAAAGAACATGATCCACACAGTGCTGCTGGCTTTGTCCAGATGACAGTGGGTTTGTTGAAGCAGGTGTGTAATGGCATCTTCAACTCCAACTCCACAGCAATAATCAAACTGAAGGGGGTCCTGATAGTTTATTGTTTGCTTATTCAGGTGGGCCAACAGGAGTCTCTCTAGGACCTTCATGATGTGGGATTTCAGGGCAACAGGTCTATAGTCACTGAGGACTGATGATTGAGTTTTCTTTGGTACCGGAACAAGACAGGAGGTCTTCTATAAGACTAGTTACTTAGGTTATATTTCACTGATATAAAATTTTGTTTGATCTGAAACATTTATATGCGAGACAAAAAGCAAAAACAGAAGAAATCTATAAATAAGCAAACATGTTTTTGACATTGCTGTGTGTACTGAACCTGTTGCTCAAAAAGGTTGAGGCAATGTCCTCCTCTCTGAGACTGACTTTCAATAGATCGCATGATCTAAACATCCTTTCTGTTTTGTTTACAGCTGTTGATGTACCCGAGTTGGTCAATACAGATGGCACATTTGAGACTTCTGGTTAAGTATTAAAACAAAAACATTTACAGTTTCCATTCAGACATAAATTCACAAATGTAATTATTTTTGCAGCTGCTTGGTGGAGCAGTTGTTAACACAGTTGTCTGGGATCAAGATCACTTTGTATTATTGTTCTCTCCATAATTCATAAAAAATATATATTATTACCAGAAGATTTAAACTGATATACAATGATTAGTACATGGATACAAAATGGTTTGTTTACTACTACAAAACAGTAGTAGTTTGGAATGAAATGGTAACAGGTTTGTGACACATGGGGACAAATTAGTGAAGGTATGAACTGAACTGAAACCAACAATGCTGGATAAAAGCACAAAATGTAACACTTTTCAGTATGACTGAGCTGTATCCAATAATATTCATAACATGTTCTTAAATGCAACTCAGGGTATTATAGTGTTTGCTGAAAGTAATAACTGTTTCTGTCTATGAGGTCTGTATTCTTACACAAGCCATCTCTCTCTTTCCAGTTCTAGTTTCTCACAGATTTTTGCTGAAAACTGATAATCAATCACCTCCACTTTGCTTTGATGTCAATGGAGTTGTAATTTTTAAACTTCTTCATTATCCAAGCAAGGGTCAGTAACATTCCTCCTTGTAGCATTTCAAGCAAAAATGTTTATTTCTAAAACATCTCAGTGAGAGTCCCATATGTTTCCCTGTTAAAATGGTCTTGACATTTATTTAACATCATTGAAATTAGAGCTGTATATAAATGGTGAGCTGGATTCGGTGACAAATGGGGGCTTCACTAAGATCGTTATTCATGTCAGTGCTGACCAACGTGTTGAGGTTGATACGGAGGGAATCAATCTTCATCAGGGACAGTCCACAACACACCACATTGGGCAGGATCCAATCACAGCTGGAAGGTGATTTTTTTATTTACAAGTTATATATTTTTTCTACGCAAAAAAAAAATTCTCATATTTCAGAACGGCCTTTTTGTGATGGATGCTTGTTAGTTATTAGCTGCAGCCTCTAAATTAAAGTTTGCAGAGGGACTTGATTAAAATCCTATTTTTAGGTCTTGTTGTTGTTCTTCCCATTATAAAATAACAAATTGCCTGTCCATAAATACTCGATAGAGATGTAGACTTCAATAACCTTATACCCAACACTATTGTGATGGTATGAAACTTTTTCAAAGGCTAAAAAACTGAAATGTATTTTTCTAGTCTTACGGTGATCAGGCGTGACAAAGAAATAGATGTTGCAGTAGAAGACGTGCGTTTGGTCATCTTAGTTCATGAGAAGGACGGCGACAAATTCCTTTGGCCTGCTTTGAGGCTGAAGCCATCTGCCAACAACACTGAAGGACTTTTAGGTTAGTGAAAAGTCTGCATTTTCTTGGTGAACATTTAACAACAATGAATTGACTGTTGCTTGCAGGGCATCCAAACACAGTATCTTATGACTATTCTAAAGGGCCATTTTTTACATGTTATGTCTTATATTTTTGAGTGCAGCTTTAAAGCCAGCAGGTTATCAGGAGGTCCAACAACAATCTGATACAAAACTGAAGATCAAAGACAGAGAGTTTTCTGTTTCCAGGTAAATTTTGCATTCTGTACTTTTTGCATTTGTTGCAAAAATAAAAGAGTTGTTTAAAAATGTTTTTCTTCTGTAGCTCCACTGCAGATGACTACAGCATTCCCCACCCTGTGCCAATCCGCTGTTGGCTTATATCAGCTGATTTTGCCCTGGAGAGAACTTTGAATGATTACTTTGTTGCACAACTTTAACTGGAAGACATCCTGAATAAATTTTAAAAAGTGCAAAATTACACAGCTTGACACCAATATTCAAAAGGCATTTAGTCAGGATCAGTAAAACAATGATACATTAATAAAAAAAACAAGTAAACTAAATAAATTATTGTTCAATGGCCTAACCAGTACTGGTTTCTGTTTATTAGATCCTGATTGTGTGTTAGTAAAGGCATGCAGAGATTGTGACTTATTTAGAGATCACATTGGTGTTTTGGCTCATACATATTTTCTTGCTTTCTGTCTTGAAAATGTAAGTTTCAAAACATTTTATCTTCATTGCAGTTTTTTATGAAATAGCATTTAGCTCATATCTTGTCTAATCAACACTGTAAAATAGCCTGAAAATATTTGAAAATGTCATAAATAAATTTGCACTTGAAAACACATATTATGTCTAATAAAGAATGTGTACAAGGTCAAATTATCTACATTTTTTTCTTTACGTGCTTTCAAATTAGTGTGGTTATGTTGCACAAAATGTGTGTGAGCAAAGTCCAGAGGCTGAACATTCAGAGTCAATAGTAAAGGTTATATACACAACAGCGTTACCGTAAACTTCTATTGACTGTGTGGTAGAGGCTGGGTGGAGTTGTTGTGTATGGGTATTTTTTTTAGATATATTTTTAATACTATGGGGGGTGGAGAAGACTGAGATTTGAATTGCCTTTAAAAATGTGTACAAACAAAAACTGACTCAGAGTTTAAATGAAAGTTACAGCTGCTACTGTTTGAACCTTCCCTGTTACATTATGGAGCGAGCTGTGGTGCAGCTCAGCCTCTTTGGGCTGCTGCTGGCTTTAGCTGCTGCACAACCAACAAAGGTATACTATGGCAACAGGAGAGAGAACCTGCTGTAAGATAACTGAATGTTTGGATTATCTGTTTCAATACTAAATTATTTTATAATGTTTTATACATGAATGTTTTTATACATGAATAGCTTTATAAGCATATTTTTGTCAGATGCAATGCTCTACCTCAGATAAAAATAAAAAAAAAACTAGTAAGGGACCACTGTGCTCTACATGGTTAAGCTTAGTGTGAGTTGTTTATTAGCTCCCTACTGTGTAAATGTACGTTCATCATTTATTTAGTCACTATTACAATGAAAAATTTTCTTGATGAGATCTTAACATACTCTAAAATTGTTGAATTAAATGTATTTAGAAAATGAAAATAGAACAATTGTTGCAAAAAAAGTTGTGGTACTTTATTTTTGAGTAAAGTGTTTGATGTCGTATTCAATAAATTGGAATAACAATGAAAAGTTAATTTAACTCAGTAAATTAATTCAGTCCAACATTTTTCATACATTTACTAAGCCAGCCAAAAACAAACATTTTGTCAGCACCAAAACATCAAATTAGTCATATATCTTTGACACAAGTTTAACACTACTAGCAGAGACAAACAAGGCCATTGAGTCAAAAGACACCTAGACAAAGGGGTGAGGTGCACAGATTATATCACAGCTGTGCCCAATGTCAGGAGATCTTGGTTTAATTAAATTGAGCCCCTAATTAGAGGAATAGTTAAAGTACGGTCCAACCAAAGAGTAGAGGGAAGCTTAAATCTCAAAGGAGTCCTCAGCAGGCAGCCATTTACAAATGTCCAACCACTCAGCTTGGCCAAGTCAAGTCAAGTCAAGTTTATTTATATAGCGCTTTTCAGCAACAAGGTACTCAAGGCGCTGTATATAAGGAAAAACATTACAATGATACAGAAAATCAAACAACAGAGGTAATTAAAAAAAATTAAGAGAATAGAATGATGGATAAGAAAGGAAAATTGGACTGAAAACCTAACTAATAATGTTTAGATAACACATTCAAAGGCCACTCTAAACAAATAAGTTTTTTATCTTGATTTAAAGCAACTTAGGGTTTCGGCACTTTTACAGTTTTCTGGGAGTTTATTCCAGATTAGTGGAGCATAAGAACTAAAAGCTGCTTCTCCATGTTTGGTTCTGGTTCTGGGTATGCAGAGTAGATTTAAGCCAGAAGACCTGAGAGGTCTGGGTGGTTGATACACTGACAACAAGTCTGTAATGTATTTTGGTGCTAAGCCATTCAGTGATTTATAGACTAACAGAAGTATTTTAAAGTCTATTCTCTGAGCTACAGGGAGCCAGTGTAAGGACTTTAGAACCGGGGTGATGTGCTCCACTTTCTTAGTTCTAGTGAGGACGCGGGCATCAGCGTTCTGGATCAACTGCAGCTGTCTGATCAACTTTTTAGGCAGACCTGTGAAAACACTGTTGCAGTAATCAATTCTACTAAAGATGAACGCATGAATTAGTTTAGTTAGGTCCTGCTGAGACATTAGTGCTTTAATCCTGGAGATGTTCTTTAGGTGATAGAAGGCCGACCTTATTACTGTCTTTATGTGCCTCTGAAGGTTCAGGTCTGAGTCCATCACTACACCCAGGTTTCGAGCTTGACTGGTGGTTTCTAGCTGTATTAACTGAAGCTGTGTGCTAACTTTTACACGCTATTCCTTTGGTCCATATTCCTTTGGCATTGATTTCTTCTAAGCATTTACCCAGTGCTTAAATGGGTTCATAGTCACCTGGTGACATCGTAACGTATAGCTGTGTGTCGTCTGCATAGTTATGATAACTTATGTTGTTGATTATTATAATCTGAGTTAGGGGGAGCATGTAGATATTGAATTGGAGGGGCCCTAAGATGGACCCTTGGGGAACGACACGTGATTTTTGTGATCTCTGATTTTGATTCTATTAAAAATAAAATTTTTGACATACTCCTGAAGATGATTACTTCATCCTCAGCAAGTGAGACAACATTGGAAGTAACTGTAAAACCTGATCTGTGTTTGGACTGTTTTGATCCTGTGGAGCTTCCTGAGCTATCAGAAATATTAGCTTCATCTAAACCTTCAACTTGTATGTTAGACCCAATCCCGACCAAATTATTTAAGGAAGTGTTCCCTCTGATTACCAGCCCCATTTTAGATATGATTAATCTATTCTTAGTAAATGGATATGTACCGCAAGCTATTAAGGTAGCTGTAATTAAACCTTTATTTAAGAAACCTTCGCTTGATCGAGATGACTTGAAAAATTACAGACCTATGTCCAATCTTCCATTCTTATCTAAAATTCTTGAGAAAATAGTTGCTAATCAAATGTGTGAGCATTTACACGGCAATGACCTGTTTGAAGAGTTTCAGTCAGGCTTCAGAGCTCATCATAGCACTGAAACAGCTCTGCTGAAAGTCACTAATGATATTCTTATGGCCTCAGATAATGGACTTGTGTCTGTACTGGTTCTGTTAGATCTCAGTGCTGCATTTGATACAGTTGATCATAATATTCTCTTAGAAGGGCTGGAATATTCTGTAGGGCTCAGGGGAACAGCGCTAGGCTGGTTTAAATTTTATTTGTCTGACAGATTCCAGTTTGTTCATGTAAATGATAAATCATCTTCAAACTCCAGGGTTAATTGTGGAGTACCACAGGGTTCAGTACTTGGGCCAATTCTCTTTACTATATATATGCTTCCAATAGGTAAACTTATCAGGCAGCATAGTATAAAGTTTCACTGTTCAATTCAGTTTATTTATATAGCGCCAATTCACAACACATGTCGTCTCAAGGCACTTCACAAAAGTCAGGTACATGCATTACAATTAATCCAAATCATTGAACAGTGCAGTCAGATTCTGTTATTTATTCAAATTAGATAAAAAGTTTGTCTATCTAAGGAAACCCAGCAGATTGCATCCAGTCAGTGACTTGCAGCATTCACTCCTCCTGGATGAGCATGTAGAGACAGTGGACAGTGGCGTTGACTTTGCAGCAATCCCTCATACTGAGCATGCATGTAGCGACAGTGGAGAGGAAAAACTCCCTTTTAACAGGAAGAAACCTCCAGCCCAACCAGGCTCAGTGTGAGCGGCCATCTGCCACGACCGACTGGGGGTTAGAGAGAACAGAGCAGAGACACAAAGAGAACAAAGAAGCACTGATCCAGGAGTACTTTCTATGGGAAGGAAAAGGTAAATGTTAATGGATGTAGCTCCTTTAGTCGTTTCACCTAGAAAGAACAGATAAACTCTGAGCCAGTTTTCAATGTTGGAGTCTGAAGGGAACACATAGAGTTAGTTACAGTAAAAGCTCCGTCAGTAGCTATGTCTAGGAGAGAGAAAGGGTTAAACACTGAAAGACAGGGCCATGTGGATCATCGGTAGAGGGTGAGCACCAAGTTGTTGCCAGCAGAAGCTCGGACGATGCCCCTCTCCAGACAGTTGTCACAGGTAGACACAGAGTCAGGCCAGGTGTAGCTTCTAGGAAGAGAGAAGAGAGAGAACAAAGTTAAAAGCTGAAATAACAGCAAATAATACAAAATTGAAGAGTAGTGTGAGAAAGTAGCGAAGAGGGTGAAAGTGGTCATTATGTTACGCTGATGATACTCAGTTTTAATTATCCATAAATCCTGATGAGCCCAACCAGTTAGATAGACTACAGGCATGTCTTGAAGACATAAAAACTTGGATGACTTTACATTTTCTGCTTCTAAATTCAGACAAGACAGAAGTTGTCCTCTTTGGACCGGAGTCTTTAAAAAAGAAACTGCTTAGTCAATCACCTAACCTGGATGGCATTAAATTGACCTCCGGTAATAAAGTAAAAAACCTTGGAGTTATTTTTGACCTGGACATGTCATTTAAATCCCATATTAAACAGGTTTCTAGGATTTCCTTCTTTCACCTCCGGAACATTGCCAAAATTAGAAATATCCTATCCAGAAGTGACGCTGAAAAACTAGTCCATGCATTTGTTTCTTCAAGGATGGACTATTGTAATTCTTTACTATCAGGATGTCCACAAAATGCAGTTAAAAGCCTTCAGCTGATTCAAAATGCTGCAGCAAGAGTTCTGATAAAAATTAAAAAGAGAGATCATATTTCTCCTACTTTAGCTTCCCTTCATTGGCTCCCTGTTAAATCTAGAATAGAAATTAAAATTCTCCTCCTCACAAAAAAAGCCCTTAATGATTTAGCTCCATCATACATCAGAGATCTGATTGTTCCATATGTTCCTAACAGAGCACTTCGTTCTCAGACTGCACGTTTACTGGTGGTTCCTAGAGTCTCTAGAAGTAGAATGGGAGGCAGATCCTTTAGTTATCAGGCTCCACTCCTGTGGAACCAGGTGCCAGTTTTAGTCCGTGAGACAGACACCCCGTCTACTTTTTGGGCTAGGCTTAAAACTTTCCTTTTTGATAAAGCTTATAGTTAGAGTGGCTTAGGTTATCCTGAGCTATCTCTGTAGTTATGCTGCTATAGGCTTAGGCTGCTGGAGGACATAATGACCACTTTCACCCTCTTCGCTACTTTCTCACACTACTCTTCAATTTTGTATTACTTGCTGTTATTTCAGCTTTTAACTTTGTTCTCTCTCTTTTCTCTTCCTAGAGGCTACACCTGGCCTGACTCCGTGTCTACCTGTGACACCTTTCTGGAGGGGGGCATCGTCCAAGCTTCTGCTGGCAACAACTTAATGCTCACCCTCTACCGATGATCCACTTGGTCCTGTCTTTCAGTGTTTAACCCTTTCTCTCTCCTAGATATAGCAATTGACTGAGCTTTTACTGTAACTAATTATATGTGCTCTCTTTCAGACTCTAACCTTGAAAACTGGCTCAGAGTTTATCTGTTCTTTCTTTCTAGATGAAAGAAAGACAAAAATTAGAAATATCCTATCCAGGAGTGACGCTGAAAAACTAGTCCATGCATTTGTTACTTCAAGGCTGGACTATTGTAATTCTTTACTATCAGGATGTCCACAAAATGCTGTTAAAAGCCTTCAGCTGATTCAAAATGCTGCAGCAAGAGTTCTGATAAAAATTAAAAAGAGAGATCATATTTCTCCTACTTTAGCTTCCCTTCATTGGCTCCCTGTTACATCCAGAATAGAAATTAAAATTCTCCTCCTCACATAAAAAGCCCTTAATGATTTAGCTCCATCATACATCAGAGATCTGATTGTTCCATATGTTCCTAACAGAGCACTTCGTTCTCAGACTGCAGGTTTACTGGTGGTTCCTAGAGTCTCTAGAAGTAGAATGGGAGGCAGATCCTTTAGTTATCAGGCTCTACTCCTGTGGAACCAGGTGCCAGTTTTAGTCCGTGAGGCAGACACCCTTTCTACTTTTAAGGCTAGGCTTAAAACTTTCCTTTTTGATAAGGTTATAGTTAGAGTGGCTTAGGTTATCCTGAGCTATCTTCCTTATTTTAGCTCCGTCTTCTTCTCCCCTTGTTGGATGGAGTAAGGGGGAGTCAGGTTTAGCCTAAACCGGCTCAGCTATGGTTGAGGTGCAAACACACCCTCCATTTCTGCTACCTGTATGACCCCCTCTCTTTTCCAATAGTTATGGTAAATCTGACAGAGAGAGGTGGCCATCAGTGGGCTCTAGATGGACAAACTGTCTACTTTTAAGGCTAGGTTTAAAACTTTCCTTTTTGATAAAGCTTATAGTTAGAGTGGCTTAGGTTATCCTGAGCTATCTCTGTAGTTATGCTGCTATAGGCTTAGGCTGCTGGAGGACATAATGACCACTTTCACCCTCTTCGCTACTTTCTCACACTACTCTTCAATTTTGTATTACTTGCTGTTATTTCAGCTTTTAACTTTGTTCTCTCTCTTTTCTCTTCCTAGAGGCTACACCTGGCCTGACTCTGTGTCTACCTGTGACACCTTTCTGGAGGGGGGCATCGTCCAAGCTTCTGCTGGCAACAACTTAATGCTCACCCTCTACCGATGATCCACTTGGTCCTGTCTTTCAGTGTTTAACCCTTTCTCTCTCCTAGATATAGCAATTGACTGAGCTTTTACTGTAACTAATTATATGTGCTCTCTTTCAGACTCTAACCATGAAAACTGGCTCAGAGTTTATCTGTTCTTTCTTTCTAGATGAAACGACTAAAGGAGCTACATCCATTAACATTTACTTTTCCTTCCCATAGAAAGTACTCCTGGATCAGTGCTTCTGTGTTCTTTTTGTGTCTCTGCTCTGTTCTCTCAAAATCCCAGTCGGTCGTGGCAGATGGCCGCTCACACTGAGCCTGGTTCTGCTGGAGGTTTCTTCCTGTTAAAAGGGAGTTTTTCCTCTCCGCTGTCGCTACATGCATGCTCAGTATGAGGGATTGCTGCAAAGTCAACGCCAGTGACTGTCCACTGTCTCTACATGCTCATTCAGGAGGAGTGACTGCTACAAGTCTCTGACTCGATGCAGTCTGCTGGGTTTCCTTAGATAGAAAAACTTTTTATCCAGTTTGAATAAATAAATGAAGCTGACTGCACTGTTCAATGGTTAGGATTAATTGGAATGTATGTACCTGACTTTTGTGAAGTGCCTTGAGACAACGTGTTGTGAATTGGCACTATATAAATGAACTGAACTGAATTGAATTGAATTGATGTAAAGTTACCTACTGACCCAAAAAAGTCCCTGTCCTTCAAGTAGGATTTAAACCAATTGAGTGCTGTACCAGAACGGCCGACCCAGTTTTCCAGGCGCTCTAATAAAATGGAGTGATCAACAGTGTCGAATGCTGCACTAAGGTCCAATAATACCAGCATTGTGGTTCTTCCTGTTGGGGTCATCCATTTTGGCCGCACATTTTGACATGCGCAGAACAACAGACGTCGCAGCTCTGAAGTCACTGAGAGTTAAAATTGGCCGAGGGGGAAAGTGTCGTTGCCATTTCCCGCGTGTCTCACAGGACAGCGCATCGGAGGCGCATATCTGGAGAGACAAAAGCTCGCAGGCAAACTTTTGCTCCACAAGGCCATTCCCGGAAGAGCTTGAAAGCTGGAAATCTGTCTGATACAAGAAAATCAGCAGGTTTATTCGCCGATCAAAGACCACGCGACAACCGGCGCAGGTGAAAACCCATTGAGGTTCTATTTCCAAGGAGATGAGTTTCCTCCTTGTTATTCAGACGACTAACGGTTCTTCATCTTTTCCCCTCCTGGACGGATGAGAAGTTAATCTTTTTTTTTCTTGATTTGATCACGGACGCGTGATCCCCCCTCCCCTCATTTTTCTTCAGATCTGATCCATCCTCAACTGGTGGAGAGAAAAAAATCAACGTCAAAGTAATTTCGTTCTTTCCATTTTAAACTGGATAGGTGCATTTAGAGGTCTGGGCAGGATGAGGCATAGTGAAGGTGATTTAGAATCACCAGCAGTTAATCTAAGGTATCAACTTGTTGCATGCAATACTGATTGAAGTGTTTTATGCTGAGTGTTTTGATTTGCTGCGCAAGCGCTGCCTGAATCGTGCGTGTTAAAATGTTTTGTCCCGGCTGATCTCAAAATCAGCCAGGAGTTAGAAGTTGGACTTTTAAAGTTTTCATAAAAAGAAAACTGCGGTCTGGGGCCTCCCGCCCCACTTTTTTGTTTCCAATTTTATTACTGGAGTTTTTTCCCCTGAGTTTTCCCCTCAGAGGTTTTTATGACTTTGTTCGAGATTTTGGGGCGTTCAGCTGGTTGTGGCTAAAGGGGCGTGGCCCTCCCTTTTTTATCAGCTGATCGCTGAAAACGAGACTGTAACCCCCACACTTTCCCTCTTTCCATTTAACCCAAATTACACATTTTGTCCAAAAAACTGCTGGTTAAATTCTTCATAGACACTAAATTGCATATATATTTTTCTTTTTTTTAAACGGTTTCTAGGATTTCCTTCTTTCATCTCCGGGAACTTGCCAGAATTACAAATTTTCCTATCCAGGAGTGACGCTGAAAAACTAGTTCCATGCCCTTTTTGGTTACTTCAAGGCTGGACTATTTTTAATTCTTTACTATCAGGATGTCCACCAAATGCAGTTAAAAAACCCTTCATCTGATTCAAAATGATGCAGCCAAGAGTTCTGATGAAAATTAAAAAAGAAAAATATTTTCTCCTATTTTAGCTTCCCCTTCATTGGCTCCCTGTTAAAATCCAGAATAGAATTTTAAAAATTCTCCTCCTCACATAAAAAAGCCCTTAATGATTTAGCCCCCACATACATTAGGGGATCTGATTGTTCCATACGTTCCAAAAAAGAGCAATTTCGCTCTCAGACTGCAGGTTTACTGGTGGTTTCCCTAGAGTCTCTAGAAGTAAAATTGGGAGCAGATCCTTTTTAGTTATCAGGCTCCTCTTCCTGTGAACCAGCTTCCCAGTTTTAGGTCCGTGAGGTTGGACACCCCTGTCTACTTTTTAAGGGCCCTAGGTTTTAAAATTTTCCCTTTTTTGATAAGGTTATAGTTAGAGTGGCTTAGGTTATCCTGAGCTATTTTTCCCTTATTTTAGCTCCGCCTTCTTCTCCCCTTTTTTGGAGGGGATAAGGGGGATCGGGTTTAGCCAAAAACCCGGCTCAGCTAGGGTTGAGGTGAAAAACACACCCCCCATTTCGCTACCTGTATGACCCCCTCCCCTTTTCCCAAATTTTTTAGGGGAAAACTGACAGAGAGAGGGGGCCAAATCCGGGGGCTCTAGATGGACAAATGTCTATTTTTTAAGGCTAGGTTTAAAACTTTCCCTTTTTGAAAAAGCTTATGGTTACAGTGGCTTGGGTTTTCCCCCGAGTACCTCTGTAGTTATGGCCTTAGGCTTAGGCTCCCGGGGAGGAAAAATGACCACTTTCCCCCTTTTCCCAACTACTTTTCTCCCCACTACTCTTAAATTTTGTATTACTTGCTTTTTATTTCAGTTTTTAAAACTTTGTTTTTCTCTCTTTTCTCTTCCTGAGGCACACTGGCCTGACCCTGTGTCTCCCTTTTAAAACACCTTTCGGGAGGGGGGGTCCTCCAAGTTTCCCTCCCGGGCCCAACAACTTAATGCCACCCTCTACTGATGATCCACATGGCCCTGTCTTTCATTTTTTTAACCCTTTCTCCCCTCCTAGACATAGCTACTGCTGGTTTTTACTGTAACTAACTTTTGTGCTCTCTTCAGCCCAAACCCAGTCAACGCCGTGACGGGTCCCCCTGCCCTTCTACATGTTAAATCCGGAGGAGTGAATGCTCCCAAGTCCCCGATCTCCCCATCTCCCGGGGTTTTCCTTTAGATAAAACTTTTTATCCAAATTTGAAAAAATAACAAATCTGGCTGCACTGTTCAATGATTAAGATAATTGGAATGTATGTACCTGACTTTTGTGAAGTGCCTTGAGAAGACATGTGTTGTGAATTGGCGCTATATAAATAAACTGAATTGAATTGAAACTGAATTTATTATTATTGTTAGGTAGTCATTGTTATTCCCTTTGTGTAGAATAGTGCTTGTTAGTTAGGTGCAGGTTTTTGGACCAGAATAATGGATATCAGGATTATTTGGCTTCAATAAATCTTCATATATATAATTAAGAGAAGCGTTTGTGTTTATTCCGTGCAAGAGTGATTTATCTGTCAAAACAAGGTCGAAGATCCTCCACCTTTGGTGAAGTGGTTGAATAAACAGTGACAGTTTGTGGTTTTGGTTTGTAATTATTAAAGAGCCTTGAGCCCATAATCACAACACCAGAGGACATATCTGATTTCTATTTGTAAGTAATGATTTTTGGTTAAGAGATTATTATTTTTTTAAGTTATGATTTTAAATTATAATTCTTGATAAATATTAATTAATCAATAATTAAAATCCTTACATTAATTGGCGTCCCTCGGTGGGCCTTGAAATTACAGATACCACTATTGCATGAAGTAACACAATTGTGATATCCTGGAAGTTTGTGACCTCTGTTGTGAGATTTGGTGAAATTTTGCAGGAGTGCTTGTAAGCTAGAGGATGTATCTTGACTAATATTGGCTCAATTCTACTGCAGAGAAGTAATAATGTACTTCTAATAGTAATAATAATCTTTTTAAGGTGTTTTTGTGGACGCAAGGTGGACGTTTTGTGTAGTTTATGGTGAAATTCAACGTAAATTGCTAGCTTGTCAATCCAAGCCCTGCTGGCTTAGAGCTGTAGCGCAGTCAGCTTGTTGTCATAGCAACCAAAAATTCCTGGCACAGTAGGAGGCATCCTATCTGTCTCTGGTGCCCGTTGGTATAACTACAACTGCAACTAACACTCTACCAGTCAGGGAGGAAGCAACACCACCATCTGGTGGCCATTGAGTGAGTTGTGGTTGCAACAGAATTTTCTCCGCTGCAGACAGGCCTTAGTGCCATCTTGTGGTCACTAGTGAGAATTACAGTTGCTGCCACAGAATTTAACTAATTTGATTAGTTGCATTAACACAGGCAGATAATCCCATCACCGAGCTAAAAATCAAGTTATTGATCACTCATTGCCACTTCTGCTCTGAAATTTATGCATTTTTGCTGGGTTTTTCTTGTGTGTGAAGCATGTTTTAACCAGACTCGCAGAACTATTTCAATTCAATTCAGTTTATTTATATAGTGCCAATTCACAACACATGTCGTCTCAAGGCACTTCACAAAAGTCAGATACATACATTCCAATTAATCCTAATCATTGAACAGTGCAGCCAGATTATGTTATTTATTCAAATTGGATAAAAAGTTTTTCTATCTAAGGAAAGGAAACCCAGCAGATTGCATCCAGTCAGTGACTTGCAGCATTCACTCCTCCCGGATGAACATGTAGAGACAGTGGACAGTCACTGGCGTTGACTTTGCAGCAATCCCTCATACTGAGCATGCATGTAGCGACAGTGGAGAGGAAAAACTCCCTTTTAACAGGAAGAAACCTCCAGCAGAACCAGGCTCAGTGTGAGCGGCCATCTGCCACGACCGACTGGGGTTTAGAGAGAACAGAGCAGAGACACAAAGAGAACAAAGAAGCACTGATCCAGGAGTACTTTCTATGGGAAGGAAAAGTAAATGTTAATGGATGTAGCTCCAGAACTATCTTTAGTTGTCTAACTTGGTAGGTCCTGCAAGAAAGGAAATAACCCAAAGTATGCATCACTAACATCCATTTGAAGCTAAGACTAGCGTTAGGATGTTTTGGTTTGTTTATCCCACTTTTAAAAATTAATTTAAACATTTTTTTTATTTCAATTTCTTTTTTGTGTGTGCGTTTTGCTTTTTTTAAATTTCCATTAAAGCATACACTTAGGTAAGCCACAGTTGGAACAGTTGGAACAGCCCATACACCTGCAGAATATATATATATATATATATATATATATATATATATATATATATATATATATATATATATATATATATATATCTTGCAGGTGTATGGGCTGTGCTTAAAATGGGCACACAGGTTTGACCGTTCCAACTGTGGCTTACCTAAGTCTATGCTTTAATGGAATTAAAAAAAGCAAAACGCACACACAAAAAAGAAATTGAAATAAAAAAAAATGTTTAAATTAATTTTATATATATATATTAATAGATAGATAGATAGATAGATAGATAGATAGATAGATAGATAGTATAGATAGATAGATAGATAGATAGATAGATAGATAGATAGATAGATAGATAGATAGATAGATAGATAGATAGATAGATAGATAGATAGATAGATAGATAGATAGATAGATAGATAGATAGATAGATAGATAGATAGATAGATAGATAGATAGATAGATAGATAGATAGATAGATAGATATGAATCACACAGCTAGCTGAGTGCTCAGTCTGTGTTGCTGCTAATTAATTTTAGCGATTATTCTAAACTAAACAGCTTAGTCTGTTTGTGTTACTGCTAATTGTTACTACTGGTAATTTTAGTGGTCGTTCATAGCTGAACAGCTTTGTTTGTTTTGTATTGTCATTGTATTGTCATTGTGCATTTTGGCCAAAGATGGAGAAAACATCCCAGACTGCAGCTGGAGATGTGAGTCAGGACTCCACAGAAATGGAGGCACAGGAAGCAATTGGAGCTTTAATTTTATTGTCATCAGAGGAGTGCAAAGGTCTTAATGATTATAGCATTGAGCAATGTGAAGCAAGGATTCAGGAATTGCTCCAGGTCATTAAGAACCCACCAAAAGACAGACAGGTGGCCGATGTGTTAGGACAGCTCACTCTTTTTTATCAGCGAAGGGTACTTTTGGAAAGAGACCAGTGTGTTAATCTGCAGTTTATGCTGAATAATACTTTACAGCAGAGGCAACTAGGTGCGAACTGTTAGAAGTGGAAGAGAAGTTGGAAGCAGCTGAGTTGAGAGCCAGAAGGTTGGAGGTAGCTGAGCTTAGCCAGGACACACCAACATCCCTAGAAGACTGAGGGGTGGAGATAAATCCTATCTCACAGGTTGAAACCTCTGAAGGTGAGCCACACCTGCAACACCCTGAGAGAACCTTCCACTCAGCTGGAAAACGTAGAAGCTGCTCTCCAGAGATTTCCTTCCAAAGCTCGTGGTTTTCCCCACACATCCACAGAGGCCAGAACAGATATGAGTAGGTAGATTAGATTCAGTGGTGCGGTGTCCCATCCCACTGTAGGAGACAGCCATGAACAATACCTGGTGGTGGACTCAATAGAAGTAAATGGTTCAGTTTTAGGGGCGAGCAGCCTTCACACTTGACTTGCAGTACCCTGCTCTACAATCCCTCACCTCCGCCAAGGCGACATTAGAGCCGTCTCTGGGACTCAGGTGGTTCATACCGCCCTCAACCGCTGCCCAGGACCCGATTCCATGGAGCACAGGGCCCACCATTGTACCATGAGCAGCCTCCAGTGCCTCCCCCAAGGATGAAGCGTGATGCCCTGACACACGCGGGATGCAGCAGGAGTGAACCTTCAGATGACGACTCAGATGGGGCAGCACCAATCCCTGAGAGTGGATCGTGCACACGCCAACTTGAGTCTCTTGCCCAAGGCATAGAGCGTTTTGACCCTAATAATGAGGAATCAAACATTGATGATTATCTTAGGGAAGTCGAACGCTGCCTTTTAGACCCGTACTGCCCATCAGCACAGGAAAAGTTGAAGCTCACCTGGAAGACAACATCCAGGAGTGTCCATGTTTTCATGGAGAGCCTGCCCTCCAGAGTCCAAGACCATTATTCAACCCTCTGTGAAGCTTTAAGGGAAGAATATGCTGTGTACTGGACCGGGCCTCCACAACACTTGGTGCTTTGGCGATCCAGCAAAATAAAAGCGAAGCACCCAGAGAGTATTACCAATGCCTGAGAGCCGCTTACTTCCAAGGTGGTAATGCTCCCAGCATAGAGGAAGAACATGCTTTTAAATCATTAGTCCTCCTCAACCTTCATGAAAGCGTACGTTACGACATTACTATGTACTGTAGAACAAAAACCCTCACCATGCAAGAGATCCGCAAATATGCTCAGATGGCGTGGGAAACACGTGCAAGCCCTACTAATGGATCAGAAGGTGAAGCTAGAGTTTTACAGGTGCATACAGAAGATGACAGTCTTGCATTAGAAGGCAGAGAAATGCCTTCAAACAGAACCCATGTTAAGAACAGGTTAAGGGAACAACTTATGTTTGGTCCGCTGGACCGGGGGGGTGGTACTGAGGACCAACCACAGTCAAAGTTGCCGGACCACTTCCGGTTGAACAGACGACCTGACCATCACGTGAGGCCCAAAGGTAAGCCTGATGGTATAATAGAATTTTTCTTATCAAAGTGGGAGAGAAATTAACTCATAATAAGAGAAAATCCGGACTTTGTCTTTATAAGTTTTATTCAAAGGCATTTCTGCGTTTGAAGACCCTGTCACTGACGAGTCAGTGAAACAGAGGTTCAGAACACAGTTTACAGACCGTATTTAAACAGTATGTGGGTGTTACCTCAGCTTCAAAGAGTTTAACTTTATGGCCCTTAAACCCTTCCCAGGAGGTAAGACAATTATTTATGAGGACAACCATCTGCTCTTCCTCAGGCACAACCCCCCAGGATGTGTTTTAACCATTAAACTTCTGGTAATGGTTTAGAGTCCATCTACTCTAAATACCAGAACACTAATAAAAACACTGAAGTCAGAGCAGAGAGGTTAATGAAAGTTCACAACAATTTGGAATACTTTGGAGCACTAAATGAAGAATTTCCATAACAATGGTAAAGGTTGGAGTCAACATGCAGGATGGAACCCGAGGAGAGAGATGGAGGATGCCTTCCGCAAGATTCTGACAGAAGCAGTGCGCCAGGCAGCTGCCCAACCTCCACCATCATTAGAGGCAGCTGACCATCTGGTGAAACCGGATCCAAAACCCCCGCCAGCACGACTAGGTGTGGATCCAGTCTCCACAGCCATCAGAGTCTACCTGCATGGATGGGGAGACAAACCTGGGAAACTCCAAGAACCCTTTGGGACCTCTCCAGGAGAAACACAACAAACCATTTTTCCACGGTTCTTAGGTAAACTGAACAAAAATGAACGTACAGGTTACCTATACTGTCTCACCAGTGTAGGAGGACATGTCAAACTGAGTTTCCATTTTAAAACAGGATCAGAGATCAGCCTGATGTGCTCAGTCTTGTTCGAGGAGGTGAGTAGAGCCATGCTCTCCTTCATTAAACTATTTCAGGCCAAAGCTTGTGATGTAAGCATCACCAGCCACACCCAAGACCGATCGTGCATCACAAGTTGGGTGGAGCTGGACATCACACTCAAAGACATGACTCTGGTGCACCCCATCTATATGTGCACATTGAACACAGAGCTTTTTCTTGGTGGCCAGGACCTGCTGGACAGGCTGGCCCCACTCACTGATTGCCACCAGGACCAACTCTGGGTCCAGGCGGAGGTGCAAACACCACTGGGTGTAAGCAGCAAACCATCCTTGGTGACAAACCAGGTTGCCAGCCAAGAGGAGCCCAAAGAACCTCTCAGGCCCTCGTCGGTGCCAGACATGGGCACCTCTGTGACACAGCTGCACCCATAATTTCTTCGCTCTTTAAAGAACCCAGGTGTGAAAACGTACAACCCCAAAGTGGTGGAAGATGTACACCTGGAAACCATGTTCATACCAGAAGTGCTTCTAGCATTCTGGCTAGAGAAATTATCAACTGGTAGAGAGCTGTATGACCACGTGTGCCAAGAAGATCCCCTTTTAACTGAGGGACAACACAGCCACACACTCCTCTTAGCAGATGGGCTCTGCCCTCTCCTTAAGACAGCCAGAGTGTGCACCTCCAGTGTGCAGATTGGCATAAAACAGCTCTCCCATGCTTTCAGCATTGTTCCAACAGACCAAAGGGGGGTCACATTAGCCTACACCCATTGCTCTCCTGTAGGGGGCCATAGGAGCTAGAAAGCCACACTCCACACCCTCCAACAAATGGCGTACTGGCCTCCAACGTCTCACAACACTCAGGTCTACATCCAAGGATGCTTAAACTGCTGCCAGTTTCAGCCATCCCAGCTAATCGGTCAACCTCCTCTTCAGTGAGGGGGGTTACATTATTTTGGTTCCACCTTCAGACCAACTGGGTCGAACCAGCTCCAAAATTAGCAGGAGGTAACAAATTCCTCCTAACTTTGACATGCAGCTTCATTAAGTCAGTACCAAATGACACCGTCATCCCAGCTGGTGCTCTTTTGCTGAACCAGATGAAGCTCTACATCGAACTCTCCTCCCCAAGAACAGAACATGTCTCCATGTCCTGGAAAGGAGAGACCAGTGCGTAGGACCAGTTTAAACAGAAGTGATTAAGAATGATTTAATGGACACACATGCTGCCAGAGATTTCATGCAAAGTGTTATTAAGAGAGGTTGGTTCATCTGTCGACAGCCCCACCGAGGCATGGATACCTACTTGCCCAGTTCTGCTGGATTTAGTAGAGAAAATCCTAAAGTCCACCACAGCAGACACCTTGCAACCTCCACAAACACACCTGGCTGATAGTCTAAGTAGTGCAGTTCCATTATTATTCGTACTCGTACTCGTCGTCTTCCGCTTATCCGGGACCGGGTTGCGGGGGCATTAGACTGAGCAGAGACACCCAGACCCTCTCCCCAGACACCTCCTCCAGCTCCTCCGGGGGGAGCCCAAGGCGTTCCCAGGCAAGCCGAGAGACATAGTCCCTCCAGAGTGTCCTGGGCCGTCCCCTAGGCCTCCTCCGGTGGGACGTGCCTGGAAACACCTCCCGAGGAAGGCGTCCAGGAGGCATCCGGTATAGATGCCCGAGCCACCTCAACTGGCTCCTCTCGATGTGGAGGAGCAGCGGCTCTACTCCGAGCCCCTCCCGGATGACCGAGCTCCTCACCCTATCTCTAAGGGAGTGCCCGGCCACCCTACAGAGGAAGCTCATTTCAGCCGCTTGTATCCGGGATCTCGTTCTTTCGGTCATGACCCAAAGTTCATGGCCATAGGTGAGGGTAGGAACGTAGACCGACCGGTAAATCGAGAGCTTCGCTTTTCGGCTTAGCTCTCTCTTCACCACAACGGACCGACACAGGGCCCCCAATACTGCGGCAGCCGCACCGATCCGTCTGTCGATCTCCCGCTCCATTCTTCCCTCACTCGTGAACAAGACCCCGAGATACTCCTCCACTTGAGGCAGGAACTCTCCTCCAACCTGAAGAGGACAAGCCACCCTTTTCCGGTGGTGTAGCCAAGACCAACAGCATGCGCTGGGGCGGTTCGCAGCCGAGTGTAAAGCGGCTGGGATGAAGATCAGCTCCTCCAAGTCAGAGGCCATGGTACTCGACCGGAAAAGGGTGGCTTGTCCATTATTATTATTATTATTATTTTTTTTTCTTTCCTCTCCCTTCTCCTGTCTAAAACGTGTTAAATCCCATCATCATTTGAAATAACTAATTTGTTTAAACCTAAACTCATGTTAAACGATTTTTGTTAAGATAACACACTGCATAGTTAGCTAGAAACCAGGATTGATTTCTTCACATTTACTGACCCATGGTTCATAGCGCTACCTTTGCCAATGCTACAGGCTGATTCCCATGCCTGACTGGGATTGGACGACTAAGCTATGACCCCATTATTTGGTTATCTTGTTTTTTTGTTTGTTTTTTATTATTGTTTCACTTTGTCTCAGGGTTACCAAAGCTGATGACCAAAAGAATGTGATGATGATGTGAATGTATTGATTAGCATTTTTCTCATTGAACAACATAGACAGGTATTAGTTAGTCAGGGTTTAGTCCTGCCCAGGCTAACCTTGTCCTGCCCAGTCAAAGGCCTTTGAGAAGCAAACTGAACTGTGAACTCCCGTTCCTGCCAAGAGGAACACAGGGACAGTGGTTTTTTTTTTTTTTTTGCTTCTTCATGGATCTTGGATCATTGAGTCTCAGCTCCTATGATGGATGGACCCGGTAGCTTCAAAGACTGCGATTAATAACACCCTTTGAACCTAGGGGGGATGTTGGGGTCATCCATTTTGGCCGCACATTTTGACATGCGCAGCTCAACAGACGTTGCAGCTCTGACGTCACTGAGAGTTAAAACCGGCCGAGGGGCAAAGTGTCGTTGCCATTTCCCGCGTGTCTCACAGGACAGCGCATCGGAGGCGCATATCTGGAGAGACAAAAGCTCGCAGGCGAACTTTTGCTCCACAAGGCCATTCCCGGAAGAGCTTGAAAGCTGGAAATCTGTCTGATACAAGAAGATCAGCAGTTTTATTCGCCGATCGAAGACCACGCCGACACCCGGCGCAGGTGAAAACCCAACGAGGTTCTATTTCCAAGGAGATGAATTTCCTCCTTGTTATTCAGTCGACTAACGGTTCTTCATCTTTTCCCCTCCTGGACGGATGAGAAGTTACAGTTTTTTTTTTCTTGATTTGATCAAGGACGCGTGATCCCCCCTCCCCTCATTTTTCTTCAGATCTGATCCATCCTCAACTGGTGGAGAGAAAAAATCAACGTCAAAGTAATTTCGTTCTTTTCATTTTAAACCGGATAGGTGCATTTAGAGGTCTGGGCAGGGTGAGGCATAGTGAAGGTGATTTAGAATCACCAGTAGTTAATCTAAGGTATCAACTTGTTGCATGCAATACTGATTGAAGTGTTTTATGCTGAGTGTTTGATTTGCTGCGCAAGCGCTGCTAAATCGTGCGTGTTAATGTTTTGTCCGGCTGATCACAAATCAGCCAGGAGTTAGAAGTTGGACTTTTTTTTTCCACTTTTATTTTTTAGTCTCATTTTCTGTGGACATATACATATAGATCAGACATTTTCCAGAATATATAAGGCCTACTAAAGGTCCCTCAACTTATCCATGGAAATAACATACAGGTGAATATATATTGAACATAAGAACAGTAATACAAAGAGAACGAGGAAAAACAAAAAAAAAAAACATATCGGTTGCCGGTGTCTAGGATCTATAAGAATCTTTAAAAAATAATATTGAAGTTTCTTAAGTCTCTTCTTGGGTGTCATATCGTGTCCATTTTTCCCATTTATCTATACAAATGTCTTCTTGTATTTTGAGAATGAAGGTCATTCGCTCCATCACATAAATTTCCCTAACAATATTCAGCCAGTTTTAGCGATGGAGCTGATATCTGACACCAATTCCTTGTTATGGCTTTTTTGCAAGCAATTAACAGAATCTTAACCAAATACACATCTTCTCTCGCAACACATTTTACCAGGTTTCCAAGATACATTGTCTTAAAATCCTTTGGTATTGAGTACCCACATATTCTTTCAACTATAACATTCACAATTTCTCCAAAACATGGTTAATTTTGGACACGCCCAGAATATATGTGTATGATTTGCTTCTATATTTCCACACATTCTCCAGCATGTACGGTGAGACCTGGTTTGCTTACTCTTTATCTTTGCTGTAATGAAAAATCTAGTGAGATTTTTCCAACCAAACTCTCTCCAGAGTGTGGAGTTTGTTGTTGTGCCCTGATTTATATACATATCTTGCCATTCTTCAGATGATATTTCCATTTTTATTTCTTTTTCCCAGTTATTTTTTATATATATGGTAGATGCTGGTGTATTTTCTCTTAATGTTTTATATAATGACATTATTTCCTTAAAATGTATTCCTCTATAGGTTTTAATCACACAGCTAACTAAACCATCTAATGTCTGAAAGTTTTGTATTTCTCTAAGGTAATAATCTCGGAGCTGCAAGTATCGAAAGAAGTCAGTGTTCTCCAGTTGATATTTATCTTTTAATTCTTCAAAACTCATAATTTTACCATCTTTAATTATAGTACAAATAGCAGTTATTCCTCTGTTTTCCCAGATTCTAAATCTGTGATCATTCCTTCCTGGTTCAAAATTATTATCATATGTGACCCAACGTAACAGCCTAACCCCTTTTCCCAGTCCATTTTGTTTTATCCTTTCAAACCAGATGTCTAGGGTATGAGAAGTTATTGGATCTAATTGGTGTTGTTCTGCCTTTCTAAGTCTATCATCCCCCAAAAATGTTTGGAGTGGAATACCGTCAACTATCATTTCAATGTCTTTCCACTTGGCATCATAACTTTGGTCACACCATTTAATCACAGGTTGTACTGTAGTTGTGCTGCGTAGTAGTAGTCCCTCAGATGAGGAAGTGCCACCCCACCCTGTTCCCTGGGCAACTGCAGTGTTGAGTATTTTAGTCTTGGTCTCTTGCCATTCCAGATAAATCTGGAGATAATCTTGTCCCAGTATTTAAATCTTTCTGATGGAATCTTGACTGGAATAGCCTGAAAGAAATATAATAATCGGGGAAGGATGTTCATTTTTATAACTGAAATTCTTGAATTAAAATCTAGTGTAAGAGCTGTCCATTTGTTTAAGTCCTGATCAATGTGAGAGTTAATAGTGTCATAATTAACCTTATAAAGATTATTTAGTTTTTTAGTTATTGTAACTCCAAGATATTTAATGGATTTTAGTTCCCAATTTATTGCTAATTTAGTTCTAATCTCTTCAGACAGAGCATAATTAAAAGACAACACTTGAGTTTTGGTAACATTTTATAGCTGGAATGTTGCGAAAAAGAATTGATAAGATTAAACAGAGAGATAAGATTTTGACCTGGGTTATTTAGATATATTACAATATCATCTGCGAATAAGCTTATGACGTGGTCTTTTCCGTTAATGTTAACTCCTTTCAGCTCCTCACTCTCCCGCACGAATTGTGCTAGAGGTTCAATGTATAAAGCAAAGAGCAGAGGTGAAAGGCAACATCCCTGTCGAGTACCTTGCTCTAGCTTTATTTGCTTTGTTAGGTTGCCATTTATTTTTATTCTCGCTATAGGGTTTTGATAAATGGATTTTATGGTTTTAATTGAATTTTCACTAAAGCCAAATCTTTTAAGGACCGCATACAAGAAGTTCCAATTTACACTATCAAATGCATTTTCAGCGTTTGACAGTGTTTGGGGCCTGACCCACCTCAAGTGTATAGTTGAGTGCTGGCAGTAATATGGGTATCAGGTCTTCTTTAAAAGGTCCTGTACCATTCTACGAGGAAACCATCGCTTCCAGGGTTTTTTTTTGCTTTAAGTCTCAGTATAGCTCTTGAAATCTCTTCATATGTTATTGGGGCTGTCAGTCTCCTATTTTGTTCAGAAGTTGGACTTTTAAAAGTTTTTCATACAAAGCAACTGCGGTCTGGGCCTCGCCCGACTACTCTTTGTTCCAGTTTTATTACTGGAGTTTTTCCACTGAGTTTCCGCCTCAGAGGTTTATGACTCTTTCTTAGAAATTGGGGGCGTTCAGCTGGTTGTGGCTAAAGGGGCGTGGCCCTACCGTTTTATCAGCTGATCGCTGCAAACAAGACATCAACACCCCACACTTCTCTTTCCATTTAACCCAAATTACACATTTTGTCCATAAAACTGTTGGTTTGATCTTCATAGACACTAAATGCATATATATTTTTATTTTATTATTATTGTTAGGTATTCATTGTTATTCCCTTTGTGTAGAATAGTGCTTGTTAGTTAGGTGCAGGTTTTTGGACCAGAATAATGGTATATCAGGATTATTTGGCTTCAATAAATCTTCATATATATAATTAAAAGAAGCGTTTGTGTTTATTCCGTGCAAGAGTGATTTATCTGTCAAAACAAGGTCGAAGATCCTCCACCTTCGGTGAAGTGGTTGAATAAACAATGACAGTTTGTGGTTTTGGTTAATAATTTGTAATTATTAAGAGCTTTGAGCCCATAATCACAACACCAGAGGACATCTCTGATTTCTATTCGTAAGTAATGATTTTTGGTTAAGAAATTATTTTTTTATTATGATTTTAAATTATAATTCTTGATAAATATTAATTAATCAATAATCATAATCCTTACATTCCACAGTCTGCATTTATATGGATGTCATTGAACACCTTGACAAGAGCAGTCTCTGTACTGTGGTGAGCACGGAAGCCTGACTGAAAGACATCTAAGCGGTTGGTCATTGTTAGGAAGTTTTTTAACTGTTGATGAAGGGGAGGTTTGATATAGGCCTGTAGTTCTGTAGTAGCAGCTTGTCCAAGTTGCTCTTTTTCAATAGAGGTTTGATAAATGCTGTTTTCAGGGCCTGGGGGAAAACACCTGACAAAAGGGACACGTTTATTATTTGTGTTAAATCAGATGTCATTACGGGCAAAGCTTTCTTAAGGAAAGCTGTGGGTAAAACATCGAGACAGCAGGGAGAAGACCTTAGTTGGTGTACGATTTCTTCTAGGTTTTTGTAGTTTAATTGGTGAAATTGGGAAATTTTGTCAAAATCAGTTCTAGTTGGAGACAACATTGGTACTGGAGGTGATGTGGATGTGTTGACCGCCCCTCTGATCTTTTGGGTTTTTTCAGTGAAGAAGTTTGCAAATTCACTGCAGGCCCTGGTAGAGTGGAGTTCAGATGCTACAGTTACAGGAGGGTTTGTTAACCTATCGATCATGTCAAATAATGCACAAGCATTGTTAATGTTTTTGCTGATGATCTGTATAGTCTCTCTTTATAGATAATATAGTGAATCTGGAGTCCAGTCTTTCGCCACCTGCGTTCAGTTTTTCGACACTCTTTTTTTTCACTTCTGACTGGTGGAGCACTTGTCCACGGAGACATTTTCTTCCCAGAAACGACTTTCACTTTAATTGGAGCAATTGAATCAATGATGTCAGAGATTTTAGAATGAAAGTTATCTACCAGCTCATCTACAGTGTTACAGGGCAAAGTTAAGGTAGAACAGTAAATCTGGTTAAAGGTTTCAGCAGCACCGTCCTTAAAGATGAGTTTTCTTATAATGTCTCTTTGGCAAACTGAGCCATTGGAGATGATGCTTTCAAAAATAACAAAAGTGGTCAGATAGGGCAACATCAGTTACAGACACCTTGGAAATGTTTAGACCCTTAGTGATGATGAAGTCCAAAATATGTCCCTGTTTGTGCGTTTGCTTTTTAACATGTTTAGTCAAACCAAAATTTCTAAGAGTGTCACATAGAGTTATCGCACTTCTGTCTTCAGGATTGTCCATGTGAATATTGAAGTCTCCCACAATAATTAAACAGTCATAATCAACACATATCACAGATAAAAGCTCATAAAAATCACTGAAAAAGTTTGTTTTGGACTTAGGAGGCCTGTAAATATTCAAGAACATGGTTCGGACCAGACATTGAGCAACATGCAACCTCAAAGAACCCTGAACCTGCAGTGAAATGTAAAATACTACAGGCTCGGGCCTTATCACATAGCCATTATGAAGTATTATATCAAAACTATGCAAGATAGGAGTGTATCTGTATAACCGATTTGGTTTTACCCACCAATGCCTCTTGATTTATGACCTGTGGTCTGCTGGCAATCAGCCATTGAGACATATAGTTCACCAATCATTTTTTTATTTGCTTTCTGGGTTTACGCAGGATGACTTGGACATTTACAGCTTTCACATCAACTCCACTGTTACAAGCCGCTATGCCACCACCGTCATCACCAGCCGTGTTGCCAATCGAATGAATGAATCAAAGAAAATTGAATTCCATGTCCAGATTCCCAAGAATGCTTTCATCATTAAATTCACAATGTGAGTTAATTAAATCTTTATATGTCAACATCTAATGTTGTTACAATGTTAGACCACAGAATTTCAGGTAAATAGTAGCAGGATTTTAACAATGGCTGTTTTTGTTATCTGCAGGATGATGGGTGGTGAAGTGTATGATGGAGTGGTGAAAACTAAGGAGAAGGCTCAGCAGCAGTACACTGATGCTGTCCTTCTTGGACAAAGTGCTGGGATTGTCAGGTATATGCTTATAGAATTAATTACTTCAAAGTTTGATTTAGATGCTTTTTTTTAATCCATTTTGTTTATTTTCATATTTCCATACCTACATAAGATCAATAAATTTTTTTCTAACTTCATCCAAATATTATGGTTTTTGATTTAGCTCCGTAGGTAGAACCATGGAGGAATTTAAAACCTCTGTAACTGTGGCAGCCCACAAAAATGTCACCTTTGAGCTGACCTATGAGGAACTGCTGAAACGAACACATGGCAAATACAAGCTGCAGATTCATGCTCGACCCATGAAGCCTGTCAAAGACTTCAAGGTTTGTTGATCAGCCATGAAAACGCTCCTGGATAAAGGCATCTCCTGTAGTAACGCCTTCTGTGCTCTTTGTTTTACTGTTCTCACATCCAGGTTGATGTGCACATTCATGAGAAAGCTGGCATCAGTTTCATTGATGTGAAGGGGGGACTGAGCACTAAAGACCTGGCTAATGCCATCACCAAAACACATGCAGACAAACAGGTGCGGCTGATTCTGATGCTGTGCTTAATTTTATCTACGGCCTAGAAGTTTGACAAGTTTGACATGTAACAACATAAAAATAGAAAGTCTCCTAAAAGTCTCCTGTAGCTTTTTTGTCAACAGTGCATACATCTTAATCAAAAACAGTGATTGCAGGTGCAAAACAAAACAAGACTTGAAGCATATGCAAGAAACCAAATTTAAACGGAATGGAAATTGAAACAAGCTTTACAATATAAAGCAAGAAATAAAGTTATCTGCAGTATCTACAGCACTAAGCAAAAACAAAAAAAAAAACTTTATTTCCTTATTCCTCTAACCGACTGATGTGAAACTACAGTCCGTGATGGACGGCGTACTGTTATGATTTGGGGTTGTTTGGTTTTTGATTGCGGGTTTTTCCTCATATGTTTCTCATAGTTAAGGTTTTGAATCATGCTTCTGTTTATTATTTTCCTGGTCATGCTTTAGTTTTTGTCTTCTAGTTCATGTTTTGTCAAGTTAGGTTTTTGGATCTGGTTATGCTTTAGTTTCATGTTTTTCTAGTTATGTTTCTCTTAGTTTGTATCCTTAAATTCTGTATCCTTGTATTTTGCTCCAGTCACGTTGTGTTCTGTCCTGTTTGTCAATTAACTTTATTCGGTTCACCTGCACTAAGCAAATCAGTCTCCTCGTTTCACCTTGTTCTTGCTCCATATATACACCTCTGTTCTGTTCTTTCCTCGCAGAAACATTTCGGATCATGTCACTTTGCTCTCTGCCAGTTCTTGTTGTTTATGCCAAGCCTTTCCATTCCTGTATTTGCCACCACCTTCTGAAGTAAGTTTCATTTATTAAATCAGTTTATTCACTTACCATCATGCTTCCTGCTCGTCTGCATTCCGGGGTCCTCCGTTACACCGCACCTGACACGTACTGCCACTTTTAAGATGTGTTTCTACTTCAGCATGCCTTAATCAAATATGTAGGTCATCAGCAGGACTCATTAGAATTTGATTGAATGCTGAAGAGGCAATTCAACAATTCGTTTGAGGTTTTTTGGACCAGGGCCCGATTAAAACATTGCAGGAGTTAGGCTCCCGAGGACTGGTGTGTGGCACCCCTGCTAACTGCCAAAAAGATTTCACCTTTCACAACAATACAAAAACAACACTGGTGTTGTGGTGCAGTGATTATAATGTTTAATTTAAATCAACTGATAAATCAACCAATAAAATAAAAATAAAGGTGGAAATATTGATAAATAAAATTTATAAGATCCTGTTAAAATGCTGTGTAACATCTGATTTATGAGTTTTTATCCAGGCGTGGGTGCATTTCTATCCTACGGTGGACCTACAGAAAACTTGTGACAGCTGTGGAGAGCAAGGTATAAATGGAGAACTGGTCATTGTTTATGATGCCAATCGAGACAATGAATATATATACATACATACATACATACATACCATCTCAAACTGTATATCCACAGGGTTTCTTTGAAGAAGTGGCCACTCCTCTGTTAACAGATGTGAAAATGATCTATGAGGGTGGATCCAATCTAACCCAGACAAATTTCAGCCAGTATTATAACGGCTCTGAGATTGTGGTGGCTGGTGAGTTCACTGGCAGTGACAATGAAACCTTCCTGCCCCAAGTTGTGGCCAATTCAGTAAGGATCAGTCTACATCACAAAATTAGACCGAAAGTCCTGCTAAACTAAAATGACCGTCAGTACTTTATATTTTGCCAGATCAAAAGAAAAGTGACGTTTTCTAATACAAATGGTTCTATGTACCATCCCAATGAAACAGTGTCTGAAAACCTTCTCCAGAGGGTTTGGGCCTACCTCACAGTTAAACAGCTTCTGGAGAAAGTAAGTGAGACAAATCTGATCTTCTGTCTTTATTTTGACTTTGTTACAATATCAGGTTTTATTAAGACTGTCAAAGAGGTGAGTAATAGATATGAAAAAGAGAGAATAAAGTTTCAAACTAATTGTGATGAAATTGTAACTCTTTTCTTCACCCAAATATCCTTTTGTGAAGCACCCTATGTGCTTCACAAATGCATGTGAGTTGACAGATGCTGTACGGTAGAGGATTGGTAGTCAGTTGCTGACTAAAGCTTTAGAGTTACTGTAACTGCATTTAGGATAGAAAGTAAGTTGGTGGATTTCCTGTGAAGTGGCATAAAGTTACAAAACATACATAAGAAACTAATATATGGTTAGATGTTTTTCATTATCTATAAAATAATAGAGATTGCTCTTTGATGTGTGTTTGGTTTTGCTATAAAAGACTATTAAGTGCCAAAGGCAATTATTAACAAAGTCATTAATTTTAATAAAAATTACCAAGTCGGGGCACCACCTAATTATCAGTGATAATTGTAAAAAGGAAAAAATAGGAATAAAACAGGAACCAATAATCAAAATTATGCAGTTATAACTGTTCAGTGTGAGCATGTATGTTTAAGAAGCAAAGTTTGTTTTGAGGGATTTAGGATTACCTTTAAAGGCTAACAAAGGAAAAATCTTGATAGATGTTTTCTGGCCAGACACAACCTCATACTGTGAACCATTCTGATGAACAGGAGAGCACGTTCAGTCCAGCAGGTCCAATAAGCAGAGAAGAAGTGGTGGACAGGTGCACGTAAATTTTATCTTCTTCAGGGAAGTGGAAGGAAAACCGCTTCGTAAAATTAGAGACAACCCATCTCTTCTTGAAGAATCTTTGGCTAAGACTCTTTTTCTTCAGGAGCTCAGACAGCCAGTTTCAGATAGCTAATTGCCGGGATACGGTCACTGGATGCACAAACACCATACTTTACTTTGGATTAAAAGTTTCTTCATAGTTGCAGTCTTTTACCCAATGCAGCCTGTGTAGATGTTTTTATAGCTCTATGATGTCATGGGAGAAACAGCTGTTTGGAACTCCTCCATCCTGAGAGCTGTGCATGAAAATGGATTAATACTGTGAATTCAGGGATTCAGTTTTTAGCAGTCTCTTTTGTTCTCTGTGTGTTGTTCAGACTTTGTTTCATCCCATGGCTAGGTCCAGCATACAATACAAATATATGATATAGATAATTAACTAGTACAAACGACAGTAATTCTTATTGATTAGACTGTGTGGAAGATGATGAGAACTACATTTTGTATCATTATCATCATCCTCTGAGCATAAAAACAATCACTGTCCCCAAAGAAAATATCTTATCATACCATCAGGGAAAATAAAAAAAAATACATAAAAACTTGTCAAGACTCTTGTTGTGACTATTAATCTGACATTATTTAATATTAATATTTTAATATTTTATCAAATAATATTTCGGTCTGTTAAGGGTTGTCCTGTGAATACCAGTCCAATAAGGCGATGGTATTAGGACAAAGTTGAAAGGTGTGAGCCAAGCTCTGACATTATTGAACAGCATAAACTCTGTACACACATGGAATGAATTCACACAATTTCTTAAAATACAAGAATTTATTAACAAAAATAAGTCAACTCAAAGTCAAACATATTTCAATCAACAAACTCTTTACTATGCTAAAACAATCCAACTAACTACCAAGCCGAATTAAAAAATAACGAAGCCTAATGGGCTATGTACAATATAAACAAGTTGATTAAAGATGGTTGAAACCATGACCAAAAGAGTGATGCAACATTACCATGCAATGTTTATGTTTGAGAACCAAGGATTATCTTGAAGAACCAGGAAATGAAGTTAAGTTAGTCTTGGAACTAACTTAGGCAGTAATCAGCATACCTTTAGACAACCATTCACAATGCAAGACCTTTATTTATTAAAATAATATTTTAAGAAATATTATTAAGGGAATATTTGAAAAAGAGCCAAATCTTTCTGGAGAAATGGGGCTTAATGGTGTTTACTTAGTTATCAGATTTAGTAGAATAATGTTTGGAGACTATTATTCACTAACTTGAAAACTAACAACCTTCCTGTTAAATATTCTGTATTAAGCACGTGTTCTAAAGCTGTTAGCAGTTAAGCTAACAAAGGAGGCCGATAGCTTAGCTTAGCACCAGAACCAAACACATACCTTTAAAATACCAGGGTCAATAAAAGAGTTAAAATGCATAAGCGCGGACGGCGCGTTATGAGCAACCTTCTGTGTTTAGAATCACCCTTTAAATAAAGTTTGTCTTAACTTTAAAAACACAAACACAGAACACAAAGCTGATCACGTTTGCTGCAGATAGCCTGCTAGCACTAAGATAGCAGTTTCACACAAACAAAACCAAACTTCATAAAATGAAAAACGTTTAGATCATTTCATCCTAACTGTTATTCTGCCCAAACCTAACCTCTGACCATGTTGAGGAAAAGATGTCCGGGGCGGCGAAGTTTGAAGAAACGTCCACAGTCCAACAAGCGGTTAGCCTTTGGCTAACCTAACGAAGCTGTGGGTGGGCGGCCCATTCTGTCGGCTGGACAAAACTGCACTTTACCGGTGATATGGCTACTCGTCGTCCTTCTCTCAGGCAAGGAAAACCGCTTCACTCGGGTTGTAGAGACCGCATCTCTGCTGGGGACTTTTCTCGAACACCGTGTGTGTCTGAAGGGCTCAGAGAGAGAGTCAAACAATGCTGGTATCTTAATTCCCCGTTCGTGAATGAATACCGGATACACAAACAGCAATTCATTCAATACTCAACTTTTGCTTATGATCGGTGATCATATGAGACTCTTGGATCCAGTTTGAAAAGATTAAGTCCTTTTGCCAGCAAAAAGACTTCAGCGCGCTGTGTCTGCTCCTTATCCGATGGTCAACCGGCTTGGAGAGATCGGAGCATTGGAAAGGGGGTGCTTTTATACAGCCAGTGGCATCATGGGAAATCCGCTGATATCCCCTTTTCCAAAGTTGTGCCGGAAGTAGGTTAATGCAATTTGTTTTGAAAATTCCAGAAGAGTTTGTACCGGAGTTTTAATGTTGAAATCCATGGCTTAGGGTTCCAACACTCTCAGCTAAGGTGCTCTGTTCAAACTGTAATTTCAACCATTTTGAAAAAAAAACAGGGCTTCTCACATTTTTTTGCAGCAGTTTATGTTTGTTGTCACATTTTAACAATATATTGTGATACAGGCTGCTGTTATCTGGACCTGAGAAAGAGAAAGTAAGGAAAGAGGCTTTGGAGCAGTCCCTGAAGTACAGCTTTGTGACCCCCCTCACATCCATGGTGGTCACTAAGCCTCAACGGGAGAAATCAGACATCCTTGACAAACCCAAAGAGGGGGCAACGCCACATTTCCAAGGTCATGTACTGTATCTCAATCTACAATAAATAAGTACTATTGTTTTTCTATGTTGTCTTTAACATATATGGCAATATCTCCAAGAAAGAGATATCTGAATATTAAAGAGAGATTTTACAATGTTTGACATAATAACTAGCTAATAGTAAACAAAGTCAATAAAAGAAACTGTCAAAAAGCTTTTAGAATTCATAGATGCCAGATGCATCACAGTTGCTTCCCCCTGTCCACTGAAGTAGGACATACCCAGAAATGCTCCAAAGGCAGGTGTGCAGGTGTCATAATAATCAGGTGCCCAAGCCAACTCTGTTTACACCTTTAAATACAAAGTAGAAGCAGGTCTACACTACACTACACTTCACTAAACCCTAGATGAAAGAGCACCTCGACCTACTGTATCACTATAGCTGTACCCTGACATTCTGAGGATGCTTTTTCAGTAGCTGCGATAGGGGATCTGTTTCTTCTACAGACTACTCAGGCTGTAGGAATTCATTGTGTTCATCAGAGAGACAGTCTAGGGAAAGAAACTCTCTCGGTGGCAGCTGATTTTTGCTAATAGTGCTCAGTAGCGCTGACCTAAAGGTAATGTCTAAACAATTTGTGTCCAGGATGTGTGGGGTTTGAAGAGATGTTAGCTGCCCTTTTCCTGACCTTAAACCTGTACAACTCCTGGATGGAGGGACGGTCAGCCCCGATGAGCCCCTCTGCAAACCTTATTGTTTGTTGCAGTCTGGACCTGTCCTGTTTTGTGGATGAGCCAAACCACACAGTGATGGATAAACACAAGACAGACTGAATAATGAAATTGTAAAAGATGACCAGCAGCTTCTGTGGCAGTTTCAGGTTCTGGGAAAGGGTAGTTCTTAGGAACCAGAGGTGATCCACAGTAGACAATGTACTAAGGGCATGGAATGAGAACCTATGTATAAGAAAGGAAAAATTAGGGGATGTACCAAAGTTTTTGTAAGCAGGTGGTTGTGACTTGGACAGAAATAAAGAAAGAGCAACTTTTTACAGGTTGCCCGTCTCAGTACATATGGTCCTGGATCAGACCATTGACATGGGTGTCATCTGCAAGTTTCAGGGGTTTCACAGATGGGTCAGCTAAGGTGCAGTCATTTGTGTACAGAGAGAAGAGAAGCAGGGACAGAACACACCACTGGGGGGTGCCGGTGGACATAGCCTTATGGTATTAGAAAGTCTCAATTTTGGTTAAATTATTTGGAGCAGTTAAAACTGGGAGGCGAGTGAAACAGTTTATACATACTTTAGCATTTTACCAATGCAAAACTCCAACTTTGGTTCAGGGATCAGGGTCCAATCAAAAGTACTTACTACATTCTTATCAGGATTTCAGGGATATTTTTCAGCCCACTTTGTCTAATTTGGCCCTGGTTCCTGCAGTGCAGATATAAGGAGGAGAAATAAAACAACCCAGAAAACTATTCTGGTGTCCAATAAAGGTTCCTGCAGTGGTAACTCACCTACAGTAAAGTTGTGAAAGAGGAAAAGTAACTTTAGTATAATTCCAAATGGCACTACTTTGACTCTAGGAAGAAAATGATCTCTTCATAACTATTTTTCTAAGAATTGTAGACTTGCAACTGTTCTTTATTCTAATATTTTAATAGTAGAATAAATATTATTCTAATTAAATCTTCCTTTTCTTTAACAGGAGGTGTTGGGGTTCCTGGTGTTGCTGCTTTTCCTGGTCTCTATGGTAAAACATGACCTGTATATAAGAATTGTAATGAGCAAACCACATATATATCTTTTACTGTGATATTTAAAGTAGTGAGAAATGTCAATTCAACATTGATCTTTTCTGTTTACTGATACTATCGAATGGAATTTACTCAAATTATTCAGCAGATCTTTAATATCACGTCCTGAAATGAGTGTTGGAAAAAGAAAAAAATTATCTAGGAAACTAAGAATTGAGAAATATCCAGATCAAGATAATTCGGAAGTCAAATTATTGTAGTTTAAAGGCTGCTTACAACGTGGATAGAGAGTCTGTTCTTGAAAAAACGTTGCTTATTATGTAGCTAGATTCTCAAAACAGGCCAGAAAATTGAATAATAAGTGGGAAAATAACTGATCCCTTGTTGAGTTAGTCAGTTTGCTCACATAGAAAGAAATAAACTGTGTCCAGGTGCTGTAAATTTTTAATTTAAATGAAATAGGATATTAGCAAAAAACAGAAAAAACTGTTACATATATATTTAAAATAGATTTGCATGACAACTTAAAGAACAGGTGTTTTTTTTAAATTATGTCCTGATAAGTGAAGCAATTTCTTCAATATGAGGTTCTGGTGGTGCTGTTGCTGGTTCTTTTCCACATCTGTTTGGTAGGAATGGTATGGTCATGTCACACATACTACAGAAGCTCTAAACCACATGAAAATAAATGTATTTAACTATTTAGATCTAATATCAATAGTAGAATGATTGATTATGCTGAGAACCTGTCTATACCCACTGAACATACATTATTTCTGTTCTTCCTAGTATGCAAAAAAATTACATATTTTCTAATAATCTGAACTAAATAAACAATCCTATCCATTTCTTCAATAGGAGCTGTGGAGCACGCTCCTGGTTTTACCAGTAATCCTGGTCTTCAAGGTACAGTATGACATATTTAAACGTTGTGTTTGAAGCAACACAATACAGAACTTAATTACTGGCTGAAAGACCTAATTTGTGTTAGAATCTGTCACAACTGTGATAAAAAGGGTCACCACAATTTGAACAACTGAAGATAATCCTATTTACTTTATTTAGTAATCTATGTAGTCAGGTTTCCTGCTTTGTAGTTTCTTATCTTGCTGTTATTCAATATATTTATTTATTATCCCTATTCCCCCAAAACCCCCTAAAACATGAGATGAAAAACTAGTACAGCTTGTTTATTTTTTGTATTTAGGTTTTGAAGTTATTCTGTAAATAAGTTGTATTGCATAGTAAAATGGTTTCAACTGACAAGCAATTGTTTTTTCTTACTTCAGTAATAAGACCTATAAAATGATAAATATTTACAGAATTAATAACAATTTGCTGCTTCCTACAAAATGGTACAATGGTAAAAATATACATTTACAAAAAAAGCCAAAAAGTCTTTTTGCATGTTTTTGCAAATTGTGTCTGCTGTCTCTCCACTGAGAATTTTTGTTTCACAGGTCATCCCTTCCACTTCACATGTATGCACATCATGCATAAATGTGAAGTGGAAGGGAAATCATATAAAAGAAATCTGAAAAGTGGGAAATACGAAGCCTTTTCTGGTTGATACTTTGATGAACTACCTATTTCTGTTGATCTAAACCATCCCATTGTAGCCCTGACTGGATGTATTGGGCTATCCTCAGGGTGGAATGTATATCTCTGCTCCAGCTTCAACTCATCCACGGTTTCTCTGTATTTACCTCCATCCATCTTATCATCAAGTCGGACCACTTTACCTGCTAAAGAAAAAGCTTCCTCTCAGCCACCACCATACCATGTGAATTATGTGTCCAGGTTGTTAATATTCCGCCATGTAAAATGTTTTGCATGTAAGACAAAAAAATCTAGTTGTGTCCGTATCTGGTCAGTCCACCTTCTTACACATATTTAATGTGTCCCCTACATGATTTTTCATAAAGTGAACATTGGACATCCAAAGACTTTCTTTGAACAGTTGCCACACTTTTCCGTATAGGCCAGAGTGTGGCCTACACATAAATAATAGTTGTCCTGTTAGCAGTGTGTGGCTGTAACCTGGAAAAAAGGTGAAAGACTGAAGTAATTAAAAAATACTTTTGCAAGCCAGTCTAAGGATATATAAGTTAATTATTTAGTTTAATGTTTTTATCCTTGCTTCCTTGATTTGTGTTCAGTGCTACCCTGAACATTTTGTTTTTGCAAAGATATTTTAGCACTGTGAGAGGCATAATCCATACAAAAATATGCTGATGTTTGAAAGAAACACTTGGAAGAAAGTGGGACAAACAGTAAATGTGTATTAGTTCTTTTTTTCCAGTATTTGCCTCCGAAACTAGATAAATGGTTGTGCCGCCCTTTACTGACACAACTGCCTTCAGTGTTTGGAACTGGCAAGGGGCCTTTTGCATCACTGTGGAGGTGTTTTGGCCAACTCTTCCTTGCAAGATTGTTTTAAGAGGAATTCAAGCATATTCTAATTTACTGAATATGGCTGTAGATGCCATATTTGTTGAGTGTTGAATCATGTCAGCCGATCTTAACTGAACCAAGTGAGGCCTGCAGTGATTAAGATCTTGTTGATTCCTGACCTCCTGGATGATTCGTCTGTGCGCCCTTGAAATAATTTTGGAAGGCCAGCAACTTCTGGGAAGGTCACCACTGTTCAGTGTTTTTTGAGCTCA
Source organism: Crenichthys baileyi (assembly GCA_036173005.1). Classification (NCBI taxonomy): domain Eukaryota; kingdom Metazoa; phylum Chordata; class Actinopteri; order Cyprinodontiformes; family Goodeidae; genus Crenichthys; species Crenichthys baileyi. Next base: position 378,381 of record JAHHUM010002614.1, on the reverse strand, counting down.
TGAATAATGGCTATCACTGTGGTTCCCTGGACTCCCAAAGCCTGAGAAATAGCTTTGTAACCCTTTCCATCCTGATAGATGTAAATATCTTTGTTTCCAAACCGTTGCTGAATTCTTGGGCATGATGTGTAGCTTTATTAGCTAGATCTATCAGCCTGTTTCATATGTCAGGAAAGTTCTTTTAAAGGGGTTTCTTTATTTCACAGATTTGGCAGTTAGTTGCACTGGGTGTGGGCAGTGAAGTCAAACATAGGTTTGCAAAAACTGTGGTTAATCAGTATTTCACAATTTAACAAGGGGGGCAGATCCTATTGCTTTGTCCCTTAATAACTGACATTTAAAAATGGCATTTTTTTATTTACTCAGTTTCTTTGTCTAATATTAAAAGTTGTTTAATGACATGAAACATGTAAGAAAGAAATGGGGCCAATGACGGGCATATGATTAATCTCATTTTTCCTATCAATAGACAGGAAAGACAATATTCTCTGTGTCAATCGAAGCAACAACCTTTGTACTATGAAAAAAAAGAAAAGTCTCAGTATTTTTTTCAAGCAATTGATTATATTCATGTCAGTTTTTGATTTTAAAATTATAATCCCTTTCGTTAAACAGGAAGCGTAGATGTTTCTTGTGTTCCTGGTCATTCCGGCTATCATCTTTCTGGTCGCTATGGTATGAAATATGTTAAAACTCTATTGTGAGTAAGTCATAGTAAGAGGAAAGTTTCTGACTTACATACAGAGAATTTCAGGAGATAAGTGTAAAGTTTAAAGGTTTATTGTTCACAGGAACAAAGCAGTATTTGGTATGGGAAATGCCCACTGGGTCAGGAGGGGTTAATCTCTGAAGAAGGAGAAGGGGAGAGCAGTAAGTGCAGCAGATAATGACAGTCAAGGGGAAATATGTTGAATAGTGAATTACTTTTAGTGGCAAAAGAGGAGAATAGAAGCCAGGGGAAGACAGGCAGGCCCAGGTAGATTTGATCCATGTGGAGAACTTGGTCCCTGTTTTCAGTGAAAAGTTTGTTGGAGGGCGGGCCACACAAGGAGAAAGCATTCAAGGAGCAATGGGCTAAAAGGTACCACTAAGGTTGACATTCAGGGGTAGAATGGCCGACAGGCAGCTTCTTTCACTGGATTAACTCAATTTAATTAATGGCAGTTTTTCCATCCAAACAAATGTTGCTAGCTGAACCAAATCCACATACATCTGCACAGTGAAATTTAATTGAGTCAGTCAAACACATGTTATTCAAATACCTTTTAAAAAGAAATAACATATACCAAATATGAATAATTTTGGATTGTTCAACTCACTATAATGTAATTCTGTTGAGCTATATTTGTCCCTGCATTGAATTAGGTTAGTTATGCTCAACTCATAAAATGTAAATAACCTAATGACAAATGAATTTGTTTGATCAACTTAATTTTATTTACTTGTAAACAAACCTAGTATAATATCACATGGTCAAAATAACCTTAACAAAATCAATGTGCTTTCTTCTCTATTCGTAAAAGGACTCACTGTGACGGAGCAGTTCTGTCCCTTCCGTTGAGAGAACGCACACGCCTGTTCATACACACACATCGCAATGCACGTACCTACACAACCATTCAACTACATGTCCCTCTCAGTATATGACAGCTACAGCCAGATCGCTTTACACATTCATCTTTCCTTCTTGTAGTCCGTGGCGACCAAGGGTGCACACTTGGAGGCACACGTAGAAATCGGTACTCATGCATTTACATTTAAACATAACGACATAAATTTGCACTCACTCATGTAGCGTTGTCCGGCTGCCTGTGGCGGCTTGAGTAAAAGTGGGCGTAACGCTTTGTTCTGTTTGTAAAGGAAGTCGGTACTCTTCCGCCAGAAAATTTAATGGTAGATTATTTTTAACTGAAGAAAACCAAGAGCTTCAGAATGAAAGCAAGAAGTTAATATTGATTGATTTTTGTTGTCATTAATGTTTTGGTTTTTCTGTATAGTAAAATAAATGATTAATTGTTGGCTAATCCGATTGCGGGGTGGGGCTTAGGGTTTATAAGAAGAGTTTCTGGCTCTGCTGGTGTCAGTCTGGCCTGGTTACAGAGGAGGTAATGTTGACGGACAGCACTAAAAGAAAGATAAGGAGTTGTAAATACTATGTATATATAAAATTTTTCTTCTCATTTTTCCTGCTACTCTGCACTTCATTTTTGGGAGGTTTGTAAATAAAGAGCTTAACCTTCAGGTGCTGACATGCCCTCCGTGATTTCTTCCACTTTTTGGAGTCAAGTTGATGGTGTCCAGGCCCACCACATGGGCAGCTAGAAGGAACCCATGACACTCACCTTTGTAGTATTAAACAAAAATAAAAATAAATCTTTGTCCTCTCAGTATAAAAGAAACACGTATTCTGGCTCTAAACTGCAATGTTAAAGTGAAATTTCACTAAGTTTATGCATTTAGTAACATTTGCTGTACATTTATGTAATTTTGGCTGCAAAGCACCTATTCTAAACAACACTACAGTTCACAATGCATGTATGCCACACAGTGAACTATTTAAACAATCCAACCCTAGTGCACACTTAACATGTTTTCTTTAAAAACAGTTTTGGTGCCAAAGGGAAGTATTATAATAAAACTGAGTTTACTTCTCTGAAACCAATACCCAGACATTCACAATCTTAGAGGTTAATAACCAAAACACCTTCTCTAAAACACTGGACACTCAAGTTCTTAAAATATGTCCTTGTTTCTTCTAGGAAATGTCATTTAAAATACTAAAAGAAATTCAAAATAAAATGGTTGTTACAACCGTGAAAACATTTTGGAGCTAAATTACCATAAATTCAGCTTATGAAAGTGCAGTAATACAGATAAACTAAATTCAAGTGGCTCCAGGAGGTTTGAGGTAGGAACAAATTGCAGAGGAAAACTCCAGGACACGGCGAATGAAGGTAAGATTGTTTTAATACTTGTCCAGAAAGAATCCAGACAGCAAGTTGCCAGACCAGACATGACAGCAAGTCATGGGAGACAATGACACAACTCAAGGAACCAGCTGGGAACAATGGGAACTCATACTCGTACTCATCGTCTTACGCTTTATCAGGGACTGGGTCGCGGGGGCAGCAGACTCAGCAGAAAGGCCCAGACGTCCCTCTCCCCAGACACCTCCTCCAGCTCCTCCAGGGGGAGCCCAAGGCGTTCCCAGGCCAGCCGAGAGACATAGTCCTTCCAGCGTGTCCAGGCCTCCCGGTGGGACGTGCCTGGAGCACCTCCCGAGGAAGGCGTCCAGGAGGCATCCGATATACAGGGGTTGGACAATGAAACTATAACACCTGTCATTTTAGTGTGGGAGGTTTCTTGGCTAAAGTGGACCAGCCTGGTAGCCAGTCTTCATTGATTGCACATTGCACCAGTAAGAGCAGAGTGTGAAGGTTCAATTAGCAGGGTAAGAGCACAGTTTTGCTCAAAATATTGAAATACACACAACATTATGGGTGACATACCAGAGTTCAAAAGAGGACAAATTGTTGGTGCACGTCTTGCTGGCGCATCTGTCACCAAGACAGCAAGTCTTTGTGATGTATCAAGAGCCACGTTATCCAGGGTAATGTCAGCATACCACCAAGAAGGACGAACCACATCCAACAGGATTAACTGTGGACGCAAGAGGAAGCTGTCTGAAAGGGATGTTCGGGTGCTAACCCGGATTGTATCCAAAAAACATAAAACCACGGCTGCCCAAATCACGGCAGAATTAAATGTGCACCTCAACTCTCCTGTTTCCACCAGAACTGTCTGTCGGGAGCTCCACAGGGTCAATATACACGGTCGGGCTGCTACAGCCAAACCTTTGGTCTCTCATGCCAATGACAAACATCGCTTTCAATGGTGCAAGGAGCGCAAATCTTGGGCTGTGGACAATGTGAAACATGTATTGTTCTCTGATGAGTCCACCTTTACTGTTTTCCCCACATCCGGGAGAGTTACGGTGTGGAGAAGCCCCAAAGAAGCGTACCACCCAGACTGTTGCATGCCCAAAGTGAAGCATGGGGGTAGATTAGTGATGGTTTGGGTTGCCATATCATCCCTTGGCCCAATACTTGTGCTAGATGGGCACGTCACTGCCAAGGGCTACCGAACCATTCTTGAGGACCATGTGCCTCCAGTGGTTCAAACATTGTATCCTGAAGGCGGTGCCGTGTATCAGGATGACAATGCACCAATACACACAGCAAGACTGGTGAAAGATTGGTTTGATGAACATGAAAGTGAAGTTGAACATCTCCCATGGCCTACACAGTCACCAGATCTAAATATTATTGAGCCACTTTGGGGTGTTTTGGAGGAGCGAGTCAGGAAACGTTTTCCTCCACCAGTATCACGTAGTGACCTGGCCACTATCCTGCAAGGAGAATGGCTTAAAATCCCTCCGACCACTGTGCAGGACTTGTATATGTCATTCCCAAGACAAATTTACGCTGTATTGGCCGCAAAAGGAGGCCCTACACCATACAAATAAATTATTGTGGTCTAAAACAAGGTGTTTCAGTTTCATTGTCCAACCCCTGTAGATGCCCAAGCCACCTCAACTAGCTCCTCTCGATGTGGCCAGTAGGACCACGTCATCCGCAAAAAGAAGAGACGAAATCCACTGGTCCACGAACCAGAATCCCCTCCGGGCCTTGGCTGCGCCTAGATATTCTGTCCATAAATGTTAGGAACAGGACCGGTGACAAAGGACAGCCCTGCCGGAGTCCAACATGCACCCTCCACATCATGATCAGCATGCGCTGCACGATGCTAGTGAAATAAAACAGAAAAAGAAAAGGATTTTCTTGTATAGCTTACATCAATAGGCTATACAGAATATAATGGAGAGTATATCATGGAAAAGAAAATGCAGCTACAACAAAGACTGAGAAACAGCTTTTAACTGGGTGAGGCCAGTGAAAGGTGATCTCTGATGGATTTTCACGAAGTTTGGCAAAGTTATTTTTCAATTTCACCAGAGGGTAGCACAGTGTGAAGCGACATTAGAAAAGTGAGTTGCACAAGAAATTCACAGCTGAAAAAGCCACCTGCTGATCTATGTACTAATTTTTACACAAACCCAATGTGTAGACTTTTTCTCGCCCAGCAGTTAATTGTGTGGCACCATGTATGCGTACGCAGAGTCAAGTACGTATGACGATGATTTGCCCTAAAGTCATACAGTTTAAAAGGTAATTCTATGAAACGCTAAAGAATTTTTTTTGAGCTTCTGGCTTTAAAAAAAGGTACAAAAATATATATCTTTCTCGTTATTCTGGCATTTATCAAAAAAAATGTTTTAAATAAATCTGGGTCTGATTTACTGTCAAACACTTACGGAAAAAAGCATGTCTTCTAATACAACTACATATGAAATGTGATATAATTTATGTAGTCATTCCATAGAACAAATATTTACATTCCTGGTGGCATTATTAGCAAGAGACTCAAATTCCAACAAAAATCGATGTTAAATTGGTCTTTGCAGGTCTGAACAGTTTAATTTTAGGAATTTCTGTGGTATTTGGGATATGTGTTTATTTAGTTTCCTCATAAAGAAGAATGGACAAAGATAACAGTTGGTCTATTAGTATTTGTATATATCCGGATGAGTAGCTTAGTGAGGCCTGTTGAAGGTTTAAAGTAAGAACAGTTAAAGAAATAGGATTCCAAATTCTATTCAATTTAAACATTTGTGCACAGTTTTTTCAAAAGGAGGTGACTGGTTACCTGGTCCCCCAGTTCCTGTTGCCTTTCCTGTTAACACTGGCATAACTTGTTAAATGTAAAAGCTCTGTAAAAAACATGTCTTCAAATGGTTACAGATAAAATTAATATTAGACTTGTGGAAAAACTGGCATTTAAATCCTAACCTATATTGCTATGCATTTACTGTTATATTTACTGTCTGGAGAAAAATCTCAGACGAGACAAATATTTATACACTAATAAATAAGATAATTTTAAAATTCCACTTATTTTCATTTCCCTTTTTTTAATAGGCACTGGTTTTCCTCCACTTTCTTATGGTATGAAATGTCAATATGGAGCTTAGGTTGTGAGCCATCTTTACAATTGCCACCAAAGCCAAAAACAGACCTATAGTTGTTTTTTTCCCAAAATTAAAAAAGCAAGTTGAAATTGTTTATATGCAACCATGATTGTAAATACACTAAAACTTCCTCTCTACTTTTTTTTTTTAACTACTATTGGGTGATTATTTGATTATTATTTAGAGCAACATAAAGTACAACACAATTGTGGAGTCAAAGGTAACAAATTAATTGTTTTTTTTTTCTTATTTTAACAAACAAAAATATAAAAAGTGTGGAGTAGATTTGCATTCCCAGAAATGCCCCCCAAAAAATCAAGAGCAACCAATTGCCTTCAGTAGTCACATAATTAGTAAAATGATTCCACCTGTGTGTAAATTAGTCTCCAATACATACAGCTTCTCTGTGAAGGCCTCAGAGGTTTGTTTGAGAACATTAATGAACAAACAGCATCATGAGGACCAAGGAACACAGTAGCAGACAGCTCAGGGAAAAAAAACTGTGGAGTAGTTTAAAGCAAGGTTAGGTTTTAACACAATATCCAAAGCTTGAGCTATTTTGCCAAGTAGAATGGGCAGAAATGTCAGTCTGTAGTTGTGCAAAATTGGTAGATACGTTGACCCAAATACCTACAGCTGTAATTGCAGAAAAAATACTCTCTTGCAGGGCTAAATAAAAGAAAGTCAAAAAAATAAAGTAAAACAAATACAATGCCATGCATGAATTATATTTACTTCACAATTATGCATAACGTTGGGAGGATCTATCACGTAACATTACAAAACACAAGTTGAAGTTTGTGGTTGTAATGTGACAAAATGTGGAAAGGTTCAAGACGTATGAATACTTTTTGCACAACGCAGTTTTGTTTAACATTAACTCTCTCTGTGTCTCTCTTTCCGTCAGGTCCTCTTACCCACCGATTTTGCTGAAAACCAACAATCAGTCTCCTCCACTTTGCTTTGATTTGCCTGGATCTCACATTCTTAAGCTTCTTCACCATCGCAGAAAGGGTTTGTATCATTTATCCTTGCCATCCTAACAGTCTCTGAGGCTTGATTTTCCATTATTGTACCTGGATTTTTAACTTGGTGTAAACTTGCGTGTCATCTCTTTCAAATCAGGGCTGTACATAAATGGTGAGCTCAATCCAGTAACGAACGGGGGCTTCAAAAAGATTTCCAACCAAGTAACCAGTGACCAATATGTTGAGATCGATCCAGAGGGAGTCAGTGGTCTGCAGGGACAGTCTACAACACGGCTCACTAGACAGGATCCCATCATTGTTGGAAGGTGACAATGGATTGTGATTATTGTTATCATTTACAATAATTTTGTTCTAAACTACGCTCCTACAGCTGAGGAAGTATTAATTAGCCAAATGCTCCAGAAGTAAAAACGCTTGCACTGCAGCAGTAATTTCCGAATGACAGTATGACAGGCTGCCAGCACCTTGTTGGCATTGAAAAGATTGTCCATGTTGTTTTATTACGTGCAACGTGGACATGGTAAAAAAAATCACAGCTTGGGGGCCGTGAATATGTGGCTTGCGGGCCGAATGCAGACCGCTGCCTATGAGGCCAATGAACTGTAGAGAACCGGTTTATGTGGGCGACAGGGCATTAACAAGGAAAATTATTGTTGGAGTACCCCACTCTCCGTCTCATCTTTATCTTCAGTCATAGGATCCCTCATCAAACTAAACTATGAAGGGTCCCCACCTGGCACATTATATATTTTTAAGTCACAAAACCAAATTTTATTACAAAAGACTGTAAACAAATGTATTTCATTGGTTGTCAAAGTGGGTATGTCTTGGGAATGAACAAGAAAAAAAAAACTGTTAAATTGGGAATTAATGAAGGAGTGATCAGCACCCAAAGGTAAGACCTGGTTGTGTTTTTTTTTCTCTTACAGTGTTGGAGTGATTGGGCGAGGTGCAAAAATAGACGTCCTAGCAGAAGACATGCATGTGGGCATCTTAGTTCATGAGAGAGAAGGCAACAAATTCCTTTGGCCTGTTTTAAGAAAGAGACCGTCTGCCGGCTGCATTGATGGGATTATAGGTGAGTTAAGTGTGTGTTATTATTTCTATGTTAAACATTTTTTATTTGTTTAAACAATAAAAATCAATTCAGCAACTGTTTTTATGACTGTACCCTATCATTGTGGCTCTTTGAGATGAGCATCTTCCAAATATTGTATTTCATGATGGTTAATTTGAAGTGTCAGATTTTTAACACTCTTGTATTGTTTTGTTCTCAATTCTGTAGCTTTAAACCCATCGAAATATGAGGTGGTACCACAACCAACTATCACAGTACTAAGGATCCAAGGCACCACTGATATTCCAATGCAACAGGTAAAATGTTTGTTTATTTTTTTACGTTTATTATATTAACAAATTGACAGCTGTTTAAACTGCTGTTTTCTTTTTCAGTTCCTCTGCAGCTGACTACAGTGTGACACCTCCTGTGCCTGTACAGTGCTGGTTTATTTTCAAACACATTGTCCTGGGAAAACCTCTGTTTCATTACATTGTACAACCTGGACACATTCAATGATTCAGGTTAGTTCAAAATATTTTAATAATTAATGTAGGATTCATTTTGAATATTGGAAAAACAGCTCAACGTTTTACCAACTGTGTTCGGCAATGCAGTGAAGAACAGTGAACACAAATGGGTTTTTATTTATCCCCAAAACCCATAAAAAAATATTAAACCTTACTACTTTCAAACAAAAAGTTTAAAAAGTAGAGGTTAACAAAGTCTGGTGGCGTGAAATCTTGTGACTTAACATAATCACAAAACGTCTCTTAAAAATGAAGAGCTATCTAACTGCTATCAAAATGTGCATTTGTCTTGTGAAATAAGTGTAAGCTAATCTTTTGAGCCCCAGATTCGGAGGTGAATGCTTCAAACTTTGACACCCTATAATTATGTTTAAGTCTCTTATTTTGAAGAAAGAAAGGAAATCCTTCTTGATTTGCCCGGTTGTGATGACAGAATCCACAAATCCAGATGTTTTTCGGGCTGGCTGACAGTTAGTTTCAAAAGTATTGTAAAAGCCCTCAAAACATTTGAATCATTTATCTGAAAGTATCTGGTAGAAAAAATAAACACTAAAAGACAAGATACAAACGATTTATTGTAACTGTAAAAAATCTTCAGTAAAGAGCTGTTTTTTTCTGTACTGCATTTAATCATCAGTTCAAAATCCCTAAAATGGTGAAACTTGAACTGAATAATTCTATTTTACATAAAAACTGTTTGGAATTTCTGAAACTTTTGCTCTGTGTTCTATTTGTATTTATTGTTTTTTGTCATTAGAACCACCTCAGAATTAGATAAGCATAAAATCCGTGGAACATGGACAAGTTAAACTTGGACTGGAAGTTCTCATCTGACTCCTATTTTTAAACACAGTTTGTGAATTGTGAAAAACAAAGAATGGGGGATTCTTAGCTTTCCCAAAAATATTATCACAGTCTTGTCTTCTGAGCTAGATATACTGTATCCATACACCCCTACTCAAAAGAGATTAGTAAGACAGACACTCAGTTAAAGTTAAACTATTGGCAAAACAAACACTTCCTTAACAAAAAACAAAAATATTGGCTGATTAGGGTTTTAATCATTCATCGATTTTCATGACATTTATAAAAATACATCATGGCATATGGTTTGCACCAGAGATGGAGGAACAACTCAGAAAACATTGACACAGCATTATTGCATAATGATGTAATGTGATGAAAAATGCGACAGATATGCATGACAGAATGATTATTACATCCTTATGGTGCAACAAAATAGGAAGCAACATCTTTTATAACATTTAGAAAGGCATGGCAGTGAAAATAAAGTATATTTAAAATATACCATATTAGGGTCAAAAAACAGTAACTCTGTGAATAAAACCAAAGCATATGTATTTATTTGTACCCTATTGATACGACTACTTGATATTTATGCATCAAACATAATATTGGTGTCATTGAAAACATATTAGTTATCTTATCAGAATTAAAGTTTCAATAATCAGTATAAAGGGTAAATTCTTTATCTGATTCATTGAGCTCTTATTCCATTCTTTACAGATGGAGATTTATGTTATAAAATCTTTTTCTTTTTCAGAATCACAGTATTACCAATTCAATCATTATTGAATGACTATACTACTCACTAATAGAATCAATAATTAACCTATGAGTAATCACAATAATCGATTGAAATGATTAACTAAGGGACATAAAACATGCAACCTATCGACTACATAAGTGAAATGAGCATAAACATTCACAGTATTCTTCGCTGTTTTATGCTCTAACTTTATTAAAAGCTCTATTACTTTCTCTTTTACAAATGCAAACATAAATGCTTCATGCATGTTCTGTCAGCTTGACCACCACCGATAAGCCACAATTAAACTGATAAGAACACTCCTTACCCGAGTATCTCCTTACCAGCCTGTCTGAGGTCACCCCCAGACAGGCTGGCAGTCTCTCCTGGAACTGTCCTCTGAATGTGTCAGTGGGTTCCTCACTTGGAAGTCAGAGCTGCATTGTTGACAACACAAAAAATAACTTGCTATAACTGCTGTATATTCTGGGTTATGCCTCTTCAGCAGGTGTGTAAGAGATAACTTTCTAAACTTTGCAAAAACAAAGCTTGCTAGTGCTTCAAAGATTGAGTGATGAACAAAAATACTCTAGCATTAGACAGGATTAGACAGGTCACTGAAGTTTCCCACTACGGTGTCATCAGGCGCTGAACACATTTGCTATTTTGGAAAACACGTTTGTGACACATTACACATTCTGCGATGAAATACAATTTACTAATTAATGAAACCCTATTGTTTAGGTTTTTGGGGAGAAAGAGTTACACTAGATAATACCTTAGCTGCATACTCCTAGATCTAGATATGTGTAATATTTAAAAGAGAATAATCCAAGACTGCATTAATCTCCAAAAATTAAAAAATTCTAAACTAGCAGAATGAGATCATTACTTTAAAGAAGTCTATTTGACATTTATTAACCTTTATCTAACTAACGAGTTTCTGATCAGATCACTACTGGATCAGCACTGGATGTTTTGAAGGTCTCCAGGACATTGCCTGTGAAATGGAAGATTACTTTAATTGCAATTTGATGTGATGATGAAGGCCCTCTTCAAGATTCTTGGTCAGAGTTGGGATATGAGAAAAAAATTCAGATTTGCAAAGGCCCATATAGCTGCAAAGGAAATATTTATTCACACAGTAACACATGTAAACCATTACATGAAAAAACATAAGATAAATAAGATTAGGTATCACAGCAAGGACATGTCATCCACTAAGGCATTAGGGTTCATCTTCTGAGTTTCAGCAGGATGACTATGAAAGCTTATAACTTTCACATCAACTCCACTTTGACCATTTGTGATAATGCCACGACCAGCATAGGAAGACCAGGTGTATTGGTAAATTAAAATAAATTAAAATGCCATGTCCAGATTCCCAACAATGCCTGGAAAGCTTAACTCTAGCATCTGGTATATGATGAAAATACTGTTTGCTGAGAAAAACTAATCAATAATTATTCTCTTGACAGGGATTCCCCCATGTGAAGTAAAATCATTGAATCATCCCCCCACAACACTAAATCAAATGCTTGTTTTTTTCTGAAATACAACTGGCATTCCTGACAAAACACTATTTTTGCAATATTGGCGTAGTGGCAGAGCCAGAAAGGACTCCTCTAAAAGTTCAGTGATATCTTATAGCTTCTAGAGGAAGAGTAAATGGCATACATTTTGTTTAAGAATTTCAATATCTGGACAAATTAGCAAACTTTTTATTTAAATTATTATTCTCTACCATGGTGAGACTTGGAGCAAAATTCAGCTCAGGTTTAACCTGGACCTCCCATTTTTGTCTTATTGTCAAAATATAATTTAAAACAGATATGCCACACAATAATAAAACTGACCTTAGAAACAAAGAAATTGTTTAGATTTTGCGTTTGGTTACCTCAAAGACTCACCTGTGACTAAGCAACTTTAGGCACTCGTACAGCATCAATTCAATTCAGTTTATTTATATAGCGCCAATTCACAACACATGTCGTCTCAAGGCACTTCACAAAAGTCAGGTACATACATTCCAATTTATCTTAATCATTGAACAGTGCAGCCAGATTCTGTTATTTATTCAAATTGGATAAAAAGTTTTTCTATCTAAGGAAAGGAAACCCAGCAGATTGCATCCAGTCAGTGACTTGCAGCATTCACTCCTCCCGGATGAGCATGTAGCGACAGTGGACAGTCACTGGCGTTGACTTTGCAGCAATCCCTCATACTGAGCATGCATGTAGCGACATTGGAGAGGAAAAACTCCCTTTTAACAGGAAGAAACCTCCAGCAGAACCAGGCTCAGTGTGAGCGGCCATCTGCCACGACCGACTGGGGGTTAGAGAGAACAGAGCAGAGACACAAAGAGAACAAAGAAGCACTGATCCAGGAGTACTTTCTATGGGAAGGAAAAGGTAAATGTTAATGGATGTAGCTCCTTTAGTCGTTTCACCTAGAAAGAAGGAACAGATAAACTCTGAGCCAGTTTTCAAGTTTAGAGTCTGAAGAGAGCACAGAGAGTTAGTTACAGTAAAAGCTCAGTCAATTGCTATATCTAGGAGAGAGAAAGGGTTAAACACTGAAAGACAGGGCCATGTGGATCATCGGTAGAGGGTGAGCATTAAGTTGTTGCCAGCAGAAGCTTGGAGGATTCCCCTCTCCAGAAAGGTGTTACAGGTAGACACAGAGTCAGGCCAGGTGCAGCCTCCAGGAAGAGAAAAGAGAGAGAACAAAGCTAAAAGCTGAGATAACAGCAAATAATAGAAAATTGAAGAGTAGCGTGAGAAAGTAACGAAGAGGGTGAAAGTGGTCATTATGTCCTCCAGCAGCCTAAGCCTATAGCAGCATAACTACAAAGATAGCTCAGGATAACCTAAGCCACTCTATCAGAACGCTTGCTGCAGCATTTTGAATCAGCTGAAGACTTTTAACTGCATTTTGTGGACATCCTGATAGTAAATAATTACAATAGACCAGCCTTGAAGAAACAAATGCATGGACTAGTTTTTCAGCGTCACTCCTGGACAGGATATTTCTAATTTTGGCAATGTTCCGGAGATGAAAAAAGGAAATCCTAGAAACCTGTTTAATATGGGATTTAAATGACATGTCCTGGTCAAAAATAACACCAAGGTTTTTTACTTTATTATCAGAGGTCATTTTAATGCCATCCAGGTTAAGTGATTGACTAAGCAGTTTCTTTTTTAAAGACTTCGGTCCAAAGACGACAACTTCTGTCTTGTCTGAATTTAGAAGCAGAAAATTTTAAGTCATCCAAGTTTTTATGTCTTCAAGACATGCTTGTAGTCTATCTAACTGGTTGGGCTCATCAGGATTTATGGATAAGTAAAGCTGAGTATCATCAGCGTAACAGTGAAAATTTATTCTATGCTGCCTGATAATTTGACCTATTGGAAGCATATATATAGTAAAGAGAATTGGCCCAAGTACTGAACCCTGTGGTACTCCACGATTAACCCTGGAGTTTAAAGATGATTTATCATTTACATGAACAAACTGGAATCTGTCAGACAAATAAGATTTAAACCAGCCTAGCGCTGTTCCCCTGATCCCTACAGCATATTCCAGCCTTTCTAAGAGAATATTATGATCGACTGTATCAAATGAAGCACTGAGATCTAACAGAACCAGTACAGACACAAGTCCATTATCTGAGGCAATAAGAATATCATTAGTGACTTTCAGCAGAGCTGTTTCAGTGCTATGATGAGCTCTGAAACCTGACTGAAACTCTTCAAACAGGTCATTACTGTGTAAATGCTCACACATTTGATTAGCAACTATTTTCTCAAGGATTTTAGATAAGAATGGAAGATTGGATATAGGTCTGTAATTTATTAAGTCATCTCGATCAAGCGAAGGTTTCTTAAGTAAAGGTCTAATTACAGCTACCTTAAAAGTTTGTGGTACATATCCATTTACTAAGGATAAATTAATCATATCTAAAATGAGGCTGGTAATCAGAGGGAACACTTCCTTAAATAATTTGGTTGGGATTGGGTCTAACATACAAGTTGAAGGTTTAGATGAAGCTAATATTTCTGATAACTCAGGAAGCTCCACAGGATCAAAACAGTCCAAACACAGATCAGGTTCTACAGTTATTTCCAATGTTGTCTCACTTGCTGAGGATGAAGTAATCATCTTCGGGAGTATGTCAAAGATTTTCTTCTTAATAGAATCAATTTTATTTTGGAAGAATCCCATAAAGTCATGACTGCTGAGAGCTAAGGGAATGGATGGCTCAACAGAGCTATGACTCTGGGTAAGTTTAGCAACTGTATTAAAAAGAAACCTAGGATTATTCTTGTTCTCTTCTATTAAGGATGAGAAATAAGCTGTTTTAGCTTGGTGAAGTGTCTTTTTATACAACAGTAGGCTATTTTTCCAGATTAAGTAGGAATCCTCTAGGTGTGTAGAGCGCCATTTTTGCTCCAATTTTCTAGCATTGTGCTTTAAAGTACACAGCTCTGAATTAAACCATGGAGCCAGCCTCCTATGAATAATTTCCTTCTTTTTCAAGGGGGCTGCATTGTCTAATGCACCACGCAATGATGAAGTAACACTCTGAACAAGAGAATCAATTTGTGAAGGGGAAGAAACAAAATTATTGCCCTCCACTCTGTTTTTCTGTGATAATGAGGAAATTAAAAGTGGAACAGATTCTTTTAAGGTTGTTACAGCATTGTCTGATAATGATCTACTATAATGAAATTTTCTTTCAGGTGTGGAGTACTCTGTTAAATTAAATTCAAAGGTTATTAAAAAATGGTCAGACAGCACAGGGTTGTGAGAAAATATTGTTTTTTATTATGTCTTTACACTCAATGCCATATGTCAGCACAAGGTCCAGAGAATGAAGACAAACGTGGGTAGGTTTGTTAATGTTTTGAGTAAAGCCAATTGAGTCTAAAATACCATTAAAGGCTATATTTAAGCTATCACTTTCAGTGTCAACATGAATGTTAAAATCCCCCACTATAATAACTTTATCTGTATTTAACACTAAATCAGATAAAAGGTCTGAAGACTGATCTAAAAATTGAGCGTAAGGGCCTGGTGGACGGTACAAAACAACAAACAGAAGTGGTTTTAGTGCTTTGCAATTTGGATGAGGAAAGCTAAGGATTAAATATTCAAAAGAGTTGTAGCTATTGATTGGTCTGGGACTAGTCAATAAATTGGACTGAAAGATGGTTGCTACTCCTCCTCCTCGCCCAGTATTTCGAGGAATGTGAAAATTTAAATAATTAGTAGGAGTTGACTCATTTATAGTAACATAATCCTCTTGCTGCAGCCAGGTTTCTGTGAGGCAAAATAAATCAATCCGATTGTCACAAATCAGGTCACTAACTAGCAAAGTCTTTGAAGAGAGAGATCTTATGTTCAGTAAGCCACATTTAATTTTTTTATTTTTATTTTTAGTCCGAGTTGTGTTTATTTTTATTAGATTTTCCTGATTTCCTCTTTTTAGATAATTTTTTAATCTATTCAATTTTGGCCGTGGGCGAGACACTATCTTAATAGGGTAATGGGTGGGAAGCAGTACAGAAGCTGCAGAGAGGAGTGTTAAACTACGACCCTGCTTCCTGGTCTGAACCCTGGGTTGTCAGAGTTTTGGAGAACTAATAAATCCGGCCAGATTCCTAGAAAGAAGAGCTGCTCCATCCAAAGTGGGATGGATGCCGTCTCTCCGGATCAGACCAGGTTTTCCCCATAATGTTCGCCAATTATCAGTGTAGCCCACATTGTTTTCTGGACACCACCTAGACAGCCAGCGGTTAAATGACAGCATGCGGCTAAACATGTCGTCACTGGTTAAATCAGGGAGGGGACCAGAGAAAATTATGGAGTCCAACATTGTTTTGGCAAACTTACACACCGAAGCAACACTAACTTTAGTGACCTCCGACTGACGTAACCGGGTGTCATTACCGCCAGCGTGAATAACAATCTTACTGTATTTACGCTTATCCTTAGCCAGCAGTTTCAAGTAGGATTTAATGTCGCCCGTTCTGGCCCCTGGCAGACATTTGACTATGGTCGCTGGTGTCTCTAATGCCACGTTTCTGACTATGGAGCTACCAATTACCAGAGTTGGCTTCTCAGCGGGTGTGTCGCTGAGCGGGGAAAATCTATTAGAAACGCAGACGGGTTGGTGGTGACCTGTGGGCTGAGATCTAGAACTATGCTTCCTACGTACCGTCACCCAGCCGGCCTGAGATCCCGGCTGCACGGGGTCTGCTGGAGGACTACTACGGGGAGCTACCCTCGGTGGCTCCGCGCTAGCTAAGGGGCCTCGGCTATCTGCTGGTTTTTCAACAGCGCGGAGCCGGGCCTCCAAATCCGACACCCTCGCCTCCAAAGCTACAAAAATGCTACATTTATTACACGTACCATTATCACTAAAGGAGGCAGAGGAGTAACTGAACATCTGACACAGAGAACAAGAGAGAGGAGACTCAGAGAGAGAAGCAGCAGAACGGGTAGCCATGGTGGAGCTAAACACGGAGAGTCGCCAAACGTTAAATACAGCAACAGAAAGAATGTGTTTTAACGTGCTTATGTATTATAACAAGTAAGAGATATCACAGTAGAGAGAAATCAGATCAAACGAGAGAGCCTTCACACACCAAACAATCCACCAAGTGCAAAACAGGAAGTGACGAATACGCCTTACCACGCCTCTTCCTAAAACACTTAACCAGGAATACCAACTGTGGAACATCACATCTTCTAGTTTTGTGTTTTATGAAATAAAAAGTGTTCAGATTTTACCAGCAGTTTGGTCAAAGTTCAAATTGTTTTGTCATTTGTTTGGTTTGGGTATGAGGCATGAGCTGCACGGTGGCGCAGTTGGTAGCACTGTTGCCTTGCAGAAAAATTACTCCTGGCCAAGGGTCTTTCTGCATTTTTTTTTAGGTTAATGGGTGTGTGTAACCATGCACACACCCATTCACAAATTGGTGCATGGTCCTGGGTAGAAAATGGATGGATGGGTATGGTATGAGGCACGTAATTATGTAGAGGACATCAAAGTGTCTTCTATAACACTCAATAAAGTTGAGGCATTTTTCTGTTTCTTTTTTGCTCTGCTGTTTTTACTGAATATTATGGGGTGCTGCTTGTAAAGTTACACAGTCAAAAGTTGCCAGGGATATTTTCTGTTATTTAGCCTGTCGTAAGAGAAAAATAATGGGTTCATTTTCCAAAGTCATATTTTCACCATGTTATTCATATATTTATAAATGTTACAGTTTCAAACTAAATATTTAATTAGCAAACTAAATATTTAGTTAATAAGCTTAATATGTAGTTTGTAAACTAAATATTTAACTTGCTGAAAATATTGCTGTCAATTTTTGCTGTCAACTTTATAAACGGAACCCCATAAAATATTGCTCCATTTGAGTCCTTCCACTTTTTCTTATTTTTCATTGTTTATTTTAATATAAGATTAGATTTTCAGTCCTTACTGATTCTTGGTTTTGTTTTCCCCCATTCTTTAAGAACCACAGATATTTACTGACCACTGGTGAATGTAAGGTAATTTGCTAAAAACAGTTTGAGGTTATTTAAACTAGCTGTGAGTTTTATTGTTGTTCTTTATTTTTCCAGGACTTTGTTTTTAACCTGGAGTCTCTTCTTTTACACCTCTTTTTTCTTACCATTTTTTGCTGAAAATGTTTTGCTTCACCATCAGTCTTAGACTTCTTCAGCAGGGATCAACACCATCTCTTTCAGGCATTACGAAGTCAAACCTTTTTCCTCCTCAGTGAACAAAGCCCTGTCATTTTGCCTTTTTCTGCCCACTTTACAGTTTTGCACATTCATGCCCAGATTTGTGGATTGTCAAAGCTTTTAATCAGTGGTGTACTTGATTTAGTAACAATCAGGGGTTTAGAAAGGATTGCTATCCATGTCAGGACAAACTAAGATGTTGTGATTGTCACACAGAAAATAAATTGGTGTTCGACTAGGACAGTTTATGACCCACCCCCAAAAAACAGCCTATCACAGCCTGAAAGTAACACTTTGGCTTTATTTGTCTATAAATAACTCTGGACAGTGTCCTCATACAGAGCATTGTTTAATCAAT
This sequence comes from Crenichthys baileyi, assembly GCA_036173005.1. Classification (NCBI taxonomy): domain Eukaryota; kingdom Metazoa; phylum Chordata; class Actinopteri; order Cyprinodontiformes; family Goodeidae; genus Crenichthys; species Crenichthys baileyi. The sequence continues at coordinate 360,052 of JAHHUM010002614.1, read as the reverse complement.
CAGTACAGTCAGATGACACAAAAACAGACAACTCTTAACACAAAACATTCCTCAGATGTACCCAGAAATACAAAATACCACATGACAGAGAAACTCAGCAAAATTTTTAAGTCTTAAATGGCTTCATTTGAAAAATCCACCAGTTTTGTTAGCTAGTGAGTTTAAAGGTTTATGCTTGAAAAGTCATGTTTGCTCTGACTCTTGCAAAATAAAGAAATGCTTGAACATCTGGTTAGACTCAAATGAGCCTCCTTAAATCAAGTCAGACTGCACAGAGGTAAAATGTAATTTAGTATGGGAGAATGTGAAGAACCCAGTTCTGTAATCACTCACAGTCCCTGTCAAAGAGTGACTCACAGAAACCTTTGTTCTCTTTTTACTACTGCGAATCCAGTTTTTATTATGATGAGTTATCATAAAGACCAGGAATGTGACGTTCAACTTCTTCATATTCTTCAAAATATTGAAGACCTCCTCACATCTGACTGCTCAATTCTCGCAACTGACCTCCAATATAAAAAAAACAACAACACATATAATGGATAATAATAGGCAGAATGTGAAATGTGTTTGAGAAGGCCTGAGGGAAGAGATGTTTTAATAATATATGCCATTGTACTGTAGTAGTTTTAATACTTTCTGATAATATCTGTGATTTCTGGTAATGACTTGGTTATTTTATAATTTTGCAAGGGTGTAGACGATTATTAATGAGTGATGCTAACACTATAAGCCCTGTGCTTTTAATGGTATTTGTTGCAAAATCTGTGCTGCAGTGTGCAGTTGAAGTTTGATTAAAATCCTTCCTTCTCATCTTGGTTAAGCTTGCAATTATCAGGCACATTTGCAGCATTAACTTGATTCATGGAGTCATGAACTCATATAACCCATGACTGAGCACTACTGTTCTGCAGTCTGAACTAGTTTGCTTTGGTATTACAGCGATAAGGTTGGGCAAAGATAAGGACACTGTAGTTGAAGAATAGCAACAAATAACTTTGGCCTCAAGAGTTTCCTTGTGTTTGTAGCTCTACAGTAATTGAATAACTCCTCATAATATGCATGCAGAACCTCAAGTCAGTCCTCCCAGTGCAGTGGTTTTCATTTTTTAATCTAAAGCAGCAATATATTAGTGTCATATTTTGAGTTGTTGGTGTACTGTGTGCAGATTTAAAGCCAGTGGATAGTGAGGAAGAACAGCAACATCACAAAACAAAACTAATGGTTATAGAAAGCTTTTGTTGTGATATATTGAACTTTGGTTTGCTTTTGTTACTTTGGTTTTTGATATTCTAGTGCTCTGTTTCTTTTTATGACTTGTGACTGATGTTTACTTTTGTGTCTTGTCAGGTTCTGTTTAGTCATTGTTTTCTTATTCACTGGGTTTCATTTGGGTGTTTCTTCAGACTTTCAGTGTAGTCTCCCTCAGTTACCTCCTAGCAGATTATGAGCCTAACCTGTTGCTTGTTTTAGTAATCACACTCTCTTCATGTATACGCTTGTTACAGAAATTTCCTTTAGAATTAAGTGAAAGAATTGCCTTTGTGTCTTTATTATTTATTATCACGCTATAGTGGTTTTGAGATTCATCAGGGAGCAAGCATCTGAAGAAGTAGCAATGTACCGTGGTATCAGAGAGGTCTTTTCCCCTGCAGGAGGCAGTCCACTTGCCCCTACCCTTGCTCGCATTATGCATCACACTCTTCATTGGATGTAAACAGAAAAAGAAACAGGGGATGGGGAAGAAGCTGATATTAGAGACACCAGCTGCAGATTCAAAATTTCAATCCATAACATGACAACTCTAATCAAAATCTGTAAATCATAGTCAAATAAATAGATTTTCTCCAACACACTACTTTCCAAAAATGCAAATCCAGGTAAAAAATTTAGATAATCGTGAGAAAGCTCAATATTTTTTGTCACTCATTTCACAAAGTGAAACTCGTATGTTATATAGATTTGCTCCAGTCTTTATTTCTCGTACTGATTATGGATCCTATGTAGTGAAAGTCCAAAAACAGAATATCTCAGAAAATTTGAATGCACAACCTATTACCTTTATCTCCACAGTAAAGCAGCTTTAGACTGACTAGACAAGTTGAATATATCCATTTTACCTCATTCTTGTGCTGGTAGTAACTAATCCACTTGTTCTCAGGCTCATTCATAGTTTTGGACTGTTAATCTCTGAACTACCTAGATCTTTCCCGTCTGGCAGAGTAACATTCAGAAGAGGAAAATACAAAAAAGAAAGGGAGAGGTGGGGCTTAAACTTAAAAGAGAGCGAAGGAGATAAGAATAAAGGAGAGAAAGAAGGACAAAGAGAGTACAAGATAACACCCTAGAAGTCTGCTTCTACACCGGCAGAAAGAGAGAGAGAAAGAAGGAAAAAACAAACAACAGACAAATATAAAACAACTACGTTATTGAAAAGTACACAGTACTAATTAATACAAAATGTATTTAGTGGCAACCGCAGCTCAATATAGAGTATATCTGTGTATCTGTAAACATCTGAATTCAAACACCTGTCGGTGTATGTCTGAGTGTGCTTGTGTATGTAAGGTTTCTTCATAAGAACATTCAGTAGAGGGCATGAGGAGCCACGGACCTGCCCCAAGGTAGACAGAGAGGAGATCGGAGCCACAGACATCCAAAGGCCCCCCAGAGCATCGGGACCACCTCCGGGACTAACACACCGCCCCAGAGAAGAGCAGAGGGGAGACCCAGGGGAACCACCCTGCAGCCACTGTACAGAAGCCCAAGGGAGCTGCAGCGACAAGCCGCACGTCTGGCAGCCAGCTACCCCGAGGCAGATCATGGACCCAAACAGGCAGTATGTTCATTTCTATTTTCTCAATACTTGGTTGGGGCTCCTTTAGCATGTCTGGCTGTGCTAAAGTGTAATGGAAGGCCAGGTTGCTTTGATATTGGCCTTCAGCATATCTGCATTGTTAGATCTGGTGTCTCTCATCTTCCTCTTGAGAATACTTCATAGATTCTGGATGGGATGGGTCAGGCCAGTTTGCTGGCCAATCAAGCACAGTAACAGCAAGGTCATCAAACCAGCTTTTGGTACCTTTGTCAGTGTGGGCAAGGGCCAAGTTCTGCTGGAAAATGAAATCAGCATCTCAATGAAGGTTGTTTGCAGAAGGAAGCATGAAGTGTTTTAAAATATCCTGGCTGTGTTGACTGTGGACTTCAAAAAACATAGTGGACCAAAACCAGCAGATGACATGGCACCCCAAATCATCACTGATTGTGGAAACTTCACATTGGACTCCAGACAACGTGAATTCTAGGACCTTGATTTCCAAATGAAATGCTAACCATACTTTCATCTGAAAATAGGACTTTGAACCACTGAGCTGCTGTCCACTACTTTGCCCAGTTAAGACTCTTGGTTAAGACTGGGACTCTGTCCGCAGTGGCTCTTGATGTGCTGATTCCGGAATCAGTCAAAATTACAAGAATTAAAGTCTTGAAATATTTCACTCTATGTGTGATGAATCTATATAATACATAAATTTCACTTTCTGAAATGAGTGACAAAACTATTGAACCTTTTCATAATAATCTAGTTTTTTGAGCTTGTATTTTCTCATCAAAATAGTTGAATTCAAGTGTTTCCATTACCTACATGGGCAGAGGTGTATAAATGCGGCGGCTAAACATGCAGACTTGATTCTCAAACATTTATGAGAGAATGTTCAGCTCTTAGGAGCTCAGTGAATTCCAATTTGTTACCGTGTACCATTATGACCTATAGAAAGAGTCCAGCTGTTAAATTTCTTTGTTACTAACTAGTCCATAGCTAACTGCTAGTGGTATCATGAGAAAGTGAATATGATCGGTAATGACAACTACTTATTCTTGAAGTGCGAGATCAACAGATGCTGAGGCATAGAGTACTAGAGGTTAACGACTTACTGTAGTCAGTAGTTACAGACCTCCAAACTTAATTTGGCCTTCACATTAACACAAGAACCATGCATAGAGAGCTTCATGGAATAGGTTCCCGTATCCAAGTAGGTGCATCCAATGACCAAGTGTTATGCCAAGTGTTGGATGCATTGGTGTAGAGCCACTGGACCTTTGGGCAGTGAAGATAATCTTGAGCCATGGTTTAACTCTGGCGTGACGAATCATCAGTCCAATGGACAAGTTTGGGGTTTCCTGTGTCCAAGAAAATGGCACTTTGTCTTACAGCATTATGTTTAAAGTTTGGTACAGAAGTGACTGTTGTGGAGCTGTTTTTCAGGAATTGGACTCATGCCCTCAGTGTCAGTGAAAGTAACACTTAATGCTGCATACCAAGACATTTTGGACAATTTCATGTTCCCACAAACAGGGATGCCTCCTTTACTTAGTGAAAGATTTATGAAGACATGGATGAGAAAGTCTGTTGTGGAATAACTTAACTTGCCTGCACAGAGTTGAACTGTTGGAGGAACCAGAGCTGAACCAAGCCTTCTGTTACTTTCCTTTCTTTCTGGCTGAGAAGGTCATAACACCTTCTCATCTAACATAATTGTCTGGCCTCACAAATCTGCTTCAGGAAGAATGTTCAGAAATTCCCATGAAAAACTCCTTTCCAGAAGAGTTGATTCCACTATGACTCAACCAGCATTATTTAAACCCCATAGATTAAGATAAGGATCTCCCCTAAGTCCATGCTTGTGTAAAGGCAGATGAGCAAATACTTCTGACAATATAATGTACATCCTAATTCTCTTAGTTCAGTGTCAGATCCTCCTGTTACTAACCTTATGTCTCATTACTTGCTTTTTTAACTTACTTTTTTTCCTTTTGTGTCCTGTGCAGGCTTGCATGAAAAGTTGTTTGCACTTGTTGTCTACAATTGCCTCTTGACATTGTACTGCTAGCTTATTCCGGTTGAAAACCTGCAGGGACTGTCCTGGATGATTTCCTCATACTTCAAATATTAAAATGAGCAAGAGATGTTAAAATAACATGTGACACTTGGACAATTGGTAAAGTCAACAGTACAGACAGTGTTGAGGCTTTTATGTAATGTAAACTACAGTTTGCTGTTGAGACGGCCTTCATCAGTGTTGCGCAATCGTAATTCTGTAAGAATGCAGGAAATTTAACCCTTAACCACAAGCTGCAACAGGCTGTCAATCCATGTTAATGACCAAGAGTAAAAGCAAGTTTCCATGAACAAAATGGCGTGTTTGTTCTGACTTACTGCAGCTACTTACATCTCTTTACGTTTTAAAGACATTTTAACTGAACCCACTCAAAGGACTAAAATATAGTAGTTACTTCTAACATTTATTTTCTGCTTGCTAGTTACAGAAGTACAATAAGAATTAACAGAGACTGTAAATATAGCAAACTACAAGGAGAGTTTTTGGGTCCAAAAATATGGAGCACAAACCAAACATAGGTTTGCACTCCAACTTATAAAAATGTTGGAGCAATATAGAGAGCTGATTAAACAGACTTTTATTAGGATCTCCAGGAAAACGTTGAACAAACAAGAGAAGAGTTAGGTAGAAATGGAGGAGTTTGTTATGCTTGATGTTTAGCTTTAGCTCAGGGCTTTTAATATTATCTTTAAGATGGAAGTTACAATAGCCAATTATTAACCTGTAAATATCACAACCTTGTTCTCACTGTAAAAAAAAACTGAGTTAAGTTAAGAGTTAGCCTGGCAATATTTCTCAAGAGAAGAATATAGTTTTGGGTTTGATTCAAAGTGGTCAAACTAGTTGAGCTCCTCCAGGAGGCGTGTTCTGCCATGCAGCTTTCAGCACACTCCCCACTCAACGAACTGCCTGATAAATTAGGGTCAAAAGTATGTGGCTTCTTAAAAATGAGGATGATAAACCTGTTTGTCAGGAGACAGTTTTCTGAAAGAGAGAAGAGAATACGCCATTAGCTATTCATAAATCACCTATGAGAATTACTGGATGCCTCTACAGGAACAGAAAAACTAATGGTAGGAGACTGTTTTTTACTTTAACCCATGTGACTTGCCGTGGTTACTCTGTAATGAACAGTCCAAACAGGAAGTTTCAGTGTTATGTGAGGCTCAGTCAAAGACAAGTAAATGCACAGAGAGTGTAGAGAGAGAGAGAAAGGGGTGAGTGGGAAGAGAGGTGGGGCATATCCTGAGTCAGGACACTGACATGCTCTGTGTTGCAGATTTTATGTGAGTCATGAACTTGCTTGTTACATTTACAAGGTGTGATTAGCTTGACGGGCAGTGGAAATAAAAAGTTTGCCATAGCTTATCTATCATGGATTCCTCAACACGGTAAGTAATTAAGAATGTACAAGATAACTTTTCTCATTTTATTTCCAGTATCAAGCTGACATTAATTTCTGAAGTCTCTTTTTTCTTGTTTCTCCCAATTCTGCATTTTGTTGGGATGATCTGTACATGTTTTAGGTGGATAAATAAACTTAGGTGAATAAATTGTTAACGTCATAAATGACAAAGGTGTTGTAGAACACCTTGGTAATATGATCTACGTATTTTTTTTGTGTGTACAAGTAAAAGAAACTAAGTTTCCTAATACATGTCTCTTCTTTACCAGGCCGTAGACAGAGGTGAAAGCCAGGAAAAAGCCTCAGCTTGTTTGTCTCAGTTGACTGCTTCCATAGCAACTTCTACCATAATAACAGCAAGTTAGTTTTTTATTAAAATAAAACCAACAATCACAGGGAGGGCAATAATGCACCTGCCTGACTAGGCTGCTGGAAAACAATCTGCGCAGAAAAATGTTATAGGACTCCTACGGAGCTCTGATGCACAATGTTTTTTCCCAAATGGCCCCTCTGGTGCATTTTCTTCAGTCTGTGCTCGTCGGCCTGCGGCTTGGAGTTCATAGACTATGGCAGCGATGCAGTAATTTGCCCACAGGTATTGTATGATGTACTGCTTGGGTGTCCTGTTTTAATTTCTGCCTTGCACATTTTAATATCCTTCTACTGTTGGCATAGCTCTGATCTTTAATTTCCCTTGGCACAGATTAAGTGTTTCATTCTCAAAATTTAATCAAAAACTGATATGACCATCTGCCAGTTTGTTGCAGCACAGAAGTGTTTTACATAGAGCTCTCTCAACAAAGCATACAACATCTCTTCCTCTCAATTGTCTGTTTCCAAGGTGTTCTCTGATTGCACCATCGAAAATGGTCTTTATAACCCAGAGGACATTGTGGATGTTCAGATTGAAGCATCTTTTAAGCTCTGCTGTAAACCCACAAGAGATTGTGCACTTTGTCTGGTGATAGAGACAGAGGTCAGCATCTCTACGCCTAAAGAGGTGGAAGAAGAAAGCCATTCTGGCACTGACGGGGAGGATTACGAGGACCCCAGAAATGAAAAATGTAAGGTTTTATTTAATGCAGTTTCTCCTTTCCACTTGTAATGCTTGTAAACTTGTAATCCAATATCCAATATATAGTATGTTAATTTTGATTACTAGTTATTTAGATTACCATTTGTTTTAAGTTTTAAAGAGCCATTTTCTAAAAAATATATATATTACAAACACATTAACAAAAAATACAGGTAGGAATATTGGTAAAGCCATCAAAACACAAACAGTACAGTAATGTTGATAATGGATCTCAAAACAGGCAAATTAAAAACACAGGTTTGTTCTGGTCTAGGACTGTGGTGATTTGAAAATGAAATAGGGCCAGTATTTCTGCAGAACTAAAATGGCTATTTCAGTTCGACGTGTAAAAAGTTGTGGTAGTCGAAGGGTGACAGGACAAAGCTTGCATTTCAATTATTGACTTCTTATATAATATAAGAAGGTGCATCCATTTATCCTTCGTCTTTCCTGCATGGATAACAGCAACATTGCAAACAACCAGATGGATGCATTGTGGATATATTTCTTACAGCATCCCCCATACTTTTAGCTCCCCCGGAAAATATGTGTGGACACCTTGAACTGAATTCATTATTATTCCAGAGACCTATTCTTACATTCAAACATTAAAGGCAAGCAACCACTGAATTTGGATACATTTGTTTCTGTTGAATAAAAATTTAATTAAAAGAAATAACTTTTTTATTATAAAATCATCCGTGCTGCAATTTTTGACACTCCTAACAATTCCTATATATAATATAATTGCTTTATTCAAGTTGCTTTGTTAGGTGCCTCTCAATCCTGCTGCTCAGAACTCACTGTCCTGCATGTTTTAGGTGCTTTCCTGCTGCAACAGTCGCAAATGACAGAAATGGTTGATTAATACGCCTCTATAGCACTTGCTTGTGTGCTGAGGAGGTAATAGATTAATTTGAATCAAGTTTGCTGGAGCAAATACACGTCTAAAACGTGGGGGACAGTGGGCGCTGATGATCAGGTTGGAGAAACAATGAATTAGCATGTCTTCAATTTTATATTTAGTAATACACAACTTCCACTTTCTCTAAAAAGTGTTCCATTTTTAGGCAATCTTGAAAATGGGAACAACAGTAAAAAAGTTTAAGTAAGCCAGATGTACGTTGACCCACGTTAATTTAAAAAAAACTGTGTCAAACACCATTGGATGAGGACCGCAGTTCATCTTGCCCCCACCCACAGTCAGCAGGGTAGGGGAGGTAAAACAAAATTATCCAAAGCTCACTTTTAGTGAACTGTAAAAACTAATGGTCGCCAAATCCATATAACAAGCCCTTGTTTTTAAGTTTGTGTACACATCTTTACCAGGAAAGGCAAATTACGGCTGATTGTCTAAGACTCACCCAAGTTTTAAGATAAAATTATGTGAGATTACTTCTGGAGCCAAGGGATATGAAAATGTCAAAGAGCAACAGTTGTTTTGCTTAAGTGAAGCTTTAGAAGTTATGTGATGCAAGTATTATGCATGATTATTATGATGTACAGTAAGTATTAAGGGTTTTGACATATCACTTGTTCATTGCTGTGGTGTTATTTTTATACCTTCACGAGTGCTGTGATTTTTCTGTTGTAACAGCTTCCATGACAGTATGTTACCAGCATGCAGCCAGCACCTTGCCTATATGCAAGAAGGTGGAGTTTACAGTTAATTACGCAACTCTTGCTCATCAGAACAAGAACAAGGTATTGTAAATTGCCATGCATTCTGCAATGCTGATAAGTGTATGTTCCCTCCCAAGCACTTTATTACATAAATATTTGTGTGATCTTAACAGCTGTCCATGGTGATCACAGATGTTTTTCACTTCAGCAGCCAAATAAGTGTTTATCCCAGCAAATTTAATTATCAAACGAAAAAACTTGTTGCACCTTCAGAAGAGAAAGGTAAAGTGCAAAGAAGAATTTATATATCATCTTAGTCTGTAGGTTTCAATTGCATAAAGAGAAGCCAAATTATTTCCATTTGAGCAACAGCTCACTACATGTCTAGCTATCTCATACACCTTCCTGTTTGTCCAGTGTGTTCCCAGGAGCTCCTGCAGAAATACATACCTATGTGTCCAGGTATGCAAAAAGAAAAAGAAAACATAAACATATGTTAAATTGAATTTTTTTTTGTATCTTTAGAAAATGTGACAATATTTTATTTCTATTTTTCAGTGCTGACATTCAGTATTAATCCAGTTTACAAGGAAAATCACATTGAGTTGCAGATTGTGGGCAACAATAAGACCCATCCCTCGCTGTGTGTCAAATACGAGGAGAAAGGACACTGCCGGGTTAGTGAATTAGTTCAGTTACAGAATGGGACTGACTCTGGGTGTAAATGTATAAAATCTATTCATATGACTCAATTAAAACAGGGAAAAACATTAACAGTTAAAGCAAAGTTTAGGAAATACTAGCAACAATATGCTCTCAAAAAATAAAATCAGGCAAATACTTCATTTATTCATTCAGGTTTGCACCTGATGAAAAAGTTCCTGAAAGCAGGAAGCATATCACTTTCCTGGGATCCTCTGTTCAGTCGAATCTCATAAATCTGCATGTGACTTCTGACAGTTGTATGTCTCTTAATCACCATTCTAAGCAATTTGCTCGAGATTGTTTTCATTCAAGAAATGAGCTCAAATCTATGGTGTCTAGGTGTGAATTAGAACTTATTTTGCATGCTTTTAGTTGATCTCAGGTGGATAACTGAAATGGACTTTTACCTGTTTTAATAAATTTCCAGTGCATCACATTCAGACGGTGCAGAATGCTGCGGCCAGACTCTTAACAGGGATAGGCAGAAAAGCTCACATTACTCCTGTCTTAGCCTCACTTTAACTGACCAACACAAAGTAGTGCATAACTGTGACATGGAAGGAAACGTGGATGCATGGCAATTTCATTTTTTTCAAATAAAATCTGAAAAGTGTGGCATGCATATTTATTCACCCCTTTGAGTCACTACACTGTGGAACATTTCTCTACTATTACAGCTGAAGCTTTGGGGGTGTCATCTAGACCCTGAGAGCTCTAGATGACAATGAATCAGTAAAATCTGTATGCTTAATGTAGCCCAGAATATACCACCAACTTTCATTAACACCGCTTTGTTCTTTTTGTTCATAGAGACTTGCCCAGACCACCATTCCTCTGTATTCTGTGGCCCCCTGCATGTGTATCGAGGTGCTCTCACTTTCTGCCTAAAAGAGGCAATATAATAAAAGTTGTTCTTGTTCTGATGGATGTAATGACACATTTTGGTGTACTTGTGGTCATTAGGGATGGGATGACGATGATCCGAGATCTCAGCGCTCTCAAATATGCCCCTTTGACAAAGCAGGTAACTTCATTTCTCATTAAAATGCGTCTCATATCCTTAACAACATTAGACCAGAGTGGGTAAATCACTTGTAATATATACAATACCAATTGTTGTTGTTTTAAGGATTGCCACTTCATTTACAACACTTCATGTGGAAGAACGTCTCAGTAAATGTTCGCCTGAGCAAAATGAGCGACGGGAGCACAGCTCTGTTATGGAACCTGACTGCCCTCTGCAGGTTGGATGGTGAAGTATCACTCTGTCACAAAGCAAGCATCTGCAAGGGGAAAAATACCCACACCCAAAAGTTTGTTGGTGTGAGCAAGTGGAAACAAAATAGCAAGGGACTTTGGGTAAGAACAGCTTAGATACATGTATAGTGCTGTAATTATCTGTATTTCTTTGTCTTTCTTTGAAATACATCTATGCCTAATCGAATTCTTAATTGACTTGATTAAATACATTTAGTGTTCGCTGTCTCCCTTTCAGGAAAGACAAGGTGCATTTGAAAACATCAATGAAAGGATTTCCCAGTGTGTCATGGTAAAATCTTTGCAAAAGCCCTTCAGTCAAGTATCTGCATACAGCAAAGTTGCTGAGTTTGATAACTTAGCTATTTATATCTATTTGTACAGATGAAAATAAGTGGAGCACATGAGGAATTTGGACCATTCTGCACTGTTGACAGTAAGTTTGAAAAGGTTTACAGTTATAGCTGCTGATTCTGGCTAAAGGATGTGTTCTTTCACACAAAAAAATGCAGTTGACCATTTCCTAAAGAGTTTTTTTTTTACCATCTTAATTGCAGCTGGCAGATGGCGCTGGACACTCCTGCTTGTCGGTGTAATGCTGCTTGTTTGTCTGACTGTGCTAATGATTTATTTCCTTCGTGATTATGTCAAGAGTAAGTTTCTTATATTTTTTAAACCTCCCCTGGTGTATTCTACTTGGTTTCTCTTTTTAATAATTGAAATACCAAAAATAAATTCACTTCTTGGGCATATTCAATTTTTTTTTAAATGCACATTTGAAAACAATCTGCCAAAACACACATGACAAAGACAGTGCAGAGTCTAATTTGCCCATAGTATAATTTATAACCAGAACATGATAAAGCATTGATTGTTTGCTCGATGGAATTTCCCTCCATTCACATTTCACAAAAGCTCCTTTGATTCTCCCCATGAACCACATCATTTTTATTAGATCTAAAATCCTCTTTGGGTCATACTTTTAGAAGCATCAAATATAAGAAATATAAATATTAAATTTGTGAATCTGTGAAACTGTCAGGTATATTTACCTTAAACACTGACTTTTATAGAATGGGCGTGGAGCTGGCGACACGGTGGATTCATAAAAAGTAAGTTTTTTTTTCCATGTAAAAACCTTGAATTTATAATGACGCAGGATATCTCTGAATTTTGTTTTCTTTAACACTCTCAAGTCGGCAAAAAGGGTCATGTGGTGCTGCTAAGCCCCCCAGATGTGGATGAAGCTGTTTCGGACTTGGTTTGTCAGTTGGGCTCCCAGCTTTGTAGCCAAGGTTTCAGTGTGTCTGTGGACCAGTGGTGCAGGAAGGATCAATGCGCAATGGGACCTCTGCCATGGCTCTACTCCCAACTGCAGAAGCTGGACAATATGGGTGGTCGAGTTTTGCTGGTTCTAACCCAGAAAGCCATAGAAAAAACAGAAGAGTGGACCCTCTTGAACAAACATGGAGAAGTAAGGGATCAACAACAGATAAGGACGCCTTACTCTGATCTATTTACAGCCTCATTGTTCATCATTCAGACCCGCAAAGAACTGGGCACGGCGGCTGAACGCTTTATTCTGGTGAAAGTTGACTCCCATCAAAAACAGAGTCACAGTGGTGACAGGAGACTTCCAGAGGTGCTTCAAGGGCTTCCTCTGTTTCTGCTCCCCTCTCAGGGGCAATCGCTCACAGCTGAGTTGACTGTAATAGAGACAGACATGGGGTCAAGGGAAAAGACACGGACAGGTTGGAGGACAAAGATCTGAAGCAGATGGAGGATATGAAAAACATTATGATAAACTTTAAAAAATCTGTGGATGAAACTACAAAAAAAATGTCATTACAATTACTGCTGCAGGGTGGACATGAAGGACCTGCTCATCTGACTGAATGTAACAAAGAACAAGAGAGTCTTTACGCACTAAGACTTTGGTAATTAAATAAATAATTCCAAACTTATAAGTAAGGTTCCAGTAAACGCTTTTAAGCAGATAATATCTTACCTGTGTTAGATAACTCTCTTTGCTTCCTTATTTAGTTTAAAGCTGGAATGGTTGGTCCCGGTGGCTAAAGCTAGAGGCTAGACCGACAGGGTCTAAATCCAAAGCAGACTTTGGCTATTTTAAAATAACTGAAGTTATTTACAGAACAGCTAATAATTGTTTAACCAGGAACTGAAGGTTGGAGGCAGTGCATCAAAAATGCTGATTTTGTGAATAACAGGTACAGATAACAAAGCTAGAAAGTTTTTTTTGGTCATAGTATCTACCTAATTATATAGAGAGTAAAGTGATGTAAAAGCAGCATTCACTTAAGCAGCTATAAGATTTTTGCTTTTTATAAGACAGTCACTCTGACCAGAAATGCTTTACATGTTCCATTTTTAGTACGTTTCACACAGGAAGATCATTGGTGGCACTCTGCTTCCTACCTTCACTTCCTGTGTAAATAATAATCACCTTTTGAATAAATAATTGACCAATGCATGCACAACGATGATCTAAGCCCAATTAAATAGGGTTAGATTTGTTTCAGGATGGTCCGCATTGGTGTTGGCCCCTCTCCGAGGAGCTGTGAGCTTCATCCTCCAGGACCAGCTATTTTGGATTTATACTAAAAGGACAAGGGGTCTTTCTGCATGGAGTTTGCATGTTCTCCCCGTGCATGCGTGGGTTCTCACCGGGTACTCCGGCTTCCTCCCACAGTCCAAAGACATGCCTGTTAGGTTAATTGGTCACTCTAAATTGCCCTTAGGTGTATGAATGAGTGTGTGCATGGTTGTTTGTGTGTTGCCCTGGGATGGACTGGCAACCTGTCCAGGGTGTACCCTGCCTCTCGCCCATAGACTGCTGGAGATAGGCACCAGCTTCCCCGCGACCCACTATGGAATAAGCGGTAGAAAATGACTGACTGACTGACTAAAAGGACATATATTATCTACAGCATGTAGATAATAACTTGCGTTTAGGGTCAGCAAATTTTATAAGAAGGTGGTGTTGGTCTTGCTTTCAATCCTCTGCTGAAAATCTGAAAAAAAAAAATTCTAAAGCGGGTGAAATGAAGCAATCATAACTTAATTTAAATATTAATATGCATAAGATTATGCATAAAATAAGCAAGATAGTAACGTATCGAACCTATTTTTATTGTAAATAAGCATTTTGTTTTACATATTTGTGTGCGTCTATGGTACTGAAAACTATAAAATAATCTGATCACGCATTTTTGAGATAAATAACACCAATTTAAGCTGCGCATTTTAGTTTTAAAGCGAACAATCTTGGGCCTTGCGCAGTGTATGAGCCAGCCTGGTTATAAATAAACTCAGGAAATTGAATGCAATTTTACCAGGGGAAGGAGGTGGATCTAAATGGTTCACGCAGTGTCAGTTTACCAGCGCAGAGAAGCGCTTGTGAAAAGTTTTTACGACAATCCAGGGAGGGGCGGTGTTACAAGATGTGGGTGCTAACCACAGGCCCCGCTCCCTCGGGTGGTTTAGTTGTGGTCTGCAGTCAAACAGTAGTATCGCATCTCAAAAGCGTCTCGGTCGGGTTGTAAGATGGACATGTGTAACAAGAAGGTAAACAGACGCCTCATTGTTCTCTAAAGTTTGTTTTGAAACCCTCTTTTGTATTGACTGTATATGCTGCTTCACTATGAGTTTTACAGTAAGTTAATATTTGTTGTAATTCTGAAATTTTAACTGAGACACTATCTTAAAGGCGCTGGTTTATTGTCAGATTGAGAATCCCTTTAAAAAATATATATCTATCATGCAGGTTCTGAAGTGCCAAATGCTATTTTTTTGTATTAACTTGTATAAGAACTTTTTAAGGATGTATTTTGTAATTTATATAGATAGTCGAGATCATAATCTGCAAATTTTCACTTGATTTGATGTAATTAAATGCATCAACACATAGAATTGGTACCATTTTTGGTCAGGAAACAACAGCATGCACGTTGATACATGCTTTTTTTGCCTTATATAGAAATCAGATAAAGTTTAGGGACTTATTATTTCATTCTTTTTAAATAGAGAAAAAACAGCAAGTCAGACCACCAAACCAATAGTCGTTGTCAGCCAGGAAAAGTCTGATCAGTGCTTCTGTAGATTTTAGTATTTGACTCGGAAGACTTAACATTTCTGCCTGTAATGTGTTTTGTTCCCAGGCATGCAGAATGCAGTCCGCAGTGGAATGGGTCTCCTTGGAATGCATCCCTCAGCTTCACTACCCCATCCACTGCATCAGACGGGTTTGAGTGCACCAAGAATGCCCGGCCTGTTGCCTATAGATGTTCGACCCAACCTTCTTCAACCTGGGGCTGCCCGTTTCCCACTCCTCATGCAGCAGGGACCTCCTCAACAAGCAGCTGGCCTCCTTGACAATTCCCTTCATGCCCGTCCCAGGGCTCCCTTCCCTCAGATAGACCCATTCAATAGAGCCCCTAACCTCCCCAACGAAAATGTCTCCAAAACAGAAGATGAGTCCTCCTCTGGTGCTGATGAGGGCAAAGATCAAGACTACCGCTTCCCTCCAATGGAAAAGCCAAGCACAGGCCTTCTGCCGACCCCTCCACCAGAGCATAGGGAACCTGTTGGAGGTGGTGGAGGGGTTCAAGGAGGAGGGAGACCTCCATTGCTTCAGACACCTGGAAATCAAGCACCAAGATCCAGCTTAGTGGGGCGTTTGCAGGCTTTGGCAGGATTCACTCCTGATAACCGCTGGAACCAAAGTAAAGGGGACTTTGATGAGCGAGATGGCATACGAGCAGGACCACATCCCCCAGGTGGTCCAAAAGGCTTTCAGGATGAGCGGCCCCCTCCCGGGCAGAACTTCCCAAACCGCTTTGATAACCGACAAGGAGTTACAGGGGGACCAACAGGTGTAAATGCTGGACCTGTTGGGGGCCCGCAACCTTGGAACCGCGGAGGTGGACCCACACCTCCTTTCAGTAGTGAACATCATAAAGATCTAGATGACCGAAGACGTCCATGGGAGAGACAAAGAGACAGAGATGAACGAGATTTTGACTTCAGGAGAGACGTGAACGGTAACCGGCACAACCGCGAGAGAGAGCGGGAACGAGGCAGAGAGCGCCCCAGGGAGTCTGAACGTGACAGAGACCATGACAAGGAGAAAGAGCGTGGTGGCTGGACGCCTCTTCTCCCACTACCTACGCCACTTCTTCCTACTCCTCCTCTTAATCCCAACATGGCGCTTAATCAAGGAAAACTTCTTGCTCCACTTAAATTAAACCCCCAGGTTCCATCACTTTTCCAGTCATCCCTTTTGCATCAAGGTCAGGCCAAACCCCCTCTCCTGAGTCAGCCACCCCCTCAGGTTCAGATAAGGCCTCCTCCTCCATCACAGAACCCACCACCTGTTTCTGGGAACCAGAGGGAAGCCCAAGGTCCTGCTGAAATACCTCAGGCAAAGTCCCCCTCTGCTGGCTCCCCCCACCAGTCATCTGACAGCAAGACTCCAAGAACGTTATCCGAACCCCCCACTCAGTCTGAACCGTCACAGCCAGAGGGCCCCCCACAAGTGCAATCGTCACCTCAGCCTATTGCCCAGGTACCCACAGAGAGCATTGATTCCCCTAACACTAAGAGGCCACACCATGACTCACCTTTGGGCTTCTCACAAGCCGACAGCCCCCAAAAAGATTGGCCTCACTCTACAGAGAAGCAAGAAGAGCCACAGAAGCAAGAGAAGGGGGGACCAGAGAGGTCCCCCACAACTGAGCCCCAGTGGGTTAATGGACCAGGTCAGGACAGTGTCGATATGGCTGAGCCCACACCCGAGGCCTCCCCTGAGCCCGAGTCCACCCCAGGTCCAGGCCCTGCCTCAGATTCTTCGCAGCCTCAAAGTGAAACGCAGCTACGGCAGGAGCAACTGTCGTCTCCTAAGGACCTAAACAATGAACAGAATGAGCCCGAGGAGGACGCTCCAAGTCAGCCAGTGGTAGACACTGTCACAGACACTGAGGGGACATAATCATCACTCAGTAGGTAAAAGATCATTTTGTAAAGTTGTCTCTTCTTCTCTGTACTCATGTCAGCAAACTACCACCACAGCACCGGACATGACGAATATTGACTCACACCAGTTGTTGTCTGATAAGCAACAACAAAAGATTTTTTCCCCGACAAATACCAGTGTACTTGTATAGACGGCTTATCAGGTGATTTATGGATAGATTTTTTTTTTTTTTGTATTTTATTTCCTTTTTCCTTTTTTTCAGTTGTAAAACCACGCCACCCTTTTTAATTAATATAAGCTTGGTAAGTTTTATTCAATTGCCTGCCAAAATGTTTCAATTGTATATTGGGAAATTTAGCCTTGACCTTCCTATAGAAGACAGTGGGAAATCCAGGTCGTTCAACAATGAATTGACTGCAGAATAAGAAATACTTGAAAACAGCAGCTGCTCGCCCGATCTGTCTCCTCCTTTGTTGAACGGATGCTGCAAAATTTTAAAACAAATGCTTTTATGGTGTTTGATGAAGATTTCTGTGTCTAAGCAGGACTAATTGCCTACATAAAATCAAAGCGTAAAAAGCAGCTTTTATTTGGGGGGACGGGACGATTTTTACTTTGAATTTAAAAAAAAAGTTTAACTGTTTTACCTCCTAAATTTGAGAACAGTCTGTAATTTGTTTCTAATAATTCAATGACAGCAGAAAAATCACGTACTAGTGGGGAGAAAAAGAAAATAAACAGAGCGATGTTCTGATGTTGGGGTGCATATTGTTTTAGTTTGAAATAAACCTGCTCTTTCTGTTCAAAACACTTGCTTTAGGACTGTTTTCTGATCCAGGACCAGTGGAAAAATAAGACTGCTTTGCTTTTCAGACTCGTACACACTGTGTGCTGTGACTTCAGTCGATTTGATGATCTCAAGTTGCTGCTATACCATCCATCCACAGAGCACTTTGTTGGATGCAACCGTGGGACTTTTAGATTTTAGCTTCTGATGATTTCAGCCTGTATGTTTGCCTAAGCTTTCGCTGGGTGACTGTTGATTATGGCTCTGTGCCTTTTTTGAATGGATTTGTAGTTTATGATGCTACCCAACACCTCTGTGTGATGTACACCAGACTGTGCGTGCAACTCTGTTTCAGAGGGCTCTCTGAAAAGAACGGCACCAGCACAGAACTGACTTATCTGCCGATCGAATGGTAGCTGCACAGTTTGTACAGCACTCACCTGTGCATGCAGGCCTCCTGTAGCCATGTTTTTAACCCCTCCTGTCTCTCTTCATTTCATACTTGTAGTGGTTTTCTGTTGACACATACTACCAGAAATCTATAGTCTGCTGTTCCTCTCAGACCAAATGTCTACTACAGGAGTTGTGATGTTGAATAAAAATTGAAGGTGCATCAGATTTGTTAATCCTGTTATTGTCGTATCTTCCAGTTAAAACTGATCGGATGAATCATTTCATGCACAACACTCGATGTTAAATATAGGCTCATAAAAACTCTAAATTGAAAGGAAATGCATATTTAGTATAGTTTATATATTTAGATAGATATTGTAAATATTCCCATAAAATATATTTGAAAATGTTTTTACAAATAAAGTTCAGGTTCGCTTGCCAAAAGATCAATATACATTAGCTTTTTTTTTTTTAAACATGTTTTTGAAAAATAATAAAGAAGAAAATAGGTAAAAATCTTTGTCAGCTGCAGTTCAATGAGACAACTTATACTTAAAAGTAAAACCCAACCAGAAGGTGCATTATGCATTTTGAGTAATACATTGTCAAAACACAATAGGCATGGGCAAGTTACTGGTATGAAGATATACTAAGGTTTTAAAACTGCTAAAAGATTTCCGTAATAACTGTTTTATAACGACCTCTTTAATGGGATCCCAGAGAAAATGCTGGACTGACTGGATTTCACATAGCATAGACCAGGGGTGGCCACCTCCCCCTCTTAAGAACCGGTGTCCTGCAGGTTTTAGGTTGTCTTTGCTTTATCCCAGCTGAATTAGTGGCTGAAATACCACCTCAGTGTCATCAAGTTTTACAAAGGGGTCGTTGTAATCCAATCATTTGATTCAGGTGTGTTGACTCGAGTTAGATCTAAAACATGCTGGACAGACGGCTCTTGAGGTCTAGAGTTGGCCACCCCCTGGCATAGAGTAACACAGGGCTGCCCCTCCCCCACCTGTTGCTGCTCACTGCCAGTGAGATGGCTGATGGAAGACTCCTAAACCTTTCAGTTGCACAAAAACATAAACATGGTGTGGAAGCTGTAGGAGTGCCACTGATCACTCTACTACTGGTATCGCGTATACCAAGGATTTAATAAGTTGCAGTTTCAAAATTACAAAAATCTTCCTTTGTACCATTCCTACGATTTAAAGTCCTTTTTCATGAGATGCCAGAGAAAATTTAGTTGTAACCAAAAATCTTTTTTCTCTTCATTTATCTGTTTCGGCACACTACCCAGAATTCCTAGGCAGTTTAGAAAAAATGAGGAATTTTATTCTGGATCAACATGAGGGAAAAAAGTATCCTCCATCCTCCAAAAGTAAAACATAAATAAAGGGCACGATTTTTTTAGATGACATCCTCCGTCTTTAATTGGCCTTATCAAAACTAATCCAGTATATAAAGTGCCATCACAGATCACAACAGAATCACTGCTTAGTGTAGGATAATCCGATAGTGTCGGATAATCTGGTATAAATCCAAGTCTTACGGATTTTGAAATGGATAAACGGGGAAATAACCTTTTTTTTTTTTTTACCAAATTAAAGAATCAAAAGCCAGATTCAGCATCGTGTTTCATGATTTCTTTAACATCCACACAATAAAACCCAATAAGGGAAGAGTTTTTGTTCTCCAATTTCCAGAGTCCAAATAAAAATTACCAGAAAAATCTAGAAATTCCAGCCAGAAAAAGAATGAAATTTTAAAGGCTAAAACTTGTAGAAACTGCCGCTCACTCCTGCAGATTGCTGTTATTTGCAAAAAAGAAAGCCAGCTGTTTGGAAGGTCACGGCGTGGACAGTAAAGGAGCGCTGCTCATTACTGTTATTAAGTAACCAATTTAAGCAATTTTCATTAAAGAATTCTTCTTTATTCATACATTTATCTTTATCCCCATTAATGCGTTAAAACAGTTTTGCAACAAGATGAAGAACAGATTACAGTTAAACGGCGAATATCCGCCTGGTACGAAAAACAGCAAATCCGCTGCGAGATAATCACATTTATTGAAAAACTTCAGCAAAATTAGACGGGTGTTTATTCTACTTTTCTCAAGCCTTCCACCTTCTGTAAAAATAAAATCTTAGAAGACTAGTTTGTGACTGAAGTAGAAATTAATGCTTGTTTTTGTTTTTTCAAAATAACTGAAAGAAACTGAAATCATCAAAAAGGTGATTTTAAAACCACTCAATACGCTCATCTGTGTTTTCTCTCCAAGGTTGTCCAGAAGAATCTATAACAAACAATGCAACATTTTTCTAAAATGAACAATATATATTTTAGCAGCTTCAAAGAACAATGGTTAAATGGATAGATTATTATATTTATGCTTAAGTCTATCAAAACCAAAAAAAAAGTTAAATATACACATAACTAATAATATTTTTTTCATGATTTAAGCAGCATTATAAATAATTGTTGTTTATCTGTTCCAAATAACAGTAATTAGATCCTTTCTTACAACCCTCTTTTAATGTGGAAAGAGAGAAGCCTTGTCTTCACATTTAATAACATTTTGATCCCACTCGGATCTTCGTCAGATCAAACGTGTGAACAGCAATGAGGCTCGACCATGTATAGATACACTCCACAAGGTAATATGTTTCTGGTGTAGAGATGAAGTTCTCAGCACCATGAACCAGAGAAATGCACACATACTGTACATCTCATCACAACAACAAAAACCCGTGACTGGAAGGATATTGTAAAGGTGTGGTTCTCTGAAATACACACAAACCAAAAAAATAAACACCTGAAATGGAAAAACACCAAATGATTTTAGCAGGTAATTTAAAAAAGCTCTGTAAGGATCCAGGATCTGCAAAACTCAGTAGAAGTGCAAGGTCTTAGTCAAGAATATCACATAAAGCACTTTTTTGTGAATTATATGCATCATGAATAAGAGGGTACATATGTCCCACTTCGACCCAACTTTAATAACTAAATATTTTTCTTTAATTCATAAAAAGTGGATATTTTTAAAAAACAAATATTCATAAAACCAAAAATATATGTTAATAAAACTGTACCGAAATATGATCTTTCTGGAGTGTCTATATATGGACTTGGTTCATTACTGCTGTTCAGATGGTTGCGTGACGAAGTTCCAAGTGGCATAAAAAGCTTAATAAATGCTGTGAAGAATAATCCAGTGTTTCTGAGAGTCAGTGGAAAAAATAATACCTGAAGTTAGTTCACTTATTTGTATTTCTTAGACCAGCTCTTAATCAAGGCTTGTTTGGAAACTTCTCAAGCAAAAATAAGAGTGAAACTGTCATTGAGTCCCTTTTAAATTCATTTTTACTCTAAAATTACAGTTTTGGCTCATATTTAAAAATGAGGTCCCCTGAGTTCTGAAAGGCTGGATGAAGATCACAACACTGAATTTCACACCTAGCCATAAAAGTGTGGCTCATTACTGTTTTGAGCAACTGGAGCATTTGCTAACACTATGCAAGCCGTTATGTAGTGTGTGTATTTTTTAAAAAGCCTCCTGGTGCTTAGCTCTGCAGAACAAAATGAGAAAAACGTAAGGGAAGGGGGGGGTAAGGGGGGGGGGGGGGGGGGGGGTGGTTAGGAGTAGCTGTTGGCTCTATCCTCCCAGCTGCTACAGCTGGAGCGACTGCTTACTCAGCACACCAGGACATGCTACATTGTGCTTACTCTTTCCTGGCTGGCATCAGAAAACACAGTTCATGTAAACTATGATCTCACCTTCTAAACTCACCATGGTGATGTCTTCTGCTGCAAACTTATCTCTATTCAAATCAATACAAGATGAGGTGCATGATGTTCCCTCCTCCATTTGACTCTGAACTACATCAAACCACAGAAAATTAAATGTGTAATTTATTGACTAAGCCTCTACAAGCCTGAGTAGGAGTAAAGATGAGCAGAAAGAATCCAGTTATCTTTTTTTAAAATCATGATTCAGTGCATAAATCCGAAGCTCACACCTGTTTTCCAAAAAGCTCAGGCAGTTAGCCAAGTCCAGCATCCCAGTGACCTCCCAACTGAGAGATTTGACTGGCTGAGACTTTGAATCCACTTTTATCTGCCTCCAAACAGACACATGTGCACACAGGAGCTGGCTGAGGCACTCTCATACTATTATAAATTAACTCTTCATCCTAAAGCCCCTCAAGCAACTAGCAGGTATTTCTTCTGCATGAAGTTTTCTCTCCCTTGAACCATTTCTAAAATCAAACACATAGTCTCCACTCTGAGGTTCATGCTTCACATAATAGGCTGTTTATACTCCATATACAATCAGTGACCGGCTTTCGTCTCACCAGGTGGCTTTTTTTTATCACATATATTGAATCAGGCAATCACAGGACAGCAGCCTGAGTGCATTTAGGCCTCTAGACGCAATGAGGACAACTTGGTGAAGTTCAAACTGAGCAGGAGAACATGGGATCTGAGAACATTTGAACATGGTGTGGTTGTTGGTGCCAGGTACATTGGTCTGGGTGTTTCAGAAACGGATGAACTACTAGGGTTTTTTATGGGCAACCATCTTTATAGAGAATGGTGCTAAACAAAAAAGAGAAAATACCTATCTAGTAAGCTGCAGTTGTATGGATGAAAATGCCTTGAAAATGTGTCACTGCTGTCAGCTGAAGATAGGAAGCTGAGGCTACAGTTGGCACTGGCCAACCACAAAATTGGACAATACTAGTTTGGAAAAATGCTGCCTGGTACAATGAATTCGATGTTAGGGTACACAAAAAGAAATCATGGCCATCCTGCCTTGTATCAATGTTTCAGGTTAGTTGTGGTGGTGTAATGGTGTCAGAGATTTTTGCCTTGCACACTTATGTCAAAGCAATATGCCATTAGTGTGCGGTGTTCCCATCTTCTGATGTCTACTTCCAGCAGGATAATGCACCATGTCATGCAGTTCACATCATCTCAACCTGGTTTCTTGAACATGGCAGTGAGATCGCTGTACTCCAGTGGCCTCAACTGTCACCAGATCTCAATCTAACAGAGCACCTTCGGGATGTAGTGGGACTGGAAATTAGCATATCAACACAAACTTACAGCACCTGCCTGATCCTATCATGTCAATATGTCCAAAATCTCAGGGTAAGGTTTCTGACACCATGTCGAGTCTATACCTTCAAGAATTAAGGTAGTTCTGAAGGCAAAACGTGGTCCAATCTGGTACCAGTACATGTACTCAAAAAAGTGGCTGGTGACTCTAAATGCCGGGGGAAATCCAAGGAAAAATAGCAAAGTAGACCTGACCTTTATCTGATGATTGCCGCTGTATGGGCGCCTAAACGATAACGGCCCAAAACTACCGATACACTGCCGTCTCATGCCCCAGTGGAAGTATTAATGTGTGGCTTAAACTGTAGGTCATATGTGGAAAGGTTCATTTCTGTAAGAAAGTCAATTAGAGCAATTGCTTAGCGATGAAAGGGGCTCATAAAATGTTCTAGTCTGTTACTGGCTCAACCTTAAGGCCTGATTTATTGTGAAGGAGACCATTTTTCAGTAATTAGTTCTGTTACAGAGAAGAGGACTTGTATACCTCCTGTTGATACCTTCAATGCAAGTACCGTGTCTGACCATTTGAGGTCAGTGTGGTACTGTTGCACCTCCCTGCATAACAATAGTACATTTTGGACTTAAAATCTGCAGTGCTCACCTCTCTTACCTTGTGTTTTTTCTCCTCTTCTACCACTGCAAGCACAAACTATATCTACACACGACATCTTTTGAAACAATACGTTTAATGTCAGAGCAAAGAAAATCCAGCCTTTTCAAGTCATTTATATGTATTTATCAGATCCTTCTATCCACACCTCTTCTGGATCAAAATCACCGGGGCGTGATAAATGGAGCGAGGTTCTTAGACGTTGAAATTTGGCTCATTTTTGCAGTTTCTCACTTGCTGCATTACTAATTGATTAGAGGCATTGATTCGGCCTCCCAAAGCCACCTGAATAAAAACAGTCTCCTATCTGCCAGGGCCAGATACTCAGACAATAAAAGTCTGTGCCAAATGGGCAGAAACAGACTCTCTGTGATGTGTGACCATAAACACAAATGCATGAATGCAAAAGATTGGGTCAGAGCAAAAAAAAAAAAAAAATCCAGGACATCCATCTTCTTTTCACCTACTTATGCAGGATAGGAATCCCATATCTCGGCTCACACTCGGCCTCCACAGTAATTTCTCAACACTATGGGAGTGTGAGTAACTTTTCTCCTGCCTGCACGCCTCTCTGTTATCAGGCCCGGCAGACTCTTCTAGACGGGGCGGAGTCCAAAGTTCCTCAATTAGACTGCAGACTTATCCTCGTAACAAGTCCAGCATGGACCTGCAGATTGATTTACAGGGTAAAGGCAGGTCACATTTGTTGTCACATGGCAACCAAAGTGACTGGGAACTCAGGCGCAGGCTGGCAGTGTCTATTGTTCCCAACACTTAGCTTTAGCCAGAAATCCTCATGGTTTACACTAAGCATGCAGTCAAAAGGGATTTTTGCAACTAAAAACTTTAATAAAAAAAAAAAAACACGATGCAGAGGTTTTGTTGGGATTCATTATGCGACAGAAGACACTGGTTGCACTTATTCCATTTCAGTTTTTTTTACTGTGTTTACTCTGATATGTAAAATGCTGTCTATTCTTTTTTGTTATCAAATGATTTTTCTATTTGTAGTTCAAGTAACGACTCAGACTGAAATCCTTCTGATTATTTAGGCCTGTATCAGTCAGAACAGTACGTCCTTGTTTATTTTCCATGCCTACAGCAGTGATATGGAAATATTGCTTTTACATGCATTTTTGTTGTCTAGAAGCTGAACCTGATGACTTAGATCTACTGGTCAGAAACGTGTGCACTAAGCTGCGATGTTCACAGTATTTTAAAAGACTGTAAATCTAGACTTTATAGTGTGAAGTAAAGTTGCTGAAAGCTCCCATTTTGTGCCCTTTAAAAGTATTCATACCCCAACAACATTTTTTCCTTAGAGCCACAAATAACATATTTTATTGAGATTTTTTTTGAGATAGACCAACACAAACTAGCTCAAAACCATTTATTAAAAAAAATTCATGTTTTTAGAAATGTTTTTATAATTAAAATCTTATTAGTGTGGTTTGAATAAGGATTCAGCCCCCTTTAATCAGATACCTCTAAATAGACTCCAAACCTAATTCTATTTAATGTTCTGTGAAGGCCTCAGAGGTTTGTTTGAGAACATAATGAACAAACAGCAGCATGAAGACCAAGGAACACAGCAGACAAGCCAGGGATAAAGCTGTGGAGAAATGTAGGGCGGTATTAGGTTACAAAACATTATCCCAAGCTTTGAACATCTTTGAACAACAGAGCACTGTTCAATCCATCATCAACAAATCTTGTTGTGCACTCCAAAAATCTGGCCTTTATGCAAGAGAGCCAAGAAATATAGCCATCATTAAAATAAGGCCATGTATGCAGCCAACATGTGGAAGAAGTTGCCATAATCTGATGAAATCACAATTCAACTTTTTGGCCTATATGTAGAGAAAAAACAGGAAAGCCTGGCTTGCCCTCTCCAGGTTGGAGGGGAGTTCTTGGCTGAAGTAAAGGGTTCTGAGTTCAAGTAAGTAGGGTCTTATTTATGGGTTAGAGGAGAATGGAGTGGGAGATCGACAGATGGATCGGTGCAGTCGCCGCAGTAATGCAGACGCTGTGCCATTCCTGGAGAGCTGAGAACCCTTGGCTATGGGTATGAACTTTGGGTCATGACCAAACGAACGAGATCCCAAATACAAAGGGCTGAAATGAGCTTCCTCCACAGGGTGGCTGGGCACGCCCTTAGAAATAGGGTGAGGAGCTCAGATTAGAGCACATCCTCCATATTGAGAGGAGTCAACTGAGGTGGCTGGAGCATCTGTTTCGGTTGCCCCCTGAATGCCTACCCCAGTAGGTGTTCAAGGCAGGTCCCACTGGGAGGAGGCCTAGGGGGCAGCCATGGACACACTGGAGGGACTATGTCTCTTGGCTGTCCTTGGAATACTTTAGGCTTCCCCCATTGGAGCTGGAGGAGCTGTCTGGGGAGAAAGAAGTCTGGGCATCTCTGCTTAGACTGCTGCCCCTATGAAATGGTCCCAGATGAACGAAAGACGATGAGTACAAGTATGTAGAGAACTATGTGTGATGAAAATAACTGCCCATCCCCCTGGACACACCACTCCCATGCTGGAACACGGTGGTGGCAGAATCATGCTTCAGCAGGAACATGGACCCTGATTAGAACTGATGGGCAGATGGGTGGAGCAAAGAACATGGCACACCTGTTGGAAAACCTGTTAGAGACTGCAGAAAACTTGTAACTGGGACTGGGGTTCACCATCCAGCAGGATGAAAATAAGCCAGAACTACAATAGAATAGTTTAGATTAAAGTGTGTTGATGTGCTAGAATGGCCCAGTTAAAGTCCAGACCTAATTGTGGATGGATTTCTTAAAATAAGCTAGTGGATCATCCAGAAAAAGTGATGACAAAGTGGAATGGGGGGAGAGTCCCTCCTAAATTGAGAGCAAACCTTTTGATGGCGGAATTAGGACAGAGAAAACCTGTCAGAATGATCTGCGAGTGTATTTATTACATCTTCAACTGGTGTCTACATAACATTTCACTATATGTAGCTTTTGGGATCTCGCATAAAGCCTAGAATTTATTATATTATGCTAATTTACTTACTCCCATCTCTTGACCCAGAAAACTATGTTTACAACAGTCACATAGTTAAAGTGGGCATCTTAAGCTCTGACTGGTGGTTTTGAACAGGCCATCCAGGGTATGGCCGGCTGATGTAAAAAGGTGTGCAAACCCTGCTCACCTGGTGCACCCTATAATTGAAAATCTGTAGCAAGACTTAAAAATTGGTGTTTACAGACACTATCAATCCAGTCTACATGAGTTTTGCAAATGCGTATTGGCAAATATGTCAGTCAAAGCTGGTAGAGACATACCCCAAAATGTGAAGACGCCACATTTATACACTACTTTGTGTTAGTCTATCAAACAAAATCTCAAAAAAATACAAAAGTTTGTGGTTGTAATGATAACATTTAAAGAAAAAACTTTTGAAAGGCACAGTAGTAGCCACATGTGCCTGTTAGTCATGGCTTACAGAGGCAGAAAAAATAGATTCTTGGTCTTACAGCTGTTGATTGCAGCTTATCTTTTCTGTTTGCTGCTCCTTCGTACCAGTAAACACACACATCGTCTGTTTACATGTGACTTGCTGCAGAAAGGGGCAATCCTAATCACTGCTGATGTTATTAGTGTTTCTGCTTCTCGTCTGCCACTGTCTGCTCGTTTTATTGGTGGGGTGGGCATGGGGCCGCCAGGACACACGGGTTACTGGTCACCTCTGTTGGAAACACAGGGACCAGAATGGGAAAACAAAAGGAGTTGTCAAGGAGACAGAAACAAGCAACAAACACCCTCTCTGATTTTCCACCTGTGATTCACGGCAGGCAGACAGTAATTTGTTTTTTTGTGTGTAATCGGGGTGACAGGGGAGCTTATTAAATCTGCCAGCACAACGAGGACAATGCGTGTTTGTTTGAGGGAGGGTGGGAAGGCGGTTGAAGTAGGGGGACATATGCAGAGGAGGAAGGTGTGTAGAGATGCTGAGCAAGCAGAGGGAGCTACTTGACAGCGAAGCACATTGTGCCTGAAAATGGGGGGGAAAGTCAGGAGCCATGAAATGTATCAGGACAGACAGGCAGGTACTGGCTGCAGCCTCCTTAAGTCGTTTCATTGAGAGGAAGCAGTCCTGCATACTCATTATATCTTCTGAATATGGAGGCTCTGCCCCTTCTTCCTCTGCAGCTACAGGCTGCAGGTGTTTTATTGCTCCTTTATTCTCATCTTGTCTGTGTTGCCTCCTTTCACATGCCTGTCATCATTTAGGAAACCTTATAAAAGCTGGTTATTAAAGGTGACTCAGCTCCTTCCTGCAGATGTGACACCTGTCTCATCAGTCACAAAAATAAGCCTCATTGTTTCCATCGAGTGCACATTGTGTACCGGTGCACACACGGACAAACACTGTTTGTTCACCTCCCGCCCCCCAGGTCCTTTGCCTAACCCCCCTCTGTGCAGATTGTTAGAAACAGGTAGCTGATAATTAGCCTTGAAGGCCTCCTAGTTGTCTGCTGGTTTGTTTGCGATGGCAGGGAGCAGATTCCCCCCTGAGAGTCGGAGGCGTCACTGGGAAGGGTGCGCAAGAGACGGAGCAGACGGTGTCAAATTAGGACTATAGGAAATTCCTGACTCACCAGAATCATGTAGGAGCAGGGGGAGTTGGAGGATGTTGACAGATTTATGGAAATCAATCTAGTATAAGAAAACCTGGTGACATTTTTTTTTTTAACCAAGAGAGGTGAGGCACTTATAACCAAATTTTAAATAAGAGACAAACAAGAATTTTGAGTGGTTTAAAGACTGATGCTAAAGTTTATATTTAGCTAAAAACACACAATACGGTAGTTTAATTAATTTATATAGCGGCTGCACGGTGGCACAGTTGGTAGCACCGTTGCCTTGCAGCAAGAAGGTTCTGGGTTCGACTCCTGGCCGGGGGTCTTCCTGCATAGAGTTTGCATGTTCTCCCTGTGCATGCGTGGGTTCTCACCGGGTACTCCAGCTTCCTTCCACAGTCCACAACTGGTCTCTCTAAATTGCCCTTAGGTGTGAATGAGTGTCTGCATGTGTGCATGTTGTATGTCTCTGTGTTGCCCTGCGATGGATTGGTGACCTGTCCAGGGTGTACCCTGCTAATTCTGTCCAATTATACTACAATACATTAAATAAAAAAGCCCAGCTGATTGCAGTTGTTGACTTTGCAGCAATCCATTAACCTCAGCAAGCATGTGGTGACAGTGGAGAGGAAACATTCCCTCCAACAAGTAGAAGCCCCAACAGAACCAAGTTCAGTATAAATGGTTGTCTGTGTCGGCTAGCTGAGGTTTGAGAGGATTGGAAGGAGGATAGAGAGATAAATCCCATATGCACTGTGCTAGGAGTGCAAACAAAACAGAATACAATAAAGTTAAATATTAAATATATTTTTCTATGTTGTATAGTCTTTGCTTTTTGGTAATGTCATTTTGTAAATGACGTTCAGCTCTACCTTTTGCTTGATCAAAATTTTCCAAACCTGTTTTTGTTTTATTCTTTTTAGTCAAAAATGACCAAAGCAATTTTAATCACCCAGAAATGACATCAACGGGTTTGTTCTGTCCCCTGAAAGTCACACACAAAGGCTACGTCTGTTTAGCTGTGGGAAAGCGCTGACATAAATTGCACGTTGCTCTGCAAGCTGAGATGTTGGGGAAAGTTCCCATCTGAGCAGCTGCTGCCGCACATCACCGGGCTAATCATGTAATCTGATATAAACAGTTTGTGTTAAGTACCGTGTCCGTTTTGAACTCATGTTTCATTTAAGTTACATTTAGGCTCATATGTACTGTCAGAGCTGGAGCCAGTGATTTTATTTCACAGTTTCTGCTTTCTGTGTTAAGCACTTTAATGTATTAGCTCCATGTTTTTTAAAGGATTTACAGGAAGCCCTATTAATGCACCTATGAAGAGGTACGTTTTTCTGCTGAATGTGAACAGTGTCTACAAGCCATGTGAAAACCCAAGAAAAACAGACAGGATTTTCTGCCCGCTACAGAATTGCCTCTTCAGATGGCGTTGCCTCAGGGTCTCAACATACTTCTCCATGTTTGCGTGCTCAAGCCGTCGGGACCATGCTAACATGCCCGCATTCATGCTATTGCTGGGTCGGTTGGACCAGAGTTTTCATTGCATCCTAATGGTTGATGAAAATGTGCAGCTGTCTTTTTAAAGAAGAAGAAGAAATGGAAATTGCCCCTGGGGGGTATATTGTCCAACTGAGGATAAATGCAAGTCTCCTCACATGTTATTTCTTTAAAACAAGCATTCTTGTTGTTTTCTTTTCCATGTGGAAGTAGTTTAAACCTATCTGGTGCATACAAGTGAAAAAAATAATGTTTTCTTCACTCCTCTCATTATCCTTAGTCCCGTATTTTGGATGAGATTGTCTGGTTAAAACTTGATTTAGTTGGACCTTTAGCATCTCTACTCAGTGCATTCTGATCCCGACAACTGCAATCTGTGCCAGGTGCTGGAAACAGCAGTGAGACTCTATCCAACAAGCTGAATATTAAATCTGCCTGCAAAGAATGAATTTGTGACTTTTGGAATGTGACTGCTGACAAATATATTTTTTTATCTGGTACAGCATGACTTTCATGCATCATCTTCGAGTAACTTATTTGCTAAAAGCAATAAGTCTATTTCTCTATACAACAAAAATACAAATTTGAACCAATAAATCAATGTACAGGTGCCTCTCAAATAAGAATATAAATGAAAAATGTATTTATTTTGTTAATTTAACTTAAAAAGTGAGACTCATGCTGTATAGTATATAGATTTATTGCACTCTGGTTTATTCTGGTTAATTTAGATCATTATGGCTTCCAGCCAATAAAACATCAACATTTTGTTTTTATGGTAAATTAAATTTACGGTTCCTTCGGTCCAAGTTAAAAAAAATATGTTATGACACTACCACTACTAATAGATGTTAAGGTATACAGCATAATAAGAAGGGTAAATTACAAAAGGTTACTGCTATAGAAGCTGGCTGTCCATTGATGATTATGTATGTATGCACATTGATAGAAAGTTTAGTGGAAGGAAAAAGTGTGATGGAAAAAGATGCACAGGCAACAGGGATAATCCAACCTTATGAGAATTGTGAAGCAAAGCCCATTAAAGTGTTTGGGTGAGATTAACAAAGTCTGTAAAAGACTGGAAGAGGCAGCCGCAGACAGGCTGTCCAGGGCATGGACTACAACTGTTTGTGTTAAGCCAGTGCTGAACCAAATGCAATGCCAGAAGTGTCTTACCTGGACTAAAGAGAAAAAGTACTGGAATTGAATGAGAGTAAATTTTGCATTTCATTTGGTCCCAGAGTCAGGAGGAAGACAGAGGCAGATGCTTGAATTGAATCACTGAAAATAGTCACCCATTTTGTTGCTCGCCTTCATTTTTGACTTTTTATTAGAGCTGGCTTTCAGATTTTCTTGGAGAAATGAATTATATAAGTGCAACTAATCATACATGACCCTTGTGCAAATCTTACTGTAAATGCAGGCTCTCTAAAAATGTGTAACTTTCTGAATTGAACACCAGATAAAGGGCATAAAGCTAAATTTGTGGTTCTGTAGTTTCACAGTAGGAAAAAAGATCATAAAAATCTTCCTGACTAAGATTTCTCATACCTATGCATTTTACAGTTGGACAGCACAAACTGTCCACACCTAAACCCTGTTTAATCACAACGAATTAGATGGATAATGTGTTAAAGATGGGGAAACAATTCTTTGCACACATGGTAGCAGGACAACAGAACCAGCGTCCTTCTCGGGAGCAGTTCACCCAATGAGGCGCTCTTCAAACCTCCCTCCTGACTCTTCTGTTGAAGTCTGTGTGAGTCTGTGAGGAATTTTGTCGATATCACCCATGAGAGTTTCTACGCCGTCCCACTGATGGATATTAAATATTCATGATCATGTTTATTAATGACCAGCAGGCAATAGGGATCTGCATGCTGTCACATAATTGAACACATGCAATCGTTTCCCAACACTCACATTTTCACTTTCTCCCTCTCCTTCGTTTAGGCCACTGCCATAACACGCTAGCCTCTCTTCTTTTTCATATTATTAATTATCTAAAACATAAAGTGTTTGTGTGTGATTGTATCTCTGGATCCGCTTCCCTGTTAAATTGAAAACGAACAGACTTCCTTTCTCTCGGTGTCTCTGGACCGCCGGCCTGCTCCGTCCCAAGGGTGGACGGATGAACTGTGGACCTGGCTGAGAACATCTGTGACGGCCAGCCCCAGCAGAGACTGCGGTGACAGTTCCAATCCACAGCAGATGTCACACCAGCAGTGTGTGTGAAAGATAGAGACAGTGAGTGTGTGTGTTTTATGGGGTTAGATGTTTGTGACCTAGAGATGATGCAGAGGAAATTCTCTGATTCTCTCACAACATCCTGTCTCCTCAATAATCTTCGTTTTTTGGTCATTCTTGGAACTTTCTTGAAACAAATATTAATGGATACAATCTGCTGCCTAAAAAAAGAGCTTTATTACATTTGCAGTGCTACATTTAATTTTATGTCTCAGTTTGCTCCTCTTCACTACACAGACAGTATTAGTCCTCCTCTAATGTGACATAAAAAGTATGCTCGCTTTGCCCCACAGACTCTGAAAATGAAATGACAAATGAGCGATGAGCACCGAAGTGCTGATGCTGCACTCCTCACATCCGACCATCTGATTCTGGGGTTGGACTTTGCCCCCTCCTTTTCTCCTTCTTTTACACTCATTATTCTTTCGCTCCAGTTCCTTCTTTCATCCTTTTTTGCTCCTTATGCCGTTTTTGTCTTCTGTACTTCTCTGCTCTTTCCAACACTCCATGTTCTGCTCTCCATCCCCCTCACCTTTCTTTTCAGCTCATTTCGAAACCCCACTAAAGCAAGTCACAGCCGGTTCAAATTCCCTGTTAATGGATCTTCTCGGAGGGAGTACTGTCCAGATCATGAAGCCAACTAAAAGCACAGTTTCTAAGATTTTCATCATTTCAGATAGGCTGGAGAGCTGTGAATTACTCCTGCAATTAAAGCAATTACTGGAACTGCCAACTAGCTGGGCTTCTTTTTTGTTGGGTTTCATTCCTACTTAAGTGGTGGATGAAAGCAATGATCTCTTATATATTATATACAATGTACTTTTTTTTGTTTTGCCATGAATATCATGCCTTTTCCATAATTTGCTACATTTTACATATACCCTTAATGTGTTTTACTGGGCTTTTGTGTAATAGGTCAGCACAAAACAGCACATAGTTGCGAAGTGTAAGGAAAACGAAACCTGGTTTTAGAAATACAACTTTTAAGCCATAAGAAGTCTAGTTTCCAGTTTGCCACAGGCCATGTAGGGGGATCAGCAAAGATGGAAGAAGTTGCTCTGGTTAGATGTAAAATGTAACTTTTTTTTCCAACATGGAAAACATGGGGCGCCGTTTGGTAAAAGAATATAATCTTTGTCTTTGGAGAGAGGAAAACACTTCCCAGGAAAACTTAACTTTATCCCATTTACACAGTAGTGGTAGTGTCATGGTTTGGACCTTTTGTGCTTTTAGGTCTAAGCAGTTTGCACCACCACTGAAAGACCTATGAATCAATGCAGGTTTTGAAAAGATTTATGCTGCAAAAGTGAAATGTGGAGGAAAAATGCTGAATGCAATAACCACCTTTTCCCTACAAAGAACGGATAAAGGATTAAAATACTGCAAAGTCAAAGTCACGACAACCACTTATTGCATGAAAACCTACTGAGACTGCAAACTGAAGTTGTTCTAAATAGACAAAAAGGGCAAAACTTAAATGGAGAAGCTCTACTTCCTGAAGGTGTCACTTATAAATCAGTCTGGTAGAGAATACTTTCAGCCATTCAGTGTCAGAGTCAGAGAGGAAAGGGAAGCTTGATAAATTAGAAAAAGCATTTATCCTCAAACTAAGAAGATCTATCTAAAACTGCAAATAAACTCGAAAGAATTCAGACAATATTTAGAAGTGCAGCTGGTTAGGGTTCTCGTGCCATGCTAACTGTAAGCATACAGGAGCACTTACGGTTAAAATAGAAGAGTCAGCTAACGTCCTTCATCACATTATAATTACTCAGTCAGCACAAACGTATCAGTTAGAGGTCTGTCAGCTCAAAGCACGCAAATGGTCACTTTTTCATAAATACTTTCTGACTCATATAGTCTTTGATTCTTACATTGGTGAACATTTAAAAGTAATTGTTTAGACCAGATTTTATTTAGGGCAATCGGGGTAAATGGGGTTAAATAGAAATGGAATCCACGCTTCACCATTTAAGGTTTAGGAGATACTGAAAATCACGTCATTTTGCTTCCACCCCACAAGTCTGTGCTACTTTACCTTAGTCTACCAAATAAAATCCTGACAAATAAACCGAGGCTTTTGATTTTGACGTAAGAAGAAAAGTTTTACTTTAGGGAGACAATTTATTTGGTTTAGTGAAAACACGTCAAATGTGGGATTTATTATGATTTACACATCTTTATGGTATAAACTTGCATAACCTGAAAACGGGTTGTCAGGGCAAAAATCTGTACAATTTGTCAAAGTCCACCATGTCTTTCTAAACTGCTGCTTTTACCAGATTGTACCACAATCTTTGGAATATATGTCAGCCAATTAGTAGAAAAAATGAGAAAAATAACCAGAAAAAAATAACTCCTGTTCCCTGGAGCCCCTGTACAGCGGTCTAGTGGGACCTGAAGTAAAGGACCGGTTTGCTTTTTAAACATAAACAATTATGTCGTGGTCATGCAGTACATTGGACGCTACTATCACTCATTGTGTAGTTTTAACGGATTAGAAAAAACAACTAAAAGTACAATTCTTGGGAGAGTTTCTACTATCCTGGTCATACATACAAACACTTCAGTCCTCTGTTTTTTAGGTTAGGATTATAAAACAAATGCCATGGATTAAGGGGTTGTCTGAAATGGTTCCCGTAACCCCTAAATCTCCAGGTTTAAACAACATTAAACCCTATCTGGGATGCCCTGTCTATTCCCTTAATAACTAGAGCATGTCCCTCTCAGAGAGCTCCAATATCCTGTTAGACACAGTTCAGGATTTTCAGCAGCAACACAGACGACATGGAGCTGTTTATTGTGTTCAAGGAGGAGTGCTCATCACTGTTGTCTTTAAATGAAACCAAAAGGAGAAACTGTTGTAGATATGTATTGATTTTTAACTTTTTTTTTTTTACTCTTTTATGCATTCAACTAACACATGAGAGCTGGTTTGATTTTGCAGCCCAGGTGGAAAGAAATGAGCATGTAATGCACATATCCGTTAACCTGTATTCAACAACATCTTAAACATGTTTTGATAAACCATCTAAGACCTGCGTCCACTATTATGTGACTCCGTATTGGGAGCTGTGGGAGTGATTCCAAAATACCGTTATTCTTCTGAAAGACACAAACTGGAGCATTTCAACTTCTTTTAGGTTGAATTTCATTTCTGGGATTTGTACCTTTCATAAATTATTCTGTTAAAACCAAACCGTCCCCATCTTTCAGCCGCGCAGCCTGTTATGAAATGAGTTGTTAGAGACTGTCTACAAAGTGCAACTCCTAATTATAAATATTCTGTAGCTTAATTATCACAGATTTTAATATCACTAAAGCCACATTAGGCCTTTAAAATCTGTTGAATTTACAAACGGTTAGAAAAAATAAGAATTTATTTTAGGAGAATAATAAAAGGAAAATACTAATTGACAAAGATGATCTTTTCGGGGCTTAAGAACCTAAATGTGGCCAGCTCTACTAGCTCAAAACTAGTCATTTACATTAGCTTCAGTAAATAGTTCATGTTTGCTGGTTAAAAGCATCGTTACTCCAGCTTTTAGTTGATGAATTCTGTTTAGCTTCACATCAGAAAGAAATAAGTTAATCATGCCCTATCAGTACATTTTAAATCAAGTCTTCGTTTATTTGGATTTTATGTAGTCTAATACAAAGTGGGTCAAACGGTCTAGTCAAAGGTTTTTACAAATAAAAAAAGGGTGGCAGGCATTTGTGAAGACCATGGCTAATTTTTTCTTCCCCTTTACAGTTTTTCCCAATAAACTACATTTTTGGTAGCAAAGTGTGCAGCTGCACGCTGGTACAGTTGTTAGCACTGGTATTCTCAATGTTAGCCTGTAAAACTTGAAAGGAAGGACCAAAGAATCAGCCCACATCGAAGCCCATTGTTTATAGAGTCAGTTGTGGTCCACACTTTGTGAATCTCTCTCCAAACTCTGGAATGGGCCTCGCGCAATCCTGTCGAGATGGTGGCCTCGTTTTCTGCCACACTTTTTTCTACCTTTCAACTTTCCATTCGAATTCTTGGATACAATGCTGTGAACTTCCAGATGCTTTAGGAATTACTTTTTGTAGCTTACCCTTATGGAAGGAGTGTCTGCTGGCCAACTGTAAACGCTTTGGAATGATTGTGCCGCCCATAAAATAGCATTTCTGTACTAAAAATGATTTTAGTTTTGTGGATGGCTGTACACCATAATCATCAAAATGAACAGAAATAAATGATTGAAGTACATCACTCTGGATGTAATGAATCAATATAATAGAGATGTTTCACTCATTCATGTTACCAGCTGCAGTTTACTTTAGAGCAAATCTGTTATATATCTGTTGTCTCTCATTTATTTTGCTGCTTAAGTATTAAAGGTCTTGTTGAATACAGACAGATACAAAATCAGAGCTTGATAATGTACGTTTCTCCACTGATGATTGAAAAAACACTGAAACACTGATCACTGAATGTAGGGATGTTTAATTAATTTGTTGTGAATCAATCCCCCCCCCCAATAGTTATTCTAACACTTGAGCACTAAAATGAAAGGAGGCCGTAATAAATGCCCATGATCCAACAGCTTATATTTGGACGTTCCAACCTACGAGTACTAAGGTAATATGTTGTTTTGACAGTTTTAAGGAGAAGGTCTCTGCTTTTAAATTGCAGCTCTGGGTCACTCATTTCCTACTCTCTCTACGGTCGTGAACTCGGCCTCGGTTTGGTCCGGTCTCTCTGCATCGCACAGGCAGGTGCTGATTTTGTGGGAGCGACTCAGACCTGAGTACGTGTGTTTTCAATTACCAATGTGAAATGCACAGACTTTAACAAGGCTGTTTTTAAGAGGCCTGTACTCTGCTCTCTTTCACATGAGTGTGAAAATGTTTCTCAGCAGGGAGTGAGGAGGTAATGAATGTGGGAGTGTTACCATAGCCTGCACAGGAACAATCACAGTCCTAATGGAGCAATAGGAATATGTTTCCAGCACTTTGTCCCGGAGGCCTGCAATATCAGCCTAATAGCTTCATTAGAAAGGAGTAAGAGTAATATTTTGTTTGAATGTCGCTGCAATAAAGATTCATTCTTGTTTTCTGTGCACTGCTTTGTGTTGCCTGGTGTGTTTTTTGTTTGTCTGCCTCTTATTGGATTTGAATGACCTGCATTTAGCTCGATGCAAATAACATTATACTTCAGAGTGAGTGATTCGATTTGGCTCATTGGAATCAGCCTTTAGCTTTTAAAACTGAACAGAGCTTTTGATATTTAACACGTTAGCTTGTAATGGGTTGCTCTCATTTCACTTACATGAACTCAGTGATCAAACATGCCTGTGTTTCCTCTTGGTTTTCCTGCACTGGATGTGGCTGTAATCAGGTAACCAGGAGTGAAGAGATTTAAGGCAGATTGAACTGTCAGTGTGGCCTAAAG
Organism: Crenichthys baileyi; assembly: GCA_036173005.1. Taxonomy (NCBI): domain Eukaryota; kingdom Metazoa; phylum Chordata; class Actinopteri; order Cyprinodontiformes; family Goodeidae; genus Crenichthys; species Crenichthys baileyi. The sequence continues at coordinate 322,396 of JAHHUM010002614.1, read as the reverse complement.
CTGCAGACTGCGTCCTTATTTTCTGCTACTGAGATCAGACTTGGCCTTTCCAGACCTCCTCCTTCAGTTAACCATTTATTTTTCTTTTCTAACTTATGTTTAATTAAAAAAGTATCCATGCCATTTTAACTTTTCAGCATTTTGTCATATTACAACCACAAACCTCCAATTAATGGGCCCTTTGGTGATAGATCAACTTTTTTGTAAAAGTATATAGTTGAAATATTTAAGGAACAGGCTGCATGTTTTCAAAATTCTTACAAATAAAAATCAGAAAAGTTTGATGTGCCTTTTATTTAATACCATATAGAAGCACCTTTTTGCTGTAACTCTCTGCCAACCCTTTAAATCTATAGACTGACATTTTTGTCCATTGTTCTTCGCTAAATAGTTCCAGCTCAGTCAGAATGGACAGACAACTGATGACAACATACATTTTAAAATCTTGCAAGTCTGGTACATCTCTTTTAGATTTCTACACCATTCTAACATGCACATGCTTTTATCTAAACCATCTATCTAAACCAAATGAAGTGGTATTGTACTTTTAGAAGGTGACCCTCCGCTGCAGTTTCATGTCTTTTGCAGCATCTAAGACCAATGTCTCAAACTCCAGTCCTCAGTGGGGCAGTATCCTGCAACTTTTATGTAATTGACATGACTTTGTAGAACTTGATTACATGCTGAGGAGGTAATTCAGCAATTAGAGTGTTGAATCAGGAACAAATCCAAAAGTTGCATATAACTGACCCCTGGGGACTGGACTTTGAGATCACAATGGCAACAGGTTTTTTTTCCAGGATTGCCCTGTATTTAGCTTTACTGTCCTGATAATAAAAAGAATCCCCACAGCATGATGCCGCCACCACAGTTTCTCACAGCTGGCATGGTGTGCTCAGGGTGATACATAGCATCTTGATGACTAATCATGACTAATTTTAATCTCATCAGAACACCTTCTTTCACATGTTAGCTGTGTTCCCTACATGTCTTGTGTTTAGCCACAGAGGGGGAGGTCTCTCTGGCTTTCTTTAAAAAGTGAAATAATATTTCCACTCGTGCATTGAGGCTAGATTTGTTGAGTAGTTGTCCGGTCAACAGACTCCTCCACCTGAGCTGTGAATATATTCTGCTCCTCCAGAGTTACCACAAGCTCCTTGGCTGCTTCTCTGATTAATGCTCTCCTTGTCTGGCTTGTCAGTCGAGGAGGCCTGCCATGGCCTGGTAGGTTCCATGAGATATCTACAGTGTGGGATGTGATGCTGCTTTTTCCTCTAATGTTCTCACACAAACCTCACAGAATAGCATGGTGTAAATACTTTTGCAAGACAATGTATACTTTTAACTCATCATCAAATCTACCTTCCAGTGAATTCCAAGCTGTATGTTAAACTGTTTTTGTGCGGAAGACAGAACAAAGCAAAGCTTTCTTTGGATAGAAAAAACAATACTGACATTTTTTCTTGCAGCCAGAGAGAAAATCTGTAATTTACATACGAGGAAGACATAAAAAACAGAAGCTTACAGGGATGAAGACTCGGCTGTTCTTCACTTGGTTTTCTTTGTGTGGCTCTGTAGTGTAACAGGATTTGGTGAAAGATCTGATTTCACACAGCAGATGGTCACACGTATCCTCAAAGCCTGTCAAACTAAGTCACAGTGGGTTTTACTGGAAAGCGCAATGTGAATACATTCGGATCTGCATCCTGGTCTTCAAGGAAACATAAACGTCAAACAAGATCACGCTGAAGTGACCTCTCCCAGAGTTTGAATGAAGTGAGGTGTACAATGAAGTGGTCCCAAAGAGAAAATTTCTGGGATCGAAGAGAATTATCCTAATTGGATGATTCACTATTTTCCTTTTATTTTAAAATAATCTAATGCATTAAAAATTCTACATTTAAAGTGTGGATTTTAATGTGAGAAAAGCACCTACACTGAAATGGTAAGTGGTATTGCAACAGCATTGTTCACATGAATACTCCCACACATTATTCTCACTTAATCTTTGACAGTTAAAAAGCCAGTCTAGTCACAATATATATCAGACTTTCATTGCTTCTTCCATTAATAAAGCTTGCAGATAACTCAGCAACTTTAAAAGACAAATCTTACCAGCTTCTACCTGATCTGTCAGCTTCTACCTGATCTGTTTTCCATGCTCAAAAACAGATTTATTACAGTTGGAATCTCTTTTAATGCGTTGCGGTTAGGTTAAATCTTAGGCTTTAAGGGTTTTTAACTCCAAATTTGGTGATCTTTTTTTTTTTTTTTTATTCAAACCTGGAAAATGCTTACATTCAGTTCCAGACTTTTCTGGGCTCTGCTGTCTAAACAAATCACACCATCATCATTATCTGAACCCTTAAATGTGTACAAAACCTTTAGTTTTTGTCTTTCATACGGTCCAGTTAGTTTTCCAGTGCAATAATAATGTACGGTCTGCAAACCCTGTGATAAACTGCCAAAGATTTTTTTTTTGCATTACCATAATGTTTTACTGATAATATCATAGTCCCTGACTGATGGGTCAGAAATGCAGCGATATCCTTGAACAACCTGAAAATTATGTTTTGCAGAATGCAATTAGTGCAAGCTGGTGGAAGAGAAACACAACTTAGGAAAGTCAAATGTAACTCAATTCCAGTGAGACACATTTAGATATATTCCACATATTCATGGTCCACAAACTGACATGAATTACTTTAACCTAGTTTACAAAACTTGCTGCTAACCTTGTGCAGAATCTGTTCGGTCTGAAGTCCTGTCTTGTTGTCTTGTTGCAGCCATCTAAATCCTTTATTTCACATACAGCAAAATAAAGAACCAAATCAAGTCATCACCTACAACACAAGACAATCAAAATGCTCAGCCATCTCCTCCTTGTGCTTTCTGTTGGCCTCCAGCTCCTAGTAGTAATGACAAATCTAGGGTGGCAGACAGGTAGACAGGTGATACAATGTGTGAGGGGCACATCCATCACACACGTGGTTTCCCACCCAGGTTTATACATCCTCAGATAAAAACAAGCCACAGAGAGCACTCTGTCAGCCTGCTGCATCAGCCACTATCTTCAAGTCCGGGGTTTCTTTTTGCGCACAAATAAGTTTCACCTGAGTAATTCTGACAGCTCTGCGGCTCAAAAAGCATTTAACACACTTGACTTTTAAAAACAGGTTTACTTTCATCCAATTATATTGAAATCACAGGTAAATTAAAGCATTTAAGTGCTCTGCTTGTACTCGTAAAGCCCTAAATGACCCTGGCGTGAGAGGTTCGCTCGTTGTCGTCATCGATTTCTCATTAGTTTGACCCGCAGGAGGCTGCGAGCTATCACTCGGATCAGACCTGTCGTGTTCAATTAAAAGCCTCTCCAACATGGCCCAGTTTTTTCTTACCCAGTCTCTACACATGCCCTTCTTAAAGCCCTTTCTGGGAAAACATCTCCCTCATCTTTTGTTTCAGTAGCCTCTTTTATGTTTCGCTGCCATATTTAAAAGCCAGTGAGTATTTGCTTAAGGGTGTGACTGTTTTATGTGAGTTAGGATTAAATACCTCCCTTTGTGTTAAAAACACACATACACACCTTCAGATAACTCCTTCCTTTTGTTTCTGGCAAACACAACCCTATAGGAGGCTTTTTGTCCAGTTTAAGCAAGTCATCAGGTAGTAATAGCATCACTTTGCGTGGGATTTTCAGCCCTTCTTTCCATTTTTTTTTCACTGCAACACACACTCACACAGGCACACATCCATTGTGATGAGACGACCCTATTAGTGTAGCTGGGAGGGTAGACCAACGCCGTGATTGTCAGAATAGCTGCATTGGAAGTGTTGAAAAGCCTCATTTGAAGACCCAAAAGTGGGGCTGAATTGTTGATTAGTGTGTGAGAGTGAGTGTGTGTGTATTTGGTAAGGCCCTACCTGTCTGCCCGGCTGTGTCCCATTTTTGTGTGTGTCAGCATAAAATACAACATTTTGGCTGATTTCACAGTTTTTTTCTGCTCCCCGATGTCTTTTAAACCAATACAATTACATTACCAGTGTTTTATTATATTTGCTATAGTTCCTATGGGAGCTGTACAATCGTCTACAACTGACCAGCAGACTGAGTTATGGTAAACTGCTGGGTGGAGGAGGGTCTTCGGATCCAATTATGTTACATGAGAATATGTAATGCTCCTGAAAGCTGCTAGAGAGCAATGTGTGGCAACATGTATACATATATGTGCTTGGAGTCGGTCTGTTGGATGGTGTCTCCCTGAGGTATTGATACCACATTCTCATTTTGTGACGTTTCAATCACATATTTTCATTAATTTAATGGGATTTTATGTGATAGATCAACACAATGTAGTGTGTAATATAAAGTAGAAGAAGAAATTGGCTTTTTTTTTCTTCCAAAAATCTGAAAGTGTGCCATGCTCCTGAGTCAATACTGTAGTGACCTTTCACAGCAGTCACAGCTGCAGCATTTTGGGGTGTGCTTCAACCAACTTTACACATCCATCGCTCCATTCATTGTCTATACCCACCTATCCGTCTAGGGTTGCACCGGTTGGGGGGCTGCTGCCTATCTTCAGGGTAGTCCATCACATTCCAACACAGAGACACACACACGCACACACACACACATTCCTAAAACCAATTAACCTAACATGCATGTTTTGTGACTTTGGGAGGAGGCCTGAGTTCAAGGTTTGAGGAGAGATTACGAGCAGGCATGTGGAGAACATGCAAACTTCATGCAAAAGACCCCAAGAACTTTCTTCTGCAAGTCAAAAGCACCGTGGATCTACAGACCTTTGCATTTAGGGCCAGAAAATGTCAATTTTGGTCTTATCTGACCAGAGCAGCTCCTTTCACTTGTTTGTTGTGGCCCTGGCTTGTTGCAACCAAGATTCCTTGAGGCTTTCTTCCAACAATAGCTTTCTTCCGCATATTTCAAAAAAGAACAGATTTGTGGAGATTTTTTTCATGTTAAGTATTTCTCTGCAGCTCATCCAGTTACCATGGACCTCTTGACTGCTGCTCTGGTTATTGCTTGCCTTGCCTCTTGTCAGTTAATAATCTCTTGCAGTTGTGCCACTTTTTTCCCATTTTCAGATGATGAATTCAACAGTGCTCTGTGAGATGTTCAAAGCCTTAGATGTTGTTCCATAGCCTAACCCTGATTCAAACGTCTCCAGAACCTTATCTCTGACATGTCTGCTGTGTTCTTTGGTCTTCATGATACTGTTTACGTGTAGCTTTGTGTTGGTTTATAAAATTCAAACCGAATATGAAGAATAGAAAATGTGTGAAATCTAAGGCATTGTATGTTCTTTAACAACAGGCCATCAAAGTCCTTACAAGTGTCTCCAATTTAATCACAATGACTTATCCATTTGTAGTGATTACAATTTTTCTTGATTTATTTATCTGAGTTATTCTTTTACACACCTGAAAATGTGACAAACAAGACATGTAGATTTGAATACATCAGTCTTGGCTGCCTCGAGCTCAAATCCCAACAGCTATCTCCAAACTGTGGGGGATGAAAGGGTGCTTGTTGTGTAGACAGATCCTGATAAAAGGATCTGAGTGTTACGGGATCTGCTGCTACAATGATAGGAGGAGAGTTAAGGATCTTCATTCGGGTCCTCGTTGTATAGCAGCTGTAAAGAGGTTAATGTGGAGAAAGCATCTGTACAGCCATGCTGACACACCTGGCCAAAGTACTTTGTTACGAAACCCTGAATTTACGGAAGTGGGGAGAGGAGAGTAAACCAGGACAGCCAACTGTCAGGCAGTGGAGGCATTTAGACCATTTAAAAGAAACAAAAGGGAGGAATTAGCTTTAAAAATAACAATGACCACCAGCACAAACATGTTGTCTGATTGTCTGAGGAGCTTAAACCTGCTTCTTATCGCCCTGACCATCAGTTCATTGATCCTCATGACAGATAGCCTTGCTAGTGTTATGTAAAATATGCATAATCTTGTTCCTCTTGTTAAGTAAACTGAAAACTAAATGGCAGGAAACTCATCCAGTAAGGTGAAGGAAAGGAAAGGAAAGAACTGATTCACAGGGAAGCAAAAATATTCTTAAAAAGGAAACGTGTGTACAATAGATATGGAAATAAACAGCTAAGCGTGATTACAGGTAAAACCACTGAAGTAAAATTATACATAAATATGCAGAGAGTTACAGCTACATTGTATTCTAGCAGGTAAATGAGGAAGATTACAAACAATTGCTGGCACATTTGGCTGTGTTCTGGCATTGTTTCATGAATCTAATCCAGCTATAGTCCTGAAATGGTTGCCAGATGTTACGAGATAGTATAGTGTGTGAATGCTGTAAAGAGGCGAGGTGGAAGCTGAGGACAGTGTGACCTGAACTTTGGTGATATTTAGTGAGAGTCCTTAGATTCATCCATACTCCTCTAAGGTCATTAATTTCTCATCCACTCTGTACCAAATGAGGGCTTCCTGAGTACAAAATGAGAGATGCCCCAATCAGAATTTACCCTCTAACTTCCGAACCCCCAGTTTTTATAAAGTTTTACTTCTCAAAGCTAATTCCCCTTTAAGATCTATAATGTAAGAAAATATAACAACAGTATTCAACAGAGTAAGTGGCATGAGTGATCTGTGTTTTATATTTGGAGCCGAGGCATTTCAACCTGACTTTGAAATCAAGATCAACTTTATTATCCCCGAGGGGCAATTTGTTTTGCAGCTGAGAAAAAAATGCAAGGAAAAAAACAAGTACAACAGACAGAAATACAGACACCGTTAGCGCAGTTAAGATTACTAATCCTGACCTTAAATCTAAGACTTCCAAAAAAGCCTGCCAACTTTTCATTAGCCACCCTGTTCCATAATGGAAGCTAAAAGCTGAAAAGTATGAAACAGAGCAACTTTGCTGTACACATCTCTTAGCCTTTCTGTTATCTGCTAAAAGTCTTGCTCTCCCTTACTCACACCTAAAACAGACAGCAGACATGTCTTGTCGTGACATAGAAAATACAGTTTCCATTTAGAGAGATTTTTAAGTCTCTTTTTGCTTACTCTGACTTCACATGAGAAATCTTACGGCTACTGAAAATAGGTATAATTTGTACTTCTTCCATCAGTAACGTCCACGCTGAATGTTGTTGCCAGTGCAGCCTGGCAGCTACGTGTAATGCATTCACTAATCAGAAAAAGATTGGATTTTTGAGTGGCCTGATCCAAAGGAACATCAGCTGATTCCAATCACAAACTGATTTCTCGGTGCATCGCTGGATAACATCAACAACATCATCGACCAATCTCTGCATAATAAAAAAGAAAAGAAAAGAAAACAATGAAGATGTTTCGGAAATTTGCCATACAAAACTATCCCTAAAATCCCTGATGTTTTCTTTTTATTTATGAAGATATATGTGTTGCAGAAGGTACTTAAGCTTCCTTCCCTGATATCTCCTTAAGAGACTCAGCAAAATCCAACAACGGAGTGATCCGTTTTTTTGATGCATGTATTTGTGTGCAGCTCTACCTGTGAGTCCCATGAAGCTCCGTGCTGCGTTCAAGCATACGGCCATCCCCCCTCTCAGTGTCCGCGGGAAGGAAGGAGGAGTTTAACCCCACATTGTTTGGGAGGAGTCCGCAGTCTCTTGCCGCTCCGTCCCGCGATCGTTTGCTCGGAAGACTTTGTGGAAGTAGACTCTTTAGTACAAGTGAAAGCCTACCTTATGGCGGCATTAGTTCCGTTTATTTAAATGTAAAATGCTGCGAGGACGAGAAACACGTGAATGCGGCGGCAGGTAGAGGAAACATTAACCGGTGAGTTGGAGACGAACTTATTTCTCAGTCGCTGCTTGTAAAGGACTCCGCTCATTAGTGCGCGTTCTCCGCTTTAAAGTATTGGTGCAGTTGTGTTGGCGCTTGAAGAAAAGTTTGTGCATGTTTTGTTTAAATGTGTGCATGGTTAATTTCTCAGATTTTTAAACAGCTGCAGTGAACATTAATCCCACCGTACCTGCAGAAACACGCGATTGTTTGGTGATTTCAATCATTTCTGTTTCCATGAAGGTCTGAATTTGCCATTTAGACCTACATTAAAATATATAAAGAATGTTATATTGCTCATTGAATCTTTTGTGCAGTGTAGGGGGATTGAAAATGAATGTTATTTTTGTTTTCCTATGGAATTCTGGTGAAATCCACACCAAATGTTTGTGTTTCAGTTGATGTGAACAAAGAAAACAAGTGGTAATTTGACTGGGTGATTTAAAACACACAATATAAAAAAAAAAAGAGATCTTCATTTTTGTACCTGAAAAATGGATGAGCTGAAAATTAAATGAGATTTTCTTTTCATATTAAAAGTAACAAAAGCATAAACCCATTGAAAAAGAAATGCAAAATTGGGCTATTTTGTTATATTCTGTCACCCTCCACACCTCATCTTGTGCTAGCAAATTATATGCTTCACCCCATGATGTCACAGCCCTTATATGGTAGGGGTGATTGTTTTGGGCCCACATGTGATTAGAATAAGCCATTAAGAAAATCAGAACCTTGTGTTTACACTTTTAAACGTTCTGGTTCCTGGACATTTCGTACCTTTGCATATTTGTTTAATTTTACCTGATTCGTTGTCTATTATAGGACTATTCGTACCATGTTTGTGTGAATTCATACTCTCCTTGGAGACGGTGGGTTCCCGTTTTGACAGTCGACGATTTCAAACAATTTCCTACATGCTATTTATAGTCTACTGTAAGGAAATGTGGTTATGTGACCTAATATCTGTCCCAGATGGTCACTCAGAGCTTTTTTTGGTTTGATAATGGGTCATAATCTTTTATATGTGAGAGTTTGGTGTAAGACAAAGATTTAATAAATAATATACAACTGAAGTTATACCCAAGATAGGAGCTTTTTGAATAATTAAAGGGGTCATGCAGTCTCTTGTTCATATATTTTGCTTTTGGTTAAAGACCACTTGCTTTTATCTGTACTGAAGAAACAGCGCTGCCTACAGTCGGGATTTGATGTTTGCAGTATTAGACCATCAAGGAATATGAGAAAAAATCAGCCAATTGTTTGCTTCTCATTGCCAGTGATTTGTTTTTAACAACCCTTTTAGTTTTTTTTGTTTTCGTTACCGGTTTCTGATGGAAAATCCAGAAACCAATACATGCACCGACCATCATTTATGCATTGGGCCCACCACTCATTCCACTAAATTCTTTTGTGCTGTTTTGGGTATCGGTGTGATCTTTTTTCTATTTGTATTGTTACCTCGCCGTGTGCTTGGGTGGAAGTGCTCTTCAGCCACATACAGAGGCAACAAAAGGGGCCCTGGGACCCCTGGAGTGGTGGGCCAGCCCAGAACAAATAGCTATGAATCAGTGAGGGATGGCTCAGCATGCCTTTTGGCTTATTAGGCCCTCTGTCATGGAGACGGTGCACGGGAAAGTGACACACCATCCAGCTACCTTTAAATGCCACTGAGGAGGGCTTTAACAAAAAAAAAACACAGGCTAATGATTGACTTAAAGAGGCTGCCCGGGTTGCTCATTGATCTGTCTTGTGGCTCCAGCTTAAACCACATATTCCTGTCTTATGAAAGACTTAAGAAAGTGGTGGTTAACTTTGTTAATGATGATTTAGTTCCACCAATGTCATCGATTAATTATGACCGTGGGACAAAATATGCCAGAATGGCTTCTGTTTATTTCTCTTCAGGGGGGAAACTTGCTGTGTGATTGGTTTATATTTCATTTCTCTTTAATGGACAAAAATCATTATTTACCCACATAATTGCTGCTGTTCTCTTGTGTGAGTGCATCCTTTTCTCTGTATGTTTTAGTTGGAGATCAGAACCACCAAGCGCATATTTTGGCCTTTGTGTTATGCATTTTCTGTGGTAACCACAAGCAACATTACGTTTTCCACTATTCTGTTTTTCCTCCTTACTGGAACCAAACAGATACTGATCATGTATGGCTTGTAGTTTCCTTTTAGTGGAAAACATGATATTGTTTTGGTGTTTGGTTTTTCCTTTGCTGATACAAGTTGTGAGTTGTTTTGTAGCTGGAAGGTCTGTCAGAAGTTATAATTGTTTGGGAGTGAAGGAAAAGTAAACCTAGGGTTGCCTTCTCCCTTTTTACGTCACTTCAGAGACACAAACAGCTCGCTGCATATGCTCCTGAAGCTGTGACATAGTTACCCATGAAACTTCTTTAATCAGATAATCTTTTTTTTTGTTGTTTTTTTTTATTTGTTTTGAGGCACTAGTGGCCTTTATTTGTGTCTTTTCTTTAAATTAGCTGACAGGAAAGGAGGGGAAGAGAGAGGAAAGACATGCAGCACAGGTCGCCGTGGCTGGGACTCGAACCAGTGGATGGCTGCATCAATGGGTCGCGTGTATCGCTGCGCCAGTGCTGCACCCAAAATGAGTTTTGCTTGTTTTTAAGTCGGTTAATAGACAGACAGCTAAATAAAGAGCAGTAGTCTGAAAATGTTCCCCGCTCTCGTCTTTGGAGCTTTGATGCTTCATGTGAGCAGCAATGTTCTGACAGCTGGCTGTGTGTAGGTGCTTGTTAATTCTAAAGCTGCTGAGCAACACCAATGTTTAATGTCTTCGCCCAGCGCGTTGTGTCCATATAAGGGGCTGTGCATGTGACCTATCAGGCATGGATAACATCTGTGCTTCTTGTCACAGGGAGATGAAGTCCTCTCACAGCATGTTGGTGGGAAAGACCTTGCAGGACGGGCAGGATAATACAAACGGAGTCAAAATGGATCAAAACAATGATTGGCTTCTGTTGAAGCCAATGATTTGGCAGCATAATGGTATGCTGGGGTGTTTCTATTTCTTGCTGCTGTGTTTTGAACTTGCGTTTGGCTTTTAAAGTGTTTGCAGTAAGTGTGAGGCCTGAGCGGCTGCTATTAAAAGCAGATGAGGTAAAAGACAGTGTTTACAGCATCTTAGGCAAGACCTTTGATTTGGTGTTAAACTGAGATGTCGAACATGGCCAGCTTTGACCCTTCTTGTTCTTGCTGCCATACTTTCAAGAGTCATAAGACACAGTATTGATGTTACAGATCATGAAGAAAACTCAAACAAATCTTGCATTGGACTTTACCCAGTATATGTTATTATTTCTGAATTTCAGCTGATTTTGCTACTGGGTCATTTTTGCTTTATATGTCTTCTCCATCAATTTATCCAGACATTTTTCCAAATGGAAGATGTGTTTTTCCAAAACAATCTACCTACTTTCCTCATAAACAGGTCATAGTTTCTAGTAATGGCTTTATAGACCTTAAACCAGGTAGAAACTGTGCCAGGTCTATCTGTGGCACTGAAACACATCCACGAAAGTCCAAAAGCGAAAGAGAATAAGTCAAGGAGCTGGTGCATAAAACTTGCACACTTTGTGTAAACTGTAAACACTCAGCCTTGTCTGCTCATTGTACTCCCTGCAGGTTTTGCTGTAGCAGCCATATCTATTCCATTTGCAGCAGGAATACAAGCTTCTTATCTGTTTATAATTGCTGTTTTTACAGTGTGATGCTTTTGGGGATGGAGGGTTGGATTAGAACTGAGGCTCTCACATTTAAAAGGTTGCATATTTGTTATCTACAAGAAAACACAAAGGTGATATGTTAAGATTTTACACAGGAAGGCCCTTTACTAAGATCGATATCTACCAAGGTTGTGTTCAAAATTGCTACATCATACCAAGATGCCACCATTCCAGCCCTGCAGCTGAAAGCCTTTTTGATGGGAAGCTAGAGAAAGTGCTGCAGTGACTGGTGGTTCCCTGGCTGTAAGGTAGCTCTACCCCACCCCCAACCCACTTGCTGGTGCACGCTGTTGATCAGCAAGAAAGACAAATTTGTCTATTTGGAAATATTTCCTGTGGGGAAAATCACAGACAAGGGGAAACTAAAAGAGACCTAACTATAACTTTCATTAATGTACTCCAGGTAGGAAGTTACGAGGAGATTGTCTGTTGAGCAACCAGTTGCAGGCTTGCTACTGGAGCAGATATCCTGAATAATGAATAGTGGTTTATAAAGAGCAGAACAGCAACAAAGCTCGTATTCTACATAGTAACAAGGTTTACTTAAAAACTACTACGAGCAGTTATTGGTTTAGTCTACATCATAACGACAGTAACTCTCTGGTACAGATCACATGGAGCAGTAGTTTAAATAATTGTTGCTTTTCTGTTTTAAATAAAAGCAACTAGATCATTTAATACATTTTGTGTGTAAAATTTTGGTTTTACTACAGTGAATCAAACTTCCACGTTCTCAGCTCAGCTTTACAGGATTCAAAGTGGATGGCACCCCTTTTCTACCAACGTGGTTCGGAGCCTGTTTTGGTTCCCGAACGGGATTTTGATCCGGTGACACGTGTTTCCACTGACGGAGGGGAGCGTACTCTGGTTCAACCTGGGCACCACAAAATACTTGGTTTTTCTGCGTGAACCTCAGCGTCACTGGGGGGCGGGTTGAAGCTGCAGACAATAGCAGCAACAAGCGGCGAAGACTAAGTATTATTTATATGTTTGCAAAAACACAGTAAACAAGCATTGTATTACTACTCTTTTCAGTTACACTCGTGGATACTGAACATATGCAAATTAAAACATTGTACATATGACTGTTCATGCACGGGGTAGCTGTCTATTTTCCTGTATTAACTGTAGTTTACAGATGCTCTGTTTTTGCAATAAAAGGAACGGCAAGCTCCGCTGCCGCGCTACCAAGCTTTTCCCCAACTTTGTGTGATGTCCACTGTTGATGACTCGTGCTTGGTTCCCAAAACTGGTGGAAACGCGTGTCGGGGCTTAATATAACAACAATGTTTAAAGGCACCCAAACCGAACTGGTTCAAGAACAAAAGTTCCTTCAGTGGAAAAACGCCAACCAGAGCCTGTTAAGCTCAGCAGAGCAGCGTGGTCTCATCCAGCTTAACCCACAGATTTAATCCGTTCCCCTCTAAAAGCCACAACCTAAAGGCTTTCTAGAACATCAATGCATAGGTGTGAAGTTTACCAGTTATATCTATGATTTGTTTAATCGTCATGTGTGGGGTCTCAACCAACAGTTTTGCCTTGCCTTGTGAACCAGGCATTAGTAAAAGTCACTGCATAGATGGGATTGAAATAAGTAAAAAGCATGGTTATTAAAAGACAAATGCTTCCTGTTGTTCCTAAAATTTCTCCGTTGTATAAAGATTTTAATTTATAAGGAATAATTTGCCCTTAAAACTAAAAAGCAACGTCTGCATAAATCACCTTTGCTGGCGAGCCAACTCTGTAGCATTCTTGAATGCAGTCAGGTGCCGCACACAATTAGTGCAGGTTCCACAAATGGCCCTTGGGGTGCACTTTGGACACCCCTGGTCTAAACTGAACTAAACCCATTCAGGGTCACATACTAAACAATGGACTAAAAGGGCTAATAAGAAAATGAAGATTAAATGGACACAGACTCTGGAGCTGCATGCCAAATGAGGTATCAGATTAAGAGTTACCAAACTGGTAAATGAGGGCGTGTATGTAATTTAAACAGCACCAGATGACTTCATTTGTGACTCAGAATTTCATTAACGTCAAAGAAATAACTGGAATAGAGACACCACTCTTTTTATTGATGGCAATATAAATCATAAAGGGAATTTGTGTACAGAACTTGCATGCCGTTCCTGTAGGGTTACCAGATAGTGGACAATATTTCAGTCTGATAAAGCTGCATGTTGAACCCAACTGAGTTACGTACAGGGCGTGGATAAACATTACATTAAATATGATTGTTAGTGTTGGAGCAATGAGAATAAGACGGGGAGAAGAGCATTCAAGCTGCTATAAATACTGATATGGGAGTGTTTTATACCTCGAGCGTTTTCTTGGTGATGTATGTAAACTATATTAGAGACTTTAAATATGAATAAAACCTGGATGTAACCATGGCTCATTAAGTTTGTTTCAGATGTCGGCTTTGAAAGACGATGTGTTCTTGCGCATTCACTATCCTGGTTGGTATGGAAATGAGTGGATCTGCAACCTTAATCATTGGCCCTAAGCTGTCTTACAGGTCAGTCCTTCCAACAAAAGAAATTGTGATTGATCTGCCTTACCTCTCTCTGGTAGCAATAAGGCTCCCCCTCACTATCTTTGCCCTATTGGAAAGGGAAACACAGCTGGTGCTACAGGGTAAAGTGCTCTGCTTTTGGGATGTTTAGTTAGCGCCATGTGTCTTGTATTGTCACCAATGATGGATGGGGGAAATTTGGGGTACACATTTACTGAAGCAGATCCCACCTGCTCATTGGTAAATGGACAAAGACTTCTGTTTAGATTGTGAGGAAAATAAAAATAAAAGGCCGGCTTAATTTAATTCTTTAAATCGCACACCTCAGATTAAATGTTTTATCACTGTATTGTTTTCAGTTCTGTTATGTCACAGATCAATTAGCTTTTTCCAGTAAATACCACATTTTTGCATTACCAAAGCCTAATTGCTTTCCTATTGCAATGCAGTTCTTTACCAGGATGTCAGATAAATCTTGGTTTTGCACAGTTGCCAAAAGCAGTTGTAAAAGATTCAGGTGCACATTAATCCATCATCTACCACAATGTTTCATAAATTCATTTGTTTCAGACTTGACTTCAGACTTCTGGCCTGCGCTGTTTCGTAACTTATGATTATTGTTCCCCTTATTTGCTCACTCAGAAGCTGGTGAGCTGTGTCGATGCTGCCCAGCCTTCTTTTGCACTGTTTCTTTGGCTATGCGACAGAAAAGGATTTCTTTCGGAGGGTTTTGTTGATGATGTATTTATGCTTCGTCAAGGAACATTTTCAGGCTCATTAGCACTTCTCCACTGGTTCTGCCACCAACATTGCTTTAAATGCTCTATGGCTTGATCTCCAATCAAGATTAGCTCTTTTCTCCACTTCAGTTTTTTGTCATATTGGTTCAGTCATCTGGCTTCCAGCCAGCGCAAACAGAGACGGGGGTCTTGATTGCTTTAGGTCAGCAGCAAACCTGGCATCTACTCAAATAAGGCTTCCTTGAAATTCCTTTTCTCCCAAAAACCAAAGAACTGTAGAAAAGCTGTTTCCTGTGATGATATCATCATCAAGGCTTATGTGGCTGACATGCTTCGGTTGTTTAAAGGAAAATTATGCAGTACATGAGTGGAGGATTTTATTGTAACACTTGTTGAGATAAGGTCAAAGAAAATAAATTGTCTGAACATTGTATCAGTGTGTGGAACTTGGTATTCTGTGAATTTGTTGCTAATGGGTGTAATCATGTCCTCAGTTTAAGGTAAACTTTAGCATATCAGCACAAGAGCCGATGCGTAGAGCTTACATACTGAATGGGTTGTTTAATGAGATAAACCTTCTTGATGCATGAAGAGTCTTCCACTTAAACCACAGTTATAAATGTCCAAACATCCAATGTGGTTTGCAAGGTAGGACAATTATTTCACCTTAAATAGCATTGCATTTCTACCATTACTGTTGTTTTCTGCAAATAAAGAAATCTTGCTTATATTACGAGAAAACCCTCAACAAAATTCCTCAAACAGCTCAATCAGAACTCACAGGAGGCAAGGCATGTCTATTTGTACAGCCACATGTAAACATAGGAATGCAGACATTAACTGCTGGCTCCCCTTGTGTAGTTCTGGTTTTGGGAACACTGCTTGAATAGATCTCAAATAAAATTAAGGGCCTACATGGTAAATATTAACCATTTTTTGTCATCATCTTATGTATGGTAAGAAATGCTGTAATACTTCAGATTCTGAGCTAGGAGGACCATGTTGGTTGTGAAGAAAACAGCCCCGAGAATAGAGCCATGAGGAACCCCACATGTGATCTTTGTTTGCTCACTGCTAAATGACACAATATTATTCAACATTGACAACCCCACCCACTTTTTCAGTCTTTCAGTTAGTTTTATTTAGCTGTATCAAACCCTGGAAGCAGATTTGAATTTTGGCTTTGCCCTAAAACAGTTCCAAGGAGTTGATTCTTTTTTTTTTTTTTTTTTTTTTTTTTTTTTTTTTTTTTTTTTTGGTCAATTTCACATAGTTCTTCTGTATCTCTCCAGTGCTAATTAGCCATCCGGTAGATAGCATTAGATAGCACCAGTAAAGTAATCCTTTACAAAAGATTGGGGAAATTCTCTCTATAGAGAAATATGAGAGAACTTTTGAATGAGGTAAGCCCCAGATATCAAAAAGTTGGAAATTTAATAGAAAAAAGTAAAAAATATAAAAAGAAAAGCTCTTTCATCTATAACAAGTTTATTCATAGGTTGATCTGAAGTAAAGTGAGTTACAGAGTGCAGGTCACTGCCCAGAGCATTGCTGTTTGGGACAGTTGTGCAATATTAATACCCCTATCTCCTTAGACAGTGTCACAGCTGATGGTACCAGAATCGCTCATAAATGCTGCCTCTCAGCAGTCTAGCCACTGGGGTCACAGTCATGTCAGTGGACTATTAAATCTTTCCATGCACAGAAACTCAATGTAATAACCCTGTGTCCCTTAACCTGACGGTAGGTGTAGGGCAACCAGCTCACCAGGCTACTGTAAACAAACCAGATGTGGGAGGAGGCGATTCATGACGTTCCAGTGTCATTGAAGAATGTGTTTCATAAAAAACTGATTTGAACCTTGATTTGACCTTGTTATTTTTAAGGCTCTGCTCAGTGACCTCTTTCTGTGTCCCATAAGACATTACATGGCAGGTGTGGTAGTATCTCATATGGATCGTCTCACATGATTCACTTCAACTTTCTGTTGGTTTGAAACACTGAACTTGACCATTATTAGCACTCCTTAAGGGATCTCCCTGGATATGGATGGCCTCTTTTGGCCTTTAGTTATTTCTAGCTGAATAAGAAAAAGTCTGCGTTACCTCATATAATCTTCTCAAAATCCTAATCTGACAGTTTTGATGTCCATCTCCCCTGCTTTGAGGAATTGTTTTGGCATATCATAGACACAATAACAGCACCTCATAAGCTGTATAGTCCTTGATATTCACCTTGGCTCTGACAGAATCTGATGTACAGCAGTGATGTCATTCGCTCTAAATTATTTCCCCCTTTGGAGGGTGAAATCATTTATTCTCAGTCTCTTAAGGTTGTTGAACCGAGGCGCGCGCCCTGACTGCTGACTAATAGGTGAGGGATGTTGTGTCACTCAACCTACTGACTTGAAGCGGATACGCTTTGGCATCTGAGTAACAACAATTAATCTTCACTGTCAATCCAAACTGGAATTAAAAAGTATAAATTCACTTATCTGTCCTCTGGTGCATTGCTTTTGCTTTTTAATATCTTGGTTTTTATTGGGGATTGCCAGTTTCCTCAGTTCAAATTAATATAATTTTGAGGTTATTTTGAAAACCATTCTCTCGCTCTTGCTTGAAAACAAGTGGTCTTTTTTTCACTGGAAACTTGTGGTTGCTTTTTAAAAAATGCTTATAATGATATTTTACAGTTCATTGGTTCAACTTAGCATGCCGGTCTTTGAGCTAATAACAACAAAGTAAAGAACCACCATGAACAGGGTTTTTCCTGACTCTTAGAATGATTATTAGGAGGTGGAAGCCTAACTTACCCTGTCATGTTGTGTTATTGGTCTCATTTATCATTTCCTTTCCCCTCTGTAATGAATATGTTCAGAATTTAAAACTTTTCAGTCTTGTTATTTATTGTCTTACACACTCAGTTGGCTCTTAAATTTGCCCCAACACAAAATTGGCCATTATTCTGTGGGAAGCTTCCCTAAAATGATGGTGTTGATGCACTAAGTTCCCTACATGTTCATGTTTGGTCCCAGATATGCCTACAGCCTTTGCCAATTATGCTATCATACTGTGCCACAGGCAAGTATTTTAACAAGCTGGAAGACTGCACTCACTCTTTCCGAGCGTCATCCATATCATCCTGCTTAATGTCCTGGCCTCTTGACAAGCTGTGCAGTAAGCTTAGTTTAGCCATGGGAGTTCTAGGCCATTGTATTTATAAAGGGCAAATATCATGGTTTTTACAGCTTTTCCCTTTTAATTGTGATCAGGGCTGTAGCACATGATAGTATTCATTTCCTTTGTCAAAACTTGAGAAATATGTAAAAAGCATAAAAGCAGTCCAGAATCTAGCTGAATGTTACAGAAGAGTAATGATATTTCATCTGGAATGCCATAATTACATAAGTGCATAATATAATGTCCACCTACGAAAAAGTAGCTACATAAAAGTGTCCAGCTTGAATTTAAGCTCGTAATATAAATATTAACATATATGGTGATTTATCCAGCGACGTGCAGGAAGGCATTAGAAATGTTGTCTGAGAGACTTAACAAACTGGTATATTAGTTTACTTACACTTCGTGGTGAGCCCAGTCAGTCTGAAATTCACCACAGTGGGAAATGACCACTTTCAGATAAACAGTACTTTTGTATGAATGGTCAAAGTAACAAAAACCCAATTTGAAATGAATTAAAAGGTGGGGTTATCTGAACTTTGAAAAAATTGAGTGCCATAAAAAAAAAAAAAAAAACCCAAATGGGAAAATTTTTCGCCCTCTGTGAAAACTGGGAACCCCGGTAAATTTTGTGGTCATTAAATTTGAAAAAAATGTAAATTTTAAATGTTAAAAATATTTGGGGTTTTTTCCAATTTTTAATGTTGCCTTTTTTCTTTTACTCCCTTAAATGTTACGCCTCCATTTTTACCCCCTTATTTTTTAAATCTTTTCATCGCGTTCCCCTTTGTTATTTTTGTTAAATCGGGATGGGGAAATCCAACAGCAGTCCCGGCACGACAGCGGGTTTTGTAGCCCGTCCCAAATTTTTTCCAAAATTCTTTGGGCGAGTGAACCCGGATTGGCCCGAGCTGGGGCGCAATGGGGGAAACGATGGTGGCAAAAATTTGCACTCTATTGTATGAGAGGCTATTCTGTTTTGCTAATTGTAAGTAATTTGTATTCTTGGAAGAAAATTAAGCATTCAACAAGGGACCAAAGAAGCCCTATGGCTCAGCAAGGTCGATATAAAGCATTACACATTAAATTTCAGAAGGGCTTGACTCTTGAGCTAGGTGTCCTGAGCTAGGTCTCCTGAGCTTGCGTGTCTTCCCCCTCTCGCCACCCTTTCCTGTCAGCTTACTGTTGAAAAACTGAGAAAAAAGTCCATTACTCATGTGGGTTAAACTATACTAATGTAACGTAACTATGAAAATATTCCCAGGACTCCTGTCATTCCACTGAAACAATAGAAGTCTTCATACCGTAGTCTTTTTTTTTTTTTTATACCAACATGTCATTTTAATCCTAAAAAGTTACTAAAGCCTAACGATATACGTGTGGTGGATGTAAAAGAAGGAAAAAAACTTTGGGGTTTAAACATTCCCCTCCTTTTAGGGTGAAAATGGGTTTTGAAAAACAAAAACTAATAAGTTTTTGGACCAGTAAGATACAAATTTTCAGACCTGATTAACTTTATGCTTAAATGTAAAACGGGCAGTTTTCCTGGTGGTCTGTTTGTTGACCTCCTGCTCGAGCTATCTGTTGCAGCATTGGCATAAACTCCCTCAGATTTTGGTTGTTCCTTACCCTAAATTCAAGAACTGATTCATAATCTGGGTCAAAAGGGGTCGGTAAAGGAGGATATATGTTTTTGTGGGTAAGGAGAAACCCATACACCCCGTGGTGGTTTTTTCTACTGACCCCGTTTTACAAAAATTTTTCAATACTCCTTTTCCCGTGTCACCATAAAGGAGGAATACACCCTTAAAAATATTTACAATAAAAATTGTTACTCTTTGGATTCAGAAAAAATCACATGGTGATCTCTTCTTTAAAAATGCAGTAAAGAGACTGAAACATAGTTGGGCTCTTGATACTGTGTGCAGCTATATACTAGCTTCTCTTTGATGTAGTCTGACACAAGAAAGCTTTGCAGACTGACAAGTAGGATCAATTAGGATTGTTTAAACTATTTGATGGCTCTTATTGACTTTTAAAATGGGTTAGTCTTGTCAACATAAATCCTCTTGAACACTTGGGATTCAGATTATTTATGAATTTCTAGATTCTTCGTGTAAATACTGTACGTGTTTCTGTTTTTTTCATAAGAGAGTTTTTCTGAACCAGTTACTGTATCACAATAGCAATGAGATAAAAGTAAAGGGGGGTTTTTGGTTTTGCTTTTTTTCCTCAAGGGGTCAAGTTTTCCCTCTCCGTTCCCTCTAACCCTCCCCGCCCCCGGGGAATCCTTGAATAAAAGCCCCCTTGTCCCCCTCGTAATGGAACAGCTTGACCCTTTAAGGCCTCTGCTGGTCCGAGCATCTGTCTGTCGATCCCACCCCACCCCGAACTCGTCCTGTGGGACCCAGCCTTCCTGTCACATCTGCATGTAAGCAGTAACTCAATTAGTTGAGGAATTTCTTTTTAATGAAAAAAAATTCAGGAAAGGCCTGTCATTATTCACAGACACAACAGAAAGCCTGTCAGCTTGAAGATGTCCCTGATTTACTGTTTTTAATCGTGTGAAAAGTTGCTTCCTACGCACTGTGCGTGACAACTGCATTATGAGCATGATCCTCATTGACATTCTTGAGCCTCCCTGTGTAGATGGGATAATAATAAGTTTGGCAGAGGCTTTAATTTAATCTTGCTAGTAAAAAGGGTACACATGTGACAAAGCTGCTCGAGCTCTGCCATGTTTTGCAGTGCCCCCAACGGGGGGGGGGCATCCTGGTGCCCGTAGCGGGTGGTTTTGGTCTTATCAAGGGTTTTTTTAAAACACATTTCCCCATTTAAAAGGCCCGTGCAGAGGTTGCACAAAGGGGTTTGTTTTCCAGAGATTTGCCTGTGACTTCTCCGCAGCAATCAAATGAGCTCACGTGGGTCTTCATCCTCGTGAATGCTAGAACTGGTTGCACAGGTCAATCTTTGTTTTGTGTGTGTGTGTGTGTGTGTGTGTACTTAACTTTATCCTTGGAATACAAAGTAGAGGCTTGACTGCTTTGTTTAGCACCTGTTGAGGATTATAGGTCAGTAACGACTGCCAGCTAATGTCTTGTGATAATCAGACCTGAAAGATGATATTGCCTTATTTAATTTATTTGAATTCTGAACTTATTACTGCTTGTTACTGTATCACAAATGCAAAATCTGTCTCTGTTACCTGTTAAGTTTTTTATTGCTAAATAGACAGGTGCCGGGCTGCTTTCTATGCACTCTCATCTAATTGCATGCTGACCTCTTGCTCAGTTTTGGTGACAAAAGCTACGTTTGTACAAAAGCCATAAAAGGGGGTGGGGGGAGTTAAAATAACAAAGCTGAATCCATGCAAGCAAATAATCACTAACTGCACATGTTGAACCAGTTTGCTATTGTTGCTTCAAATGACTTTTATATGTCTCTGCACAATTTATAGTGAAAGCATCTATGTACACACGGGAGCTCCAAGCAAACCTATACAAACAGTTTTTACTTGCACAGACTTGAGTAATATTTGAATGACTGTGATCATCTTGATTCTGCCGAACATAAATCTGGAGACAATACGCATCCACACCTGTGGCGATCTGCATTAATCTGTGTGAGAGCTCATCTGTGTTTGCATGTTCCTGGATCCATGATGTTTGTCTCGCCAAAGATGCTGAACCGGCACGCAGTGTATGACAGAGCATCTATTGGTGATTAGTGCAGTTTGCAATACAGTATGTGGTAAAACAGCGGTTTCCATGTGGGTTCCCTAAAGCAGTAGTAGACAGTACTTGCTCAACTCTGCTACTAAGTAAAAGTTGTTGTCCTAAATTAAAATGAATTCTAAAATGTGGTTGATAAAAAACGACTTTATGTTGTTACTAAAATTTTTTTTATTTTAAGAATTAATTTTATCAGTAAAATTCTCACCCTATTTTAAACATAGGGTGCCCGAGCTGGCAGGCCAAATTTGTATGTTTCTTGCGGCCGTGAACTTGGACGGTCTAGACTTCGACGCTGTTCCCGCCTTTACCTCAGCGTAACTGTTGTCGCCTAGCAGCCGTGAAAGTGTGAAGCACAAAGCTATGCAGCTGTACAAATGGACCCCGAACTTCTGCCCCGTTTTTTTTTTTGTTTTGATAATTTAATCCTTCAGGAATTCCAGCAGTTGTACAGTCTAGTTTTGTCAAATGTTAAAACTATTTTTTATGTTCATTTATACAAAAATTATAACACTGTAAATAAAATACTTGGATGACAAATACCATTTGTTTAATTTATTTGTAAAATTTATCACAATTTAAACACTAACATATTAACTTTGTGAACAACGTTTAAATCAATTTATTTGAATTGTAACTTATTTAGGTTCTCAGTACTTTGCTCAGTAGCAAATGATACACTGAAATAAACCAAGCCTTACCGTTCATCTCGTACTCGTACTCGTCGTCTTCCGCTTATCCGGAACCGGGTCGCGGGGGCAGCAGACTCAGCAGAGATACCCAGACGTCCCTCTCCCCAGACTCCTCCTCCAGCTCCTCCGGGGGGAGCCCAAGGCGTTCCCAGGCCAGCCAAGAGACATAGTCCCTCCAGCATGTCCTGGGCCGTCCCCTGGGCCTCCTCCCGGTGGGACGTGCCTGGACCACCTCCCGAGGAAGGCGTCCAGGAGGCATCCGGTATAGATGCCCGAGCCACCTCAACTGGCTCCTCTCGATGTGGAGGAGCAGCGGCTCTACTCCGAGCCCCTCCCGAATGGCCGAGCTCCTCACCCTAGCTTCATTTAGTACTGAAAACATTGTAAAAGTTCATTTTGTGTCACAGAAAGTTTAATATACAGTGTCAAAGTTTTTTTTGCTCTCCTCTGCCATTGCTGCTTTCGTTTGAACAATGCGCTTCCACCTGCAACAAATCATGGGCCACGAAGGATACACCTGACCCTTCCTTCAAATCTGAGGAAAAGGAGGACTCATTTGTTGGCCGTAGTTGGTGAAGCTTTCGAATTTGGACAGCCTTCCTTGCCTTGCTGTAATGTAATTGGCCTACAAATGTGGCCTTCGAAGGATGCAGCCCCTAATTTGGACACAGCTAGGCATTGTGATAGACAGAGGATGAGATCTCAAAAGAACCAAACAGACCACCTTTGCTGTACCCATTATAGCCTTCCTGGCATCTAGTGAAAACCTCCCTCTTGTGCAGGCCAAGTGAGTGGCACTCGCTAATATCGGAATAAAGCCAATTTTAGCTAATTTTGAGTCTTCCCTCAGTTACAGTCTTTAAACTTGAATAGTGGTGTTGTTACAGCAACCCTGAAATGCTTGGGAATGGTGCGTTCAGGGATGCATTTACTAGTTTTCCTTTGTAAGACAAACTGCGCAGTGAGTCTATATTTACCTATCAGTTTTCAGGACAATGTTTAGGTAATTTGTCATCTGGACTATAAAGACAGCAGATGTGAGCAGAATACAATGATAAAGACAACAATTAGTTGACATGGGTCTCTAACATGGGTACACAATCTGATGCTCATAACTGCTGCCGTTTGCCTGGGCTGAAATGAGATCTATGTTTGTATCACAGCTCATGGCAATGCTAAAAAATCTTTGAATCATCAAAAGAATTTTAATTTTTAAAGAATTGACTCATGAACTTACCATGTAACAATATTTTAGAAGAATTGTCATTAGTTTTTCAACCAATTTCATCCATTAAAAAAGGACAACCTTGGTTAACAGTTGACATTCACTTGATTCAGGATTTTCTGTCTCAATGTCTGGGTTTGAAAAGAGAAAACAGATCACGGATTGCATGTTAGACCAAGTTTACCACATGAAGAGAGAGTGGATTTAGTTCAGATGCCTCACACGATCACACATGAATGTGTGTCACCATGAACATCAATCACTTACCTGGATCTAACTTGTTAAATATGGTGGAAGAAAAGCTAATAGTAGCTCCTTTTGTTTTCTGCTAACCTTGACCACAAACCAGTCAGACAGGCCCAGGCTGGTCTAAGCAACACTTATGCACTTGAAGCTTTATAATGGCGTCTTCCTGTCAGGTTGTCATGGTTATAGGCTTAAGCAGACATGACTGTGATGTATAAACTGCGGTGAGTGATTTTAACCTTTGTGTTGGATATATTTTCATTTTCCATCTATTAATCACACACAAGGTCACATGCTTGTGTTTTAAGTCGATCAGAGTGACCTCAGTGATGCATGCCATGTTTGGCCTCACTGTGATATACAATTTGGCCTTTAATAGACCATAAAAGTTGAGTGCCTGCCAGTTTTACAGGTAGTTTAGCATGAACATATGGCTCAGCTTGGCTTAGGGAGATGAAGTTTGCTCTCTGAGCCTGAATCACACGTTGGTGATTCATCAGTTTTGGCACTGCCAACACATTTTTGGGAAAAGGGTCTGTCCTTGCACTGGGTTAAATTGGCACCCAGTGCAGGGGAGGCTACAGGAACAAACTCCCATTTGGTGTTCGTTCTTCTCAAGAATGCAGAGAGGAATTAATGCATGCCTGTGTCAGTGATGAATGGATCTTGGTCCACTGGTCCAACCCCCCACACACCCACCCACCAACACACGCACGCACACACACACGCATGCGTGTATATATATGCCATTGTATGTATCAATCCCTGAAAGGAAAGTGTGTTAATGGTTAGGTGTAGGACCAAGGTATGAACTGAGTTTAGGTTAGGTTTAGGGTGACGTATATAATAGTAAGGGTTGGGTTTAGGGCAAGGGTCAGGTTTAGACTATAGGAATGCAAGCTCCTTGGAAGGATACCAAGACACTGCACACTCACGCCCACACGCATACACTCACAGAATATCTGGATGGAGACTATTGGGCCCTCCCCTGCTGCAGAATGTACCAGCTTTAAAGGCATGTTTGTATGTCTGTTGAGAGACAGCCATAGTTTGGTTGCTTACCACACTACCCCAGATAGAGCTGTGCTTCACAGTTGCATGCCAGGGTGAATGTCTACAACTGCAGGTCACCTTAGGTACACTTTTAATATTTTATTTTTAAATCTTTTAAATCGACTTCTTCCCCGTCAATACATTTTTCTTTCCAAATGCATCCAGTGATTAATATTTATGACAGATGTCTTCCTGATTCCAAATCCCCATGAAAGCTGTGTTGCTTCTGTGTGATGTCCAGCAGCAGACTGTTTATTTCTTTTCTTTTTTGCACTGCAGGGGTCAATGATCTCTGATTGATCATCTAAGGGGGTGATCTGAGTGTCGCCACACTACACTACGTTGAATGTTGCTATGATAATGAGTGAGTGAGCTGTTGGCTGAGACCATTAATCACTCTCACCGCATAGCGTGAGACTGATTATCCTGCAGCACACAAAGGACAGCAGTAGTCAATTCCACTAGAGACAATAGAGCATGTTAATGGGTTTAATGCAAATGTTGCATGCTCAGATGAGCACAATGCAAAGTCATGGTTTAGCTCAGCAAAAAAAGTTACATTTTGATAAAGTTTTCCCTTTATTTATGACTCTAGAGATTAGGACTGCCCTTCCTGAAGGGTATCTGTTATACTTTCCCCTTTTCTCTGCCTCAGAGGCACTTTTCTTCCTCTGCCTCTTATCGTGTGTGAGATAATTGGGTATCACTCCTCTCCCTTTGAACAGGGCAGCTGTCGTGCCTCACCCCATCATTCTTGGGCATGCCTCCGCCCCCTTAACCCTCAGGTCTCTTATCTGACCCTGTGTCTCTGTAGGTAGAGTATTTGCACCAGCTGCAATTCATTTCATTACTTGTCCCCTTATCCTTCAGGTCGTTTCTGTAGAACTTTGTCGGATGAAGATTGGGACTCAGATTTAGAGTTATGTTGCCGGGATTCTGCGCTGCAGCAGAGATCTTTAGATGTGTGAATAACCAGGTACTGCAGCTTTGGTCCTCTCTTTCTCCTTAAGCAGTAAAACTCTCAAAATGACCTTTATCTGTCCTTTAAGTCCATTATCACCCTGACTGCACTGTAGCAACAGGAAAACATGGTGGTGGCAGCATCATGCTGTGTGGATGCTTTTACCTGGACAGAGAAGCAGTCAGAGTTGATAGAAAGATAGATGGAGCCAAATGCAGGACAATCCTGGAAGAAAACCTGTAAGAGCCTGTAAAAGACTTAGGTCTGGGGTGGAGGTTCATCTTCAAGCAGCATGACAGCGCCCGAGCTAAAAAGGGATGGTTTAGATTAAGACATATTTACATGTTAGAATAGTCCAGTCAAAGCCCTAAAGCCAGCTGAGAATCACATGCAATTGAAATTTGCTGTTCATGTATGCTCTATCTAGTCTGACTGAACTATTTTGTAAAGAATGGGAAAATATTTCACTTCCTAGAAAGGCAGCTCTAAAAGAGACCCCACGAAACCCCAAGGGACTTTTAGCTGTAATTGGTTCCACATAGCATTGACTTGGGGGAGATTGAATATCACCGAATGTCACACTTTTCAGATTTTTATTTGCAAAACATTTTGAAAACCACACATCATTTTCACTACTTCTTCATAACCTTCATGTTTGTGTTTGCGACTTGAAACATTGTAAAAAAGGAACCCAGTGGTATAAAGATAGCTGCAAAGCAATGTATGGCTGCTTGAGGTAAAGCAGCAGATGGACACTGACACCCCCTTGAGGACATCCAGGGTCGGTGTGTCTTGTAAACAACACCTTCAGTAGATGTTAACACCTTACTTCTCATTTTGGATTGCATGCAAGGAAGCATCTTTTTAAAAGTCGATGCTGAAATCTATTGGTTGTGGGCTGACTTGTGAGAAGATAACATGGATTTACAGATTTAACAATGGAGGTGATAACTCTTTAAATGATCTCGTAAACGTTTGAGAAAAGTCAACCTAAAATGCTTGGATTCTTTCATGCTGGATCTCACTGGTTGAATTTTCCAAGATATGGGATGGGGATAGATTTTAGGGTGGAGCCCAGTGTGAAACAAAAGCTTTGACCTTTCACCCTGATTCAAAGCATCCCAGCTTAAGTAAATTCCATCTGTCCGTCTCTCACTCTCACAGCTTTACACCCACCCACCTCCTCCATCCAGCTAATTTCAAATGCTTCCCCAGACGCGTTGAGCCCTTTTCAAACCATTCTTCTTTGTGAGGCACTCTACTAATTGCCACTAATATTAAGCAATTAAGAACCATTTATTTCTTTCCGGTGGATATTTTGTTCACAAATTGCTGCCCATCGGAGTCCCCAGCAACCAACAGTAATCAATGGCATCAAACCGTAGACGGCCTCCAGCCACGAGCGTGGCTCCATCATGGTTTTTATGAGAGAGCTGTTGAAATATTAGAGACCCAAGTAAAGAGTGATATTTCTCCCTCCGACTGCTCCGACGCTCTTCCTGCGCCCCATCTGTCAGACCGCTCCCTTGAGCGAATGCTGCTTCCGTATGAGTTTTTCATCTGAGATAGATGATCACAGGCGATCGGCCTGAGATTAAGTGCAACGTAATAAATGTGTTTTGCATAAAAGGAATTATTTACTCAAAAGGTTAAGATGTCTGCAACACCACATTAATGGGATGGATGCCTTACTGTAGTTATTAAAATCAGATGAGGTGCTGCGCAGTCCCTAAACAGGGTGCATCTATGTTTGGCTGCCAGTCAGCTTGCAATGAAAATAACAGACAAAATTTGTTTGGTTAGGTCCAAAGAGATGCACCGGATAGAACTTAAACTTAGACCTTTCAAATCCCAGTTTTAGTCAAATTTGAGTTCTTTAATAAGACCAGAATTTAAAATTATTCCTTCTGGTTTTCCTCCCATGCGCAGTCATTAATTATTTATAATTAATTATTTATATTAGGGGCAGAGGCGAGAATAGGGTTTTAAAATTTTTTAATTAAAAAAGTAATAATACGGAGTTGACATTTTACAGTGGTTGAAGCATCTTAGACCAGATTAGCATAGTTAGTGCTAGTAGCATTACAAAAATCGATATTTCTGTATTTATGTCTGGAGTGTGTAGATAATGAGACTCTTATAGGCTGCCAACATTTCCAAATCCATCCTTTAAAAACAGGGCACCCCTGATGTCTTCAGTTCAGCCTTTCTGTTACTTGCTAAAAAGTCTTGCTCTCTCTTTCTCTCAGCCTGAATGTCTCAACATATTGTGAAAAAAATCAGTATCCTTTTAAATAGCATCTTGCATCTTCGTGCTTCTTCTGACTTGATATTAAACATAGTTTACTTTGAATCTTCACGCAGCCTCAACTTCAACACTGAAGAGTGTTGTTGTCAGCACGACTGGTAGGTTTTCAATCGGCCAATCACCAATGAACCGCGGTCAGGACAGATCAAGCTGGAAATCGGCATATCTAGTCAAAAGTAAGAATTACAGAGGCTTTAAAACATTGGGTAATACTATTTTTTGACTTTATGACGATCCATAATTATTAAATGCAAACACAGTAAAGCTAAATCTAAAATAAGCTTTGTTATAACACTGTTTATAGTATATTGTAAGGTGATGTTGGTTAAATGGTTGCTAATCTAAGCTGGAGGACAGGATCTGTGTGGGATGTGGATTCATTCTCGTTATGATTGAGTTGGCTGATATCAGGCCATCAGAAGGCTTTTAAACCTCAGTATCAAGGCAGATTTACCATATTTCAATACCCGGACGCTCCCTTGTTCCCTTGTATTCCTTTGGCAGAGGACATGAGTCTTAATTATCTGTATGATGAAATTTTTCATATTTTTTGAGAAATTAGACCCTAAGATTATCATGCTGCATTCATTTCAAACTGTAAGATGAGAGTGAAAATTACCTCAGGTGTGTGTGTATGTGGGTGGGTGTACGTATTTGTGTGCATGTGGGGAAGTAAATTGCCTGAGCCTGAATATATTGGGATTTAATTCACCCTTGGAGATTAGCACTTCTTGGAGCCTTAATTGATAATAATTAGGGGTCAGACAATTTAGCCGGGTGGAATTAGATCTAGCACCTGCTCTTCATGAATATACATCCTATCCGCCTTCTCTCTTCGTCTGAGTCTGAATGTTTTCATGTCTTCTCAGTCGCTCGAAGTGTGGTGTTGACCATCCCTTTCTAAGCTGCCCGCGGCAATAGGCGCACAAAAGCCTTTGAGAAGATCCCAGACTAGCCACGGGAACTATTGTGCTGTTAACAATGTTGTTTAGGCCTTGTGAACGCTGCTGACATTATGTCCCTAGGCTGACGTCTTTGTCGAAAGCAGGCCGACCGAAGGCTGTTCCACTGCAGCTGCTCATACAGCGTGGCATGGATAGTACTGAACTGTTATTCAGTTCAGGGCTTTAGGAACAGGCCAGGGGTTGCAGCGGTTCTCATTTGTAAGGGTGATTCGAGTGACTGAGACAAAAACCACTAGAACGTGAAAGCTTTCTAAATTGACCTTTTCAGCTCTGATGCTGTTTGGTGTTCTAGTGTGGCTTTCTGGATGGGTCCAATTTGACCACAGTTATGTGAACCAAAGACAAATGGAGGCACGTGTGTGCTTTTAGGCTGACGACGGTCTTGGGTCAGTCTCCATTGAGACAAGTCTTAGTCACAACACTTTGGAGAATCTGATTCCAGAGAATGTTTTTCCACATTCTTATTTGTTCTATGAGTGGACTTTGTTCAAAACGATTACACATGTCTTTGACTCTGTTTCCTCCTGTGTAATTTTGGTGGAGCCTTATGTTATGAACCACGTAGTACAGAAACCCCCGCCCCCCCACATTTTAGAGATCACATGCAAATAACTTTGTGTCAAGGAGAACTCCCTGAAAATATCATCCCTACAGTGACATCTGGTAGTGGCACCATCATGCTAGGGGAACGCTGTTCTTTAGTAGGGCCAGGGTAGGTGGGAAGAGTTTTTGGGAAGATGGTTGCAGCTAAATACAGGGCAATTGTGGAAGGAGGCTTGTTTGAGGCTGCAAATATTGTAATGGTAGAAGACATGGAAGTGGCAGCATTATTCTGTGGGGATTGTTTTCTTCATGTAAACCAGACACAAAAAAAGGCATATGTGTATTTGTGCTCTTAGGCTGACGGTGGTTAGTCAGTTAGTTAGCTTGGGTTAGTCTCTACTGAAACATGTTTTAGTCACTTTAGAGAAAGTAATTCTAGGAAAAGTTTGGCCACATTTCTTTATGTTCTGTGATTGGCCGCTGATCAAAAGGCCCTCTTAGAATTCATGAAAAAGATTAGGAATGTCACAATGTCACTCCAGTTCCCCTGTGTAATTCCCCCCCCCCCCCCCCCCCCCCCCCCCCCCCCGATCAGCTCTAATCACTCCCTGGTCCTTTTTTTACCCCCTCCCACCCTTACTCATGGGACACTTGTATGCACACATTCTCTTTTGCTTTCGCTCCTTGCTGCCTTTCTGGCCTCCTGCTGGGCTCATTGTGGTTTTTAGGGTCAGTCAAGAGCTCCAGTCATTGCGCCCTCCCAGGCAATGCTGCAGACATTACACGCCAGCCTGTCTCGCCTTGTTGCCTCAATCTACCCTGAAAGAAGAAACCTCTTTGGCTGCAACAGACTCTGCATCCTCCTTCCAGCTGATGGAAAAGCTGTATGATGGAAAAAGAGATCAGTGGAGCATTTATTTTTCCTGTGGACTCTTAATGGATGAGGGCTATAAAACATCTTGGTGTCTTGTCCCGAGTGGGCTCCTATGTTGAGAAATTTTTCAACCCCCTCCTTTGCTCTCTGGCTTTTCCTTCTGGTGTGTAATCCAGGTCCACCCTTGGAGGATTGTGATTCGTTGCTCCCCCAAAGCCGGGAGAGAGTTTCCACGTGTCGTCCAGTGTGTCTGGGTGAGTGTGAGTCAGCTGGAGCATGTGTGTGTGCTGCTTTAAGGCTATGACCATTGGTAGACAGAATCCACTTTGAAAGTCAGAGAACACCGTTGTGATTTTTAGTTTGCGAGCTCTTCAAAGAGCTTCTAGATTAAAGCCTGTGTCATGGAGGTAAGCCATGTTTTGGATTCTGTTTTATCTTTCTCTCCTTTTGTTTCTGCTGTTTGATGGATTAAGAGGCAGCCAAGGTGAGGAGGTTTTTCCTGCTGTTCAGTTGCACAGGTGTGGGTTTCTTTGTGTTTACTTGTGACTCCCCATTTAAATATGGTAGATAGGTTTTCATCTCTGGCCTACTTTGCTGTTGATCCTTGAGCATGCTGCTTTGTAAACACCGATATGCTAAAGTGACCTTTCACAGTCTGAGACTTTATCACTTCTTTTGATATGTTCCAAGGTTTCTGCCATTTTGTGCCCGATACACACTTATTCACGGAAACTTTGTCTCTAAAGGTTCTATGTGCATGGATGCATTCTTTATTTTTTCGTCTTGCTCTGAAATGGCCATAGCATACGTGTATAAATCTTTCTCTGGGGGCTGCCATGTCAATTTTGGTCAGTAGCCAGCCACGAAGCTTCGAAATGCATAATGAGAAAGTCCGAAAAACACTTAACAAGTACTGATGGATGTTTAGTGGCTTTGGCTAGATTCACCACACAGTAATAAGAGCTTTCAGTGAGTGATTCATAGATAGACACTTCTACTCGTGAACAAACAACTGCGGGATTCTTTAAATCGTGTTCACATGACAGAATCGCAGTAGGAGATCGGATGTTCTTTGCGCTTCAGTTACACAGCTTTCCTCCTATTCATTTCCTGTTGTTGTTTTTCTCTAGTTTAAAATTGCAAAGGCGAAAATCTCTGTAACTTTAAGAGCTTTATTTAAGCAGCCCTATAGAAGATTGATGAGTCTCATGGGCTGTGACTTGACAGGAGGAAGGCAGTGCGATTCTGCACCTCTGCAACATTGTAATTCTAAACGCATCTACTTAATTAAGAATTTGACGCTTGCACTTCTTGTTTTTGAGGAAAAACCTCACACTGTTTTTCAAAGAAACAGCTTAAAGGTCAAACAAGATTTGTAACATTCTTAAAATGTTGCTGCAAAGTTTGTAAAAAGGTTGCACAAACATGACGTTTCTGGAGAAAAGTCATGTGCAAGTTTATTTCTATAGCACTATTCATATACAAGCTAACTGAAAGTGCTCTACAGGAAAATGAAGGAACAAATGTGAATAAAGTCACATTGAATACACAGAAAGAAAGAAACTGTGAAATGCCAATTTAAAACAAATGATTAGCTGATAACAAAGGTAACTGAAAAATAATCTTTGCACCTTTGTGAGAATGCTAAACTAAACAGTGATGTTTTGATTCCTTATTCAAAGCAGCCCAATATGTGTCACACATTGATATTAGGATTGAATAAAAGGGACCCAAGATTATTGCCTTGAGGAACCCACTTTTGATCAGATTTTGTAATCCCAAGATAACACAGTACTTCTGGTCATCCAAATAAGATCTTGGCCAATCTCATTTGTCTTTGAGGCTTTGGGTAAATTTTTGCAAAGCCTTCTCCCGGTATCATACAGACAACATTGCTTTATTTGTTTTTAAATGCTGCGCTGATTTTTATTTGTGTAATAAATATTGAGTACAAAAGAGAGAAGTTTTAGCAACACACATAAAATACAAAATAGAAAATTTTAAACAAGCTAAAAACTATTAAAATGTAATTTAAAAAATAAATTGAATATTCTTAGGAAAGCTGGAGAGAAATTTTTGAAACCTTATTTAAATTAGCCAAACGTTGGTTACTCATTTAAATTATGTAAACTCTTAGTGACTGGAAAGGACTGTAGTTAAGTTGCACAGAAACATAAAATTGTGTATAATCACCCTACAAGACATAATAGTACTTAATCTGCGCTAGGGGGAACAGGTAGCTAGAATAAAAATCAGCCAGAGATATAGCTTTGAGGAACCCCACTTGATTTTTGTGTTTGCTCAGATTTATAATTGCCAAATGAGGCAAAGTCTGCCAAGTAAGATCTAGAATGAAGACCAGGTTGAGACTGGGTTTGTGTAAATAGTTTGGAGCTAGAACAAACACTGTTCAACACTAGACTCTTCATGCTCATGTGGGTTTGTGTAAATAGTTTAAAGCTAAGCTTCTGTTTAATAAATACATGGTGGTCTTCATTTAGGAAAAATACAGTTACATCCTTAACACTTGAAGCACCTTCCGTGTTTATGCCCCACCAAGGTATGGCCCATTCTCTACCAGTATCCCTGTCTGGAGACACGCACTGTCAGACTAAACACTAGGCTTACGTAGGAGTCACACCCAGTGTGAGAAGAATGCCAGGTCATGGGGTGTGCAGAGGTGCACTGGGGTGGCAGTGGTCCCTTGGCCCCAAGCAGATGGCCCTTACGAAGCCTTTTGATGAGAACAGAGGACTGAAGGGAAAGAGGGAGGGTGAGTTCAAGGTTGGGCGCAGTGGTTTGGTGCTAAAAGGAAGACGTGTCTTGTTTTCCCAGTGAAGTCACACAATGCAACAGTTCAACTCGCAGCAGACGGCAAACGTGTGCATCTTTGGGTTTGTGCGTTGGCACGCCTTTGAGCCTTTCATACTTTGCTGGCCTGCCTTGGCTGAATAAACTTGAGCAAGAAAAGCATTAGCAGCGGTGTTCAAAGCGGTGACTGACAAGTTCGACAACCAGCTTTATGTCGACCCTTGGTGTTTGCAGCTGCTTTCTCAGTCTTCATTCAACAAATAGAATTGTTTACTACTGTTTATTCATGTAGAGGCCTTTTTAACCATTTTGGTTTAACCTCCCCAATGTTAGTAGTAAACATCTGAGCCTCTGCGTAAATGTGGTTGTTACAAAATGATGAAAGGGAGAATAAGTTAGAAAATATCTCCTCTTTTCCTTAAATTAATAATGGGAATTGAAATGTTTATACCTGGACCTCCCAAGCAAAGTCAATCCATATATAATTTTCTTTAGGATTCATTGACACTGTGACTTCAACAAGGATGAAAATTATTGGTGTTTTGCTGATTTAATAAATAGGTTCTGAATTATAGTTTGTCAGCGAATGAACCCAGTGTTTAGTTAATCTCCTGATCAGGCCAGAGTGATGGTTCAAGTTCATTACCAGACCTGAATGTCTGCAGCCAAGCTTCCATTGGAATATCAGGTGCTGATCTCTGTTAATGCAGCTGCAGAAGGAGAGAATCATGGTGTCTTGTCCTTGAAATTTAGGACCCCTTGCATGTAAAACGATGTGGAATTTACTTAGATATACATATGATATGCCCTGTTTAACAGCAGTCTATTTACACGGAGAATGCTATTTAAATCTTGTCAAACAATCAAGGTTTATTCAAACAGAAGCAGTTAAACCTAGACCGCAGTGGTGCAGATCACTTAAGCCAGAAGTTTAGGGCTTTTGGCAGGGGTATATTTACCCTGCAACCTTACACATGCCGTTCATGTGTCGCAAAGCTCAGTGAAATCACCGCTCTGAGTTTGAGCTTAGTCTGTGCAGTTGGCTTACGTTACACACGACATTCATGCTTCCTCAAGATGCCAAAAGACACTCTGGTGTGTCCACAAATATCGCTCCTCATTGCTTCTAATGCCTGGGATCGTGCTTTCAGACGAATTTGGCAATGATGAGTGGGAGGGTGGAGGAAAAAAAATCTGAGCAAGCAAGAGGAATCCAAGGTTTAAAAATAAACGGACGGTTAAACTGTAGCCGGCTTTGAAAAACGTTCCTGAACCTGATGAAGAGAGACGTCATTTACGTGTGGGGAGGTGGAAAAATGCAACATATATTTGGTTTGGATGGCTGATTAGGGAGAGTTGGATATAGAAGGGAGGAGTGAGTTTTTAGGCCAGTCATGCTTTACACAGTGTATCCTGAGTTTGTCCTTGGTGAAATTCTTAACACTTCTCCTTTTCTATTTCTGTTTGTCTTTGAGGCGCTGCCTGAATTAATTTTTGCGAAGCATTTTCCAAGAATTAAAAAACATCCTTACCCATTTTTGAATTTTACTGCTGCTCTGATTTGTGTATCTGAAACAAAGGATGAGATTTGCTCTTTAAGTTGCACCCCTTTCATAAAGCACAGAGCTCATTACACAACGTAAATTACAGTGCAGCGGAAGGACACTAATTCCTCTTCTCCATTTGTCTTCCAGGTGTGCCACACAACCAAGGGATGAGTTTATTTTGGGAAATGAGGCACATGTAAAATCTACATTGTGAGCAGGACTTTGAGAGAGGTGAGTCTTAACAGCTTTTTTTCAGTACTTTTTTATCAACATGCATGTAATGATTAATGCTCTTGCTCTTCAAATGTCCGACTTCCTTGTTCCTAATCTGCTTGTTGAGCTAAGTTAAAGTCTTAAAGTTGACTGAAGGAGTCGATCTGCACCTGTTGTTATGTAAGAGCAGGCTTCCTGCGATTCTTGTTGTACAGCTCGGTAATGATCTAGGTCTGGTCATGGCTCCAATGAAACAGTGTTTTGGACAGTCTGGAAGAGATTGCTTATTATCCTGAGGATTGTCGGACATAAATATAACAGCCTGAAGCCTGTTTATTTTACGGGGGTTTTCTGTAGGAGAATGTGGTAAAATGAGGGGGGTAGACATTACCCATTAATGACCAAATGTAGTTATTGCTATCTTCATTTAAAGGCACAGGGAACGTATTTGACATGTAGCTGCTTTCCTCTGGAAACAGTTAATGTATATTGAATGAGTATCTGTCTCTGCCTGTATGGTATGGCCTCTTGTGTCCAAGCAGGTTTTGTACGGGTGTATCTCAATAAATTAAAAGTAGAAGTATTAAGTGATTTTATTCCAGTGATTCAACTGACAAATTGAACCTCATTTATGAAATATCCATAATGTTTTTAGAAAAATGTTTTACATGAGACCACTAAAAAAGGGTTTTTAATACTGAACTAAGTTAACGCCATGTTGTGCCTGCACAATCATGGAATGATGGCTGACTTGACAGTTTTCCATGATTGGTCTAGTAAATAACCACTGTCTGTCTATTAATGGAAAGTTGAATAGATGGAAAAAGTATGGTGGAAAACTTTGCACAACAGATGACAACTTTTGACCACTGAACAGTCCAGTCCTTTTTCTCCTTAGCCTTGGTAGGTCACTTTTATGTGCCCTGATTGATGACTGGCTTAAAAAAGGAAGGCGATAATTGTAGCCCATGTCCTGGTTACATCTGTGTGTGTGGAGCAATGAATACAGTCACAATGCACGCCTTGCTCCCTAAACTCTTGGATATGTTTTGCTTCACAATCTTCTCAAGGATGCTGTTATCCTCCTAAATTGTGCACTTTTTTCTACCACAGTTTCTCCTTCCACTCAACTAACTATTAATATGCTTGGAATCATCAACAATCTGTCAATAGCCCGCTTTTTTAGAAATAGCCTTTTGTGTGATATGACTGTCTACTGGGCAACTATGAAACCTGGAGTCATGCCCAGAACATTTTTGTATTAAAAATAATTTTTATATTGTTTTTATGTAATACTTTCTGAAAACAGATTTTATTTTTCTTTATCATTTATCTTAATAGATCAAACGTTTGAAAACTTAGTTCTC
The DNA here is from genome assembly GCA_036173005.1 of Crenichthys baileyi. Lineage (NCBI taxonomy): Eukaryota > Metazoa > Chordata > Actinopteri > Cyprinodontiformes > Goodeidae > Crenichthys > Crenichthys baileyi. The sequence goes on along the minus strand of JAHHUM010002614.1, from coordinate 285,853 downwards.
ATTTAATTAGCTATAAGTCATAATCCTCAAAATTACCAGAAATAACCACACTGTGTGTAATAACTTAATCAAAAACATGTAGTATAAATGTGGGTTTTGCTTTTTGAATTGAGTTACAAAGATAAAATAACTTTTGAATAATTTTCTAAATGACTAAGATGAAGGTGTATATGTCAATTTAGATTTTTATGAGTTTCCCATGCATTCAGTAAAGGTGAATGTATGGTTTGTTTTTTTATTTTCCAGTCCAGGATGGGGAATTCAGAGAGCCAGTACAGCATTGATGGTCCGAAAGGCACAAGCTTCATCTTCCCAAGGAAACAAAAGCCGTATTCACTGAAACTCGGCTCAACTAAAGTTGATGTTCCGTCCCCGCACACATGGTGGAAAAACACCCCACTTGGCTCAGGGTACAAGGCGAGGTGTGTCGGTCAAGGCTGTTTGTCACCTTCTAGAAGCAGAAAGTCTTACTCTGCCCAACACTGTGACTATGTTTGCAAAGGAGCGAGGAGCAGCACTGAACATCACTGGCATCGCTCTCCTGGATGCGGCATACGAAGACGACCTTTGTCAGACGATTATGAAGAGAATCCGTACGGGGCTGAGCTCAACGGGCACTCTCTGAATGGACACGGTGACAAAAAGGAGGTTTTAGAGGAGCAGAGCAGTCCGAGAGTGGTGATCAAGAAAGATGGTACTCTCAGGGTTGAGTTCACAAACACCTCAGGAAACCCCTTACTCCTGGATGAGGCCTCTGGCCCGGTCCAGCTACTCAAGTTCTCTCCAAATTTAGAGGCTACTTCCACTCCAAGCCTGCCTGGTTCCAGTGGCAGTAGGCAGGATGTCCATCGGGAGGGTCCACCACCAGCTTCTATCACCTCCACTGCCAGGACCAGCAAGGGAAGCTCACTGAGCTCTGAAGGCTCCTGGTATGATTCCCCGTGGGGCCCCAGTACTGAGCTCTGTGATCAGGACCAACCTTGCTCTGCTAGCAGGACATTAAAGCATTCCCCCATACATCAGCTTACCTCCTTTGCAGAACAGCCTGCCTCACCATCTAGTAAGAAGCTTTACAGGAACTCCACTGTGGCTTCTACCTTTCCTACAGCCAGTGACTTGTCCTCCCAGTTACAGCCTACGTCGGGCCATAGGCCACACCGGGCCTCTCTTGCCTCTGTGCTGGACGTTCCTTTGGTGGAAGAATGCTCAGAACCACGGCAGTATTCATCGTTCACCTTGCCTTGTCGCAGGCCCAAAGCCCATACCATCAGTTCAAATATGGACCAGTACCAAGGCCAGGTACAGCAGCAGGAACAGACTGGGAGTGACTTTGTTTTCAATAAAAAAGACTCCATTAAAAACCGTATTAGACGCTTCAGTGACTGGACGGGTAGCCTCAGCCGGAAGAGGAAGAAGTCCCAGGTGAGTTTGTCAATGTTGTTTTATTCAAAAATACCCTGACCAGAATAAGGAATAAGGCGGTCCATTTTCCCTTTGCCCTGTTTTCGTAAAGCTTTGACCTGCCGATAGTCATTTGTCTTTAAAGGGAAACAATGACATGTCAAGACGTTTATTCAGTTATCGCAAATATAAGTTGCTAAACTGAAATATAATCTATAATAATTTAGACTTTGTTTTAAATATTTGTAAAACCTGTACAATGGCACTCTCACGTGTCCAAGCTACCGCACCCTGTTGGCGGTCAGACGCCTCGGAGCTCCTCCGGTTCTTGGTCCCCATGAAGCGATCACACACTCTATCTAAAGGCTCTTAAAGGAACGACTCTCAACCAGTTTCTAACTTTTAGCTCTTTTAATCTAAATTAAGGCAGAGGAATGATTATAGAGATCAGCGCTGAGGCTCCCGTCTCGGACCGTCGCCATCTGTTAGAGGATGACGAAGAGCCCCGATAGAAGGTCACATACAGTTTTATATCTGGCACTCCAATGCAATGGATTTGCTCTCCCTCAGTGATTATCAGTAGACTATGTGTCACCATTGTGGTGTCTATCTGTTAGATTGTGTAGTAGCGGGTGTCCATACTTAATCTAAGTGTGCTGTGGCTTTCTAATCAAACCAGTTATACCGGTTGCTCCGCTATCAACCCCAGTGCCCCAGCCTCAGGTCATTTATGACAACCCTTGGGCCATTTATCCTTGTACTGTATGCCTATGAGCATTCTTATCCTATTGTAACAAAAGGGAAACATTAGAACTTATACTTTCTTTCACTAAAGTATAAATGGGAAAAAACAGCTATGAGCATATGAATAAAGTTTATTCCAAACACACACATGCAGCAAAACGACTTTAAACATGTTGCTTCCGTGTTCTTATGCTATAGCTCTTAAATAGCTTCTTGCATCCCAGTGCATCCTCTAACTGCATTTTGAAACACCCCAGTAATACTGAAAATGGCTAACCTATTTAGCAAACCTTCTTCTCTCCCTAAAGGCGCACGAGTGTTGTAGTCAAAATTACCTTTTTTGAATATATGTAAGGTAGTTTTATTTGAGACGTGCAAAAATATTCCACAAGTTATGATTTCCCAGGAGTAAAACGATCCTTGCACTGCACGGGCGCTGATCAGAACAGAGATTAGAAATAACTGTAGCTTGTCTCCATGTTTCATGCACTTGTCAGAGTCGTGTGATTTTTCTTGGCCAGTCTGCAGCTTTACTAGCTTTAATTTGACCCAGAAGGTTTGTTTAAACTGAACCTGAACCCTTGTCCCGTACAGACTTCGCAGCTTGAGAGCAATTGTTTTTGCATTAATTCTTTTTAGCTTTGCCTTGTAAATGTTTTAAGAATGCTGTTTTGGTTCTGCCAGAGGGATAGATGTAAGCCTTTGAGAGGCTCTGTGGAGTGAATCTAAATCCTTAGCTAAAGATTTAGCCCCATCCATCCTCTACTAATAATGACGGAACTGTGGTTGTTCTTGTTGTTGTGTGCAGATTTCCAGGGCTCCCCACATTGTCCTTGTAGGGAAAATCTGCTAATAGGGATTTATGCTTAGTCACTTGGATTTTACAGAAAAACAAATACGAGTGGACTAGTTAACAATTTCTGAGCTTTTCCTTGTGATCATAAAGAAGATAATCTAAAGTAAAATATAGGAGAAACTTTGCACTGCCACTGTCATACTTTCTAGACCCATAACACTTCTTTGTCCATTTGGCCACTATTATTTAAATTCATGATTGTGCAGGTGCTTAACCCATAGATCCACTTTATGGTGTTTTCCTTGTCAAAGAATATGATTGTTTCTGACATTTTTGTTGTTTGCCTCCAGAAATCCTCAAGAAAAGCATAAGGGTATATCCGTAGCTGATATGTTTTATTACAGGTCAATGCTTAATATAGGAATTTCCGAACAATTTAAACAAGGGGAAAAGCTTACTTTGAGACATGAGACTTTTAAACAAATTTTTCTCTCCAGCTGGATACATTTTTTTTTCTCCTTTTAGAATAAGTCATCCCTAATCTTCCCAGGGCTGATCGCACTACTGCTTCTGGAATCAGGAACAGCCCATGTGCTGCCCACCGCCCTCCATCATCTTCACCTGTAGATTCAAAGGTCGCACCCTGACCGCGAAACCAAAGACCAAGAACCTGCTTGTAATGAAAAGCAGCTGTGGGGTTAGCAGATTGACAGCAGTAAATCTGGGGAAAAGCGGCATAAGAAAAGCATTGAAATCTTGGAAAAATCCTATATTGTGAGCGCTATGGATTTTGGTAGCAAGAATTGTTTATGTGTCCCTTAAAAGTTAGGAAAGCCTAAGGATTTTAAAGTATAAAAAAGTCAGGTTCTCTAAGTCTAAAGCAATGGTTCTCAACCAAAAAAAAGTGGTTTTCACCTTGTGGTGGATGCATCTATCTTTATGTCCTGTTCAGAAGTCTATGACTCTAAGAGTAAAACTCTCAACCTACTGGTCTGACTTTGTTCCAACTGTCCCCTATGGTTAGGAGATATGAATGGTGACTGACAGAACAAGATCCTAGATGCCTTCCCGTGGAGGTTTTCCTGGCATGTCCCAGTGGATGGAGACTCTGGGGCAGACCCAGAATCCGCTGCAGGCATGGTATATCCTTTCTGGCCTGGGAATGTCTTTGGATCCATCAGAATGAGCTGGATAATGTTGCTAGAGAGAGGAATGTCTGGGTTTTTCTCCCGAACCTGTTATTAAGTATAAAAAATGAGTGGATATAAAAGGAACCACTGATCAACATAAAACATAGCTAAGACAAGGAGAACAAAAACAAAAGCCCAAAAATGAACTCCATGCTATGGCGGAACATACTGTGTTCCTGCTCATTGGGAGCGCTCCACTCTGTGTCTGTAGACTGTCATCAAGGATGCAAAAGGACACATTTACATCAAGTGTTCAGTTTTGGAAGTTGTGAAGCCACATAAGACCACACATGATGTAAAATTGTCTTGATCCAGAAAGGGTCCAACCTCCCAGATTTCTTCACTAGAGATTTATCCCATGTTCTCTGCAAAGTAAAAAATTTTGTGATTTTTAAGTTTTGAGCTAGACTAGATTTTAAATGTGTTTTATGGTGCCTCAGTCTATTAAAAGAAGAATATTTAAATTCTGTCCCATGTGTGAATAGATGGTTATGCGTTTAGAGGCAAACATATTCTCAGAATCAGCCCAGCACTTTCACCGCCAAGTAGTTCTCAGTTTGTCAATCCAGGCAACAGCAACTTTTACAATTCAAACAGCAACTGTTGCCCTTTTTCCTACCAAATAAAATCTGTGTAGAACTTCAAACCTACTTGACCCTTTGGAAACACTGAAGAGAAGAATCATTTATACCTCTAGCAGATGTATACAGTGCCTTGCGAAAGTACTCGGCCCCCTTGAACTTTTCAACCTCTTGCCACATTTCAGGCTTCAAACATAAAGATATAAAATTCAATTTTTTGTGAAGAATCAACAACAAGTGGGACACAAGCGTGAAGTGGAATGAAATTTATTAGATGAGTCAAACTTTTTTAACAAATAAAAAACTAAAAAGTGGGGCGTGCAATAGTATTCGGCCCCTTTACTTTCGGTGCAGCAAACTCACTCCAGAAGTTCAGTGAGGATCTCTGAATGATCCAATGTTGTCCCAAATGACTGATGATGATAAATAGAATCCACCTGTGTGTAATCAAGTCTCCGTATAAATGCACCTGCTCTGTGATAGTCTCAGGGTTCTGTTCTAGCGCAGAGAGCATCATGAAGACCAAGGAACACACCAGGCAGGTCCGAGATACTGTTGTGGAGAAGTTTAAAGCCGGATTTGGATACAAAAAGATTTCCCAAGCTTTAAACCTACCAAGGAGCACTGTGCAAGCAATCATATTGAAATGGAAAGAGTATCAGACCACTGCAAATCTACCAAGACCCGGTCGTCCCTCTAAACTCTCATCTCGAACAAGAAGACTGATCAGGGATGCAGCCAAGAGGCCCATGATCACTCTGGATGAACTGCAGAGATCTACAGCTGAGGTGGGAGAGTCTGTCCATAGGACAACAATCAGTCGTACACTGCACAAATCTGGCCTTTATGGAAGAGTGGCAAGAAGAAAGCCATTTCTCAAAGATATATATAAAAAGTCTCATTTAAAGTTTGCCACAAGCCACCTGGGATACACACCAAACATGTGGAAGAAGGTGCTCTGGTCAGATGAAACCAAAATCAAACTGTTTGGCCACAATGCAAAACGATATGTTTGGCGTAAAAGCAACACAGCTCATCACTCTGAACACACCATCCCCACTGTCAAACATGGTGGTGGCACCATCATGGTTTGGGCCTGCTTTTCATTAGGAGGGACAGGGAAGATGGTGAAAATTGATGGGAAGATGGATGGGGCCAAATACAGGACCATTCTCAAAGACAACCTGATGGAGTCTGCAAGAGACCTGTGACTGGGACGGAGATTTATCTTCCAACAAGACAATGATCCAAAACATAAAGCCAAATCTACAATGGAATGGTTCACAAATAAACGTATCCAGGTGTTGGAATGGCCAAGTCAAAGTCCAGACCTGAATCCAATCAAGAATCTGTGGAAAGAGCAGAAGACTGCTGTTCACGAACGCTCTCCATCCAACCTCACTGAGCTCGAGCTGTTTTGCAAGGAAGAATGGGCAAGAATTTCAGTCTCTCGATGTGCAAAACTGATAGACATACCCCAAGTGACTTGCAGCTGTAATTGCAGCAAAGGGTGGCGCTACAAAGTATTAACGCAAGGGGGCCGAATAATATTGCACGCCCCACTTTTCAGTTTTTTATTTGTTAAAAACGTTTGACACATCCAATAAATTTCATTCCGCTTCACGATTGTGTCCCACTTGTTGTTGATTCTTCACAAAAAATTAGAATTTTATATCTTTATGTTTGAAGCCTGAAATGTGGCAAGAGGTTGAAAAGTTCAAGGGGCCCGAATACTTTTGCAAGGCGCTGCATCTAAAGTAATTTTATTTACCCAAAAGGTTTGTTTTTGATTGGAAATGAGACGGGCATCTCCTAAAAGACAAGACGATGGACAAGGACATCAGATTAAAGAAAAAAATGTTTTTATTCACATTTTAACAAAAAAATGGCATGCCAAATTATTTTAACTATTCTAATAATCAGTGGAAAAACCTATGTTGGCATACAACATAAGCTACAACGCTTTTCACCTCGCAATTCCCTATTTTTTCAGACTCAAAATTCCAGAGTCCTCAGGGCTTTTTTAGCCCATTTTTAAAGGATTAATACAAAAGTAAACTATAAATTTATGGTAGATATTTATTGAACAGACAGATGGACTGGCAGAGAGGTAGACGCAACAATATGTGGGTAGGTAGATAGATAGATAGATAGATAGATAGATAGATAGATAGATAGATAGATGTTAATTGACAGGCGGCTAAAGGGACAGAAAGATGGACTGACAGTTGGACAGAAGAATGATGGATGGATGAATACAATGTATGCAGAATCAAATTCCAGGCTGCAATTGAACGCTGCTTTTACTCATAGAAAATAAAAAATAAATAAGTGACTCTAACACAGAAATAAAACACAGTTTTCTGCCAGATGTTATAAAACAGGACAACAAAAAAGGGTCATTTGTACAATGTACAATTAATTTGTGAACATTTCAAGCAGCTGTAGCTTTAGAATAGATAGAGGCAGTTTTAAAATGGCTAAAATTTGCCATTTTTGGCTTAAGTTAAGAACTACAGTGAGGTGTGTTCTTCTAAGCTTTAACTATATCTTTTACATTGTGCTTCCTTAGGAGACCAGAGACAAAGACACAAGTGAGGCCTTCGACAGTGGTGTTGATGGCCTGACTGCCGACACCAGCTCCCCCTCCCAGGTTTCCAGCCTCCTCTGGTTCCCCGGAGCCTCTAGAGCTCAGTCGTCAGGAGCCATTCACCAAACAACCAGTGATGCTGTCCGCCAGAACATCTACGAAAACTTTATGAGAGAGCTGGAGACAGGAACCGGAACAGGAGGCGGAGATAGGAGAGATCCATCGACTGGAACCGAAGACGACGGGAGCAGCAGCGAGTCGGCTGAGGGCTCCATGGAGGAGCTGGACCTTTTGTTTGCGAAGGAGCAGGGGGTGGTCAGACGGGCGGGATGGCTCTCCTTCAAGCCCCTCATCACCCTGCACAAGGACAGGAAGCTTGAGCTGGTGACCCGCCGCAAATGGAAGCACTACTGGGTGACTCTGAAAGGTAAGCCTAAAACTGAATGTAAAATAAGAACGCAAGTTAGGAGAAGTTAAGCAGATTATTCTAATATCCTCTCTGAAATGTTGCTCAGAGAAGCACAAAAGGTTCATGTTTACTCTTAGCCAAGGTTTTTATTCTAGTTACACTTGACTTAAAGGGACTTTACTGTTAATGCTTTCCGGAGAAATATGCAGTTGCTTTAGGCCACAGAGGTAAAATGAATCCACAAAACGTATGTGGTTTTGCTTGTATGGCGATGAGTAGGAAAAATCCTGTAGGAAATGAAAAAAAGTATCAAGAAAGTTTGGTATTTTTTTGACATTTTAGTGGACCCTTGGGACAATGTAAAACTTATTTTTTAATTGTGAATTCACCTGTCCAGTTCCAGTTGACTCCATTTCTCAACAGTGTTCACAAAGACATTGCATCTGCTAGAGTCTAGAGAAAGCTTTCTTGAAGGATTGTTTGCTGAATGTCTTTCCAGGATGCACATTGTTGTTTTATGAAACTTACGGGAAGAGCTCGACGGAGCAGGACCTGTCACCCCGCTACGCCCTCTTAGCTGAGGACAGCGTCGTTCAGGCTGTCCCAGAACACCCCAAGAGAGAAAACGTCTTCTGTTTGAGTAATTCGTATGGAGATGTCTACCTGTTCCAGGTAAAACCCTCACCTTTGTTTATATTAATATCATCATCTTGCTTTTAGTATTTGAATAAGGGGTGTAATAGTACATGTATTCCTACTGAAAATATCCGGTACAGCACTGTTGGTTTGGTACGGACACGTACATATTTTATACCTGAACACATGCAGAATGTTTATCTGCAGAACTAAGTGTGCCATGCAACGTTTTGTAGCTACAGTGAAGGAAGAAAGGCGGACCGGACCAAAATTTATGTAATCATATACATTTTTCAACTGCAAATAAGGTGCATATTGTAGATCGCTCGGCATTTATTCTCCAGAAACCTAGCTGAAAAATCAGCTAAAGTTCAAACCCTGCTGCCTGGATGATTCAACCAGTCTAAACTGCTGCATAGCATATGAGATGCAACAACACACAGTCCCTCTGATCAGACGGGGTTTTCCAACAGCTGCGCTTTTATGGTGCATTCAAGTACATTTTATACGCTGGATTGTCTAAATATAAAAACAACTCCAAACTGATTTAAACCTCTTTTATTTTCAAATTTTTGCACAGTCTTAAAAAAATTCCACAACAACATTGACCATTTAATTGTGGTTTTGTTGTTCCATCTGTCCATCCGTCCATTGGCTATACCTGCTTCTACTTTATTGATGAAAAACATCAAGCCAAACCAAAATAGTACCAAATGTGACTTTAAAATCGATGATTTTTGTGTACCAATACATACCAAGTGTGAATGCATAAAACCAACAAGAATACATTGCTATTGGTTTGCAGTAGTTGAAGAAACAGAAACAGTTTGCAAATGTTTTCTGAATTGCAAATAGACCAACTAGGGTGTGACATCTTTCCAAGAACTAAGTTCTGACTTCGTAGTCAAATCCAATGCAGCAGTGCCACCTTATATTAGCACAGCTAGCATTACCACAACTTTTGTCCCCATGTGTATTTCCTTGAGATGGTAGATCCTTACCTTAACTCTGAGATTTTCAAAAGGCTGCCATTATGTATAAATTATCTAAATCCAGCAGGTTCCTTGACAGGGATGGAAATTAAAAGGGATAAAACAGGCTAACTTTACTGTACTCCTTTCAGGCTTCCCGTTATTGTCATTGAAATTTACCTTATATTTATTTCTCGACCTATATTTTGCGTCTTGTAGAAAGGTTATTTCGGTAAAATTACTTTGCACGTAACATTTATGCAGATGCTTTCTGATACAGGTACCATTTATTAACCATTCACTGATCCTTCACAGTTTAGCTTGCACTCAATGATCTTTTTGTGACACACTGCAGTCAGTACTGCTATGGCCATGCTGCAACATTTATTACTCTCCAGATTTGTTATTCTAGCTGCTAAATTGAATGTCGGCCTTAAAGTCTCATCACATCCCCGTCTCCTTGGTCATTTAAGGCCAGCAACCAGACTGATCTGGAGAACTGGGTGACGGCCATCCACTCAGCTAGCGCCTCGCTGCTCGCCAAGCGGCAGGGAAAGGAGGACACGGTGCGTCTGCTGCGGACCCAGGCCCGCACGCTGCTGCAGAAGATAGACATGGACGGGAAGATGAAGAAGATGGCCGGGCTCCAGCTGACCGTAGTCAGCGACCTCAAAAACCGCAAGGCTATCGAGAACCAGGTGAGACACAGAGGAAAATAAAAAATAAAAATCTTTGCTACTTGAGAATGTCCATATATAAGAATCAGTCAGGCGGTACTAGCCTGACTGATTGATGGTGAAGTGGTTTAACTTTGGCACATTTGAAAAACTTTTTCTGTAACATTCTGTCAGATCATTTGCTCTACTTATTTTTTCTGATTTGGTGACTGTGGCGACAGGTCTGTGCTTGATTTTAGTCTGTGGGTGGGTAAAGTGACCTGGATCTATCAGTCCCCAAATACATAGCGAGGGGCCCAGGGGAGCTGCTTGTTCCTGGAGCATCAGATTAGGATTCCAGATGTTTTCTGGTAATAGGCTTTCAACATGCATTATCCAATTCCTCCTCGGGAAATCCAAAGCACTCAGTGGTGTGCTCTAGCCGACATGCAGCAGATTAGAGAGGCAGAAAAATACCCATAGTTTAACAAGAATTATATATATTTTTTAAAGAAATGGGGAATGGGTGAAGATCAAGCAGCTTTTTTCCAAACTTGCAAGTCATCTCAAATGATCGACATTCTACATCATTTCAGCTGCTCATTTAAATAGACACTTACTGCTGATGGTGCTAAAAAAGCCCAATGAATCCTTTAGTTATTGTCAATGAAGAAAATTTGAATCTTGCATGAAAGATGCTCAATGGCTCACTGCAGGAATGGCCATTAGAGATGTCACTGCCTAACTACCACCAAGCTGCCTGCTCTCGTGTCTGTTTCCAATTAGCCAGCATGCCACCACAGAGAGACAAGCCGGCGTTGGATTGAATGATAGGGTCAGAAGTGGTACAGGACAGGACTCTGATAAAGGCGCCTCGAGGCTGATGATAAATTTAAGTTTCATTGGAGTTGCCGAGCACCGACAGGGCACCACTTTGATGTCCCTGTCTACCCCCACACCCGCGTCTGCTCAAATCAGTGCCAGCAGACCTTGTTTGAAGTCAGCCCTTGACCCCCACCCCACCCCCAACACATTAACACACAAATATTCACATGCACACATACACACAGTGGGATCATGTTTCACCAAAAGAATTATCATGCGTTGTGGCAGAAGTTAAAGCAGAGAGCAAGAAAAGATTAACATCTGCTAAGAGACAAACTTTTGCAGACAGTTATAAGTGTTGCGTTAGAAATAAAATGTGAAGGACGTACAAGGGGGCTCAAACTTCATTCAAGCCTGATTTATTGATGAAGAATAGAATGCACTGCAAGCTCTAACAAAAATGTTCATGAGTAATTCACCCCTTTCCTAAATCAACTGGAAATCCTGTGAGATATTTTGTACTTAAACTGTCATTCAGATCTGGATTCCTTCTAGATTTTGTGCCATACATATGTACATAAATTGTAAAACTTTAAGGGTTTCTGGCAGTCTATCTAAAGTTACATTGGAATGTTTAAGATCAAAGCATATTGATGTGGTCTAGTGGCCCAGTCAAAGTTCAGACTTGAATCCAACTGGAAGACTTAAATGGATTTTCAAAGAGGCTCCCTGTTCAGTCTGACTGACTGGACTACTTTGCAATGAGGAAAAAAAAATCTCTAGATGTACAAAGCTAAGAGAAATGCTCTCTAAACGCCATGAAGTCCTTCAATATTAAGCATTTCTTTGCACACAAGAAGCTGTAACTGGATCAAAAGGTAGCTAACATTTTCCTTTTGTTTTAAATCTGGTCATTAAAAATAAAACACAATTCTTTTCCATTTGTACACTTACTGAAACATATCTGAGTAAAACCCCTAGATCGTCGCCACATCTATATGGCCGAATATATTTGCCATATGTAGTAGATTTTCAACAAGAAGAGTTCACTGTACAACCTGGTTTTCCTGGTCTACAATGGGAAATGTTTGAGTGACTTAAAACTTGTTAACTGAGCCCACCTGCATAGTCACACACACAGTTGTTCAGAGTGCATTATTCACACAGTAATTTCTCCACAAGGCCTTTGTTTAAGATGTTTGTTTAAGGTGTTCATAAAATGCCACCCTTTGGCCCTGTTCAGTTTGCTCCTAATCTCAACGAATGCATGTCGAAAACCCTAATGGGACATTGCTTTGGGCTCCATTATAGTAAATGAAGTCATAGCGCAGACGAGACCCATTAAACTTAGTTGTTATGGAGGGGGTTGTTTTAGCTTGAGTGTTCTCGTTAAAACCAGTCTCCAGCCAACAAAATGAGCACTTTCCTATAGCTAAAATAACATAACTGTAAGCTGGGACTGTGGGGGAGATTTATATGTTCAGTCTGTTCAACATCTCCTCAACATCTCTCAAGACAAAATGTGGATTTCGATTTGCACACAATCATCTGTCACCAGCAAACCTCCACGAAGCCGTGGTGTTGCCCTCCACCAACATCTGTAAGCAATTAGACTTTAAACTAAAACACTTGTTTGACCTTATATCTCCTTTGATCCCAAAATGCCCCCTCCCCCAAAGCACTCCTAGGCCATCACCCAAATTAATAATTCACATAAATCAAAATGAAATCATTGTTCTTCCCCCTCTATCAGATCCAGCAATGGGAGCAGAACCTTGAGAGGTTCAACATGGACCTCTTCAGAATGCGCTGCTATCTTGCTAGTCTGCAGGGCGGAGAACTGCCCAATCCGAAGAGCCTGCTTGCCATCGCCAGCCGTCCAACCAAAACCACTCTGGGACGCCTTGGGGTTTTCTCTGTGTCTTCTTTTCATGCACTGGTAAGGAAAATGATCTGAAAGAGAGAAGGACGTTTTTTTGTTAATTCTGGTCCTGATACTGGGCATCTTTTCAGATCTGTTCCAGGGACGAGGCCGCAGCCAGGAGGCGTTCGTTGTCAGTGACTTGCAGACAGAGAAAGAGAAGCCTTTTCTCCTCTCTTAAAGGCCTCGACAACCTGACAAAGAGGGGCCGGGACAAGAGACCCTCTGTAGTGCAGGTATTATTGAGCACAAAGACACATTTAAACTTAATTGTCAATGCTGACACAATCACATTTACTGTAAGTCTTACATTAAATAGTTGCATCAAGACTTTGAGCAGCTTATCTACATTGCCTTTCAGAGTATTAATACGCCTTGAAAGTTTTACATTTTTTACATTACAACCATAAACTTCAAAGTATTTTTATGCGATTTTATGCGACAGACCGACACAAAGGAATGTGTGAATATGAAGTCGAAGGACAAAAATGCATAAACATTCTATACTAGTCCATAGATGTATAACCATCTGCCGCTTCAGTTACAGCTACAAGTCTTTTGGGGTATGTTTCCTCCGCCTTTGCACATCTAGACAATGAAATTCTGACGCTTTATTCTTGTTCTGCTTAGTCAAATTGGGCGAAGGGTAGCTGTCAACAGCACTTTTCTGGTTCTGTCCCAGGTTCTCAATTAGATTTTGGTCTGGACTTTGACTGGGCCATTCTAACATGAATATGCTTTCATCTATACCATTTCATGTTAGCTCTGGCTGTATGTTTTATGGTTGTTGTACCACTGTAAGGTGGATGCCCTCCTTAGACTTAAGTCATTTGCCACCTCTAACGGGTCTAACGGGTCTTACCATCCATCATCCCATCAACTCTGACAGGTTGCCCTGTTCCTGCTAAAGAGAAGGATCCCCACAGCATGATACACCGCTATATATACAGTGGGCATGGTGTGTTTAGGGTAATGCGTGTTAAGGCCTGTTCATACTCCCCACTTCTATATAGAAGTTTGTTCTTGTTGTTGCCACCTTGAGTAAAATAACAATTTCGCTGTTCTTGAGGATAATGAAAAGGCAGTTAATTAAACTAAAATGATCAGATGAAATCTTTGACAAAATTGTTAAAACATATAATAAAACACTGCAGGAAAACTGGATTAAAAGATCTGTAATGTTTAATAACCCCATTCCTATCTATATTGCAACAGGGAAAGCATCGGTTCATATATTTGATTAAATCTAATCTGGAGTCAGCCCTTCAGTGTAAATTGTACCCATTTGTTATGAAAACAGCCTGAAACCATACTGCACTTTTGCTTACTTGCATGTATTTCTGCAGCTCCTTGAGCACATTTTAACCCCCCATTTGGGAGTTTATTAACTAAGAGCACATAGGCTTGCATCTCTCCTAGTTTCTCCTTAAGTCTGAATGCAACCCTCTCATCAGCATGAACACATCCGAGTATTTCTTACCCCAGGTGGAGACGAGGAAGTTTATATCCTCTCGGGTTAGTAATTAGAGTCCTGCAGGGTGCTTATTTATGAATACATAAATCCTCCACTTGGTGCCCTCAAGGCCATGGAGAATACTCAGGATACACTTATTTACTCAAGCATTTCATGAACCCCTGGTTTTTAGTTAAGAAAAGAGTGATTTACGTCCTAATCCCTGGACCTCCCTATTATTCCTGAGCTAACGGGACAGCTACATTAATTATAATCCGCAGGTAAACCCGTACTCCTAACATCTTACAGAATGTTCCCTGTCCTCTTTTGCTCCCTCTCATCTATCCCACCATCTGCTGTGTGATATTTATGTTTACGCATTTGTGCACGTCCGTCAGCATCTAGGTATGCATCCCCTGCGTTGTTATTATTCCGTGGAGCTCCCACTGCCCGGCCTAATGAGGCACAGTTACTTTTTGCTGTGCGGAAGGCCGAGTGGCGCTGCAGCACACGGATAAATTATTAAAAGCCGTGTGTGGTGGATGACTTTCTCCAGTCTCTATCCTCACTCCTACAGACACCAGCAGATGGTTGGTGTAAAGAAGCTTAATGTTATACATCAGGGCTTAATAAACTCCATGTTCAAAGATTCAGATACGATTTCTATATGAGACTAAAAGTCTGGAACAACTAGTGATAAAAACGTTTCGTTTATGATATTTGCTTAAAGCTCCTGTTCCCTGTTTCATAAAATAATAGCTTTGCTTTGAATGCCATATCTATTTATGTCTAGTTTTATAGCTGCTTAATGTTGAAGTCTCTCCCGCTCGGCTATCTGAAGCAGAGATGAGGGTCGACTGAGTGGGTCACATCACACAGACACCCAGGGAGCAACAACAACCAACACAGTCTCTCTGTTACTGTGAATTACTGTGTAAAGAGTATATGGATATAAATGATCAAATCTCAGGGATTTACACTACATTGTCATTCAGATCTCAAAATTTAACAATCCCCGTTACCCTTTTATTTTCTAGAACTTTAGCTGATTTTAAAGGTTCATTAGTTGCCATTAATTGGCTGTATTTTGAGTAGTTTTCAGAATGCTTTGTTTTACCTTTACAATGATTTTAATTTGATTGGCATTTAAGTCTTTTTTTTTATTTATTTGAAAGACTGCTTGTCGAGTCAAACTCCTCAGGAAACATTTAAGCTTCTTCTGGTTAATGTTTTCTGACAGGTTTTTGCAAGATATCTTTGCCTCTCTTGTCCTAAATCAGGCATGCAGTGTTTTTAGTTTTTCCTTCTGCATAGTTAATCACGAGAATCTTTTCTCTCGCTTTACCTCACATCTTTCTCCTCAACCCCCTTTTCAGCTTAGTTCTCTATCACACAAACAGTTCCTCAGAGCATAAACAGAGCGTTACCCAGCAGTCCTTCTCTGACAATTTCCATACTGACTCATCTATGTTGACTAAGCCTAAATCCCATTTACCACAGTAATGCACCGCTCCAGAGCCTTGCCCCCGAAGTCACGCTTCACCCCCTCCACCTTCCTTCCCTCTTGGTTACTATTCTCTCATCCATCTTAGCAGGGCTACAGTAGGGAGCTAGCCATCAGTCGGCTGTGGGAAATAGGCCAAGGTCTGAGGATTTGTGGGAGAGTTGGTAAAGCTTTCTAAAATTAGACAGTTTATGGCGAAGCAGCACTGTTTATAGCCACGTTATAAATGTACCCATGCTGAGGGTGGAGAGGAGATGTAAGATGAGGACTCCTGCTACCATATCAGGGGCTTGAAAGCTTTCTCTTGGATTTTTTTGTAGTAGAGTAACCCCGTTACCCGTTACATTGAGAGTCACTTTTATATTAGTTTTAGGCACTAATGTGAAAGCCAAGAGGGGGGGAGTTTAAGGTCATATTTTTTTACCAGCTTTGCCACCTGTTTCTCCTGCTTAGTAACAGTTCATTTGGAATCAACACTGTGATTAATCAACACCTCAATTAAAGATCACAAGAATTTTAACAAGGACCTGCTCTTCTTAACAAACAAAAAAAGAGGAAAAAAACTATTTCACTGTTTAAAATATATTGTTGCAAAAAGAAAAATAGGAAATACAAAGTAATTTATAGTTTTATGTCTGATAATAATCCCCTAATGAAGCATTATTCTACTAAGAGACTAGTCATCAGTACGCTACAAGTACATTTGAAGATTACTGCTGTTTTGGTTCTACTGGTAGGGATAACCAGAAAAAATAGGTTTCAGACAGTGTTGGACCCATAACTTTTCCCCACCAGAACCACTTCAAAAGAATTGAAAAAAGTACCTTACTTTGGTCTGAAGCTGGCTGTTCTCTCACATCCCTCATTAGTTAGGTTAGCCTGGAGGCTACCTGGAGACTTGTAAGCTATCAGTTCTGGTAAAGGCTTTGACAGTCTGGAGGTTCCTCAGTTTGGATTCATAACTAAGTTACATGCAAAGAGAATTGTGCTTGAAGAAAGTCACAAAGCAGCAACTTGACAAATGTAGTGAACTGTACAATATAAACAAAGGCAAAAAAAACAGTCGCAACAGAACCTTCTGAAAGGGAAGTAAGTTCCGTTTCTGAGTCAATAAGGTAAAACCTTTTTAATGAATTTTAAGTTTTGGTCTAAGTCTGAACTCAACTTACAGAAGCATGTTTCTTGCAGGGAAAGAGGCCTCATGCTGGACTGATCAGCCAATCAGAGATGGACTTGGGCAATGCAAGAACTTTGTCATGTTACATAGCCAGTTGTATAATTAAAAAATGTCAGCTGTCTATGACTCAGGCCTTACTATTTAATGATCTCATTACAAAGTTTCAGACATGCAGTGGTAGCTCTGGAGACGTTTCATGAAAATAGCACAATTTGAATCCCTCTCACCTCTTTTCTTCAAATGCATCACCATAATTTATATTTAAACAGCTTTACTTATACATTGAAATGTTTGAAATGTTTCATTTAATACAGTGTAAAAAACTTGAACTAAATTGTATCTTTTTATGAGAAATAATATAGTTTTTCAGCTGACCATAGCGTGAAAGAAAAGCTTCCTCTGGCTAAACTTAAGGTCTTCTGAGGAGGTTTTTTTAAGGGACCTGGAGAAAAGAAAGAACCTTTCACTTGGAACTGGTCTTGTAGGTGAAAGGTCAAATATGAGTTGTATGTGTGCACTAAACCCCACAGTTTAAACAATATCAACCCTGGTGTCACATTTTTGGTTGAAGAAGCTAGAACCAAAAAAGAAGCAGTTCTGAAGAGGAAAAAGAGTGAGGATGGTGTCCTCTCTTGTCTGCCATTGGACCATTTCCCCTTTTCTTCTCTCTGCAGTCTTTCAGCATTCACACTAACATCACATTTCCACCGTGCCCTCTTCAAAGGCTACAAAAATTTCATTTGGAAGCAGTATCAAAGTGCTTTTCTCTCCACGAGTAGTTTTTAATTAACTACCTAACTACCAGCACTGTGTGTGTCTATTATTGTGTTGCTCAAGCCAAGGCTTTCTGAGTCAGTCAATCAGCGTGGTGCCCCTCTGTCTGTGCTTTCTGACCATCCCCTCTCTTGATTTTTTTTAGGTCTTTGAGAGTGATGCTGGAGGTCAGACATACAACCTGCCTCCCAGAAGTACAGAGGTGAGTCAGAGACTGTATTAATTCTGTTCACACACTCACACACACAAATATCCCACTTCTGTCAAAAACCCGTGGCTCAGTTGGTTGGGTATAGCATGAAATAGTCTGACATCAACCACTGTTCTATTTTCTGGTTTTGATTGTGGGATGTGTAAAGATATTTTAATACACAGGGTGTTTGCATGATTGAGGGGATTAGAAAGCATGTTTGCGTCTGCAAAGACTCCTGTCATGTTTATCTGAAGCAGGCGTCTGCTGGATAAACACAGCAGATTTAACAGGAATTCACTTTGGTCAAACTGGCACATATATATATATATGTATGTATATATCGGGCCCTCATACCATCCTCATGGAGTCATGGAGTCTGTTTCTAACCGTTTGTGCAGACACATGCACATTTGTGGCCTGCTGGAGGTCATTTTGCAGGGCTCTGGCAGTGCTCCTCCTGTTCCTCCTTACACAAAGGCGGAGGTAGCGGTCCTGCTGCTGGGTTGTTGCCCTCCTACGGCCTCCTCCCCGTCTCCTGGTGTACTGGCCTGTCTCCTGGTAGCGCCTCCAGGCTCTGGACACTACGCTGACAGACACAGCAAACCTTCTTGCCACAGCTCGCATTGATGTGCCATCCTGGATGAGCTGCACTACCTGAGCCACTTGTGTGGGTTGTAGAGTCCGTCTCATGCTACCACGAGTGTGAAAGCACCACCAACATTCAAAAGTGACCAAAACATCAGCCAGAAAGCATAGGTACTGAGAAGGGGCCTGTGATCCCCACCTGCAGAACCACTCCTTTATTGAGTGTGTCTTGCTAATCGCCAAAGATTTCCCCCTGTTGTCTTTTCCATTTGCACAACAGCATGTGAAATTGATTGTCAGTGTTGCTTCCTAAGTGGACAGTTTGATTTCACATAAGTTTGATTTACTTGGAGTTATATTGTGTTGTTTAAGTGTTCCCTTTATTTTTTTGAGCAGTGTATATGTATGTGTATATGTGTGTATATATATGTGTATATACAGGGGTTGGACAATGAAACTGAAACACCTGTCATTTTAGTGTGGGAGGTTTCATGGCGAAATTGGACCAGCCTGGTAGCCAGTCTTCATTGATTGCACATTGCACCAGTAAGAGCAGAGTGTGAAGGTTCAATTAGCAGGGTAACAGCACAGTTTTGCTCAAAATATTGAGATGCACACAACATTATGGGTGACATACCAGAGTTCAAAAGAGGACAAATTGTTGGTGCACGTCTTGCTGGAGCATCTGTGACCAAGACAGCAAGTCTTTGTGATGTATCAAGAGCCACGGTATCCAGGGTAATGTCAGCATACCACCAAGAAGGACGAACCACATCCAACAGGATTAACTGTGGACGCAAGAGGAAGCTGTCTGAAAGGGATGTTCGGGTGCTAACCCGGATTGTATCCAAAAAACATAAAACCACGGCTGCCCAAATCACGGCAGAATTAAATGTGCACCTCAACTCTCCTGTTTCCATCAGAACTGTCCATCGGGAGCTCCACAGGGTCAATATACACGGCCGGGCTGCTATAGCCAAACCTTTGGTCACTCATGCCAATGCCAAACGTCGGTTTCAATGGTGCAAGGAGCGCAAATCTTGGGCTGTGGACAATGTGAAACATGTATTGTTCTCTGATGAGTCCACCTTTACTGTTTTCCCCACATCCGGGAGAGTTACGGTGTGGAGAAGCCCCAAAGAAGCGTACCACCCAGACTGTTGCATGCCCAGAGTGAAGCATGGGGTGGATCAGTGATGGTTTGGGCTGCCATATCATGGCATTCCCTTGGCCCAATACTTGTGCTAGATGGGCGCGTCACTGCCAAGGACTACCGAACCATTATTGAGGACCATGTGCATCCAATGGTTCAAGCACTGTATCCTGAAGGCGGTGCCGTGTATCAGGATGACAATGCACCAATACACACAGCAAGACTGGTGAAAGATTGGTTTGATGAACATGAAAGTAAGGTTGAACATCTCCCATGGCCTGCACTGTCACCAGATCTAAATATTATTGAGCCACTTTGGGGTGTTTTGGAGGAGCGAGTCAGGAAACGTTTTCCTCCACCAGTATCACGTAGTGACCTGGCCACTATCCTGCAAGAAGAATGGCTTCAAATCCCTCTGACCACTGTGCAGGACTTGTATATGTCATTCCCAAGACAAATTGACGCTGTATTGGCCGCAAAAGGAGGCCCTACACCATACTAATAAATTATTGTGGTCTAAAACCAGGTGTTTCAGTTTCATTGTCCAACCCCTGTATGTATGTATATATATGTATGTATGTATGTGTATATATATATATATATATATATATATATATATATATATATATATACCCACCCTAATGTTAAAAATACAACTTCAACACTTTCAGATTGTTTTGGTTTGGAGGAGCGCCTACGAAACATATGGAAATACTGAATACTCTCCATCCCAGTTTTTACAGCCTTCTTCACTGGAGAAATAACTGGGATGTGTGTGTCCCATCACATTATTGTGGTCTTAGCAAGAGATTGATGGTGCCTGTTGCAAAGCGGTTTTGCTGAATTTTGAAAAAATGCATGCAGTTATTATGGTCGTCTAGATCACAATCTATGTTTTGCAAAACTTGTGTGAAAGCCACGTTTTGCTAACGTGCTTCATGTTAAACTTATGTGTTTCCAATGCCAAAAAGTATTCATCATGATCAAATATAGCTCTTACAGACATGTATAATAGATACTTTCAGACATGGTGGAATTGGTGTCATGGAGATTACGGGTTAACTGGATGCTATGATTCATAGTAAAAGTCTGTGGTCAATGCGGCAAGTGTTAAAACTGCCCTCATTTAGGGTCTTGAAAGAGACTCTGATCAGAAATGGGTTTGGGAAACAAAGGCTTTCATTAGCTCTGAGCTTCAATGATGACTTAAACGCGCTGGTTTCCTCTTCAGTTAAGCATTTTAACTCATCATATTTCCATGTATGGAAAATATAAATCTAACAATAAAAATATGAAAAATGGTTAACAATCGAGAACTTATTTTCATATCTTTGTATCTCTGTTTCCTCAGGGTTGGACAGACAGAAAATTAACAGATTAGAACAAGTGTTTTGTTAATGACTTTGTGCCTTATTGTACAACTTGGTACAGAAATCCCCTGAACGCCCCTAATGAGCCGTCATCTTCCACTAATCCTTTTTCAGTGACGGCAGCCTGTGTTGATGTGAGCAAGTGTCCAAGCTCTATTGTCATTTAAACGGTTTCTCAGGCAGCAGGCAAGTTGTTTCAGCAGGCTGAGGATGTGCAGACGCTGTCTAGCTGTGGCCTGAAGGAAAGAAGCGAGCAGCTCTGTGTGATGGGCATGTCAGTTCTGGTGCTGACTGGCCTTATGCAAAGGTTAAAACTTACTCCTACTGAGATAGTTGTGCTTGTGAAATCCATCATCCACCTCATGCTGTCGGCTGAGCAGTGAATTGTGAAGCAGTTCTCAGAAACAGTAGTTACATTGTTACAGTCTAGTGACTGAAATTTCTTCAGTCACTAGATCTTTGCAAAACAGCTTAAGCTCAGTCAGATTAGATGGAGAGTATTTGTGAACAACAGTTTTCAGATCTTGCTACAGATTCTCGATTGGGTTTAGGCCAGGACTTTGACTGGGCCATTCTAACACATTAATATGTTTTGTTTTAAACCATTCCATTGTAGTGCTGGCTTTATGTTTAGAGTCGTTGTCCTCCTGGAAGGTGAACCTCCGCTCCAGTGTCAAGTCTTTTGCAGACTCCTACAGGTTTTCTTCTAAGATTGTCCTGTACTTGGCTCCATCCATCTTCCCATCAACTCTGACCACCTTCCCTGTCCCTGCGGAAGTGAAGCACCCCCAGAACATGATGCTGCAACCACCGTATTTGACAGTGGGGATGGTGTGTTCAGATTGATGTGCAGTGTTAGTTCTCCGCCACACATAGCGTTTCGCATTTTGGCCAAAAAGTTCAAAGCTTGGGAAATCTTTTTATAGTCTAAGCCTGCTTTAAACTTCTCTACAATTTTATCCTTGACCTGCCTGGTGTGTTCCTTGGACTTCATGATGCTGTTTGCTCCCCAATATTCTCTTAACCAATCTCTGAGGCCGTCGCAGAGCAGCTGTATTTGTACTGAGATTAGATTACACACAGATGGACTCTATTTAGTCATTAGCAATCATCAGGCAACTTCTGAAGGCAATTGGTTGCACTCAGAATAAAGGGGCTGAATACTTTTGCACACTGCACTTCTCAGTTTTTCATTTGTAAAAAATGTTTTAAATCATGTATAATTTTCGTTCCACTTCACAATTGTATACCACTTTGTGTTGGTCTTTCACATAAAATTCAAATAAAATTTATTTATGTTTGTGGTCGTAATGTGACAAGGTAGCTGCATTTAAATTTGATTCATGTAGTCACATATTTGCTAATACGACACAATTATGTTGTTTTGGTCTATCACATAAAATGCCAATACAACACTGTAGCTTGTGGTTTGTAAAGGGACAAAAGTTAAAAAGGTTATGAGGATGTGAATACTTTTTTAAGTGGGCACTTTTTGCAACATATTCGCTATTCGTTTTGAAAATGTCAGGTTAGTTTTCATCCATTTTCTATTTTGTCAGCTGGACACATCTTTCTTCTACTTCCCTGGCTCTTGACCAGCATCCCATCACCTCTCATCCATGACACACTGATCCTCTTTGACTGTCGCCGCCTCTCACCACACTCCACCAACTCCAAATCCACACATGCAGCCTTAAATCTAAAATTCTGGCTAAGATGTTGTCAGAAGTATTCAAAGCCTTTCCTGAGTGTCCACTTTTATCACTTTAGGTCCAAGGAAAGTGGTATGAGGACATATGGGTGGGGTTTTTAGGAAATGATGACTAATACTCTTTTAACAGCTGCAAAAGAAGAAAGTTGCATCTTTGAGGTCCGCCTATCTATGCAGAGCAGTGCTGTAATATTTGTGTTGCTAAAAAAAAATGGGGGGGGTAGTTTTAAGGGAAACACTGCATCCACACACTTATCATACAGAGCACCTGTTGAAGTCCAGCGCGGCCCTCCTCCTTATATTTGGCCGCTGTTCATGCAACCAAGCAACCGCTCTCCAACGATGAATGAGCGTACAGTATTAGTATGTTGTTGGTCCAGCCAACGGCAGAAACCAAATTTTTGACTTTCCGGCTCCACTGATGTTTCTGGGACATGCGCGAGGTTTTGATGTAAACCTGCTGCCTAGCGCAGACTTTGTTCATCCTCTGTGATGACATTTCACTTGGCATCATGTTTCAGAACAGTCACTAGTGAATCTAGGCATGCTCCCTTTTATGGCAGGTAGGGGAAAATTTGGCTAAGAACATCAGTGGCTTTCATTCATGCACAAATGTCTGAGGTTGTCATTTAGGCAAATGTCTGCATGTTAGTGTTTCCTGAGAGAGAGAGAGAGTGTGTGTGTGTGTGTTTGTGAAGCCATGCAATGCTCTGAATCAGAACTTGTCTCTTTAGGCTGTTTGTCTAGCAGGGGAAAAAGGTCTTTTTCCTCTTGAGGTGATTCATCAAACAAAGCAAACAGCATATGAGATTGACAGAAAAGCTCATACACATCAGATAAAAAAAAACCCAGGCACGCACACATACACAAACCCACACACACACACACACACACACACACACCACTCTCCATTTAATGGTCCCATAATCCTTTTGAAACATTTGCAATTATCCCCCCTCGCTGCCATGTTTCGGTTTAACTTGATATTGGTGCCTTTCCTCATGATCTATGGCCATAATAATTGTGGCTTTAAGCTGCGCTTGTGGGGCCGGCCCCTGACTCCATGTCGCGGCAGTTGTTTTTTTTTTTCTTTCCCCAGAGACACAAAGTCTCAACCAAAAGCCCCAAATGGCTGTCTGTGAGGCTGAGCAGTGGGCTAACCCCCCACCTTAATACCCAACTCAGACCTTGCTCCTAATACCACAAATATTGCAGCTTGTAATTACCTCCAAAGTCTTGGACTGACTTCGAGACACATTGTTTATGAACATGATGTGCCTTGCAAAAGTATTCATATCTCAAACTGCTTCACATTTTTTCAAGCTTAAACTACAGACTTAAATGCATTTTATTAGGAGTTTTTTTTAGTAATGGACCAACTCATTATGGTGTGAAGTGGAAGGAAATGGATACATACGGGTCCTCCGTATCAAAGAAGCTGACTTATCCCGCTACAGCACAAACAGGTTTTCTTCCAGCACTACAATGTATTTAGCTCCAGCCATATCATATCAACTCTGACCAGCTTCCCTTTTTCCTGTTAAAGAAAACCATCCCCACAGCATGATCCTGTCATCACCATGTTTCATGATGAAGATGATGTGCAGTATTAGTTTTCCAGCACACATAGCATTTTGTATGTATGCTGAAATGTTACATTTGCACACCACAATTTTCTGATTTTTATTTGAAAATGTATGAAAAAGGGTTTATTTTCCCTCCACTGGTCACTTATGCTCAAAATTCATTGAGTATGATTACTTTAGGACACATTGAGCTTTCATCTGATGCCTGAACTGGCCAGTTTGGCCCTTGTCAGTCATCTTGTGTACATAGCCATAATGATGAATATAATGTGGAGCAACTGCCATGCGTGATGTCAAATGAATTTCTGAAAACCTTATTGTCGGACATCTTTTCTCCGTTGCTTGATCCAGAGCCAAGCATTCAGACTAATGAAACCGTATTGATTTGTGTGCATTGACTCTCGGTCACTCTCTCCTCGTTTACCTTCTCTGTCTCATCTTTATCCCTTTTAATACTTCCTTTGTTTCTAATGCTGCTCATCTTCTTCCCTTTGTTTTATCCCTTTGGGACTTACCACCTTTTTTCCCTTCTTTCTACAGACGCTCAACATGTTGACCAGCATCTACTCCATGTCGCCACCCAATGGGGGCATTTGGGACAACATCGCTGCTGCCTCAGACATGCTGACCTGTGTCCGCATGCCAGACGGCCTGACAGTCCAAGTTCCCATCAGAAAACACCAGACAGCCTCCGACCTTCTTTGTGCAGCCTGCAAGGTTGGTTTTTAAAGAAATATGTGAAAGCAGTGAGGTCAATTGGATTTCACTGCATAGTGTAGGGATTCATGCAAACGTAATAGGCAGATATATATTTTTTTGAATCCTTAAAATATTAAAAGTATAAAACCCGCACTCATCGTCTTCCGCTTATCCGGGACCGGGTCGCGGGGGCAGCAGACTTAGTAGAGACACCCAGACGTCCCTCTCCCCAGTCACCTCCTCCAGTTCCTCCAGGGGGAGCCCAAGGCGTTCCCAGGCCAGCCAAGAGACATAGTCCCTCCAGTGTGTCCTGGGCCGTCCCCTGGGCCTCCTCCCGGTGGGACGTGCCTGGAACACCCCCCGAGGAAGGCGTCCAGGAGGCATCCGATATAGATGCCTGAGCCACCTCAACTGGCTCCTCACAATGTGGAGGAGCAGCGGCTCAACTTCGAGCTCCTCCCGGATGGCCGAGCTCCTCACCCTATCTCTAAGGGAGTGCCCGGCCACCCTACGGAGGAAGCTCATTTCAGTCTCTTGTATCCGGGATCTCGTTCTTTCGGTCATGACCCAAAGTTCATGGCCATAGGTGAGGGTAGGAACGTAGACCGACCGGTAAATAGAGAGCTTCGCTTTTCGGCTCAGTTCTCTCTTCACCACAACGGACCGGCACAGCGTCCCCATTACTGCAGCAGCCACACCGATCCGTCTGTCGATCTCCCGCTCCATTCTTCCCTCACTCGTGAACAAGACCCCGAGATACTTGAACTCTTCCACTTGAGGCAGGAACTCTCCTCCAACCTGAAGAGGACAAGCCACCCTTTTCCGGTCGAGTACAATGGCCTAGGACTTGGAGGAGCTGATCTTCATCCCAGCCGCTTCACACTCGGCTGCGAACCGCCCCAGCGCATGCTGTAGGTCTTGGCTAGAGGGGGCCAGCAAGACCACGTCATCTGCGAGGGTATAAAACATAATTAAATGATTTTTTTTGTTATTTTGTTTTCAAAGCAGTTTTTTCGCCAAAAAAAAACTTTTGTAGCCATGGTTTCCTAAAAAAATAAAATGAAGTGAGTATGATATATGGATAATGATGTATCTTCTAGGTCGACATGACGTACCATTAATGTAAATGGGACACAGGCTGTTCCCTTGACTAAAGACTTTTGTAGGTTTTTAGGTAATTTATTAAATGGATTTGTGAGTGCTTATTGGAAACCCAGAAAAAAGGTTGGGGTAATTTTGCTGAAAAAAATATTTCTATGCAGCAAATGCAGGTCAGCTAGGACAGAATGCTCTAGCTAGGAGTAAACAGTTGGTGCACATAAAGTTTATCAAGGCTTCAATCCTAACTAAGATTTTTCTGTGTCTGAGCTAAATTAACTTTGACTGCAGCTGCATTCTGATTAAATGTCAGTATTTTAACTTCCCTTTCAAGTACAACATGTTTAAAGTGATGAGCTTAATAAGAATCCTTTCAAGACAGATTGACAGAGTTTGAGTAGCTCGACATGTGGCATCGTCAGAATAATAATTTGACAGCTACATTACTGTAGAGTAGTTAAACCCTCAATAATACAACACAATTATGTGAAATAAGAAAAGTGTGAATTGCAAAACCACTGCATGGTTGCTGATGTCAAACTAAAGTAGGCGACACACAGTTGTAGGGGGAATATGCTAAAGCATGCCTGGTCAGAATGCTGGTCACAACAGCAGCAACATCTATCAGAATTCTGACAAAGTTTTATGTTTCGTATTACAGTTTTTGTCACAAATGGTTATTTGCTGCTGTGGGTTTGAGGCAAAGCTTTTAAATCCCTCCATAGGATGCCAGTTTGTTAGGTCTACAAGTTACTGCTCTCAAGCAACATTTCTCATGACTTCCTCCTCCTCACCAGATAAGTCATCATATCAATCTTCTTTTTATTAATTCAAATTTGGGCTGGAGATCCTGTTATCACTACTTTTGTTGTGGGTGACCATTGTGATATACAGTAATGCCTGAGTTCGGCGTTCCAAATGTAACATCAGTCTTCAGCCACTTTCTGCTGTCTTGCGCTCGCTTTTTTCGTTTTTTTCTTCTGAAGCCTCTGCCGCTGTTCGTAGAGTTGTATCATGCAGAGGTTGTTCAGTTTCTGACTTCACACGGCTACCTATGAATGACTGCACATACACTGGCACATGCACACACAACATGTGAGCAATTGCTTGGGCAAAAGCATCTTTGTGTCTCTCCACTGTGCAAAGCTGGTAAATAATTCACACCTCAGCTGCACAGCAGCTGTCCAGCTAAATACTGGTGCATGAAATATGTCACATTGTTATGTTCATGCAGTTCGCTGAACATTAAGGGCCTCTTGTGTACACAGGTGAAACAGCTGGACCCAGATTTGCATTGCATCCGACTACACAGACAAGCTGGGCAGGATGTGGAAGTTCGATCCCTGGCTCCTGGCGAGCTTCTCCACAATGTGGTGAGAAGAACAAGCATGCACTGTCTGAAGAACACAGAGAACTCTCTTTTTAGACTGACTTTTTTTACTGTTTGTTGTATTTTTTTATATCACTCCGTAGGTCTGGGATCAGCTGGAGGTTGTCTCTGCTAATGTGTTCACGCTGCATATGAGAAGGCCGAGCAGCGCTGCAGACTTTGGTGAGCCAGCATGTGGACAAATTGAGGCTTACGTCGACTTTTATGCATGTCTCATGAGTTTTATTTATTTCATCTTTCCATTCAACTCTTTTTTTTTTTTTCGTTTGCCAGGCTTTGCTATAACAGGACACATTGACAGCCAGAAGAACAGTAGGATTTTTGTGAGCGAAGTGCTCCCCGATGGGCTGGCTTGTGGTGAAGGTAACAACTTCTCATTCATTCTCAGCCATTACGCCACATCACATGAGCTCTGTAGGCAGTTTTCCCTGAAACACACCTGTGTTTGCATTCAGGTCTGCATCCAGGCGACGAGATCCTGGTGCTGAACGGCCGATGTGTGTCACCTCTGGACCTGACATTGATCCAGACTCTGTTTGCTGAACAATCCCTGGACCTGAAGCTTAGGCGGGATGGCCCAGCGCAGCCAGCCCGGGGTTTGGACTGCACTGGTCCTCCAAACAAATGCAGCCAAGAGGTCCGCAGCAAACACCACCGAGCAAAGTCATCATCAGGTGCGTTCAATTTACGCGTTTGAGCTCTACATTATTACATGGAATTCTGAGACAAGAGGGTGTAGTGTTATTTCTTCATGAAGGTTTTTCGTGAAAGTTATTTCTTCTTCCTTTTAATATACATCCGGTCATTATTTAACACTTCCCTTTATAAAAAATCTTTGTCATTCTCCAGCTAACATAATGCAGTTGCCAAAACCTCAAGGTCTGTAACCCCTTTCTCTTGCATTTTTGCATCTTTTTTTTTATTAAAGAGCCATAGTTGGTAAGTGTATGCAAACAGAAAAGTTCTGCTCTGCTGCCCAAGATTTACAGTAATCCTAAGACTGTAGGTAGTTTTGACACTTAAACCACAAGACTACCAGCTCACTTCTGTTTTAGTAAAGATCTCCACTTCCTCAGAAGTCTCATTCGTTTTTTACTGAGAAAAAGCTAAAAGAGAAATTCAGAAAGAAGTTTAGATGAAGCTGAACCGTTTTACTTGAAACGGAGGAGTGAAAAAGGCTGGAAGGGGTCTTTGACAGCAGGAGGCTCATTATCTCCATGAGTGTATGGTGTCCTGTCAGGCTGGTTTAATCTCACAGTGGAGGCAAGGTGACAGAAGCGAACGGTAAGGTTCAACGCAGCTGATACAAAGCAAGCAGTTTATTAGAGCTTTCCATTGAAACAAACTAAATATTGTTACAGTGAAGATTAACTTGCAAACTTAAACTCAGGATGTTCATGATATTAACTTTGCCCCATTTGATGCATTGCAGTTTTTAAATCTTTAGATTGCAGCTGGTACCTTCCTTCGCAATCCACAAAGAGTTTTGTGACGCTGCAAAGAAACAAAAGGCTTCAGTTTCAGTGGAAGTGTTAATTGTCATCTAATTATAGCAATTCATTAGCGTCTCCTCCAGCATAGCCAAAATTGAACACAAAAGGATTAATGACTTGGAGGCCTGATTACTGCAGTTTTAAGTGATCAAAGCACCTGCAGTTTTCTTTCTTTGACCCTAGAGGGCGTCTGCTCCAAGGCACGCTGATGAGGAGGTAAACAAAGCCAGCGGAGGAATTAACGCTTGTATGACAGGAAATACAAAAAGCCTTTGTTTTTTTTTTTTCTGAAAGGAGGCAGTCTGTCATTTTTGTCTTTAGGGATCCTGATGCAAAAAGTAAAGGACAAGAGAAATTAAAATTGATGATATCTTTAGAAAATGCGCTCTAGCAGGAAAGATTTGTTGACAGCGATAGCAGGCTTAAAAAAGTTTTTCCTTTTGTTTCCTGCTGTCACATTGGCCTGCCTCCCAGGCTACAATCACGGATAACGCGTTTTATCTGCCATCTGCTAGAGAGTTTGTCCTTGAGATGTTTGATTTAAAAAAACTCACTTTCTGCTCTTCTGACACGGTCACCCTGCAATCAGCAGTGGTATGCAAATAAACATTTTATCTAAAAGCAGCCTCATTTATTTTTAAATGAAATGAAATATATTAAGTGTTTACTGTACTTCTCCTAATCTTGATTTTGGCTCAGATCTAACAAAAACCAAAAATTCAGCTTTTCAGATTATTTTAATATGACATAAAATCAATAAAAAAAACTAATTTTAATACACAAATATAGTGGTATTTTCTTTACAATCATTGGGAAGACTGCTGGCTTTGCAGTTATTGACACCCTCCTCTGGAGGATATTCCACAAAAGGTCATTGCTAAAGAGGCTGACTATTCAGAGAGGGCTGCATTCTAGCATAGAAATGGAAAGTTTAGTGGAAGGACAAAGTGCAGCAATAAAAAGTGGACAGACAACAGAGATAACTGCCTCGGGAAGATTGTGAAGCAAGCCCATTCAAGACTTTAAAGGAAATTCACAAGGAGTGTACTGCAGCTGGGTCGGCGCTCCTAGAGCTACCACACACATGGAGGTATCCAGGATATGGGCTACATTAGTGGTCCAAAGCCCTCTTATTGGGTGAAAATAATTTTTGCATTCAGTTTGGACCCAGATTATGGAGGGAGAGAGGAGAGGCATAAGCTTGAACTTTCCACGCAGTCAGGGAGGATTTGGGGAGCCAATTCATCTTCTGCTGTTGGTCCACTGCATTTTATCAAATCCATTCAGTGCTGCCATCCAGCAGGACATTTTAGAGCACTATATGCTTATCCCTGCTGACAAGCCTTGTGGAGATGCTAATTTATTTCCTGCAGGACTTGGCAGTTGCACAGGCTGGCAATGATACCAGTACCTTCTTATATGACCATGGTATCACTGTACCTAATTAGCCAACAAACCGAAACCTAATCTAAGTCCCATCAGAATCTAGTATTGTCAAGATGAAGATGGGAGACAGTGAACAAGGTATTGAAGACAAGCTGAAGGCCACTATTAAAGCAACCATGGGCTTCCTTGGGACCTCAGCAGAGCAGCACATGTGTTGCTGCATTGATGCCCTAATCAATGCAAAAAGAGCACCAACTAACTATTGAGTTCCTGTAGCTTTTTCTAGCTCACAGTCTCTTCCACTCAACTTTCTATTAATATGTATAGTAACAACGCTGTGAAAAATTGAACTCCTTAAGCAGCGGCCTTTTGTAGCGTCATTAATTGTCTGCTGGACAACTGTTGTGTTCACAGTCTCTGCTATGATTTACCAAACATTTCTCTATTCAAAATCTTTTTAAATTTGGTCTGTAATTTTCAGAGAAACTGAGAGAACAGAAATAAATGCTTAAAGTGTATCATTGCCTGTGTAATAAATCAATATAATACAGGAGTTTCACACTTAAACTGAATTTTGGTAACCTTTTAATGATATTCTAACTTACGGAGTATTTTTCTTTTTTCCAAACAATTAGGGGTAATGGTTTTTAATTATGACTCCCAGGTGTATTTTTTCTTTGTTTTTTGGATCACAGAATGCCCTTCAAGTTTGTAGTTTCAAAATCTAAGTCAGAATTGTTTGTTTTGTGGTCGGAAGGATGAGCTGTAGCAGAAAAACCACAAAGATGCCAATGGATGAGGTGGTATATAAAAATACGACACAGAGAAATAGCCAACAACCTTTCTACTGCTCTTTCTTTCTCTCCAGATGTGTGTGCTGCAGCTGACGATGGAGAATCCCTGCGCATAGGCCTGGAGAATGATCCCTCCCACTGTGCCCACAGGCTCGTTCAACACAGCAAGGTAGGACGGGATTGAGTGCATATGCTGTATCTTCTCTTTCCTTCCAGGTTTTAAGTGTGCGGGGTGGATGGGAAGAAACTAAGAGAACCCCGCTCGTCCCTGTGAGCCTGCGCCCACTTGTGTGGCAGCTGTGGGGCTGTCGCAAAGCAGACTGGCACCAATCCGTAGCATTACCATAATTAGGATCCTCCGTCATAGCCACTGGTATAAACACAGCTTATTACTGTCACACAGACAGGAGAGGAAGCTGTGTTGCACTCCCACTGCCTCAGGCGCAGGTATACACACATGAAGATGAGCACATGTGAGTGGAAGGCCTGTGAGGGCTGAATTGTTTTATTTTGTGTTGTAATTAATCGAAACCGTCTATTTTTTCCCCCCCAGTTGTACCTTAATTTGTCTTAAAAGTGTTGGCTTTGGTCCAGTACGCTGCAGATAGTGTGACCAAACAATTTTACAGGAACGTTCTCTTTTTTAACATGCCAGATAATTGTCTCTCATAACATTTGGCGGATCGGGATACCTATTTGTGTCCGATCTGTTTTTTTTTTACTTGTAAACAGGCTTTATTGAAGTCATTAAAGCGTGAGCCTGCCCCCGTGGGAGTTTTTTTGCCCCCTCTGCAGCGTGGAAATGTAATGTGCTAAAATCTGTACAGCAGCACTTATTGAGGACACTAATGAGTGTGTGTGGTCACTGGGAAAAAAGGCAGATGTTAATGATGTAGACATGGCTCAGTGCCTGAAAGCTTATGAGATGCGTACGTTCATGCATATTCACCTTCTCTCAGCTCATACTTCACATCTTCCAAATAAAGCCGGGTACTGTAATTGTTGTTACCATTGTGAGTACATGTTTGGCTAATTTCCTCGTTGTGTAATCTGTCGTAAACGAGAAGGTATGCTCATTTTCTGCAGGGACTCTTAGATAGAAAATTTGGACCAAATATTTGGAAAGCTTCCATAATTGCCCCTCGCCTAATTGTCTGTGCTACAAAATGTGCCCCAGTGTTTGACCCGAGGTCAGCCAGGAGGAAGACTGGAGAAAACAAGCTTGCTCTTCTATCTATTCTTTTTTTTTCCCCAGCGACATGACTCAGTCCCACTGCGCTGGGATCTGCACTGCACCACTTCTGCTGCTCAGCTCCCTGTCGGTTGTGTTTTTACTGGGGAATGAAAGGAATATAGGTGTGTGTGCAGGAAGAAGGCCCTCTGATGTGTGTCACCTGCGTCACTGAGCCACAAAAGGAGACATATGCCACTTATTTCATCAGCTATGTCAGGCACTGTGATGAAAATTTAAAAAGAAATGGAGATAAAACACAGGGTAAGAGATAGCTGGTAGTAAATCATATTTTTGCTTTCATGCAGAGCTGGATTTATTCAAAGCTCAACCGTCTGCTCATTCTCCACGGCAGAGAGAGCAAAATTGAGTCACTGGGTAGAAAATCGGCCCTGCATCAGCAAATGGGTTCGTGTTTGCCTGCACAGTATAAAAGTCAACAGAGATAGATAGAAGAGAATGACGAATTTAGAGTCTCTTGTCGCACCTTGTAATTGGTGTCCTCATTACAGAGTGGCCACCTTTGATTAATTGGTTGGTTGCGTTGCAGTTTGCTCTTACACCAGAGAGATCTTTAC
Source organism: Crenichthys baileyi (assembly GCA_036173005.1). Taxonomy (NCBI): domain Eukaryota; kingdom Metazoa; phylum Chordata; class Actinopteri; order Cyprinodontiformes; family Goodeidae; genus Crenichthys; species Crenichthys baileyi. The sequence goes on along the minus strand of JAHHUM010002614.1, from coordinate 252,958 downwards.
CTGTCTGTTCTCGCTGTAGGTGTCGTTTACCATCATTATAATTCATGTTGTGGAGTTACATAATAAAACATTTGGATTGAGAGCACCATAGCAAAGAGTTTTACACAGTGATGTGGTTCCGTTATGAGCAGAACCAATCGATTGTTGGTGTCAGCTGAAGTGGTCCCGGATGACTCCTCGAGCTAGACTGGTTTGTTATGGATAGAGGGCAGATAGATGCTTACAAGCAGCATTAAAATGGTTGTTTTTTTTTCCTATTTGTTTCCTAATCCCTGTAAATTTAAACCTCCCTGATTGTATTTGATAGCTGAACATAAGCATTGGCCGGTATGAATAAATATATGCTTTATAAGGAAAGTTTCACAAAAAGAAATTTCTAAAATAAATTTACTGGTTTAATTTTAAAAAGAAAAGTAAATTATTTCTACTGCCTAAAACAGCTTTTAAAATACATGATTATTACTGTTTTGGGTACATAGACATAAGCAAAAGTAAAAAGAGACACTGGTTCATTTTAGTATTGCATAGAATATTGTTCCTTGTTGTATTTGTGCTTTGCTGCGTTACTCCATACCCAGCAGAGCCTGAGAAAATGCCACTTGGCTACTTTCTTCAGTTATAAGAGTGAGATTGAACCTTACTTTCCGCTCTCAGAATACAGAAATCATTTTCCTATTATGGTCTTCACATTGTGAAGACATCGTCAGTCATACCAGAGCTTTAAGGTCCAGCACACACTGTATAATTCCAAAAATCGTACAAGACTTGAACGTGTCACACCGTGCAAACAAGATATAAGATATATTATAATAACTCTTGTAGCGCTGCACCATCGAAGGTGCCAGACTGAACTACTTGTTGCTGCAGCACAACCTCATTAGACAGATCCATCACTGGGACTGTTTTGAATACAAGAAAATCGTGTCTATTTTCAAAAACACAAGCAATACTTTGAGGTGGTGGTCTTCTAGTAAGGTTTTAATTCTGGTATATACCTCGAGACTCGAGCTTCTCAGACGTGTCGAAAATGTTGAGCAGTGCGCAGAAATTCAAGAATAATTTTCATTATATTGTAAACCGTGTCCTATTCTTGTTCTACCAGTCTGACATTGTAAAATTAGACATTCCTATCTTGTTTTAAGCCAAAGGTTAAACAGTGAACAGACATATTAAGCTTCTTTGCATTTGCCCAGACCAGACCAGTAAGAGCATTTGAGTCGACTTATAAAGAGAACCATAAGTGGAGCCATGCTCTGTCTGCCTGTCAGTGTGGAGATTCAGCTTTATTCATCTAATTTAGGCACTGATGTCATTAGGCTAAGTACAGAACAGCCGTACACTTGGACGATTGCAACATTTCTCCTTTCCGTCTTGTTGCAATCTCATTTCCCCTCTGGTCTGCATTCTTTTTCTGTCCCTCTCGGCAGACGAAAGAAGTATGAATTGTTTTAAAACCTTTTAAAAAATGTGATAATTGAAAACTCTGACTTTAAAAGGTATCCCCACATATACCTTCTTGAAATGTGATTTTAAACTCAAGACATTTTCCTTTACCCTGCTGCATGTGTTTGCGCCTGTGGAGCAGGACGAGGGAATCATTTCAAGTTGTGTGTGTGCGTTATGATTAAGCCCATCAGCTGCCATCTGGTCATGAGCGGGCTAATAATCTGGGTTTACTGCTGGTAGTCTAGTTAATGCGAGCCTCCTCTTGTCAGTCTACCTTGCTGTAAACAAGTCTGCGATAAAAACGTACTCTAGTAATCAACACGGACCTTGACCCACTATGACACAACATCCATGGAATGGCTGCTTTGGAGCCCGCCGCTGCAGTAGCTGTGCAGACTGCAGGCCCATCGAAGAATAATGAAGATCCTCAGCCATCTCTCTACCTCACCACCTTAACTGAGATCTTCATGCAGGACCAGTCGGCAGCTCATACCCTGTGCTCCCTGCTAGCCATGTGCTGGTTCTGGTCATCCAGCTCTGAAACCGAGGAGGAGGACCTGAATCTGGGATCTGCGCTGCTCAGCTTGGGGCGTCTCGTCAAGGACAAGCTGGCCTGCTTGGCGGACGACGTCTCAGCCTGTCTATCATGCCAGAGAGGCTCCAAACAGGCGGTAATTACTGGCCAGGGGCATAAAGAGAGGAAAGTTTTGTATCACAATTGTGTCCAAATTCATCACGGTTTTGTCAAAATGTGTTAAAAATATGCAGAAGGTAATATCACAGTGCAGCCAGTTGTCCTCCAGCCTAGATGTTATCCGTCTTAACAGTATTATAATAATAGTAGCAATATTATTTTCTTCTTTTCCCCCCAAACCTGAAATGTTTTCTATATTACAACATATGTGTTTTCAACTATGAAGCATTGTCTCTGGACTGCTGCATGCAAATTATGCAGTGTTCAAACTAAGCCTGCATGGCTTTAGGAAACATGAAATCCTTCTTATTATAGCTGATTATTGCCATAGGATCATTACAATGTTCCCCAGCACACTTCTTAAGTTTCAGCCTCTGAGTCATTGAGATAAATATTTCTGATGTGGGCATCACAAGCACCACAAGCACATCTAATATAAAAAAAAATTAAGAAATATATTATTAGCAAGCAGAGTTTGAATTTAAGGCACCTGATATATTATAAACCTGCCAAATATAGCATCCAAACAGTCCTTTGCATTTGGAATATTTCACACTTTGGAAATGCGATGGTTATTAAATATATTGTGCAGCTGTTTCACTTTGTTGTTTTTTATGAGAATGAAACTGTTTAAACTGTTTTACTTAGCCTTAAAATGTGTTTCTGGAAACTTGGGAGAGCATAACATTTTCCTTAAGGTAGGATGTCAGGATCTGCCTGTTTTAGTCTGTTTTGTTAGCTTGTCTGTTTTCTCTGCACTTTCCTGTTTTACAGTTGCTGTTATTTTAGTTCATTCATTGCAGTTTGGATTCATTGTTTATTCTTGTGCAAAGACGTTTCAGTTACTTCCCTGGACTCCCTGCTCATCTGTGTTAATTAGCCTCCCTCCTTCAGTTCCCTGCTTTCTCTCACACACCAGCTGCTCCTGATTTCTCCCTGATTAGCTCCTATTGTTCATTGGTCTATTCTCCACCATACCTCAGTATTTATACTCTCTGGTTTCATTGTTCTCCACTAGTTCCTCCTGGCTACTACCTGCTCCACATTTGAAACCCTGCCTGTGTTCCATAACCTTGTTTGTAAGTTTACCAGTTTCCATTATTACATATTCTACTCACCATGTGGCTCCCAAGCTCTTGTCTGCACTTTGGTCCAGAAAAACCCTCACGCAATATGACAAGGGTTGTAGAAAGTGTGGCTTGTGGGCCATTTGCGGCCCTCGGAAGAAATTCCCCTGGACTATGAACACAATGCAAGACTGGTATGAAGGCAGCATACTAGCACTGGACACTTTTTAAGCTTTTTTTAGGGATGATGTTTTCACTGCAGGGAGGCCTTTCAGACACAGACAAATTAAGATTGCCTTAAAAGAGAAGATGTTTGGTACAACACAAAGTATTTGTCTTTCATTAACCATATTTTTTAGCTTCCATTCCAAAAAGATGACATGGTCGCTCATTTATTAAACTTGACTACATATTGCATGTGTTTTCAAAGAGTGACAGATATCCGTTCCTGTTGATGAAAATAGATATTTCTGCTTTCTAAACGAAGAAAATGACCCTGTTTACATTGTCTTTGAGCAGTGGTTTACAGATCCATTTTTAAAAAAGTCAGACTACTTTGTTTCATTAAAATGTTTTGCTTTATTGTTAAGCTGATAAAAATAAGGAATTTCACTAGAAAATTCATGTTAAAAACAAATTAGCTATTTCATTCTGAAGACTGCAAACATCAGGCTAATATTCAGCTTGTTTTACTAGACTGGGCTGTTTCGGCTGATGTGCAGCTTGCTTGTGGGTAGCCTTAACTAAGATAGGGGTCAGTAACCTTTAATAAATGGGAACAGACAATATATGTTTAAATGCACATATATTTACAGAATTTGGTGCAATGTGACAAAGACTGTAGTTTGATTTTATCATTAGTTCTTATGGTTTTATTTCTATTTTTAGGTTTTAGAATAAAAACAAAACAAAAAATTTTAACTAAAGAGAATGAACCCAATATCTTGAATTTCATATTTATGGTAAATGAGGGAAAAAGACATTCAGTAATCGATCTAAATATTGGTCCTCCACCTATGGTGTAATTTTGTTGTGGAAACTCTAAACAGGTGCTACATGAAAAACATAGAAAACGGCTAAAAATTTCTTTTTTTTAATTACTTTAATATTAATATCATTTTTTTTTTTTTTATAGTTTTTGGCCAAAGTTGTTCAGAGCTGCTGTGGAGTGCCTAAAAGGTTTACTTTTGCAAAGTTTCTGGCATCCAGGAGAGTTTGTATGGACCTTATGTGGTGGAAGAATCTGTACAGTAGTGGAGTTGCTTTACTGCCGGAGTTAATAGACCTTGGTGTTGATTCTTCTGTGGCCGTCTTGTTCTTAACACCATTTTTAAGCCGATGCCTGGTGGTAATGGGTCACATTTCATCTTTAATTCACCCAGATTCAAGTTTTTGCACTTGTCATGAAAAAACATTTTTAATTAAACTTGTTTATTTTTAGACAGCATTATGCCCTACAAGAATAGGGCATAATGCTGGCATCCCTTTGCCTTTGTACCAGCAGTCATGCAGTGGATTGGATCTGAATAGCCTGGGGGACACAGTAGAATAGGTGCTTTAATCTGAAGCTGGCTTCATTAATAAAATACACTCCTTTCCCGAAGTCCTCTGAGACTCGGCGGAATAATATTTGTTAAGGATGAATAATAAAAGGTAAATGGGCTCGAGTAGAGCGCAACGGGACCAGCCCACCCCCTCATCTTCCTCTCTCCTCCCCTCTGCTCCATTTGATTTATGAGTCAGTGTTTTCTTTTATTGGGGAAGCTTTGAAAAGGAGGCATGGTGGCTCTACGGCCCGCTAAAATGGCACATGAACCACCGGCCACTGCTCTTGCTCTTTCTCTGCCTTACAGTGTCAGGACAAGGCTGTTTTCTGCAAGGGACGGGTAAAGCCACACACAAGGGGCATGCCTGTATTTCATCCCGTTTTTTTCATCCTCTGCGCCCCTCCCCACATGTGTGTTTATTTCAGCAAAGGCAGAGCTCCTCCGCGGGTGACGTGTAAGGCTTTTACTTTGATTTTTGTGCAGTGTTTCATTGCAGAGCCGAAGCTCTGCACATATTGACTCAGAGCGTTAAAAGGGTGACAGAGGATGGTGTTTAGTGTTTATCTTGCAAACCCCCTGGTCTAACACAGCTCTCATATCTTTTTGTCTCTCTTGCAAGCATTGCTGAAATATGATTTAAACTTTTATATTTGGTGACATGATTTACAAGTTGTCTGAATTTAAAACTACTGTATCTGCTGAGCAACTTTAAAATTAAAACCACCGAGAAGAGACCCACCGATAAGACGTGTGGCCGATAACCGATTTTTTTTCTTTTGTAAAGCTTTGCCCAACTGATATAGATTTTACCTGATTGCAGTTTCTCTTTAAGAACTATTATATAAGGTGATTATAGGAAGAGCTTTGATTGAGCTGTGAGTGATCAATATTTAATTGTCTTGGGAGCAAAGACCACGTCACATCGCCTGTCTGAGAGAGCTGTTGCAGTGCTGACATTTCTGTGTTCAGCTTTTTATATTAGCGATTGGTGTTGGCATGGTTCGGGTCACTAACTTTAAACAGCAGTTTCCACGTGTATTCTCTAGAGAAACCAGATCCTTACCATAATTCTGTAATTCCCAAAAGGCTGGCAACACATCCTAATCCAGCATGTTCCTTAACACTGGACATGAGCAAGTTTAGGCAAGTATCTTAAGCCCCCTGGCTTATGAAGGTCAACACACATCTGCTTTATTTTTGTTTAGTTAATATATTATTCGCTGTACGCTGAAGGCATTTAAAGCTCAAGTCAGATTGTGTGCACAAACCTGGCCAATAAAGCTGATTCGTATTACTTAAATGGCATGCTCCTTTGTCTTTCCTATTTTGTAGAGTCGAGAACGGGAATGGGCTTTGTGTCACGTCATTTTTACCGCCCAAGGAAAGACACAAATTTGTACCAAGCAAAAGTTCTTACTCACTCTTACGCCTTATTAAAAGCTAATTATAGATTGGTAAAAAATACTTCATTCATACTTGTATAGGAGTTGTTGTTGTGTCAGGAGTTGTGAAGCCAGAGCGTTTGTTCTTAACATGGGATTTTTTTCCACATTGAATAGATATGCCTACAAATGCAGAATGCCGTATTAAGTGAGTAACTCACATGCAGGTGGCTGGAGCTGAGGTGACTGTTTGCGGTTTCCTGTATGCCACATGGCTCCCACTACATTGTTCAGTGTAAAAGTGTGTATCATAATAGTATATAAAAAAAAATCACTGAGTAGACTCACTGTCTGGATTAAGTAGTGCTGTGAAGCTGCTGAGATGATTTCCAGGAACTGGAACCTTTTTTTAAATCTTAAGTGAAAAAAAAAAAAAAAGTGCTTCATGTTCTTGGGTAGACGTAGCGATTTTGAATCCATGAAAGAAAATGAAGGAATTACAAGAGTATCCCTGTTTATGTATCAAAACATGTGGCCCTAATTTTTATCTAAATCTGTAATATCCCTCTAAGTTAGGGAGGAACTTTAAAGTAATGTAATGCACATCTTTACACTGACCTGTGCAATACTCAGACTTTCCTAACATGTTGTTGCAGGGCTCATGATGTTCTCATATCTTCATAACATTTACTTTCTAAAAGCGGGTGTCTTTTTTTTTTTTTTTTTTTTTTTTAGAAAATCTTCATCTGTTTATTAATTCCTTATCAAACTACGCTGTGCACTGAGCAACAGATGTCATGTTTTACTCTTGTGCGAGGCCATAGTTTACATTCCTGCCCTGTTACCCCGCTGGCTCAGAGCCTTCAATTTTTGAGTCAGCCATTCCTCTGTGTGTGGAGGTAACAAGCCAGAACACTCTACATTGTATTGCTGCTATTGAGAGGCAGGACACCGATCCAGCCCCTGGCCTCTCCATTAAGCTCTCTGGAAACCACAACAGAGATCTCCTCTGGAGCCGCTGAGGAAGGTCAGAGATGGAAGCAAGGTGTGGAGATGCGGACTGCAGTGATGATGCAGAAGATGGACTGTGATAGCTGCAAGTGGAAGAATTCCTTAAAAGCGGTCAGACTTTACTCTTCTGATCAACATGCAAAACAAGTCGGCAGCAAGCGCTTTTTCTCTGCCCACGCTTCCAGAAAGGCTAAGGTGCAGAATCAATCGGTCCATCCCTATTGACCGGGAGGCAGAGGTGGTCTCAGAACTGAGGCTTCTGATCCAGGCCTAACTAGGAGACAGGCTGCAAATGAGAAAACGAGGAAGGCTGAGGAAAGCTGAAGAAAACATAAGAATCTCAGGGAGTTATTGAGAAATTTCCAGGTATTAAAGGAGTACTTTCTCCACTTTGATCAAGATAGACAGCACGTGTAATAGAGCTGATCAGTCATGCCAACGTTCAGGGGAGGCAAGCTGCACAGGAAAGGCTGTTCGCTAGCTCGGAGGACCCGGCGGCACGCAGCAGCAGCATGGAGGCTGCTCTACAGACTTCTCTTCATGGTGACCAGGACGCTGGGGGAGGTAGTGACACTTTTTGGTCTCATGTTTGATGTTTCTGGAAGATTTCAAAGTAAATCAAGAAGCCTTGCTTGGCTTTTTGTGACCCTTTGTGTCACTGCTCAGGAGCTTTTTGATTTGTGTTGGAGTAGTTCAAATCGGCATGAACACAAAACCACTGTGCAGGTTTAGATTTTTTTTTTATCTGTTAAAAAAAGTGTTATTAAATTTAACAGTTTGGAATCCAAGCTTGAATTAACTACCGGTAGTTTACTTTGACTCATAGGATCCTGCAAGTACACATATTGTGTAGACAGGGAGAGATGTGTTGGTAAGCCTGGTAGAGATATGAAACAGAAGTTAATTTTTTATTCCAGTAGCATACTCCCACACTGAAAAATAAGACAAATCCAACGTTAAATTTGACAATTTATGAAGTACACATAACAAGATCAATGCTGGGATAGCTGTTGGTACGACTACTGTTCATACTATGTACAGTCCCCTTTTACAACCAAGACCGCAGGTTGACTTCTCCTCTATAACATTTCTCAAGCTTTGAGCATACAGGGAGAGGGATCTTTGACCATTTCTCTTTGTACTGATGATCATCCAGACATCTGGCGTCCCTCTTATGGTCTCCCTCAGTCTCATTTGCCAAGCATTCTATAGGTTTGGTTTTAAAGATTAAGAAAGGCTTGGGAGAAAGTTGATTTTGGATGTCGTTCACCATTTCTGTGTTGATTTAGCCAGATGCTGAAAGATCCACTGACAACCCATTTGATTTTTCTGGAAAATTTCCTGGTGTTTCAAAGACGTCCTGATGCCACGCACTGTAACAAGGTTCGCATGACCTTTGGAAGAGAAACATGCCCCCCAGCATCACAGACTCTCCACCGTGTTTTTCAGTGTGGATGAGGTGCTTTTCCACAGATTCAATCGATGTTTCAAACCAAGCCCATCTGGGGTGTTTGTTGCTGAAAAGCCCAAATTTTAGTCTCATCTGATCAAAGCACGCAGTTAGCATGTTGATGGTGTCTAATGGTTGCCATGGATACTTGTGCAACCCAAGACAACACGCTTTGCAGCAGATTTTTTTTTTTAACATCCCTGCTCACTATTGCCCCTTTTCCACTGGCTCGTTTTAGCCGGCGCGGCTCTGCACCACTCGGTTCCGCTGTACTCCACTGACCCTGCAACGGCTGAAGCTATGGTGGCTGAAGCCCCTCCTCCAGCCATGAGTGCAGTGTGTTACATCATCACGTTAAAGTAATCTGTGTGAAATGATAAAAAATAAATAGAAAATAAAAACATAAATAAACTAAATACTAATAATGTTTGTATTAATATATATGCAAGAATGTCTTATGTTTTTTATGTCTAAAATGATCCACTAGGATAATTATCTGGACCACAGCCCAGCCAGAACTTATAAAATAAGGCTCAGGGTTTCTGATGTGAGGGGGTGTGGCTGTGTGGATGGTGAAGCTCCAAACTTGAAGAAGTTACAATTTTGGGCTTTAACAGCTGATTTTATGTGTGATCAGCTGACTTAGGATGTTATTAAATACAGCGCTCTGCCTGCATGTAATTTAGAAAGCTGATTTGTCGTTTTTCTTTTCTGTCAGGCTTCAGACATGGTTTATGATCTGTAAATGGTAAAATTACATGTATGACCTGCTCCGGCCACTGTGGTTTCAGCCTTGTGAGATTTTGCTGCTTCAAGAAAAGACGAGTTTCTTTTAAGGCCTTTTACACATCTTCACTAGGGGTGTTAACAAATTTCTCTGCATTTCTAGATATCTGCATGCAGTGAATTCAGAATTAAAAAGAAACCCAGCTAGGAGTTTGCCAGAATGCAATCAGGAAACTAAATCAAACCTGATCACAATTTGTTTTCTAATCTATAAGGATCTGCAGAGACGTCTGTTCTAAATCGATTTCAGGGCACGAGCGGAAGTACAAACGTAACGCGGAGCCGACACTTGTCGGCAAGAAAGCCACTGAATGGGAATTTGCAGCAGTGCTGTCCGATTTGCTTGTTCTTCATAGCTCTCCCAGGCTTCTCCTCCATCACGTCTGGCTCACATCCTTAGCTTTTAATTGGTTATTTGGGCTGGCTGTCAGGCTGTGTTGGTTGGATTGTTGTGAGGCAGTTGCAGTTCCTGAGTCATGAGTGTGGAGCCCCCACCCGTCCCTTTTCCCTGCCTGTTTCTCTCTGCCCACCTTATCTCGTCAAGCTCCAGCGCAGAAATCTTTTTGTGGATTGAATTAAATGAAATTGGGTTTTCTGAGCAAAATTCTAACATTTTCACTCTTTGTTCTGAAACCTCAGCCCGTCCTTGCTCACATTGTCTTATATTTGCTCGAGGTGTCCATTTTGGGCCAGTACTAGAATGTGATGAGAATTAATTAAGCATCTGAGTGGCGGTTGATGCTACCAGGCACATACTTGTTCAAAGAGAATCCGACAACCCCTCCCTTTGGGCGTTTAGAGCAGAAATAAGCTTCACATAAGAGTGTTATCACTCTCCCCAAGCCTGTTTTCCCCTGTCTGGATACATGAGTGGGCTGTTTGATGAATTTGAAGCTCTTATGTCCTTTAACCTCTGTGCTTCCTTCAGGCAGTCTCCCCCCTGTCCGTCTGCCTGGTTGGAGTTTTCCCAAAGCGTGTATCACTAAAGGAGGGCTGACTGCAGCGTCGTCATCAGTAGCTGAGACAGACTTTATGATCTTCAAAGGGAAAGTGTGTCAGCCGAAGTGTTTACAAGCTAAGAGAAAGCTGACACGCATTCAGTCGCATTTAAGAAAATGCTGCCGATCAGCTCAGCAAGCAATCAGCTTTTGCCCGAATGCTCGCATAGCTGTGAGTTCATGTTTACGAGAACATAAGGTTGCCTGTCAAGTCAAATTGTAGACGATTGCACTACGCAGGGAGACATTAGGTCTCTTTGCAATTACCAGCTAATACTCACAGAACTATCTCCTATTTTCTTTGTTGTTCCCAGAGACATGCAGTCTGTGCTTACATTCTGGGAGGTACATCTCTGGAGTGACCATGCTATTATGAGCCAGCTGATGAGCTGCTGGCTTATTAACGGAAGCCTTGATTGTCTGTGGACACCCGGGGAGTTTGTAGTGGGGTGGCAGCTCACACCAGTGCTTGAGCTAAATGACTCGGGCTGTAACACGCTGCTCGGATCCTGTGAATACATGCGCTTCGACGCCCGCAGTGTCAGAACGGAGGGTCTATTGATCCATGTCTGTTGCTGTACTCGCTTTGCTAGGGTGAGCTGCATTCGACTGCTTGCTGGAGCGATATTCTTAATAGCAGCACACATACATACACAGGGGAAGGTGGAGACTGCTGAGCAGCTGTTTTGGTTGGCACAAGGGCTGTCCCACTGCTCTGTGTTGGCTGTGCAGCAGATTAAAAACTGCCACTACTGGCACTTATCAGCCAAAGCTGATATCAGGAACTGGCCATAGATTATGCAACATCATGTCATTCACTTGCAATTAGAAGAAATATCCATCATAGAGCTAGACCACAGAAATCTTGGGATGAGCCACTTAGAACTTTGAGGCTGAGTTATGATCCCTGGTTTGTGTAAAGCTTTTATGTGCTTCTTATTTTAACAGTTAGCACAGCTAGCAACATTTCCAAACCCAGCATGTCCTTGAAAACAGGTTAAAGGTTCAAACAGAAGAGCATATTTGTAGTACTCTGTTCAGAATTCCTGTTATCTGTTGAACGTCTTGTTCTCTCTTACTCCCTCACAGCCTGAATGAACCACAGACTTATATGTATGTTGTAGATAGTACATTCTTTTAAAATAGCTTTTTACATCTCTAGCTCATTTTTAAACACTGAAAACGGTTGGGTCGTCCTCACTCAGCAACAGCACCCACACCAGAAAGCGTTGTTTTTGTTGATGTGGTAAAAGTTAGGTTTGGTGTTTTTACTAATCGGGGAAAGATCCAATTTTTCAGTTTCTGACCCCCAGTTGCAGCTCGGTACTGATTAAGCTAAAAATTGGTCTATTCCAATCACAAGACGATCTTTCAGTGCATTTACCAAATTAAACTGAGCCAAACTGAAATGGGGTGCTGGGGGGTTCCGTTGGTAGAGCAGGAGCATTATGTACAGAAGCTTTAGTCCTGGAGGCGGTTGTCCTGGGTCCGATAACCGGTCTTGGGCCATTTGATGCACGTTTTCCCCTTCTCTCTTCGCCGTGTTTTCTGTCAAATTACTGTTCAATCAAAGCCACTAGTGCCAAAAAAGTGACATGGTTGTGAATTTGTAGTTTGTAAACAATGTAAGAAGCTGAATTTTTCCCTCATTGTTTCTCATGGAATATCGGTGACAACTTCTTAATTGCTCATTTTCTGCCACAGCTGCTAACTGACTGTAAAATCTCAACCAGCCACAGGCAAAACTTTGCAATATGTTGCCTAAAGCATATGTTCATTTTCCTGAGGCTGTACAGGTAAAGTGAATACAAAGTAAAGCAGGTAATCTGCCTGTAGAGAACATCTCTGTAATTGAGATGATGCTGAGTAATCCATGGAGCTCAACCCGACAGAAAAGTGTGTTTAAGCTTTTATTTTTTTTTTTAAGTAGCACCACATTAAACACTACAATGAACTAATACACGATGACGTGGGATTTCCTGTCATATCTCTAAATGTTTTTTTTGACACAAAGCTGCTTTAACTCCTGTTAATGTTTCAGCGGAACAATCGAATGTGCTGCAAGTCGATCTGCTGAGATATAGTTAGTATTTTAGATGCATTGTGAATCCTACAAAGCCAATTATCATTGAGTGCATGTCTAAATCTCCATAAGGTTCTCAGGGGCATCACTGTCCGTGGGCTTATTTACATAGTTATCTTATAAAGTTTTGAAATATCAATTAGTAGTGAATGAAATGAAGGATGTTTTTATTGAAGCGTGTGAGTGGATGCATGCAGTCACACTGTGATCCTCATTTTATCTGTCTGGCTGGTATAATCCCAGAGCTGCCTAACCTAAATACTCTTGTCTTTTCTGTCACCCTCTGCAGAGTGTGGATACAGTGTGCACCATCTACAATTCCTACCAGGAGGGCTCAGCAGCAGGGGGCGTGATGGATGACTTGAAGGAAACACAGGGAGGCGAGTCGGGCTCAGGTCCCGCCAGAGAGGGAGCGTTGCTCAGACCTTGCCCCAAGCACATGAGTGTCACTGAACGGCTGCGCAAGGTCATCCAGGAGATGGTGGACACTGAGAAGTCCTATGTGAAGGTGAGTCTACGAAGACTGGACAGCTGTAAGATTAGAAGGTAATGCAAGAGAAGGGGATTAATATTTGATCAAACTCCACTTCACACTTGTCTAAAGATTTCGTAACGTGATCCGCTGTCACATTTTTTTATTGAAGACATTTTTTGATAGAAGGCCCCCGTGGGACATAAAAGTGTAAACATTAAAAAGATTCAATATCCTGTTACACCTGTCTGGGATTATTTATTACCATCCTTCTCCATTGTTTTCGATTACAGTCTCTTATTTGTCTGATGCACAATAAAAGCCACAATCATAAACACAGGGTTTCTACACAGCCCGGAATTAGTTTTCAGGGCTTAATGAGTATGAAAAAAGTAATTAGTGTGTGGAAAATATTTTGACTTTAAGAGTTCCTTATCTTATTGTCTTTAAGTATTCCTTTCCTCTGTATTTCCTTCATCGCCTCCTTCCTTCTTTCCACCCTGTATTTCCTTCTTTCATTTGTTCCTTTCTTCAGGAAATGCTCCATTTCTTCCTTTTGCCTGACCTATCTTTCTCCTGTCCTTCCTTCCTTTGTTCCTGGTGTCCTTTATTGCACCCTTCCTGTATGTCTTGTGTTTTTCCTTCTTTTCGTGCTCCCTCATGTCCTTCCTTTGTTACCCTACCCCCTTTTTCCTTGCTTTCTGCTTTCATTGTGTCCTTCCTTCCTTCCGTCCTTTGGAAATTTGAGTCTGGAAAAATATTAAATACTTACATTAAAGATGTGTAGGAACCCTTTAAACCTCTGTACTCTGCGGCCCTTGTATCAGTTGTTCCTTTCCCTTCCTAATTTCCTTGTTTTCTTTATTCAGTCCCCCTCCCTCTTCAACCTACCATTCAGTCATAATTGAGGGATGAGATTGCCTTCTCAGAGCAGCTTGATTCAGGTCTTTTCGTCTGAATCAATGCACTACTGGCTGGGGTGCTGAAGGGAAGGTGGGAGGAGGATACCCATAAATCAACCTAATGAGAATATTCTCGCTGATTCTAAGACAAGCTACAGCCATATTAAAGGAGCGGGCGGCAGGGATAGAGGGGAGAAAGAGAGGGAAATGAAGTGATTGTGGAGGCTATAAAGGCAAAAATCTGATGATGGAATGGATTTTAAAGGGTGAACATTTTAATAGATAATGCACAGATGACTGACCACCTTCTCCTTCTTTTCCCACTTACAGGACCTGGGCTGCTTGTTTGACATCTACCTTAAACCACTGCAGAGTGAAACCTTCCTCACACAGGATGAGGTAAGCTGCTGATCTTTGTCCTGCATAAAAGGTCAGACTCATTGTGTTTATTACCCAACCAGAACTCAACCGTATCATCTCCACTATTACCACTTTAACTGGTTGCCAGAGAAATGAGCATTGCCTAGCACTGACCTTCAAACATCCCAAAACACCGCCCAAATAAAGGACAGTTTGAGCGTAAAGACACTCCCCTCAATCTACTGATTGATGATCATGCTCTTTATGATACACGTGTAATTTGCTTTCAATTAAAAAAATCGCTTTGATTAAAGTATGGCAACATACAAACAAATCTCAATAACTAAAGTATTGATAGTGTTAACTTTCATGATCATGTCTTACAGATGATAAAACCCAAAATTTGTTTTCTTTTAAAAAAAATCTCATGATCTAAACAGAAAAAATATTAATATAGGAAACGTATTTCATGGCCTGAGCCACAAAAGTTCATTGCTTAAAGAAACTGGCTGTTCAGAGTGCTGTATCCTGCCATCTTAATGGAAAGCTGAGTGGAAGGAAAAAGTGTGGTAGAAAAAATGCAGAAGCAACAGAGAATATTGCAGCCTTGAGAGGATTGTGAAGCAAAGCCAGCTGCTGGGCTGCAACTGCAATCAAAGCTTCAAGAACAACTACAAACAAAAGCATTCAAGACAGGGGCTACAACTGTCAGAAAATGTTAGAAGCTTTTTACCTTAGCTAAGGAAGAAAAAGGACTAAATTGTTGCCGTGTCAAAAAGTAAAATTTGCATTTCATTTGGAAATCAAGGTCCCACATTGTGGAGGAAGAGTGGGCTGGCACAGAATCTGAGTTGCTTAAGGTTCAGTGTGAGGTTTCTAGTCGGTGATGATTCGAGGAACCATGTTATCTGCTGTTTATGGCCCATGTTTTCATCAAGTCGAGATTCAGTGCAGCCGTCTATGAGAAAAATGGGGCATGTCCTGATTGACTCTAATAAGCTTTAAGAAGACACTGTTCTTGTTTTCCAACAGGTCTGCCCACACTACCAAAAATACAAGCACCTGCTTATGTGACCACTGCGAGCAAACTCGCATAATCTTAAACGAATAGAGAATCTGTGGGATACTGTCAAAGAAGATGAGATGCCAGACCCAACAATGCAGCCAAGCTGAAGTCCACAATTAAAGACATCTGGGCTTCTTCAATACCTCAGCAGAGCCGCAGGCTGATTACATCCATGCTGCATTACTGCAGTGATTTATGCAAAAACAGCCTCTACCAAGTACTGAGTGCATATGCTATACAGTACACAGATGGGCCTTTATCCCCTTTTCTTGTGCCACTTTTTCCTTCCACTTAATTTACTATCAATATGGTTTGATACAACTCTAAATAAACAGCCAGCTTCTTTAGCAATTATTTAGCAATAAGACTGTCACATGATTGACTACGGCAAAACATAACATTTTTGTTTTATAAACTTTATTAGTCTTATGTAATTTTTATTTTCTGACGACCTGAATTTTGGGAACTCAATATAATGCAACTGCATAGTGTGGCTGCAGCATATTGATAAACTTACTCTTGGCTCTGTGCTGGGCATGACCTCTAACACGGGACATCCCTCCTGAGATATAGAAGTTGATAGTCCTGCTGAAACTCAGGGCAAATGAAATAGCCATTTTGAGACACCGGGACATGTCCAGACACAGAATGGACAGGGACGTGTTAGCCCCTTAATGGCTTTTAATGAATGGTATTGTAGGCCTTGGCTGTACAGTAGATGGCACATTTAAATGGCTCGTCACTAATGGGCTTTGTCAGAGATGGAGCCATCACAGAGGAGATTTTATAACACCCCAGAGGGACGGTGACTGACTTGTGAATTACAAGCCATCCTAGCTTTATTTTGTTTCCATATAACCTCGCATTCTCCTTCTCTCTCTCGCTCTCCTCTGTCTGGGTGATTCTCCTTCCATACATCCCCATCGACCAATGCCCCACTGTTCTGCCATTTCTCAATTCATTCCTGTCTTTTCCTTCCATAACTCTTCATCTCCACCACCTTGTTCTCTGTGTCAGATGGAGAGTTTGTTTGGCAGCCTTCCTGAGATGCTGGACTTCCAGAGGGTCTTTCTGCAGACCTTGGAGGAGAGGATCCCCTCCAAGCCAGACCTCAGCACCCTTGAGACCCCCTCGCAGTTTAAGGTACACAGACACATAGTGATATTTATGTCTTTATCGATTAAAGCTTTACATAAGTTTTTCAACCAGGTACTCTGAGCTGCTTTTCCCATAAAAAGATGTGATCTTTGAGTTTTGGGGATTTATAAGACAAGTGACGTATGCAATTAGCTGATTTACAGGCTTAGCATGACGAGGTGTGGGGTCTATTGATTAAATCTGTGGTTCAGTGGCTGGACCTAGAAAGGTTAGTCGAGAGGAAGAGTATATAGACAGGCTTCTGAATGGTCTCCCAGGAGAGGGATGGCGGTCATGGCTTCACGCTTTTTCATCTTGTATAAAACCACCTTCTGTCTGTGTGCAAAACTCACTCCCTCTCTGTTTTTTTTCCCTGGCAGAAGCTGCTGTTTTCTCTTGGGGGTTCGTTCCTCTACTATGCGGACCACTTCAAGCTCTACAGTGGCTTCTGTGCAAACCACATCAAAGTCCAGCAGGTCTTAAAGAAAGGTACGACATTCTGATAACAGTGTTCCTGCCCGTACTTTTCCAGATTCAAATCCCCACAGTTCTCAGTCCTTTCTAGCCATTTTAAATGTATAAAAACAAATGTTTAGTGTGAATATGGCGGATATTTCCACAGTGGATAGGTTTTATATATGGTGGCTGAAAGCCCACAGACTGTAAGAATAGAGGGATGATAGACAGATGAATGGATGGATGGCTAATGGGCAAACAGATGGGAGGATGAAAGTGGACAAAATTATGGATGTTGGACAAGTAAATGGATTGGTTTGCATGAATCGGTGGATGGAAAAATGGATGAAAGGATGAAAGTGGACAAAAGGTGGATATATTGGTAAATAAAAAATAAAGCCGTACCTATTTCTCCACACTCTAATTCTATTTTCCTACTTTTTTCAACCCAGACGTGGAAAATGCTTAATTTCCATGATTTTTCAGACTGTGTAGGAACCCTGTAATAAGCAACACAGAGCACCCTGTGAAACGGACTATCAGTGCATGTTAAATACCTGCTTCCAAAGTTTCCCCCTCTTCGCTAAAGTCAGCTTCCACCAGCTTTACACCTGAGTTGCATCAGAGATGTCTCATAGCACTCACTCCGCTATTTCTGGCCATCAACTGCTGGGACGCCAGTCAATTATGAATGAAGGCAAATATCCCAGAGTGAGACATGTGGATGAAAGTGAGCTGACTGATGCCTTTCCAGTTTTCCTTCTGCGACGTCCGGGAAAGAAATTTTGTGATCTGTGGTTTCAAAACAAACACGTGTACATTCTAAGACAGACTTTAAAATGATCTTGTTCACTTAACAGCTTGGTTACTTCATGTCATATGTCCGCGTAGAAAATGTAAAGTTAATTCGTGCATGCTAAGATGTCTGGCATTACTTTTGGAACGCTGCCCAGTAAAAGAAGACGATGAAAGAAGATTGACTTCTTTGCCAACATGGAAGGGTGGCGAGGGCTTAAATCTGCCACATTAACATAACTGTTTGTTTATTCCTTGAAGTAAGCAGCACGATGGATATTAATCGGATTAACTCTGAAGTCTCCGATGGGTCAGTTACCTGCAGCAAAATAAACACTTTGGGCACTTTGGTAAACATTTATTCCAACAAGTGTCAATAAAATAGAGGAAAAATATATGTAGTTTTTAATATAAGTGTTTTTAAACTGCATATTGGGTTATAATTGTTGTCACCGTGCAAGTAACAGTTAACCAAAGCTATAAATGATGAGGCCTACTTTTATTATAGTTGGTGCACACAAGCTAACACATCAGCAAGTAAGTGTAATCACTGGTATCTAGTTTACTCTGAATGATAGAGTACACCCTGCACAACCCAGTCATAACCAGGTGCAGTCTTCATCACCCTCCTTTTCCCCACAGGCCACGAGTTACCTCGGCTTCTGTTTATTCGTTGACTTGTTCATCGCCTAGCAATTACTGCAGGACGTGCAGATGCAGTCGGCTGTCTGTAGCTGAAAGTGTTATAATTACTGCTGTAATGGCCCCCCTCCCTCTTCTCTGCGGAAGCAAACCGCAGTGGGAAAATGTCACCACCTTTACAGACGATTTATTTTTCTGTATACCTCAGATCTCACAGTCACTCACATTGTTGGCGTAAGCATGAGCTATGCAACTCTGAGGCACCTCTACTCTGCAAGATTTAATTTTTTTTTTACTTTGCTTTATTATATCTTGGAGGTAACTTACTGATGCAGTATCAGGTGAGTAGATAAAGGAGAAACATGCAATACCCCCCTGCTGAAGACAAGTTATTGCACCATAATTATTAGCCTACCCAGACTGAAAGTTAAAGCTGCATCAAAGTTAATTTAAATATCATAAAAAAAAAATTTGAGGATTTAAGTTCAAAAAGTGAAAATACTATGTTGAGTATGTGCATTTATTGGTTAGTGTTTATTTAAAAATTTTGCTGAAGATTTGCTACACATGGCAATATATTCCAGTATATTTTGATGAGTGTGCTTTACAGCTAATTAAAACCTAAAATCGGGTTTCCTTAATAAACTGATCGAATTTTGATGTTATGGTTTACACAATCACGGGGAAGACTGCTAGCTTGAGAGTTGTTCAGTATGCACAATGCACCCACTACAAAGAAAAGTGTGAGGAACAGTTAATTTGTAAAGGAACTAGCTGTTCTTTTCTTATTAAGGAAAGTTGAGTGGAAGGAAAAAGTGTGGACAAGCACCAGGGATAAGACGAGCTTTGAGAAGATTGTGACGCAAAGTCCATTCAAGAGTTTGTGGGAGATTCACAAAATATGAACTGTGGCTGGAGTGTGTGATGTAGGAGTTATCTAGAACATGGGCTACAACTGTGGCATTTTTTCATTAAGCCACTCCTGAACTAGAGACTGTGAGAAGCATCTAACCTAGGCTAAAGAGAAAAAGTATGAGGCTTTAGCTAAGTGGTGAAAGGTCAAGAGGAACACCTTAGCATAGCAGGCTGAAGGCATTCATGTCGTATTACATTGAAGCAGTAAATCATGTAAAAGGGGCCCCAACAAAGCTTTGAGTGCAGATATTTTGTAGGTCATGGACACACTTTCAGTAGGTTGACATTTCTGTATTAAAATCTTTTTATTGGTTTTAGATTTTGAAATTCGGGTTTGTTGAAGGACATAATCATTAAATTAATAGTAATATAGGGTGCTTGAAAATTACTATGCATCTGGTGATTCTATGAGTCTCACTTCTTGAATCTTGTGACGCAAATAAATCAACTCCTGAATCATATTTATTGCAATGCGCGTGTCAGTACTACAATATATCAGGACACTTAAAGGAGAAACATCCAGCTGAATCTCATGTATGTTTTTTGTTATTTAAAGCAAAGACAGATCAGGCCTTTAAAGAATTCCTGGATGCAAAGAACCCCACTAAGCAGCACTCGTCCACCCTGGAGTCGTACTTGATTAAACCGGTGCAGAGGGTGCTTAAGTACCCCCTGCTGCTCAGAGAGCTGGTCTCACTTACTGACGCGGACAGCGAGGAGCACTACCACCTCAACGGTAGGAAAACACAAGGTTGAAAATCAACACATGTTCACACTTTGCATGATTTTGATTTATTGCGTGTAATTATCAGGTAGCAAATCTTAACCAAACAACGCATGAGCAAGTAAAACCCTAATGTAATGTGTGCCCTTGCAGAGGCTCTGAAAGCCATGGAGAAGGTGGCGAGCCACATCAACGAGATGCAGAAGATCTACGAGGATTTCGGCTCTGTGTTTGACCAGCTAGTCACGGAGCAGACGGGCCACGATAAAGAGGTGGATCTTCATTTCAAAACGAGATCTGTTTCCATCATGCCGGAGTGCTTAAGATATATCTAGTGTCTGCTGAATTTAAATATGGCTATCAGAGATGTTTTATTTACATGTTTTACTTGCATTTACATGCGTCTAACATTGCCACAGAAACCATAAACATACAGCTTGTTCTCCAGCTAACTTGGAAACTCATTTTCTTCTTGTCCCCATCAGGTCACAGAGATTTCCATGGGTGAGTTTCTCATGCATTCCTCAGTGGTCTGGCTCAACCCTCATCCATCGCTGGGTCGCATGAGAAAAGATCCTGAAATGACTGTATTTGGTGAGTCTCGCAGCGTGTCATTCCTGGATGTTTGCACAATTAAAATCCGTGTAGAACAAGCAAATTTGGTTTTGTTAGAAAGTGCGCAGAAGTGTATGTGAGGAGCGCTCAGACTCTCTTTGAATTTAAATATCCATAGCTGCAACGCTGATGTACGTTTTAAGGCTTCAGACTGGCAGCTGAAAGGCTTCTGTCAGTTCCCAGGAGGCGTTTGCAGTCAAAACTTAAGATGCTGATGGTTTTTTTTTTTTTTTCCTTCTCTCCCTTCAGTCTTCAAGAAAGCGGTGATATTGGTATACAGGGAAAACTACAAGCTGAAGAAGAAAATGGTAAGAATAGCATGTTATACTTCCTATGACACAAATAGTGTTTGGTTTGAAAATGGCATTTTCTCATTTTGTTGCAACATGGCTTTGTCTTCTCTACTCTATGACCAGATTAATCCTCGTTCCGGACTTTGTCACCGAGATTTAGACCCGTTTAAGTTCCGGTGGCTCATCCCGCTCTCTGCACTCCAGGTCAGGCTGGGCAACACTGCAGGTAAGTTGCCGGCACACTGCCACATTTTTCCCCTCCGTTCTTTTTTTACATTAATAAGCTTCCCTCTCACCACCTCACTTTTGGCATTTCAGTTTAACTCCCCCTCTTCTTATCTCCTTCTGAAGGCATAAAACGTATTTGAAATGTTTGATTAAAAACTCGGCCTTCATTTCTTTTCATTTTGCTCTCTCGCTCTTTTTTTTTCCAGGAACAGGCACGGAAAGCAGCTGCATTTGGGAGCTGATTCACTCCAAGTCTGAAGTGGAAGGGAGACCGGAGACAGTCTTCCAACTGTGTAGCAGGTCAGAGATTTTACCATTTAGGTGGTTTATGTTCATGCTTTCATGAATTTAAGTTTTGTTTATCCATTACACTGAAGGATGCTCTACTGAAGGGCATTTTTCTTAATTGTTCCCATTTTCTCACATTGCAACCACAAACCTAAATATATTTTACTGGGATTTTTTTGATAAACCAACACAAAGTGTAGTGCACAATTATACTGTGAGAGGAAAATGATACTTGATTTCTAAAATGTTTACATGTACAAATTTGTAAACATGGCAAATGTTTGAGGGGTATGATTACTTCTGCAGGGCAATGAATGTTCACATTACACAAGAAAACGTAAAATTGTTTATTTTTAATAGCGTGAAGACAGAAAGGTAAAATAAACAAAAAAATATTTACGAGACACAAATAAATGCAAAACCAAAATTCCTTAAATCTTTTAAAAATCCAGACTTTCATGTGTATAGTTTTTAAATTAAACAGTGAAATAACCTAAAATATTATGAATTTAGAAAATTGTCTTTCACAGGGGTATTTAATAAAATCAGGTCCAAGAAGTCAAGCATTTTTTTCCTTTTAGCAATCATAAATATTAAGAGTCTAAAACGTACAGGGAATGAAAGATTTATTAGTGTCTGCACCCTCACAGCCACAGGTGCCTCGATATGTTGGCAAGCTTTTATATCCTGAGAGAAAAGGTCAAACTTTGCATGTTTTCAATTGGAAATTAGAGCTCAGCCTTAGGTACAGGGTGACAAGTAGAGCTACTGCTCCTTTGTATTAAGAGTCAGTTTTGGTCCTCCTGGAAGGAACAGGCCCAGAACTTGCTAGAGGGAGTAAATATCCCCTCCAGCCGGGGAATGCCTTCGGATCTCCCAGATCATTCAAAAGAATTTCATTGTTGAGAGGGATGGGCATTTTATCTTGTACATGACCAGTCTCCCAGTTCCTGCCGCTGGAAAAACAGACCCCCATCATGATGCTTCCACCACCATGCATCAGGTCGGTAAAGATCAGGGCCTGGTCTCCTCCAAACATGTCAACAATCGAGGCCAAAAATTCTGACTTTGAGACAAAAATTTAACCTGTATTAGAATTTCTACCAAAGTATTTATTTCTTCTTCCACTAAATTTAGGCTCCTTTCGTTCCCTTCCCTCCTCTTCTACAGTTAACTTGATGTTCAAACTACAGACTGACAATACATGTAATGTATGTCTGATGAGCATTCAAGCTAGCATTATTTGTGTTTAAAAAAATTATTATAACTCAGAAAAAAACGATAAAATATTATATGTTCAAAGACAACCATGCCAACTCTTAAGTTTTGAGCCCTTGTAGATCCTCCATCTTTTAAAAAGCATCTCTGTAAATTCTACTAAAAAGTTGTAAACATCTTACAGCAAGTTTTGTAGGAGGACTCTAGTGCTTTCTTTAAGAGGTGTAAAGTAGTCAAGTAGTCAAGGAATTGGTAACTTCGATCCTTGTTTTGGTTGCTCTATTACGTACCTCCTGGCTGACTGAGGCGCAACGACCATTTCACGCACGTTGGTGCGTATACTCGTCGATTGGTCAAACTCCTAGGCCTGTGTCTCGGATTTGTTTAGCTGTAGGGGCCAGGCTGAGGGACTACAGTAAAATAATTATCATAGAACACAGTCAGATAGTCAAATTTGAGGATTTCTTAAAATATTTTAACAATTAAACGTTACGACCGACAGCTTTAATGTAAAGATCACAAATTGAAATGTTCTCATTAAGTTAGAGAAAATGTAGAAGTCTGTAACCTGATTTTTTTTCCGCCCAGCTCTCTCAGCAAAACATCAACTTTCACAAAAAATTTTTGTTTAACAAAAGCCCTTCAAAGCCCTTTTCTGTTCTGCAGAGGCTTTACAGAAGACCGTTTGCCATTTCTGTTGTCGTCTTAGCATTTAATAGATTATTCACAGGCACAGTGGTGACAGAAGGGCGTGACCACACTGGTTATTCTCATTACACACTGCGAAATTGAAATTACTTGAAATTACTTCTAATGAATCAAATCAAAGCCTCACTCACACATATCCTCATCTTCTGTATCTAGTTTCTGAAATCAAGTTTTATCGTGCCAACCTGGCCTCTTTCATCTGTTCTCTCCTCAGTGTGCCGGAGAACAAGGTCAACATCATCAAGGTCATCCGCTCCATTCTGAGGGAGAACGTCAGGAGGAACATGAAGAGCGAGGGAACATTGGAGAGGAGCTGCAAGGAGCACTTGGTCCCTCTGCACAAAACGTTGCCTTCCACCGCCAAACTAGGTTAGCTTGCAGTCTATTTAAAGTTTTATTTAAATATATATTGAATTCAAAATCCATTTTGTAGCAGAGGGAAATTACCCTCCACTACATTTCCTTAGGATTCAAATTTGAAGAAACAATGCAAAGATTAATGAGACCCAATGTCTAAACTCAAAAATCTGTTTTATTATTAACTGAATAAGTATAAACAACACACAAAAACAAAGACTGGCAAACTACTCAATAAAGTAGAGATTTTTATGACTAGGAATGGTGAAATTTGGGGAGGACAATTTTTTTCAGTCTTCAGAATCTATGAACCTTTTCCTATTTTAGGTTAGTTTGGATTACCAATTGTTTTTTAATGTCTCTTTCTTTAAAGTCAGAAATGTATACACTAATTTTACAACGCCTTCACTCCAAAATCAACATAAATAGCCTAACTTTAGTTTGCAAATGCACTCATACCTTAGGTGTTGGAGACCTGTCCTGTGGTCTGACGTAACTAAAATCAATGTGTTTGGCCAAAATGACCATCTTTACATGTTGGAGGAAGAAGGGAGCAGCTTGCAACCCTGAAAACGGCATCCTAAGTGTTAAACACGGGGGTGGCAGCATCATGTTGTGGAGGTATTTAACTGCAGGAGGGACTGATGCACAAAACAGATGGCATTATGAAGAAAGAACATTGTTTAATTATTGAAGCAACTTCTCAAGGCATTAGATAGGAAGTTAAAGCTTGGTCATAAATGGGTCTTCCAAATGAACAATGACCCTGACTATACTGATTTCCAAAATGTTCGACCCAAGTCATGCAGGTAAAAAAAAAAAAAAAACTATTGATAGTATGCACAAGTCTAGGTTTATCATACATGTAAACTTCCACATTTAAAGAAAGTTCTCCTGTTAATAGGCAAAAGCTTCGGTGTGGACAAATGATTTTCTAACATCAGTCAAACCTGGACCAGATTATCAGATGCAGACTTGGGGACACGAGCCTAACGCATCTTTGCTGCTGCTCGACCTTCATACCATCTGTTCATTTTAAACGTCTTTCCTTAAGGCAGTAGAAAGAATACTTCTACAGATCTACACAGATTTCACATTCTGAGATTGACAGTCCAAATTATGACTAATCCAAAGTTTCTTAAAATCATTCTGGAATTCTAAATAAGCAGAAATGAGCTTATTCATATAGGGACAACTGTAACATGTACTGACAGGCATTCTGACAAATTCCTTTTTAGTATAACAACCAATAAGGTAACATTCCCTTTGTTTTTAAGACCTTGGGACACCACCTTGGGACCCTTAGAGGTGATTTGGGGAGATCTGGAGAAAAGTTCACATCCAATGAATGTTGGCCAGAACTGAAAGCCCTTTAAAAGTCACTTGTTTAACATTATGGACTTCACTGGAGATTTTATCTTGCTTTTAAGGTCACAAATTGTATGTTTCATTAAGTGTTTTCGTTCCGATAAGACTGCCACTAATTCATCTCTACTTTTTTTTTTTTTTTTTTTTGTTATCAGGATCCTCCAGGGCTTCCTGGTTGTGTAAACAGCCACTTGAGGTCTCCTTCCAGGCTGGGAATCCTAAGTTGGGGCCAGACTCAGATGATGGAAGCCTAAGCAGCGGAACCTATAGTTTTTCTGGGGGTCCTCCAGTTTGCACCTCTTCTGACGCTCAGTCCTCCACCGTTCCCGAAAACTGGTCTCAGGCTCAAAAGTCTGACTCACAGCCTCGCTCCACCTCCGTGAAGGAGTCAGACATTTTAAGTGATGAGGATGACGATGGATTTAGCGAGGGGGGCACAAGAAGGGACAGTGGGGACAGCAGTTCCCCAGCAAGTGCCATCGAAGCTCAGTTCCTCCATCTTAAGCTGTCGGAAGATGCTGTGTCAAAATGCGCTCTGGCACCTTGTGTACAACCGGAGGGAATCGGGGACACTCCTGAGATCAAACACAAGTTAGTGCAAAGACAAAGTGGTGTTAGGAGAAAAAGCTACAGTCTGAGGAAGAACCAGGGGGCACTGTTGCACATGAAGCAGCAGAACAGGCCATTGGATGGTCAGACTGATCCAGCATCACCATGTGGTGTTGTAGACCTCAACACTCTGCTGGAAAGAGAGTTTAGCGTCCAAAGCCTGACATCTGTAGTGAATGAAGACTGTTTCTTTGACCGAGCTGAAAGCTGTGCCACAGACTCTGGAAATACCATGTCTACCTAGAGTCAAACATGGACAGAATAGCAAAAAACTGAGCCACAGATAAGTGGTCATAAAGGTGAAGGGGGTGTCCATAGCCCCACGGGTATAAGTGGGGAAACCCCTGTGGCTAAAAGCAGTTACTGCCAGGATGGGTGTGAAGCTTTGCCTGAACTCAGAAGTCTCCAAGTCTGACACGCCACCACAGCAGGTGAGGTGTAAATGATCTCTTGGCTGCCAGACCAGGTTTTTCCTCCTGAAGTGGTGAGGCAAGACAATTTCTGCCCCATTGATGACTGCAACAAATCCACCAAGCACTGATGTCAGTGTGCAAGCGCTTCGACTTTCTCAGCTTTGCCTTTTTTCCCCGCATACCATCTAAAAGACTTAATACATTCCCCTCCTCTCCACATCTCAGGCTGATTGGCAGGTTTGATTTGATTTTTGACCTTTTCTGTAACAAAAAAATGGGGAGAATGTCCTCGACTGTCAGTTACAGAGAAGTGCTGACAGAGAGGGTGAGCTCCACAGTGTATACATAGTGACAGGGTACGGAGAAAGAATCAAGTTTCCTATGCAGGCACTGTAATTATTCAGACAGGAGGTTTCCACGTGATTTAATATTGCCTGATACATTTACTGTAATGCAACCAAACATTGTAGATCACAGAGGCAAATTTAATTTAGGTGACCATAGAACTGCACAGGTCAAACTTTTGGCCCAAATATAAAAACTGCAAACTGATATACACAACTAAGCCTTTTTGCTGTATTTCGTGCACTAAAGTACACTGTTTGCCTATATATTTGAATTATTTTTTTAACTGTACAGGTTCTGATGTTTTATTACTGCTGTTTTAAGTTATTTCTAGGATTATTATCTTGGCTGAGATGTTTTTGGGTTAAGGCTTGAACTCTTGGCTACAGATTTTGTCAACTCTTGAATTAAAAAAGATGCTAAAGTTTGCTGTTTTCATTTTTTTAATGCATTTGTTTGGATTCGGTTGTGTCACTGATGATTGTTGGAATTAAACTGCAATAATGTTGGAATTGCTATGTTTAATTTTTTCTACCATTTCGGCATATGGCATTTGTGACACTGTACAGTTAAGAAATATGGCAGGAATTTGCAATAACTTTGCTGATATTTTTGTAGAAACTTTGCCAGTTATGTACATTTTGAGGTACCATTAAAAAAAAAAAAGCCAACTCTGTGCAACTTTACCATGCCTTTAATGCTAGTATACCAATGAATGTGAATGCTGTATTCTTATGGAAGTGTTTCATAAATAAAAGCTTCATTTGTGAAGGACATCTAGAGACGAGTGTCTTCAGTTTTGCATTAGCTTCATTTTTATTGGCTGCGTGGTGAAGCAGTTCTGGGACGTAAAGTGTCTCATCTCCACTTGACGCGTGGTCCCTGATTGGCTGTCATGTAGGATTCTACATCCACTTCTAGATGCAAACGGTAAGTTCTTGATAGAATGCATAATTATGACAGAAATGGGGCACACAAATATAAAAGTGGGAAAAGTGTTACTGGTGCAGATAGATTTTTATACCCTAGCATGTATTATTTATTCATAATGGTGAGAATTATTTTTTGATGCTTGTTAGAAATCTAATAATTTCCAAAATAAGCCTAATTATGCTGCGAGGCTAATAATATAGAAAATTGAAATTTTCCTACATCTTTTGTACCTGTGCACTCTGATAGACATTTCTGCATTTAGTTAGCAGAAGCTCAAATACAAAACTAATAAGAGTATTCCTAGGCAGACTGAAAAAACATGGAAAAATATGTTTTGCCAGACTGTTCCCCTATGTTGACCATAAAGGAGTTCGGTTTTTCCAGTGCATGACAGCAGCTGTCGGGTATAAAGGAAAATTCTGCTTTGTGGCATTTTCTCACCATCTCATTGACAACAGTTAGGACCATTTCTGAAAAAGTGCCTTGCAAATATTTTCATTCCCCTGAATTTCTTCACATTTTATTATACAGGCACAAACTGTATTTTATTAGGATTTAACATCATAGATAACGTAACTAATTGTGAAGTGGAAAGAAAATGGGTATGGTACAACTGAAAACCAATAAATGAGAGCATTTATTGGAAAAGCAGCCAAGAGGCCCATGGTAACTCTGGAGGAGCTGCAGAGATTCACACCACAAGTGGGACAATCTGTTACTATGACAACTACTAGTACTCTATAAAACGAGGCCTTTATTTAAGACTGGAAAAAGTGAGCCATGAGAAATCCAATATGCAGTTTATAATAAGGTTCTTTGGCCAAATAAGACCCAGACTGAATTCACTGGGTTACATGCAAAACACCATGTTTGGCAGGAAACTAACACTTCACATCACCCTGCATACACCATCATGCTGTGGGGATTCTTCTCTTCGGCAGGGACAGGGATGCTAGTCAGAGTTGGTGGTAAGGTGGAGGAAATTAAATACACAGCAATCCTGGAAGAAAATTTGTTAGAGGCTGTAAAAGACCTGAGACTGGGATGGAGGTTCACCTTTCAGCAGGATGACACTGAACACACTGTCAGAGCTAAAAACGAATGGTTTCGATAGAAATATGTTCATGTACAAGAATGGACAAAAATTTCCAACTGTGAGAAGATAAGCCCCTAAATACCTGCAGATGTAACGGCAGCGAAAAGTGGTTCTACAATGTACAATGACTCGGGATTGAGTCCAAACGCACATATCACATTATTTGAAAAATATTCGTAATACCATGTATCCTTTTCTTTGCATTTCCCAAGTATGGACTACTTTGTTTCGGTCCATCACATACAATTCCTAAAAAATTTATTACATTTTGTGGTTCATTCTGAAAAAGTTAAAGGGGTATAATCACTTTCACAAGGTACTCCGATGCAAAAAGGTCCAGTTGGAGACAAAACCTGTATAGCTTGGTTCAAGCAAATCTTAAATGTCTGTTTAATATTCTACTCACAGATTTGCTTGTAAAAATAATAGAAACACTGACAAGCGAGAACGTCACTATGATTACATTGTTGATGCACAGTGCATGAAACCTGACATTCAAAGCCCTTATAATAAACACACAAAATACTGCAGAGTCCAAAGAGGTGTCTGCACTACTGCACAGCTATACCTCATTAGCACATCACTACCCTGCCGCTCCTCTGCACGACATAATTTCTCACCATTAAAATCAGCCGCGTGCCCTCATCTACCAAAATAAAAGCCCAGCATAGCACAGCACCACTCTGGATTACTTTAAATGCAACGAATGGACTGTAGAACACCACAGCACATTACTCCTGCATATCTGCTGTGTGAATTTTCTATTGCTGGAAGAGATTATCACCCACCTCTCATCCAAACAGAGTGAAGCCTCCCTCTGGCAAGGCGACCCAAGCATACCATCTGTCGCACTGGCAGGGAGCAGCAACGTCACGTTCTGCTGGTAAAATATCTGCTCTAATATTCAAAGGGGTGTATTTAAAACACTTTCATTGAATCTTTGAAATAATAACTACCGGTTCATGTTTATTCACAATTTATATTTTGCTTACAAAGTAGTTTTGTTTGATTGAACAAAACTCGTTGTAAATATTTAATGAAGTTGGCTCATTTACAGCTCTGACAGCTTTGGCATGCATACAAAAAGCAGCTTACATAATCTTTGATAAAATATTAACTGATAAAATGCAATAAAAATCTTTTCAACAATAACCTTTTTTTATTTGGGTTCTGATCCTTATGTTGTCAGTTTTTTTTATTTGAGCTGACAAATTCACAGCAATTTCTGCAGCCCTTTAAGCTCCGTCTCCCAAGTGACGGAGCAATACACACTTGAAGGGAAAAAAATTGTCCAGGATGTGGAGCTGCCATGTTCCCGTTCTCTAAATCACCCTGAAAGCACTGACATTTCCTTCAGCTCCCACTGGACAAGGTGTTAGATAGAAATGAAGAAAGAAATGGGACATAAAGAGATACTTACTCGCTAGGAGCTACTGTGGGTAACTAGCCGCTTTCTTTCTCTCTTCAGAAACACATGGAAGGAAAATAGTGCTCCTACACCATTCATGTGTTCCAAATGACATTTCTCCCTGGGTGCAGAGAGATTGTTTAAAAATGCATGTCTATGCCAGGTGGAAATGTCAAGGCTAAGAGCAATGTGTTGTCTTTCAGTGCTAACAGGGGCTATTAGTGGGTTCCTTTTGGTTTTTTTAGGCTTGTTTTCAGCAAGGTTGAGGAGCAGTGGGCATCTCCTTAAATGAATCCACTGGAGTGTGTTGATTCCTCCTCAGGTGCCTCAGTCTGAGTTCTTCTCTGAAGTCATAGCTAAAGAGGCTGGGGTCATTGGTGCAGAGGTGAGCGTAGGCATCAGTTAAGGCCCTTATATGGGGTATGGTGAGCTCAGTGGGGCGCAGAACAGGGTCCACGTCTGCCTTCTGCATAATCTCCTGCGTCAGCTCTGAGCGGCATGCCTCGGGAAACAGCTTTCTGGGGAAGAGATGGGAGAGGAGGGGATGTTACAGATTCCCATTTTCAGGTGGCTTTGATATCTTAATGATCACGTGGTTTTAATTGCATTTGAAAGTTCTAACAGAAAGTAATTATCCCACAGCAATTATTGTCAAATCTGAGGAGTTCACTGAAATCACACAAAGAGCTACTCGTGAATGATTTATTTTCTCCACTGCTACAGACAGTGCCCTTGAATTTGTTCGTTTTTTTCACATTACAACTGCAGACTTATTGGGATTTTATATGATAGACCGGACTAGCTCTAAACTGGAAAAAACAAGGATGAATGAATGTTTGGCTTTTAAAATTAATCTGACAACATGACGTCTACATGTATTAAGCACTGATTACTCTGATACCCACAAATACAATTTAGTGCTACCAACCGCCTTCAAATAGTTGACAGCTGTTGACAGCTGGTGGCAGGATCTTGATGTGGGGATGATTTTCTGCAGCAGGGATAGGGAAGCTGGTTTGAGTTTATGGGAAGATAGATGGAACTAAATACAGGGTAGGAAACCTGTTAGAGGCTCCAAAAGACTTAAGACTAAAGTGGAATTTCACTTTTCAACATACAGGCAGAGCCTAGATTGGTACAGATTAAAACATATCCATGTGCTGGAATGGCTTAGTCACAGCCTAGACCTAAATCCAATTGGGAATTTGAGGCAATACTTGAACATTAATGTTTATAGACGCTTTCCATGCAATCTGAGAAAGCGTAAGCTATTTTACAAAGAGGAATGAGCAAAAAAGTATTGACTCAGGAGAGCTTAGCTCAAATGCTTATAACACTTTAGTTTTTTATTTGCAAAAACATTTTTCTTCACCATTATGCACTACTTTGTGTTGGTCGATCACATAGAATCCCAACAACATACATTGTGATTATAACATAAGAGTTCAAAGTGTGTGAATTCTTTTGCATGGCACTAGTAATCAAGGAGCATCAGCAAACTCAGAAAAAAACACTTAAACATTGATTTAAATTTGGAGACTAATAGCGCATTAATTAATTTAGTTTCTAGACATTGTTCTATCTGAAAATGTCCATCTATATTCATTTGAAGTCCGTTAGAGAACATTAGCCACTTCCAGACTCTGCAGAGACCATTTTAAGCTGCATCAGTACTGAAAGCTGCCTCCCAAATTTGGAGCGGCTGCCGCCAACCTACTGCTCTTACATAAAGCACTCTGCCTCATCTTCCTTTGCCACCTCAGTGACTCATAATTACTGCTCTCTTCCACACAGCCTGGGTTCTTTTGTTATCCGGGCCTACGTATGCTTCCCCAACAAGCATGGGGGCGATGGGCAGCGATCGCATGCATGGGGATGAGTGGGCTTGTTGCTACTGGTTTTTGAACAGAGCTCTGAAGTTGCTATAATGTTAAGGGTTTGGTTACAGAAAAGCTCAACAGCTGCATATGCGTTTGTCAGTGCGCTATCTACATAAAGAGGGAAAAAAAGTCAAATCAAAACGCAGCCTAATTGATGATGAGATTAAGACAGAGCTGTCAGAGCGCAGAATGAAAAATGTAGAGAGAGAATGACAGATGAGGACGAGCACAGATTAAAAAGTAAAAACTTGAGGATAGAGGCCTCGTGAGGCCAGGCTAGTTTTGCAGTCGTGCTTACTCCACTCCTTTATGGCAGTGCTTCCGACGGAACTGGAAAACGTTCCTGACGACTTTCTCCACCAGCTTGAAGGGCTGTTGAATCTGAGGCTCGACCAGAGGGGTGAACTGAACTACTCCCACGTCCACCTATGCAGACACACACAAAAACAGCAACAAGAAATCACAGCGGGGGGGTGAGCACAGACCTTGAAAATGGATTGCAGGAAAAGTGCTGACTGAAATGTGTGCGTGTGAGTTGGGGGTGGGTGCATGAAGGTGATGGGAGAGAGGAGAAGTGTGGAGAAGAATGGTGCAGAGAAAACTTATCTGATCGATGGAAAGAGGTACCAAGCAGAACAAAAAGAGACAATGACAGTAATCAACTTGCTGTGCAAAAACAGACAGAACAGAAAGAATAAGATGACGCAGCATGGCTGGCTGGCAGGCTGGGTCCAGTTGCCACAGTAACATCTGTAAGATGAACCAAAGAACCAGAGCCTTCCTCAGTTGCTGCATCATCTGGGAATTTCTTTATAACCACAAGCCTGACTTTCCATCATACACCACACTTTCTGTCCATTAAGTGATTACCAAAGCAGAACTTACAGATCCAGTGCACCCTGCAAAAGGATAAATACCCTCTGAACTTTTCCACGTTTTGTCATGTTGCAACACTAAATATCAAAATATTTTTTCTGAGATTTTATGATACTTTTTTTTGACAAACAAATCTGAAAAGTGTGGCATGTATTTGGGCATCTAGGCTCAATACTTGGTAGAACCACCTTTGCTGCAATTACAGATAAAGGTCGTTTGGGGTCGATTATCTCAATGAGCTTTTTACATCTAGAATCTGACATTTTTGCCTATTCTTTTATCCAAATTAGCTCAAGATCAGTCAAGTGTTTTTCAATTTTCAATTGGATTTAGGTCTGGATTTTGACTTGGCCATTCTAAATAGTTAGATCTGAACCATTGTAGCTTTGGTTGTAGGTTTAGGGTTATTAATCTGACTCTGTGTCTACCTGTAACACCTTTCTGGAGAGGGGCATCGTCCAACCTTCTGCTGGCAACAACTTAATCCTCACCCTCTACCGATGATCCGCATGGCCCTGTCTTTTAGTGTTTAACCCTTTCTCTCTCCTAGACATGGCAATTGACTGAGCTTTTGCTGTGACTAACTCTATGTGCTCTCTTCAGACTCTAACCTTGAAAACTGGCTCAGAGTTTATCTGTTCCTTCTTTCTAGGTGAAACGACTAAAGGAGCTACATCCATTAACATTTACTTTTCCTTCCCATAGAAAGTACTCCTGGATCAGTGCTTCTTTGTTCTCTTTGTGTCTCTGCTCTGTTCTCTCTAACCCCCAGTCGGTCGTGGCAGATGGCCGCTCACACTGAGCCTGGTTCTGCTGGAGGTTTCTTCCTGTTAAAAGGGAGTTTTTCCTCTCCACTGTCGCTACATGCATGCTCAGTATGAGGGATTGCTGCAAAGTCAACGCCAGTGACTGTCCACTGTCTCTACATGCTCATCCGGGAGGAGTGAATGCTGCAAGTCACTGACTGGATGCAATCTGCTGGGTTTCCTTAGATAGAAAAACTTTTTATCCAATTTGAATAAATAACTGAATCTGACTGCACTGTTCAATGGTTAGGATTAATTGGAATGTATGTAGCTGAGTTTTGTGAAGTGCCTTGAGACGATGTGTTGTGAATTGGCGCTAAATAAATAAACTGAATTGAACTGAAGGAGAACCTCCACCTCAGTATCAAGTCTTTTGCTGCCTCCAACAGGTTTTCTTCCCCGTTGACCAGTATTGACCAGCTCCCCCATCCCTGCTGAGGTATTCTAATAAGATTATGTGACTTCTGAATACAATTGGGTGAATTTGTTTAGCGGTATCTGAATGTGCTGGGTACATATTCACACCACAGAGATTTTTCTTTGGCTAAAGATTTTGACAAAATGAATCATTTTCTTTCCCCTTCATTGTTATGCACAACCTGTTGATGTTACTTTATTGGGTATGAAATTAAATCCTACTAAAGTACATTGAACATTATTCTGGGGAAAATATACTACAGAAATCTTCCTTTAACTGTGAATTAAATACCAGCTTCAGCATCACTGGCTGGCTGTGATGCACGGCCATATTGTCATTCACTGCTCACGTTCTGTACCAAACACATGGAGGCAACCAATAACTATTGAATGAACATGCAAAAACTATATAAAAAAAGTTGTTTGGAATGCAGCTAACAATTAGTTTCCACCCCTCAAGTGATGGTGCTGCCCCCTGAGAGAAAGGCGCCCTGAGCGGTGAGTCATATCAAAAACCACCACTTGGGATGTTTGAATCCAATGCAGCAGGACATCATCCCTAATAACATGTTTTATACCAAAATAATTAATAAAAAAAGCTTGATGCTTGTTTTGACATATATATAGATCTAGATTTAATAACTCATACACCACCACACACATATGTTGCATTTGAAAATGCCTTCTTCTTCTATTCAGTTTTTGTTGTTGTCATTTAGTGCACTTCAACTGCTCAATTTCCTCTTATACCACCACAGACATTCCAACCAGGGTTTTGGGAATCTGAGTTGAACTACAGTTCACACCTGATCCTTCCTGCATCAGTTTTAAGCTAGCATGACACCATGTTGAAGGGACTATTCCAGACTCAGAATGACCTGGTTGTTACAACAGGGAAGTTCACATCTTAAAATGTATACTCCTATTTGAATTTTAAAATCGCCACGATCGGATAAAAAAACTAAATACATCAAAAAACATTTTTAAACCTCCTTTAAGCCATATAAATCCACTTAGCTCTGCATAATAAAGCCTAAGTGGATACTACACAATAAGAATGATGGTCCACTGAACAAAGCAGAACAGTTGGTTGTCAGACTCCCCGTATTTGGCTCCAACCTTACTGCTTTGATAACAGGGTGCTGATGCTAATAGCACAAAGACATTTTGAGCAGCCTGACAATGTAATTCCATGGAGACACATTCACAGCTTTAGTCATAAAATTAATAATAATACATCTCACTGGGTTAAGATGATTTTTGGCTTCAAGAGCCTTTCAAGACACTGAAAGGGTTTTTATATATATTATACATATATATTTTATATAAGACAAAATGATCCTCTGAATAAATATCAAAAAGTTGGGAATTACTTAAACACCAAATAAATAACTTGAAAAAAGGAAACACTTTAGACATCTATGTAAATAGAAAGGGGGTGTATAAATGGCACTGTTACCACAGTATATTGCTGTAATGTTTGAGGGAAAGAAATGTGTAAATAAAACATTATCCTGAGCACAAACCCCACCTCCGACTCCTACTTCACCGAGGTAAAATAAAAGGACATCTAATTCTGCTCAACAGCCCTCCTGTTGTGAATGCAGGCCCTGCGGAGCTCCTCGTCTACCCTTCCTGCTTGTACTTCTGGATTGTGACTCACTCATTCACAGCTGCCTTTTTGCTTTGGGCTTGGGTCTGGCGTCGATAATTAGGGGAGGAAAGCTAAAGTGGTCCAAGGGCTTGCAGAGGGTTCCTAATGACAGTTTATAATCCCCCCCTTTAAACAACAGAAGTAGCGTTCTGAGAGGCACTTATAAACTGCAGCGCTATCTCTTATCAGATCTATAGATCCCTGTGTATCCCAGAGACGCCTGGATGCTGCTGCTGCTGCTGAACTTCCTGCCGCAGTGGTGTTTAATGGGCCAGCAGCAGTGGGGATCGACTGTCTCAGCAGCCCTGAGGTTGTGCGCTGCAATAGTGCAGACAATACTTTAAAGTCTTGGGTTTAGCATAAGACTGCATGACAAGGAAGAGAAAGAAGTATTTGCCAGCTGCAAGTGTATGGAGCTGTTAAATAAATCTGCAGCTTTATTTCAAATGTTGGTTTTGTCATATTAAAGCGTACATGATGATTCCAGGGTTTCCCTGGGTTGATTAATAACCCTTTCAGTTCACTTTTTATATAAAAGCCATGTGGCAGGCAACATCGAGGGCATCGATGAGCCTCAGCTGCATCGTTTCATTTTTATTATGAGGTTAGATTTGTCCAACTGTCACATCAACATGTTAGGAATTTGATCAGGATTTCATACCTGGATCTGTAAATTGCTTTTCTCAGTCGTTCAGTTATGCAAGATCAGACCGCCATCTGAGAGGAAGAAGCAATAAAAAGGAATGCCTTTAATTTCACTCTCTGCTGGAATAATTAGGCCATTTATATTCCACAATTTATGATTTAGGAGAGGAGCAAAGGGAAAAAGTCGATATTGGGTCTATACAGGCAGCAGCATTTCACCCATCAGCTTGTCCAAGTCACTTTGCTGCTATGATTTATGTATGGCCTTGCTACATGGCTCGACTAGGTAGCACCACTGTAATATATCCCGTTGGCTGCCATTAATTCTTCCCCGATAACCCCAACATGCAAGGGAACTCCATCTTAAATCACCTGGCCCCTCTGCAGGAGGTGTTACGGACATGCTGTTCTAGTGAGAAACAGAAACCTCTCATACAGTTCTGGTCAGAGGATCATATACATTCATGATGGGGCATCAATGTCATTTTGAGTTTGAGAATTAATATGCATTTAAAAAAGGTGATTTGTTTTCTTCCCCAGGGTGGGGACTTTAAACACAAGTGTTGGTTACACAAGATTCAATTTAAGTTGAATTTTTTATCCACATAGTTTAAACTACACATAAAAGCTCAAATATGCACAGCTACTTTATTAGGTACACCAGTGCATATCGTTAGCCTCATATTATAATTGCGTAAGTCATATTTTGAATTACGCGATTCTGATAAGAGGCTAGCTAACAATATGCTTGTTAAAACAAACAGCCAATCAGATGGAAGCAACACAATACATTTAAATATTGTGAAGACGACTTGCTGAAGTTCATACAGAGCATTACAAGTGACTCTGAACATAAAACGGTTGTTGGTGCCAGAAACTGCTGATCTATTAGGATTTTTACACACAGCCATCTCTCAGGTTTACAGAGAATGGCCTGAAAAAAAGAAAATATCTAGTGAGCAGGTATTGTGTGGGCAAAAATAGGTTTTAGATGTCAAGTGAGAGTGGGCAGACTGCTCTGAGTTGATAGAAAGCCAAAAGTAGCTTTAGTACCCATTCGTTATAATCAAGGTATAATGGAATACAATATTTCAGCACATCAAACCTTGAAAAAGATGGGCTATAGTGGCAGGGTAGCACTACTATCAGCTAAAAACAGAAAACAGGCAAAATCTCACATTCGATCACCACAAGTGGACAAAAACAGATTGCCTAGTACATTGACTTTCAATTTCTGCAGCATTGCTAATAGTGGTGAGTTAAGGGTGCGGGTTCCCCTTCTCGACCTTTTATCCCTGTGACCCCATCTCTTAAATGACTGATTAACTAAAATTGTTTTTGGTGCACTTTGGGTCTCTGTGTACCAACTGAGCAACATTTATAGCCTACCTGAGTATTGCTGACCGACTGTATAGGCTATGCTCTAAAGTTGGGTATGTGGCAGTAAACTATCTCATTTGAGAAGAGCGGCCATATGGCAAACCAGAATAACGCTAGGATCTTGCTGAAGTTAATAAAAGCATGTGGTTTCTTTGCTAAGAGCAATTTATCCAAATAATAGGAGGCTGTGACAATTATTATTTTGATAGATCTAAAAAATTATTGCGATATTCATGCTGACGTTGGGTATATGTAAACCTTTGACTGGAAGTGTATCTCTAGCCTTAGCTGCCATATCCTAACTTTCCGAGGCCAGAGGACTTTCTAACCTTGTTAAACATCTCGTCTTCTTCTCTGGTTCAGACTAATTCTCCTGCTGCTTTAAAGGGCAGCAAATGTAAACCGGATAGAGACTAACCGTTCTCTGATGTCAGCCATTTATTTGATGTTCATTTAAATAAGTTAACACAGATTTAGCCTTCTTATTAAAACGCTATATAAAAATACATATTTATTAATCTTTCTCTGGCTCTAATTGGTTTAACATAATCAGTTTGGGGGGAAAAATTCAAACGTTCAAACAAACTTTGAACTTTTGCTTCTGATCCTATTTTATACTAATTAATCTGATTAACCCACATTAATTCCTTTTTACAAAAACTGCTTTCTGAGGAAAATATGAAAAATTTCTATCACCTTCTGTCCACAGATCAGGACATTTTTATTACCATTTGGGAACAAAACTTTGACGTACATATTAAAATTCTAGCATATTAGCATATTTCCTGTCTGACCTTCCCAAAGCTCAGCAGGGAACTCCATTACTTCAGCTTTGCCCTATGATTCTCCTACTCCTTTCTCTTCCATTCTACCTCCGATGCATCTTTCCCTGCGAGTTCTTGCCCGATGGGGTGTGAGCAGCAATTTGTCATGTCCCTCTAAGCGTAACCAAGATGAGATGGCAGGGGCCCTGGGGCACCACCTGAACCACCAGCACTTGTGCTTACATAATGGAAGGTACCAAGGAGAAGAAGGGGGATGGAAGAAAGCTCTAAAACAGCCAGGGAATATAAAAGAGAGAAGCTCACAGAGAACATGCAACCAAAACTGTGAGAGCTGCATTAGTCATCATAATACCTGAAGAAGACAAACTCAGTGACATCATTGGAAGGAGGCAGCCTCTTGATGGAGGATAGGGCAGCAGTCTGTGCCAGAAGAAGATACCAGGACTTGATAGTATACGGGCAAGAAGAAGAAAGGGCTTTGATTTCCTGGAAAAAAAAAAAATTACCCATGACATGCGTAGAGGACATTCAAGACTGCTGCTTTGGTTTTCAAGAAGATCAGCTCCTTTGAGAGATGCTTTCGTCATAGAAAAGCCTGAAACTTGCCCTGAAATATGCAATTTACTGTGCTGGAAAATAAGGACAGCATGGGAATAAAAACTTTGACGGGATATTTATAATGTATAAACGTCATTCTGAATAGTAGGTTTTGGAGAAATGATTTAATAGAAATGTGTCACATATGTTTTGCCCTAGAAAGGTTTACACATGCAGATGATTCTCAAAAAATGGGAATATCATGGGAAGTACGTAAATCAATTAAAAAAATGAAACTCAAACATAATTTCATTACACGGTCATAATTAAATTGATTCTTATGGGTCATTTTCATGATTGTGGCTTAAACTAAATGAAAACTCAAAATTAGGTTCTCTAAAAATTAGAATATTACATAAAAGCAATAAATGAGTAATGTTACTTCAAATTATAGGTAATACTCCTTACTAGACAGTTTCCTACACACAATAATACAACCATTCCACAAAATGAGTAAGCCACAAAAGGTAATTTGCTAAAGAAGCTGTTGGTTCAGACTGCTGCATTCAGGCATATTAATGGAAAGTTTAGTGGAAGGAAAAAGTGTAGTAGAAAAAATGTGCACAAGTAACAGGTGATGGCCTTGAGAAAATTGTGAAGCAAAGCCTAATTAAGAGATTGAGAACAAAGATTTTAGAGCATTTCATTCTTCCACACTTCAGATAGGGTTCATGCAGGTTTCATATGCATTTTCCAATATTTCTATAAATTTCCAGATTCATCTCATGGTTTTGATAATTACAATATTTGAATACAAATTATTTTGTATGAAACCTCTCACACGTTTCATTTATTGTCTGCATATTTTACATATGAAAGAGCATGAAATAACATGTGCTGAAGCTGGAGTCTTACTTTACATTTTGTTAAAGGGCAGTTTCACTGCTTTTGCTGTCATTTGAACTAACAAACATCAAATCCATTTTATAATCTGATGCGTGAGAACAGTTTGTCAATGTTATCTACAAAAATTTAAAAAATGTTAAGTGGTGAAATAAAACTGTGAGATGGCCCTATTTTGATCTTTAAATGTGTGTGCATGTATTTGTGGGTTTTCACCCAGAAACTTAAAAACCAAAATACTGATGGCCTAATGTTACAGTTAAATTGAAGGGGTGTCAAATAAAAGATAAAGGACATTAGATCAGGAGTTAAATCTAAACATTTCCAGACCTTTGGAGAGTGTGCAGGAACCTTGCTTATGGGGTTCCTGATTTAATTTTTCAGCAGCACTTAATTCCTGCTCATTATGCCAAAATGATCAATACCTGGCTTAATGGCCATGTTATCACTGTGCCTGATTGGCCAGCAAACTGACGTGACCTAATGCTCTGTGTGGTGTTGTGAAAGATGAGAGACACCAGACCCAACAATGCAGATGAGCTGAAGGCTGTTCATATGTCAGCAGAGCCTGAGGCTGATTGTCTCCATGCCACAGTGCAGTGATGTATTAATTCATGCAAAAAGCGCCCAACCAAGTATTGAGTGCATATACTGTTCAGTACATGGAGATCCTTTTCAGTAGGCCCATATTTCTGTATTAAACATCCTTTTTCCTCAGGAAAATTCTAATTTTCTAAGAAACTGCATTTTGAGTTTTCATCATCTGTAAACCATAATCATTAATATAAAGAGAAATAAAGAGTCGAAATATACCACTCTGTGTAAAAAAAATCTAATTTTTGAGTTTAATTGCTGAAATAAAATACCTTTTCTATAATATTCTAATACATTAAGATACACCTGTATATTCAAATTGAAACTGGACTTTAGCGTTTCTGTACAAATACTGTGTTGACAGCTACATCACAGCTATCAGACAACACCTTGCATCTAATCTGTAAACAAACTGTCCTTGCAAGACCATGAGCACGAAAACCAATTACGCAGAGAAAGAACATAAAAGAGGAAAATGCAAATTGATCGATAAAAGCCCCTCGTGTGGGCAAAAGGGAGTGTGGCTGTGCCTCAGAGCTATGCTGCAGTAGAAGCCTGAGAGCTCTGCTGTGGGGTGATAAAACAAAGGGGACCACACTCACAACAGCCTGCAACATCTTCGCACATCACAGCCTCGCACATCTGCACTCACTGGGTGCATGTCAACTGCATTTTGCTCTTCTCTCCTTCCACTTTTTCTCTCCTTTCATCCGTTCCCTGAATGATCCATTTATTTATTCATCTGGCTCCCAAAAGAACAACACAGCATCAGTACTTAAGATCTCATCTGTTACGATGAGAAATATCACACATGCCAGGCTGGCTGTAGTGTCTCTGCGGGAAAGTGGAAAATTGCCGCGGTGGCGGCATCCCACGAGGAGTTCTGGGACTGTAGTGCTGCTGAAGGTCGACTGTGCGCACCATCCTGCATGTTGGCCAGATCTCATTTGAAGAAAAAGATCTCTTGGGGTAGTTTAGGAAAAAAAGTGCAGGGTGGATAGTTGAATTAAGCTTACAGGTCAAAACTTTAACCAGTCACCTGCAGGCACCTTATTTATACAGAGCAACCAAAGGCTGAGCACCATGCTGTAGATCAGGAACAGGCTTACGGTTCATTAGCCCATGAAGCAATAAAAAAATATCATACATCTGTACTTAAAAGCATATCAGGTTGATTAATCCTCTCTGATCCCCACTCTATTGTTTTGTCCGCTTTGTCATTCATGAATCAAGGCCATCCAAGCCAGTCCCTCCTCTGATGCACGTCCTCCATAGAGAGGACAGGAAAGACATGCAAAGACAGGGTAGCAGCTGTGAGTTTTAGCCTCCTGCTGACTGATGAAGACGATGCTCTGGGGATGGTCAGTTTTGGCATGGTGGGGCAAACATGCTCCTCTGGCCTCTGGACAGGCACACTTAATGGCAGCAGCCATTTCTTCTGTCTAAATTAGATCCCCTTCCCGTGTTGTGCAGTAAGTCTATGATTAGAAATATTATCATCAGTTTACATCTTTCTCACTTCTTATCTTGTAAGAGCAGCATCGCAGCATTATAATTGCTGCAGTTTAATGTAAAAATGTGATGTCTTTTACAGTAGTTTGCAAAAGTATATCTCCTTGAACCTTTTAACATTTTGATCATATAGACCAACAAAAACTTGTGCATAACTGTGAAATTGAAAAAGGAAAAGAATACATGGTTATCAATTAAATAAATCCAAAAATGTGTCACCCATTGTATTCACCTGTTCCCCAGGGTCAAAACTCCATACCACCACCTTTTAGAGCAATTGCAGCAGCACAACCTTTAGGGGACCTCTCTATGAAATTTGTAAAACTTTTTTTCGCCCATTCTTCTTTGCAAAATAGCTCAAGCTAAATTACATTGGATGGGACACGTCCGATTTAGTTCCTTTTATCTTTCTACAAAATCTAGCCAGGTTTACTGCTCCTGTTGAAAAAAAAAAAAAAAACATCCCCACAGCTTGATACTGCCACCACCATGTTTTACTGTGGGGATATTGCTTTCAGGATGGGGGGATTCCTTGTTTTCGCCAGAAAGTCTGATTTTTGTCTCAGCTGACCAAAGCACCTTCTTCCATATGTTTGTTTGTCCCTACATGGCTTGTAGAAAACTTCAAGCTAATGGTTTTGATGATCAATGGCCACTCTGCTATAAAAGGCCAGACTTATACAATCTAAACTACAGTTGTCCTGTTTACATATTCTCCCACATGAGCTATGGATTTCTGCAGCTCCTACAGAGTTACTCCAGAGTTAATTCTGGGACGTATACGGGTGCGAAGACTCATCACTTATGACATCATTAGAAATTTTACACTGAACCATTAACGGCGAGCAAGGAGATCGTTTATACTATTTAAACTCCCACATGATGGAAATAATTTGTGATAATAAATGTGAGACAAGCCCTGATAAATTAGCTTGTTTAAACTTAATGTATTTTTGAGTCAAA
This sequence comes from Crenichthys baileyi, assembly GCA_036173005.1. Lineage (NCBI taxonomy): Eukaryota > Metazoa > Chordata > Actinopteri > Cyprinodontiformes > Goodeidae > Crenichthys > Crenichthys baileyi. Next base: position 210,194 of record JAHHUM010002614.1, on the reverse strand, counting down.
TCACAGACAAGAATTTTTGTTTTATCCTAAAAGAGTTTAAAAAAATCATAAGCCAGTAAAGTAAACATTTAAAGGTGTAATGAAAATTCAACATTGACTATAACGTTTTTCTTTTCTATATTAAATGCTCTTAACTCAAATCAAGGTAATGTTTCACGTCACATTACTAATCTTCTGCCATGACCAGTTTGTGCCAATATATATATACAGGGGTTGGACAATGAAACTGAAACACCTGGTTTTAGACCACAATAATTTATTAGTATGGTGTAGGGCCTCCTTTTGCGGCCAATACAGCGTCAATTCGTCTTGGGAATGACGTATACAAGTCCTGCATAGTGGTCAGAGGGATTTTAAGCCATTCTTCTTGCAGGATAGTGGCCAGGTCACTACGTGATACTGGTGGAGGAAAACGTTTCCTGACTCGCTCCTCCCAAACACCCCAAAGTGGCTCAATAATATTTAGATCTGGTGCCTGTGCAGGCCATGGAAGATGTTCAACTTCACTTTCATGTTCATCAACCAATCTTTCACCAGTCTTGCTGTGTGTATTGGGTGCATTGTCATCCTGATACACGGACCGCCTTCAGGATACAATGTTTGAACCATTGGATGCACATGGTCCTCAAGAATGGTTCGGTAGTCCTTGGCAGTGATGCGCCCATCTAGCACAAGTATTGGGCCAAGGGGAATGACATGATATGGCAGCCCAAACCATCACTGATCCACCCCCATGGCTTCACTCTGGCATGCAACAGTCTGGGTTGGTACACTTCTTTGGGGCTTCTCCACACCGTAACTCTCTCGATGTGGGGAAAACAGTAAAGGTGGACTCATCAGAGAACAATACATGTTTTCACATTGTCCACAGCCCAAGATTTGCGCTCCTTGCACCATTGAACCGACATTTGGCATTGGCATGAGTGACCAAAGGTTTGGCTATAGCAGCCCGGCCGTGTATATTGACCCTGTGGAGCTCCCGACAGACAGTTCTGGTGGAAACAGGAGAGTTGAGGTGCACATTTAAATTCTGGCCGTTGATTTCGGCAGCCGTGGTTTTATGTTTTTTTGGATACCATCCGGGGTTAGCACCCGAACATCCCTTTCAGACAGCTTCCTCTTGCGTCCACAGTTAATCCTGTTGGATGTGGTTCATCCTTCTTGGTGGTATGCTGACATTACCCTGGATACCGCGGCTCTTGATACATCACAAAGACTTGCTGTCTTGGTCACAGATGCGCCAGCAAGACGTTCACCAACAATTTGTCCTCTTTTTAACCCCTGGTATGTCGCCATAATGTTGTGTGCATTTCAATATTTTGAGCAAAACTGTGCTCTACCCTGCTTATTGAACGTTCACACTCTGCTCCTACTGGTGCAATGTGCAATTAATGAAGACTGGCTACCAGGCTGGTCCAATTTAGCCATGAAACCTCCCACACTAAAATGACAGGTGTTTCAGTTTCATTGTCCAACCCCTGTTTTAAAATCTAATTTTATATATATATATATATATATATATATATATATAATAATATATATATATATATCTTAAAGCAGTAGTGTACATGTAATTCGTTTTTTCCCACCACTCATAACTATGGAGGCAAACCTGTAGCTGTGTAGAATAATTCAGTCAAGGTTTAAACCAGTCTAATTTTGATAATTTTAAGCTGGACCTAGTTTCACCCTGACCCTAATTTAAGGAGGGTCTCATGCCAAACAAACCTTGGACGTTGCCTTTATGTTTTAACAAATACAAAAACTCTTTCCTCTTTTTATAATTTCAAGTCCAAGATCATTGGCATTCACAAACCCATTTTACTGGAGCATGTGCTCCAAAATACATCTTCTGTGCCCCAGTAAAATTTTCTGAACAAATTTCAGCGAAAAAGATGCAACAGATTACAAGAAAGTCTGAGGAATATGCATAGTGCTATGTGCTCAGTTAAGATTGAACTGTGAAGACAGCTTTTTAAAGAAATACCCCAAAAAGTTCAGAAGATTTAACAAAAGTTGCATAGAAATGTTTAAATGTGGAAGCTGCAAGTTAGCCAAAATATCCATTTTAGCTTTAAATAGGAATATGAAAGCCTGTGATTTAGACTACAAATTCACTCCCGAAGCAGGTAATGTTTTTTATGTGAGGTTTTAATGTGCAGTCTAGTTTTTGTATATGTTTCCAGTAAAATGATTAAGTCTGACTACTACATTGTTTAATGTTTGTTTCAGATCTTTGTCACCAGTAAAACTATGTGTAGCAAAGCCCCTTGTTTAGATGTTTTTTTCTTCATTGTGGGATGTTGACCACTATTGGATTAAGTGCTAAAATCGTTACAGTTTCCTGTCAAATTTTATAGTTTTTACAAATTAAAAAAATATTTAAAAATCACATTGTTTTAAAGATTTCAAGCCAGCTTGCTCACTACCAACCCATATTGGTGTTTTCGGCAGTGTGGGCAAGCGCCAAGACCTCCTGGAAACTGAAATCAGCATCTCCATAAGGCTAGTCAGCAGAGGAAAGCATGAAGTGCTCTAAAATGTCCTGACAGATGGCTGTATGGACGTTGGATTTGATAAAACACAACGGACCAACACCAGCAGATGACATGCCAACCCAAATCATCACTGACTGTGGAGTCTTCATGCTGAGCAACATGGATTCTGTGCCTCTAAACTCTTCCTCCAAACTCTAGGACTTTGATTTCCAAATGAATTGGAAATTCAACTCGCATCTGAAAAGAGGATGTTTGACCACTGAGCAACAGTCTAGTCCTTTTTCTCCTTAGCACAGCTAGATGTCTGCCTCAGGAGTAGCCTAATACAAGGGATGCAACAGATGTAGCCTCGGTATGTCTTCGATACATCTGTGTTTGGTGCCTCTTGGAGCAAAGACACCAGCTGCAGTCTCTGCCTTGTGAATTTAATTAAAACTCTTGGGGAAAACCTGGGACCTGTATGACAACTTTCAAAGTAGATGTTTTTTACTAAAATGTCCAGAATGTTGTTAAAACTTTAGAAAAAAATGCTTCTGTCCAAGAACTTCTGACTTGGCTTTGCTTCACACAATGTCCTTAAGCCTTTCACTGTTGCTTCTGCACCTTTTTCTACTACACTTTTTCCTTCCACTTAACTTACCATTAACATGCGTTGATTCAGCAATTTTAACGGCTTCTTATGGGGTTGACTTTTGGAGTTTTTAGCAGATATCCATTAAAACAAAAAAATTAAGAAAGTTATCGTCTTATTGCATATTTTAAGTTTCTGACAAAATTAGATGTAGGTTTTTATTAGCTGTAAGCCTTAATTAATAAAAAAAAAAGTTCTCTGTGGGTAATCCGAGTATCACTACATTTGAATTACTGCAATAAATTAACTTTTACATAATAATAAAGTTTAGTGAGGTGGACCTAGATTTCAAGTTGATAAAAGATGGTTCTGACTCCATAGAAGCCCTGTATTTATGTTGCTAAAATCGGATGCTAATTTCCTTAAACAGTCCTTTTCCAAACACGTAGCACGTTTAAATTTACGCTAGTTATTGTCTACTTTCTTGTGCAGAATTTCGCTTATAAGTGGTGGAGTATTTTGCGTGTCCAGAATAAAAATGTAAAACCGGAATAAAAATTTGAAAAATAATTAGAGGCAGCAGCGTACGGTAAAACGTAGTAAAACGGTTCAACTAAAGCAGCAGTTAATCGGTTTGAGACGCGGCTCATGCACTGCGTGTAGTGATTAGGGCGCATTGCTGTGTAATCACTGATGAAGTTGTGAGGCAGACTGCGCTCCCGCTCCCTCTCCCACACACACAAACACACACAAACCGGCGAAGAGGGGGAAAGAGGGAGGCGGGCTAGAGGAGGGGAGGGGAGAGGAGAGGCGGCAGAGGCGCTACGGTCACTTTCTCACAGGCTCCGGTCGAGCCTGTGTGGTCTCTCTCCGCGCTGTTGCTAAGGAAATGGATGGCTTGAATGGATCGGTGGTCCGGACTGAACCGTGCTCCTCGCCCCCTCATCTCAGCAGCTTGCCGTGTTTCAGTGCATGTTTACGGGAATTACTGCTAGAAACGTGACGCGTCGGCTCCAGCTCTGCACCAGCTGAGGTAAGAAATTATTTTAGCGTCGCATCATCGGACTAAAAAAAGAAAACAGAAAAAACTAACAGACTGAGCCAGAAGATTTTTAATTAATAATTAAAAACATAACTAAGATTTTGTTATTTTTTTATTAGAAAAAGACATGTATAATCAGGTTTGATTATTGTGCAATCTCACCTTGAGAAAACTGGCTTTCAGAAAAGAAAGTGTAGATAGTACAGCTATGAGGTGAGGACACTGCAGCTTTAAGTCCAGATAGCTATTGCAATGCAAATACCCCAACTCCTTTCTCACTCTCCAGACTATGTGGCTGTGCTAAAGATTAGGAGACAAGAATGCACAGCAGAGTCCAGTGTTTTGATTACCTACTGTCAGCCAGTCAACGTCTTCCACTTTAGTCCCATGGTGTCCTTTGTTTTCAGCCATAAAAAAGTGTCTGCATGTGTGAGGTGAATAAGCTGAGAAAAAAGGTATAGTTCAATTCAGTTTCTCATTTCCCTCTCTCTACCTTAGTCCAGTGGAGCTGCAACTGGAGAAGCGAGGTTAAGAAAGGCAGCCAGGCAGACTGGTCAACAAGCCTGGCTGGTGGCGGGTGGATGCTGCCTGAAAAGGACAACGGCTGAGGCAGCAGCATTGACTCAAAGAGGAGCATGGCATCTACTGGCATGCAGATATTTGGATTTGTTCTGGCACTGCTGGGAATCATGGGTGCCACGGTGGCCACCCTGCTGCCCAACTGGAAGGTCAGTGCAGATGTGGGCTCCAACATCATCACGGCAATCTCCCAGATGCAGGGGCTGTGGATGGACTGCACCTGGTATAGCACCGGCATGTTCAGCTGCACGCTCAAGTATTCGGTGCTTTCACTTCCTGCATACTTGCAGACTGCTCGCACCACCATGGTGCTCTGCTGCGTGCTGGCTGCCATGGGCCTCTGCCTTGCTTCTCTGGGACTGAAATGCACACGCTGGGGAGGTGGACGGCGCTCCAAGCGACAAGCCGCCATCGCCAGCGGGAGCTGCTTCGTGACTGCTGGCTTTCTTTGTCTGGTGCCTGCTTCTTGGTTTACAAAGGAGGTCATCACAAACTTCTTGGATTCCAGCGTGCCTGAGAGCAATAAGTTTGAGCCTGGGGGTGCCGTGTATGTGGCCTTTGTTTCAGCAGGTTTTCTTTTTGTGGGGGGGTCCATATTCTGCATGTCCTGCCCGGGGAAGAGGCACGGCCCTCAGGACCTGGTTCTGCTTCCTCCGCCGGACAAATTGCTGCTCCAGCAGCAGCAGCAGCAGCTGCTCCAGCAACAGCAGGAGCTCCAGCACCAGTACTGCTCTCTGTCCCCCCTAGACAACAAGACTGGCTACAGCCTGCAGGATTACGTGTAATAAAGGAGCAGCTGTAGGGAGGCAAGCCTGAGGAAGAAAATGTCACACTTAATGCTGAAACATTGGGCTTTACTCCAAACTGATGTGGAAAAGCAATAAGAGGAGGGCAACAACTTTGAATTCATTTCTGGCTCCTTTTAGTCTGTTTTGCAAGCACAAGTGGTGGAGGTATTCCCTGTGCAGCGCCTTTGAAAGAAACAGCGCAAATGTGTAAGGAGGCAGGATTCGTGCTGCAGAACTGAAGGAAGCTCCCAACCAAATGCCGATTCTTCATCAGTAAATCACAGAAAAAGCTCTCCGGGGAATGGATTACGCAAATAAAGGAAGCCGTTGGTGTAGATTTCCCCCCTCCTCACCAAAGCTTTGAATAGAAAGAAAATAATCATTTAGCTGCTATTTACAATCGTTCATATCGATACCCCCCTCCCTTCCCATATTTGACTAAATAGGCAATATAAAACAGAGAGCAGAAAGTAAAACCTCTTCCACAGTAAGCCATTTTATTTTTTTTTTGGCATACATATCTGCTAGAATGCAACCTTGAATTGATTGAAATTAAAAAAAGGAGATATTTTTGTTAGCTTGTAAAAGGATGTTGATATTTTTGCCTCTAAAGCATGCCGTGTGGAGCCTGTCTGCGTATTAGTACATTGGAATGCCTGGTAGAACGACTGAACCACACAATGCCTGTGCCTGAAAACAAAGCTGTAGAAACATTAACCCTGCTTGAAGTTTTCAAAGAGGACTGTCAGGAGGAAAGGAAGTGGGGCTGCTGGGCTGCATCTAACAAAGAAGACATGGGCAACCAAACAGATGCCCACGTTTCACTCTGCAGGTGGAAATATGAGAGAAAGGGAGAGAAGTTTTGCAGGAAAGACATTCACCGCTTCAGCAGAGTGGACGTTTTCATATTCCCATACAGACACAATCAACCTGTGTGTAAGCTGCAGCCTTCCCCATCAAGAATCCATTGAAGACATTTACACCCACACCAGTAAACATTCAGAGGCTTCTCGTATGTGCTTTTTACTCTCGTCGACCGCCTCTTCACTGCCATGGAGACAGAATTCCCATTTAAATATCTTTATTATCCATCAGTCACAGAAGTTATTTCAGAGGGGGCATCCTTTTATGCCGTCAAACCCCCCTGCTTACAGTTTCTTCAGATGCAGCACTGGTTAAAGCTTTTAAAAGACGTTCTTCTCTGCAACCATTTTTTACAATGTCACCATCATTGAAGCAGACATTTAATGGTTCAGCATTGCAGGGGAATGTTTGAAAACGAGAACGGGAGGCTCCTTGGGTCAAGTGGATAGCTGTGTGGCAGACGACTAAAAAAGCTTTGAGTCATTCCCCATATGTGACTTGTTTTCCAAGTGCGTCAGCAGCAGTGCGCATATGTTACCAGTTTTCACCTGCAGAAGCTCCCCGTCTTAAGTTGCGTCCACTTCATTATCCCACTAGCCACACCATTCCTTGTGTCCCACCAGTCGCTCCTAATCTTTTCTTTCTCTAACCTGTTCACCCTGGCCTGTTTGTGTCAGCTCTCACATGGATGTGATCCCTGACCAGAGAACGCTGATGCGTGCTGAAAGCGTGTCCTCCTCAAACACACATCCACACCAGGCACAAATAAACAGAACTCTTCTTCCCCACCCACACCTACCTAATCATGTGTCAGTTGCAGGGCTACGCTTTCATGGTTATATTACAGGGTGAGTCTACATTTTGACTCTGAGGGGAGGAATATTGTGTTTGTGCATGAAGCAGGCAGGGATGTATAGAACTGCACATTCTCTCCTTTTCTCTCATAAACATGCAGCTTCCTGGGGGAGAGCAGATGGCTGAGCCCAGCCTGCCACCTGCAGGCAGCTGCCAGCACACCACAGGCACCTCAGTGGGCGCCGCTGACAACCATGGCAGCCCCGTAGGGCCAAAAGTGGAACGACTCAGAACTGCCCACCTGACAGTAACCCACTGCCCAGGCACCACAGCTGATAAATGCAATACAACTAGTAAAGAATGTGCCATGTCATCAGCTAATACTGACACGTTATGTGTTTGAGAATGTGCCAAATTGTCTCATAATGACAAATTTTAATATTATCTGGAGTTTTTTTGTTTATTTTTCTATGAATTTTACATTTGAAAATGTTCTATGATTTGGGATTTGTTCTGCCAGAATAGATGCTTGTGTACAGTCATTTGCAGCTTTCGAGGGTTATTTTAAATCCTCCTTATTCCTCATTCCCCTCAAAGCACAGCAAGACTCCACAGAGTCTGAGCCATTAATGATTAGAGTGCCGTGTAAAAGTATTCCCTTTAACTACAACCACAAACTTCTATGTATTCTATTGAAATGTTATGTGATTCGCCATCGTAGCAATACCACAACTGCATAGAACAGCTGGGATGCAATGTTTTTGGAGTTACCGTAATCGATATTGTCAATGTGGTATTCAGTAGTAGTAGCACATTTGCATCTTTTCCTGTTTTTATGAATCCCTACCGAGCATTAACCAGTAAAGCAGCCAAGAGGCCAATGGTAACTCGGAGGAGCTGCAGAGATCCACAGCTCAGATGGGAGAATCTATGGAGAGGGAAAATATAAATCAAGCATTACACAGAGCTTTATCTATGGTGGCCTGAAGGAAGCCATTAGTAAACCAGTTTGCAGTGTGTAAGCCATTGATACATTTTTATATGTAAACCATTTTTCTTCAGAATGATGTACCACTTCATGTTGGTTTATTACAAGATTGAATGCATGGACGTTTCTGGTGTGATGGGATAAAAAACGGGAAAGACTTCATCAGGTATGAATCCATTTTCAAGGCACTCCTAGTGTTGGACTTTAAAAACTTATTGATATCAGGAAATCTGGTCTGTGACAACTGTACACAAGTGTCTGATTTTAAGGATTTTGTTACTTGTTTGTTTGGAGGACTCATCCTTCAGATTGTTTCAGTGTAAGATAGAACACCATGGTCATGCCATATCTTCTTTATAAGAAGACTACTCAGTGCACTTTTAATTTGTTTTACTATTTGACAGCAGTTTGGTTCAAATGAATGAGCATTCCAGGCTCTCTGGACCAGTATGAACACATAACACAAGAGTGGGCACTCTGGACAAATAAAAGTGAGCAATTTCCATCTGATGGGATTCAGCAGGGAAACACCAGTTAGAGATTTCTCTCCTTTTAGTGGCTGTGCAGCTTAATCATCAGCACGCGATTTTATTTGCTTATAAATGGCCAGAGTGCAACGTGACTAGGTCCTTAAAGCCTACAGTTATAACTCCTGTGTAAACTGTACCGAGAAGTTGGATTTATTTGATAACAGCAGCTTATATTTGTGAATGCTTTAGCACTTCTTACGTTGCCACAGCATATTTGTGATGATGAGCAGTTCACAAGTTCTGATACAGTTGTCTCAATGTGCTTGTGCAAGTAGTTCTATTTTTTACCAATAAAACTATTTTGTGGAAGCTTACAGCTTTGGTATTATTTGTGTTTTTAATCAGAATCGTTCAGCTTCTTCCAAACCAACAGATTGCCGGCTGCTACAGGCTATTCTGAGAGTAAACAGGAAGCCAGTTTTTACAAATGCAGCATAAAAAAATATTACTGCACTATAAGTTGAACTCAAAGTGGCATCCATAAAATATAACTGGGTAGAAATAGATTTTTAAAGGAAGGGTTTCCCTAATATAATTCCCAAAAGCCTTTCCAGATACTGCTTGGGTAAATTTGGGCGTTAGCTAATACAAGAGTTAGAGTTATTACTGTTTCTTTTTACCTTGTAAAGACTGTATTAGTGCCATACTGACAGCTGCTTCAATTTTTTAATAGATATTTAATAAATATAGAGCTTAATTTTAGATTTTATTTCATTTTTGTCATTTTCCTGGGTGCTTGTGTGGGTTTTGTGGATATAGTCTGCTTCCCTACCACGGCCCTAAAATATAGTAATTAGATGAACTAAAGACACCAAACTGCCCTTATGCTCCTGTGTCGATTAAAGTAAAAATTTCTCTATTGCTCTGTAAAAGACAACATTTTGCCCATTGACTACTGGAGATACAGTGCCTCACAAAATTAATCAAATCCCTTAAATTTGTTTTTGCATTTAATGGCATTTTATCAAAAGATCAATGAGTTTTTGGGGGATTTTATGTAGTAGACCAACAAAAATTGCCTCATGGCCAGTACAAAACCTTTTTAAGCAAGAAGGTTGCCACAACAAAAGCAGGGAACAGAGCAAACGTGTGCGAGAAGCTGATCAGGTTAGATGTGCAAAATATGTTTTTTTTAAGAAAAAACCCACATTACCCTAAACAAATCATCCCAACTGTTAAAATTTGTGGTAGTACTGTGCTGTGGAGGTGCTCTTCTTCAGCAGGCAAAGGGAGGCTGGTCAGAGGTCGGTCTATTATATACAATCTCAATAAAATACACTCGAGTTTGTGATTGTAGTGTAACATATTAGGAAAAACTTTAAGAGGTATAAGTGGTTGTACAGAAAAACTGTATACATGAAAAAATAAGTTTTAAATTAAATTAAAGACCTGAAACATTTTCTTTAGCTTTAATAACAAAATTCATCTGATTCTTATTAAAGTGAGTCTGAATAAGAACAAAAAGAATTGTTTTTACTGCATCTACTCAAAGATTCAGCCAAAAATGTTTAAATAAAAGTAAATACACCAAGAAAATAGAATATTTTTATAAACATCAAATTTATTTGACATCATCATGATATATAAGTTAATTTTCTGTTGGTGTGTTTCACAGAAAGAAAAAGAAAATGATTCAAGTGCAAACGGGTGCTGCATTAAAATGTCTTGAGACATGCAGATTTTGCCATTTAATTCCTGTATCTTGTAGCCTGAAAACTTCACATGGAGCCTACATTAAATTAGTTAGAATCTGGCATTTCATTAAAACTGATTGGAGTCTCCTCATTACTTGAGTGAGAAAATACCATGGATTATTAAATGATCTCTTTCTCATGCACCCACTCTTGCTTACGCAACAAGACTGTGCATCAAATATCTGCTCCTCTCATGGGGAAGCGCTAAGGATCTGCTTCTCTGAGTATTTAACCTACATTTCTTATCAAAGGATTTCACCCAAAGTTGTCACTATGAAAGATTTGGAAAGTTAGCTTTAGACGGGAGACAGAGAGGTGAGCGCTCGTCTGTTTCAGGCAGAGGTTAATTATGCTACAGCCTTGGACTTGAGCTGTTCTTCAATGTTAAAATTCAGATTATTTGGTTAACCTTTCTGACTCGGTCAACAGACAGCCCACCAAAGGATGAAGAAAGGAATAAAAGATTTGGCATTAATGTGACAAAAGCAAAACATACACCCCTATTCCTAAAAATAAATTGAGCACTAAATGGCAGCAGTATGTCACCACCATGTGTGTCTTTTTGTTCTGGGAGGCAGTCATGCTCACAAAGGTGGTATACTGGAGGTTTAAAGCTGCCATTGGCGCTGAGGGGGAATGACCTTTCATTGTCAACGCAGCTCTGTTGTAGTCCCGACGTTCACGTGAAGCTGCTGGAATAATAGCAACGACCTTGGCTGAGCAGTAAACTGCTGACAAAGGCAGTATAAAGCGACAGAGATGATAAAAGCAGCGCTTGAAGGAAAACAATACAGGCCGACAGTTCAAAGAAAGCCTTTCAGTATCTCCGCTTTGAGCCTCGGGCAGCGAGCTCAGCCTTGAGGATTTCTGCCAGATGAAGGTGGAGGAGGCTTTGCTATTTTGTAATCTATACTTTCTTTAATGACACTGATCAATAAAAATGTTACGCGCCGCCTTAAATAGGTTTGTCGTAGAAACCCAAAGAAAATTCCCAACCGGGTCCGCTTATTCTTAGTCCATCTTAACCCATAGAATAAGGGGATTTTATAACTTAAATCAGGTTTGAATGATAAATTCTTTTTTTTAGGTTGTTTGATGGTGTAGTCCTGTGAAGTTTGCGATCGCATCATTGCTTTATACAGATGATGGTGGCTCCTGCGCCTGAAGAGTCAGCTCCACTTAGGCCATGGTTCTAACCCGGACACAGTTTAACTGTTCCCTCTGGATCATGGTTCAGTCTCTGCTTCAAGTAGAAATTATCTTGTTGTCGTGTTCCTGATTTAATGATCAAGATCCCGGACACAAATGGCTGAAATGACCCACCGGTTGTCAGGGGTGGCTGGGCTCAACCCAGTAGAGTCGCTGCTCCTCCGCATCGAGGGGTTTCCCTCATGTAATTTGAGTCATTTAAAGTTGTTCAGGCATCTGATTTAGCCAAAACATGTCAACCTTGTTCACATTAAAGAAAGCAGATAGATAACAGATTGATGGTTATCCATTTTGGGATTATCTGATAAAGATGCCTCCTGGGCGCCAAATTTTGGAGGTTTTCTTGGGACATCTCAATGGGAAGAGACCCCAGAACTTACTGGGGGGACCCTTCTAGTGTCTGGAATGCCTTGGGATCCCACAGAATGAGCTAAAGAATGTTTCTGGGCAGAGGGATTTCTGAATGTTTCTCCTAAAACTTGCACCCACTTGTTTTCCACTGGCTTTCCTAAAAGCGTTTTTAAGGACTGCTTTGCCTATTCGCAGCTTTATAATATCCCCCACATACCTGCACGCTGCATGATGAATAGCTTAACGGACCCTAATTTCCTAAATTGAGCACCAACTCTGAGCAAACTTTGTATGGTTCATTAGGAGCATCATCTTTGGAGTCCTCATAAACCAGCTGTGCCAACCCTTGCATTTTGTTTCAGAAGAGGAATAGAGGAAGAGAAGGAAGATTATTTTTGGGTCTCCTTCACCCTTGGTCTGTAACGTTTTGAGATCCTGCCTTCTGGGATTGTCCCCTCTGGCACAAGTTATTGGAACATCTTTCCTCAACACTCTTGATACAGTGTTTGACCCCGTTTACTAGATATGAATGTTGGGCAGATGTGTGTAAGAAGAGTGGCAGGAGGTAAGGAAACAGTCCGGTTCCTCAGAGTTGATTTTCACCTCTGCTACCACCGCCTGGTAGTGGGCCACATAATGTCATGGAGAAAAGATCCATCACTGTGACTGGATTTTACTGGACTGAGTAAGGTCGGACTCAACAACACAGAAGCATATGCTCCAATTCAACAGAAAAATAAACAGCTGACCAACAGTAAAGCTGCAGATGCACATTCAGGATTCTGCAGAAGCTCAAACTCCCCCTGCTATTGTATTATAGATGTTCAATGCAGCATTACCAAATGTAATTTAGGCTTTTCTCATTTGGCCTGGGCTCTTGGTAAATGACTGCGTACAAAGTGAACATCTGTAGGGCTCTCCTCTTGTTAGCTGGTGGGTGACGGCTGATGCAGCCATTATTCAGAGCGGATGCAGACAACCATCTGCTGGAGGTACACTTCACTTTCCCTTCAGATCCATCTCTGTCACCAATCTGTCTTCTGCTGTTCTGTACTGGTGTGGCTGAAGAACCCTTTTCCTGAATTTGTTTTACAACATGCATCACAAATCCTTGTCATCACCTTTATTCGTTTAACTCATACAATGCCTTGCAAGAGCATTCATCGCCCCCTAACATTTTCACAAGTTTAACACCACCAACTTTCTATATTGCTGGGATATTATGTGACAGACCAACACAAAGTAGTGAATAATTATTAAGGGGAAGGCACATTGGTTTTGAATTTTCTCTTAAAAATAGTCAGATGAGACCAAAATGAAACTCTTTGACCTACATGTTGTTTGGAGGAAAACACTGCACATCACTAGTGATGGGACTTGTGACTCTTTGAAAGGAACCAAATCTTCAGGGTCTGTTCAAAGAGCCGCTGAAATTATCCATTTTTAAACATTTACATATTTTGATGAACAAGCCATTTTTTCCCTAATATATTGTTAAATATAATATTTTGGGAATCTGGCTTGGGTGGGTGAAATTCACAAAAAAGTTGAATCATCTCTATTTAGTAAGATTAATATTTTTGTTTAAAAAGGTCCATAATATACCCAAATAATGTTCAAAGCAAATACAAATGCTTCTTTATGTATATATTTTCATTAAATTAAGTTTAAAATATCAAAATATAAATATATCTTCAAGTGTTGTGTGCATTATTATCACTTTTTTGCTATTTGCAATATAGAAACAAAAAAGAGCTAAAAGGAGAAAAATAGAAGAGAAAAATGTGGCAGAAACAAAAATCACTGACTGCAGCATTAAATATAACAATTAAAGCAACGTACTAATGGTAAACAACACTTAACTGTAAACACTAACCAAATAATGTGCAAACATCCAAAAAATAAAAAACAGCCCTGGAAACAGGCAATACCTTGCTTCTGTTTGACTATGTTATCATCTGGCAAATGAGTGTTGAGAAAGACGAGTATCGTCCTCCTCCTCCTCCTCTCTCCCGCTGCATGCAGCCCAGCTGAGTCAAGCTGACACCCCACCCACATGAAAAATTCAGGCAAATAGGCTGAGTGGTTTGTGCTTCGTTTGTGCCGTTAAAATTGTTTTGTGCTGCTATGGTTTCTGAGATATTACAGATTATTTTTAGGTCATTCAGAGGTCACCAGCCCCTAGTTTGCCTAAAAATGAACCAGAGGGGTCTCACTTTGTGGTTCTTTCTTTGTGCCACTAAAATTTTCTTCTGTGATATAACTTTCAATTTCGGCCGAAGACATCATCATCCCCACAGCTTGATAAAAGGTAAACTAGACGGTCTACTTTTTTAGTGCTTCATTTGTGCTGGTTTGAATTTTCGTTTGAAACTTTTAACGGAACCAACGGCCCCCCGCAACCCTGCAAGGACAAGCGGGTAATGAAAATGGATACATGGTTGTCAAAAAGATTTTGACAACCATACTTTCTTCACGTTAGACCTCAAAATCATGTACTACTCTGGGCTACTCCAACAAATGAAAACCCGATAAAATACATTGAAGACTGTGGTTGTACTGTAATATTACTGTCTGTGAAAAATGATGAGGTGTATGAATACTTTTGCAAGGAATTGTAATAGGTTTCACCTGCTTATTTATGGTTTGTGCTTTCATGTGATATCTAGCACTCATTCTCACCTGACAGACAGCAAGTTCTGTAAAGGAGTTTCTAATTTACAGATTTGCAACCCGCAGACAACTTTATTTTCCAGTTCTCCCAACACGCAAAGAAACCGGGCGATTATTTATAGACGGGCACATTGAGACATAATCAACTCTTTCCTGAAGGATGTTTCTGCATGGCTGGGTGTTCACACTCAAGATGAAGATGCCTGATGGCAGCATACACTCCAAAACCTCTTGACCTCTGACAGGAATATAAATTAGACATGATGAGTTGGGTAACATCTAAAAAAAATAGCTATTGCTTTCAGATAAAAAAGTTCAGCTATAAGCAGCTAAAATGTTCCAATGTGGCCTGTGTACGTCTGAGACATAAAAAGTAGTGTGACTTGTAAAAAGTAGGAGGATCAGATTATGTGAAGAATTACAGCTTCGAGGACCTTTAAGCAACATCAAAGTAGCCATTTGATGCTCCCTGGAAAACGTCAAGGGCGTTCTCCGTCACTCAGTGGGACACAAGGAACACGCTGCACTCCTGGGCACGAAGGACAAATTAAACAGATGGGATAAGATCCTATCTCCTCAACCCTTATCAATATGGACCCAGCAGCCGCTGATGTAAAATAGATGCAACATTTCCCATCTCATTAGGCAGTACTGGTCACCTCCTCCACCATCTAATCAACCAGCCAATCAAACAACTGTACTCCTTCCCTTCTTTAGCTGGTGCCATTTTTTTCCCTGCCAGTCTCTGCCATTTGGCGTCTTTTTTAGCAACTGCTTGTGACTCATTGTTGGTTTTAATTAAACAGCACTGAATCACTATTTTATATTATATATATATATATATATATATATTATAATATATATATTATATATATATATATATATATATATATATATATATATATATTCTTTTCTGCAGCCACAGTCTTTATCAGTTCTCCTCTTGCACTATTTAACGTTGTTTCATGAACCATGCAAGACATTTTTACTGTTCCTGCAATTCTGCATAATCACTCTGGTGTACAGCAGTAAACAATGTAGCCATCGAACTTTTTATGAATTATACCACATTACATAATATCAACAAGGGGGGTTACATGCTATTGAGGAGATGATAACATAAAAAAACTCTGCATACTCTATCTTTTATAGGACCTCAGCAGCAGGAGGTCTGCTTATCAAAGAGTCATCCTCTGGTCTAATGATATCAATTCAACCAAGTACCATTAAAACATTTAGTGAGAACAGATGGAGTGGCCTAACAAATGAAAGGTGATTTATCAATGGCAAGCATGTAGCTTAGTAATCATCCCATTGCCAAGTCAAACTGACTAGTTTTCAAGATTTCCCTGCTTTTCATACAGGTCATAAGAGATACACGCTGCAGGGCTGCAGTGGCTCATCTGTGGAGTTTTTGGGCCTTCATAAAACAGTTTAGTTGATTGCCTTAAAAAACTATATATTTTTTTATTGGATAAAGCAAGCTGCCTGCAAAAATATTCTAAAGGCACCCAATTAGGTTTCAAAAATACTGATGGTTAACAAACACACCGTGACAAAAAAACATTCCTAAGATTGAAATAAGTTTACCTATCAGATTACCAAAAAATATCTATACCAAACTATATTTAAAATCCCCACCAGTCCTTTTTAAATGTGGATTAGTTACCATTTACTTATGTTATCACACCCTGTGTTATGAAAATAACAACTGAGCTCTGGTCATTCTTCTTTGTAAACTAGCACACAGATTGGATGGAGAGCATTCAAGGAGATTAATTTAAGGTTTAGGGATGATGTTGCATAGATGTTAGATTTGAGTCTGGACTTTGACTGGGCCATTCTAATTCATTTTAACAAGAGCTGCACAATAAAAATCAAGTCAAACTTTTAATGTGTGCAATATTGCGACTGTAAATGACTGCTTGCATGCAATATGTGGTAGGGTATTATATTTCTAGGGCTTCATGCATTCACGCTCTGCATGCCCTCACTAAAAGGGCTTTTTCTGCACTTCATCAAATAACCCGATGTATAAGAGCTATGGCATCATAATGATGGAATAAAAGAAGAGTGGGGAAATTGTGGGTTCATCAAGATCCATTTTGCTATTGCAATAGTGATTACCATTACATGTTTTACTGACCCCATCTAAACCAATTTATTGTAGCTCTTTCTGACTATTTAGGGACATTGCCCTGCTGGAAGGTGAACCTCCAACCCGGTCTTTACTGCAGTCATTGCAGGATTGCACTGCATTTAATTCCACCCATCTTCCCTTGAACTGATCAGCTTTTCTGTCTCTGATGAAGAAAAACATCCTCACAGCAATCTTTTTACTGGGGAGGTAGTGTTTTTAGAGTGAAGTGGAAAATTGGTTTCTGCCCCACATTGTGCTTTGCATGTAGGCCAAAATGTTCAGTTTTGGTCTCACCTGTCCAGAGCACCTTCTTCCAGGTTTTTGTTGTGCCACATACATGGATTATGACAAATGGTGCCTCTCATGGCTTTCTGTTAAAATTTGCTTAATTCAGGCCCGTGTTCAATATAGGACAGAGACATGGAGTTAATGACTGAGGGCACTGCCTTAAACAGAATTTCCCTCCGGAGCTGTGGATCTCTTCAGCTCCACCAGGTTTACCCTTAACCTGATTGGCTGCTTTCCTTTCTATAGCACAACTTTATTTTATAGTTGTACTATAGGCTTTCCATTCTCAGATGATGGGCTGAACAGCTCTCTGTAAAATCTTGGGATATTGTTTTCTAACCTAACTCTGCTTTAAACGTCTCCACCACTTTCTATCCAACCTATCTGCTATGTTCCTCGATCTTCATGATGCTGTTTTTTCCACTAATGTTCTCTTATACAAAAATATTTTGAAAACCATGCGTCATTTACTAACCAGTTCACAATTTTGAACTACTTTGTGTTAGTCCCTCAAATTAAACCCGAATGAAATAAATTGAAGTTTGTGGTTGTCATGTAATGAAGTGCAAAGAGTATAAATACTTTCAAGCTTTATTTAACAAGGTAAACTCTTGTCTTTAAATGACTGAGTTAGCATTAAAAGAATGGATGCCGTCTTTTGTCTTTGATTTACAACCTTTTGCCTCAATGTTGAAAATGATTTGCACCGATAGAAAAAAAAGAACTAAATTCAAATTAAATTGGATCTGAGTCAAAACAAGAATGAGTAAAAAACCAAAAGCATTGAAAAAAAAATACGTGCAATGTTCATCATGTTCATGTCAACATGTAAGCCTGAGTAAATATTTCAAAGCCCCAACAAGCGAACTCCAGAACTATAAGCTGCAGTTTGACAATGAGTGACTTAAAAGAGAACAAACGGAGAAAAGAGACCGCAGAGGGTGATAAAATAATCATTGGAATCTCTTCTAAGAGAATGAACAATCAGTGCTGTGGCTGTTCACTCTGCTGCATTTTACTCTTTGCAGAAGATTAAATATTTACCTTGAGTAGGTCTCCTAAAGAACTTCCACATCTTTAAGGGACCATCTTACAACCACCTGACACCTATGTGCTTAAACCAAGAAAAGAAAAACATGATTTCAAGGCTCATCTACATCATTTGCAATAATGTAGATGAGCCCCTTGAGCCTTTGAAAAGACTTGTCTATGATTCAAAAAATCTATCAGTGGAACTCCTTATGAGTACTTGTATTTTCTTAATGGATTCCCTGGTCCTAGAAAAAAAAAATCACCAACCACTGATTAAAAGAAAAAGCCTCATGTTACATAAGCCAGATCAACTTTCTTTTGCTACTGAGAGATCTGCGTGGGTGAAAAGATAAAGACGGAGATACTGGGCCTAAAAAAAGAACAAGGCTCTAATTACATGGCACATCTCAAATACCCACCAGGCATCATTACAACCCAGAAAGGGTCCAGAGACAGAAGACAGAAAACACCGATTTAAAACCGAATGAAGCCTAAAAGCAAAAAGGGGAGAAGAAAGAGAGAGTAATGGGGACGAGATGAGGGGCTCTGACGGGAACATGGGACCAGAGGAGGAGAACCAAGTGTCACCTGAGGGGAGAAATCTGCTAGCTGCCACCTCTCAAACAGTGATCCCAAAGACATTTTATTTTAGCTTCACCTTCAAATTATCCATAAGTTTAAGAATGCATATATGTAGGCAGATATCGTCTTTGCCATACCTCAGTAAAAACCAAAATCAAAAAGGTTTGTGCAGACAGGATTCATTAAACAGATGAGGCCCTGTCTGATTATCAGAAAAATGAAACGCCCTACCTCTGGTTTGGGAACAAATGCACGCCCAGGGATGACGAAGCACTGGTGGACGGTGCAGAGATACTGAGCCATGATGGACAGACGACTTCTCTGTTTGCTGCCGGTGCTGGCTGTCAACCTCTGGGTCAAGAAAAAAAAAGTTTCTGGAAATTATGAATTGATGTACAACAACATCCGATTCATTTCTGTTTTATTATTGTGCTTTTCCATCAAACACAGTTGGATCAACTATGAATATTACTAACAATTTCGTTTGTGTCAGTAATTCAATCCAAAAAGTGGAACTCATGACCTATGTGATAGATTTCAAGTGTTAATTTAATTTAAATGATTATGGGTTATAAATTAAAACTTATTTTTAATACAGAAATGTTACTGAAGGTTATTGCCATGTTATTGCCTACACTAAATTCTAGAGGACTTCATGCTTCATGCAAGGGTCCTTTTGACACCATGAGGTGCAGCAGCATGTGTTCACCCACCTCTGCCACCTCTTTCTGGAACGTGAGGGTGAGTCGGGTGCGTCCGAAGGCGAACGGCCCCGCCCTATCCGATATATTTTCCAGCCACTTGATGATGAGCGGGGTTGAGACACTGAATGGTAGGTTCCCAATGATGTGAAGATTTGGTGGATCTTTGAAGCAAATAAACGTTTTAATCATACAAACATATTTCACCCAGACTCATAAAATCTGCTGTTACCCACTTCTCTCACCTTCCTCCCAAGGCTTTGAGATAGCTGCTGGGAATCCTCGATCCATCCTGTAGGTGAGTATGTCCCCATGAACAATCCTCAGCCTGCCTGGTGCCGCCTCAGACAACAGCTGGAAAAACAACATCTCTAACAACTTCCACCAAACAAAACGCTCAACAAACAGTCCCTCCTGTAAGTGGCCAGCAAGTTCAGGCTGGTTTATTTTACCTTCAGTCCAGGGATGAAGCGTGAATCTTTCTCCACAGCTAGCACATCTGCCGCTTCCGCATTAAGAATGGAGCGGGTGAGACCACCGGGACCGGGACCCACCTCACAGACGTGGGCACCCCTTAAACTGCCGGCCTGGCGAACGATCTTGTCTGAAAACATTGAAGGTTATGACTGGATAATTTGTTTTTAAACATATCAGTATGCACATTACACTATTTCAAATGAGTTCAGCTCCTGCAAACACAAACGATACACTCTCCAATCATGTCTTTATAAGAGTCTTGAGCATCTTCATTGAGATTGATACTGCCCCAACGTTTCAATACCAGAAAGCCTCTGTCTAATGAAGATACATTAATCTAACAATCACCTTGCCAAAGGACAAGAGAGCAGATCAGACCTGCACTGCATCACTTATAATCACATTACCGCCACAGCGCTCGAGGGTTGCAAAACGACTGAGCCAGTCCTCTCATATCAGGACAGTTATCACAATTACCTACAAAAAAAACATGGAAGGCCAAAAGTGCTGCAGCACATTAAAAAGATTAATCAGTCCAGGATTCCTTCTACAATAGGTATTTACACATATTTAAAAGATAGACTTATTAAAATGTTGATTCAGCATATGCAATAAAATTGACTTATTTCACAGTTCCTGTGCTGCAGTGCATATAAACTGTCACTGTGGTTTGTCATCAACTCCAGACTAGGGCTGAAACAATTAATCGGAAAAATTGTGATTCATCGATTATTTAAATAATTGTCAACTCATGCAGTAATCGAATAATCGTTAACTGGAGTATACAGACTCTTAAATATGCAATTTGCTCAAAGAACAACCCACTCAAAGCAGTAATTGGGCCAAAATAAAAATACATGCTGCTTTTAAGATGAAAAACTGTCTTTGTTGGTTAATACGCTCTATCCAGAAACCCTCAGGTCTGATAGCTTTAGCTTCACCTGGTTCAAATTCAGTAAGAAATCTCCAATTAAGCACTTTTTGC
This sequence comes from Crenichthys baileyi, assembly GCA_036173005.1. NCBI lineage: Eukaryota > Metazoa > Chordata > Actinopteri > Cyprinodontiformes > Goodeidae > Crenichthys > Crenichthys baileyi. The sequence goes on along the minus strand of JAHHUM010002614.1, from coordinate 189,407 downwards.
TATCCGATTATTGCTCCATTAATGGAAAAAATAATGACAGATTAATCGTTTATCAAAATAATCGTTAGTTGCAGCCCAACTTCAGACCAATTATCTTGACTGTAGGGTATCAGTCCCGCCCACTGAGGCTGATGAATGAGATGGAATAAAGTCATTATGTCTGGCAGCACACCACCATAATTAATGACTATTAATACTGAAACAAATCAAACATATTTATTTTAGAAATTACAAAATTTCTCTCAGGGTTGAAAACCACAGACATAAACAATAAATTATCAATGTGTTTTTGTGTTTCATTCATTAATGAAACATTAAAGACATTATTTAATTATTGAATTGTGAATAGTCTTTTTAGTTTTTCATTATTAGTGTAATTATACAGCACCTTTTGCTTGACTTCATATTGATTCCAAATATTTATTAACAATACACTGTCTTATTTTTGTAATTAATACTTTTATACCAGTTATTTGGATTGAATGTTATGATTCTGTGTTGCCTTTGTTACACAAAGGCAACACAGAAAAGTGTTTTATGAAAAGACTGAAAAGTGTTTTATGAAAAGACTGACAAATGGGCATTCACAGCCAGGAATAAAAGTACACTGGACCTAAAGACAGTAGATATATAACAGGAAGACTAACCTGTGAGCTTCAAGTCCAGCAGAAAGTTCTGGGAAAGCTGCTTCTCTGCTCGCAGGTTGTACAGCTTTATCAGCTCACCCACCGACGGCAGGGGAGGCAGGCGCAAAGATCCCACTTTCCTTGAAGCTGCCATTGTGCAAGTGAATACTGAAGCATTCAAATACAAACATGAGAGATTCAATTCAAAAGCTATATTTAATATACAGAGGAGAGGCACACACCAGATTAATAAGACTGATTAAAAAGTATGAAATAATTCCCTACACCACTCAGTGGTGTTATAACAGAACATTAGCTTCACCAAACAAAACAATATAGTCCCATTTTTCACTCAGCATCTTGAGGTAATGGTAACATCAACAAGAAAACAACGATGCAGCTTCATTTTTAATGTAAAACACATTTAGTTGTATGTTCCTCCACCTCTAACTAATCAGTCAGGTCGCACTGAATCAATCAAACCGCTAGTTAACAGCTGGGACACTCGTTAGCATTTGTAGCTAATGTAAGCATCTTGGTCTACATGCTGTTTAGAGAACCAGCAGTAACGCTATTAATGTCGACGAAACACTGGACATTGTTTCTAATAGTGTGTATATGGTTAACATTTCACTACGAACACATTGGAATAAGGACATAGAGGTGAAACTACAAAATTGTTTACCCACGTTTGTCCTCAGTGTCCCGTTTTTCTTCTGTGCTCTTCCCTATACGTCACGGTGTCGATATACAATAGGCTAACAGGGACCAAATTGTTTAACCAATCAAATGGAAGTAGGCGCGGTTTTGTTTTGTCACAGAGAATGTGTTCGCTGTTGATGTAATGTTGCTCAATAGCCAGCAGAGGGAGACAGTTCTCTCAATATTTTTTAAGATCACCGCAACAAAACAGCAGCTGTTTCCAAAGTGGGATCAACAGTTCCAACTCGGACTTAAATCAACCCATTAGTTATATTGGTACTTTTTAAAATAAATTTCACCAAAAAAGATACAAATCATACTCATAATTTACAAAATAACCCACTATAATAGTTATTAAGGCTGTTTGTGTTGTAACTATGTCTTTGTATAATTGGCTTATTAACAATTTTTGTACACTTTTGTACACCATAAGACTCCCACTCCACTTTAATTTTGTGAGTCAAAAGCTAAAAAAAATAGCAAACCACTTTGAGCATTAAGCCATTGCATCTTTATTTTCCAATACTTTCTCTTCCAGTTATACCTGACAAATGAGATAACTTAAATACAAACACCCTCTGTCAGCGGTCCTGTTCATAACTTTTATGGACAGGATTTCTAGGCACAGCCAAGGGCCAGAGGGTGTCTTGTTTGGGGACCAGTGGATTTCGTGTCTTCTTTTTGCAGATGACGTGGTCCTGCTGGCCCCCTCTAGCCAAGACCGACAGCATGCGTTGAGGCGGTACGCAGCCGAGTGTGAAGCAGCTGGGATGAGGATCAGCTCCTCCAAGTCCTAGGCCATTGTACTCGACCGGAAAAGGGTGGCTTGTCCTCTTTAGGTTGGAGGGGAGTTCCTACCTCAAATGGAGGAGTTCAAGTATCTTGTGGTCTTGTTCACAAGTGAGGGGAGAATGAAGCAGGAGATCGACAGACAGATCGGTGCAGCTGCTGCAGTAATGGGGACGCTGTGCCGGTCTGTTGTGGTGAAGAGAGAGCTGATCCGAAAAGCGAAGCTCTCGATTTACCGGTCGGTCTACGTTCCTACCCTCACCTATGGCCATGAACTTTGGGTCATGACCGAAAGAACGAGATCCCGGATACAAGAGACTGAAATGAGCTTCCTCCGTAGGGTGGCCGGGCACTGCCTTAGAGATAGGGTGAGGAGCTCAGCCATCTGGGAGGGGCTCGAAGTAGAGCCGCTGCTCCTCCACATCGAGAGGAGCCAGTTGAGGTGGCTCGGGCATCTATACCGGATGCCTCCTGGACGCCTTCCTGGGGAGGTGTTCCAGGCACGTCCCACCGGGAGGAGGCCCAGGGGACGGCCCAGGACATGCTGGAGGGACTATGATGTCTCTTGGTTGGCCTGGGATCGCCTTGGGCTCCCCCCGGAGGAGCTGGAGGAGGAGTCTGGGGAGAGGGACGTCTGGGTGTCTCTACTGAGTCTGCTGCCCCCGCGACCCGGTTCCAGATGAAGTGGAAGACGACGAGTACGACGAGTACGAGTATAAGTATGAGTATGAGTACGAGTACGAGTATGAGTACAAACACACAGAAGCCCAGACTAAAAGAAGGCTGGACCTTCCTAAATGTACAACACATGAGATGCTGGATCCAGAAGCTGAGGGAACTTGGTTGAAAATTGAAAAACACCAAGTAACTGGCCTGGCCCCATTATTTTTTATGTGCTGAAAAAACTTGGTGGAATGGTGGAAAACTGTCCATCCTGGGAAGGTAAAAATATCTCCCTATCTGGACTGATCACTACTATAAGAAGACTAAACCTTTTACAAAGGTTACAAATGTCCAGCTATTTTTTATCAACATTTTTGTAATAAACACTGCTGAGGTTGACAAGATCTAACATTCCTGTTGATTCAGCCATGCATGTTCTGCTCAGTGACTCCATATTTTCAATGACTCCTAATAATTTTGGGCATCGTAAATGAACTAAAATAGGAAAAGTTTAGTCCAATTTACAATCAGACAATGATAATAAAGATCGTGATGTATCTTTTTACATATTGTATGTAAATATCGGGCGTATTTAGTGATTGATTGATCTACTGATTAGTTGATGTTTTTTGCTTTTTGCAAGTTAGGTTTGCGTCATCTGCATTTCTTTTCTGACTAAGGCTCTAATGTTGGTCTGTGTGTTAAGGGTTGGTGTGGTGCTGATGTGAACTATTTCCCCATGTTCTCAAAGCAAACACTGCATTGAAAATAAAATAAAGAATTTTTTTATACCAAGCTTCTCACTGTCTTTTTTTAAAGAACAAGAAGACAGGCTTCTAATGCACTTTCATTCTCATTTTACAACTTGTAAAAGTCTCTGTATGCAAAGTGTGGTCTAAGCATTTTTGTTTAACTGGCTGATGCACAGCTGTTGTTTGGACTGAGCCCAACAGCTGTGTGGTCTCCCCTCTTTGCTCTTGCTGGGGCTCAGACGTCTGAGCTCGGTTTGGAAATACCCGCCGCCTTCACTGTTTGGCAGATGACTGACTTTTGTGCCTTGCCGTGGCTGACCTTGGGACCGAGACTCCGACTCCGAAGAAGGCAGGCAGAAAAAAGCACAATGTCGGATCTGGCTACGGCAACCCATTAAACTGATCACAGATGACGATATGCATTAGAAAGTATTAGAGGAAGATCATTTGAAACAATAAAAATCTGTTCGAGTCACTTCCTTTGCGTGCCTCTGTAGCATACGTTCAAAAAATGCAGGAAATGAGAAGTAAGTAATTAACATTTCTGGGTTGGTAAGTCATCACAAATGCTGAGACATCAGAGAAAAAAAACAAAGACAGAAATGCAAAAGGGTATGTAATTTCTGACCCAAACAGACTTAGATCAATAAACACAAAAACCACAAGAGATGAAACGCCCATATGTACAGCTTGTTCATATTGCAATGATGATAATCACCTGCTGGGTCTCTGTTTTCCCCCTATTTAGCTGAATGTATTATGGGTGATTCAAAAGATTCAGCAGGGTTAAAAGCACCTAAAGTGAAACCAGATGTATGTGGTTATGAATGTTCTGTTTACTATAGAAACTCCCAGCTAAATAGTACTTCTTTACTACCGCATAAATAACAAGGAGTTTGCATTCAAATTGCAGTGCAATCATTATGACAAATGAGATGCAGCTTACAGTATTTGGAAAGTTATATTGGCAGCAGGATGTGTTTTACTCTTATATGTGAATGTTGATAAAAGTCCACAATATAATCTGTCAAACGTGTGATCAGTATTTAGAGATGCTTAAACTACAAATTAACAGTAGACAGACTTTAACTTTGGTCCATCTTGGGCGTCTTGTGATGAACACGAGTTACAGTAGAAGTTGTATGATGTCATCATGATCTTTTTTAATGAATGCCGAAATATGCACATTTATCGGTTTTAGACATGACAGCATTCCTGTGTTTGGAAAAGAAAACTCTAGACCCTAATTCCCTTGTCTGTAAATGTTTTTTGTTAAAAAAAACATCCTTTGGCACCGGACCACATAAATGTAGCTGTGGTGCTTTGGCATTGAAATTCCTGTGGCGATGATTGTAATCCGGTGATAGATGTTCCGTGGTATTTTTGTGGCTGTCTCAGATTTGTTGGTCTTTTTTCTTTTTTACGATAAATTACTATGGGTCCTCTGGGACAGTCTTGGTCCTTTTTTTTAAGGAAAAATGTATAAAAAAAAACCCAAAAAACTACTGAACCCTCACAAACATACAGCACTGGACAAAAGTTTTAGATCCCTACTTATATCTTTATACAGCTTTTTTATACAGTTTTTGTATTCTTTGAAGGTGGTTCCCTGGAATTTCTGAAGGTCTTTTTTTTTAAATTAGAGGTTTTTTTGGACTTTGACTCAAGTTCTGGAATATAATATCATATTGTGCAGTATGTGTCTCAAAATTTAAAACGTGGATAAATGGAGAGAAAAAGCAGACATGGCAGGCCTGAAAGCTATCTACCACAGTTATGTATTACTGATTTATTTATTGATCACAGTTTTATCTTTTATCATATTTTAATATTTGGATTATTATGCCCAGTATTTGCTCACTTCTTTAAACTTTTAATGCTTGGCTGCTGTTATCAATGATGATGTCGTTCCTGTTGTTGTTTTTGTATTTGTTAAATGTAATGTACACCGGTGAGCTTTTGAGACACCTGAATTTCCTCTAGGGGATCAATAAAGTTTTTATCTATCTCTATCTATTTGGATAAACGTCCTTTTGCAAGTCCGCCTGGACCACACACCTTTTGCTGCAACAATCCAAGAACCACCAAGGCTCAAGTTGATAAAAAAGAAACCCCTGCTCCAAAATTGACCCCTTCAAGCAAGACTAAAATTTACTGCTACCAACATAGACAAGATGAAGGCCTTGTGGAGAAAAGTTCTATAATTAGATGAGACAAATATTGATATATTTGGCCACAATAACAAGAAGAAGGTTTTCAGGAATAAAGATGAGGTTTTCAAACATTAGAAGACTAACAATTAAGCATGATGGTAGTAGCGGCATGATACGGGGTTGTTTCTCTGTCGGTTCAACTGGTGCATTCCACAAGGTGTAAGGAATAATAGGGAAGGAGAGCTACCTCCAATTCTTTCAACTTTATCTCAAATCAAGAGCTGATTGAAACTTTAACTAATGTGGGTGTCCCAACAGGACAGTGTTCCCAGACACAAATAAAAACTCGTAATGGATTAGATAAAGCAGGCCTATGGATGAATGGATTTAGTTTATGAATGGAATAAGCGTCTAGAATGGCCCCAACTTTGACCCTACTGAAAACATATGGACTATGCATAGAACCTATCACTGTGGAGATTAATAAGCCAGTTTATAAAGCTCCTTCAACTCTGATAAGAGTGGTCAAATATCCAGCCATATTGACTGAAGTTTGTTAGTTGCTCACAAAGGGTAAAATAAAAGCAGGGTTGTATGCGCATATATTTTTGACCGCGTTTATATTAACAAATGAAAGCTTTTGCAACCAGTTCTTGCTTTTTGTTCATGTGTTCTGTCCATCAGAGTAACACTCAGAATCATTGTCTGCGTCCCAAGAAGAAGCGGAACAGATTTACTTTCACAAACAGAGCATTACTGCTTTTGCTACAATGCTCTGCTTGACATATATAAAAACCTTTATTATAATTTGCTTTGGGATTATTTCAAATGCTATGGACATGGAGACGGAAACGAAAGAGGAAAAAAGAAGAAAGAAAGGGAGAGAGGTGAGGGAAAAGTTAAAGGGAGAGAAAGAGATAAGCATTAAGAAAAGAAAGAAGGATAAAGAAAATATAACACCCTAAAAGTCTGCGTCTACACCTGCAGAGGCAGAGAGAGAGAAAACAAAAAACCACAGGGACAAACAACAAATGCATATATGAGAACCACAACTGTACTGAAAAGTAAACAGTACTAATTAATGCAAGATGTATTTAGTGGTAGCCACAGCTCAGTATAGAGTATTTCTGTGTATCTGTGTATCTGCAAACACCTGAATCCAAACTGTGGGTGTATATGTGGGCTCATTTGTTTACAGAAGGTCTCTCCGTAACAATATTCAATACCTGGCGTGAGAAGCCACAGACCTGCCCCCCAGGACCCGAGGCAGAGCTGGAGCCACAGACATCAAAAGGCCCCCCAGAGCACGGGAGCGCCTTGAGGACCATCACTGCCATAGTGTAGAAGCCCCAAGGAGCTGCAGTGGGTACTGATACCCCAGAGGGGCAACCAGCCCCCAGAACCAAGGGGTGGTCCCCTTCATTCCAGGGTAGAGAAATGCAGACTGTCTGAGCCACCATTCCAGACTAAGGGCGGGCCCCGCCCACCCAAACAACCCTGACCCAGACCCCAACCCCCACCATGACCCCGACCCCCACTGGCCCTCAACCCCATCCAGAGATGGGGCCACAAACATAAAAAAAAGAAGTGTGGTCCACCCGGTCCAAATTAGCCAACCATCCGAAGTGTGAAACAGTCCCAACCCCCCAATAAATTCCAATCTGCACCCCATGAACCTTCCACCTTCCATGAACCTCAACATGAGTTTGCCTACAGTGCCACCACCAACACACATACACACATCACCACCATTGCAACGTCATTTCTTACTTTGAAATCCATTGAAGTTGTATTATGAGCCCACCACAAAAAAGTTAAAATGCATAATTAAAAGCTCAAAAGTAGTTTGCTATTCCATTTATCTAAACTTCAGACTGACACTGGATGAACTCAGCCTTATAGTCTCCCTGAAAGTATATTTTATTGTCATCAACCAGCATCTACAGCAAAAAAAAAAAAAAACCTCCACAGTGGGCAGGCTGAAACCTCCACTGGATTTGGATGCTTTTCCTCATCCAGTCCACCAGTATTTCCTCCCAGGGAAGCATGCAGCTGGTTTGTGGGACTGCACACAAATCAACCACCATCTACAGCAAAAAAAAAAAAAAAAAAAAAAAAACTCCACAGTGGGCAGGCGGAAACTTCCACTGGATTTGGATGTTTTTCCTCATCCAGTCCACCAGTATTTCCTCCTAGGGAAGCATGCAGCTGGTTTGTGGGACTGCACATTCAATTCAATTCAATTCAATTCAGTTTATTTATATAGCGCCAATTCACAACACATGTCGTCTCAAGGCACTTCACAAAAGTCAGGTACATACATTCCAATTAATCTTAATCATTGAACAGTGCAGCCAGATTCTGTTATTTATTCAAATTGGATAAAAAGTTTTTCTATCTAAGGAAAGGAAACCCCGCAGATTGCATCCAGTCAGTGACTTGCAGCATTCACTCCTCCCGGATGAACATGTAGAGACAGTGGACAGTCACTGGCGTTGACTTTGCAGCAATCCCTCATACTGAGCATGCATGTAGCGACAGTGGAGAGGAAAAACTCCCTTTTAACAGGAAGAAACCTCCAGCAGAACCAGGCTCAGTGTGAGCGGCCATCTGCCACGACCGACTGGGGGTTAGAGAGAACAGAGCAGAGACACAAAGAGAAAAAAGAAGCACTGATCCAGAGGTACTTTCTATGGGAAGGAAAAGTCAATGTTAATGGATGTAGCTCCTTTAGTCGTTTCACCTAGAAAGAAGGAACAGATAAACTCTGAGCCAGTTTTCAAGTTTAGAGTCTGAAGAGAGCACAGAGAGTTAGTCACAGTAGAAGCTCAGTCAGTAGCTATGTCTAGGAGAGAGAAAGGGTTTAAACACTGAAAGACAGGGCCATGTGGATCATCGGTAGGGGGTGGAGCATTAAGTTGTTGCCAGCAGAAGCTTGGAGGATTCCCCTCTCCAGAAAAGGTGTTACAGGTAGACACAGAGTCAGGCCAGGTGTAGCTTCTAGGAAGAGAAAAGAGAGAGAACAAAGTTAAAAGCTGAAATAACAGCAAATAATACAAAATTGAAGAGTAGTGTGAGAAAGTAGCGAAGAGGGTGAAAGTGGTAATAATGTCCTCCAGCAGCCTAAGCCTATAGCAGCATAACTACAGAGATAGCTCAGGATAACCTAAGCCACTCTAACTATAAGCTTTATCAAAAAGGAAAGTTTTAAACCTAGCCTTAAAAGTAGACAGTTTGTCCATCTAGAGCCCATTGATGGCCATTGTTATACTAAAAACCACAACGATTGGGATACCTCTCTCTGTCAGATTGACCATAACCATTGGAAAACAGAGGGGGTCATACAGGTAGCAGAAATGGAGGGTGTGTTTGCACCTCAACCGTAACTGAGGCGGTTTAGGCTAAACCTGACTCCCCCTTACGCCGTCCAACAAGGGGAGAAGAAGACGGAGCTAAAATAAGGAAGATAGCTCAGGATAACCTAAGCCACTCTAACTATAAACTTTATCAAAAAGGAAAGTTTTAAGCCTAGCCTTAAAAGTAGACAAGGTGTCCGCCTCACGGACTAAAACTGGGAGCTGGTTCCACAGGAGAGGAGCCTGATAACTAAAGGATCTGCCTCCCATTCTACTTCTAGAGACTCTAGGAACCACCAGTAAACCTGCAGTCTGAGAACGAAGTGCTCTGTTAGGAACGTATGGAACAATCAGATCTCTGATGTATGATGGAGCTAGATCATTAAGGGCTTTATATGTGAGGAGGAGAATTTTAAATTCTATTCTGGATTTAACAGGGAGCCAATGAAGGGAAGCTAAAGTAGGGGAAATATGATCTCTCTTTTTAATTTTCATCAGAACTCTTGCTGCAGCATTTTGAATCAGCTGAAGGCTTTTAACTGCATTTTGTGGACATCCTGATAGTAAAGAATTACAATAGTCAAGCCTTGAAGTAACAAATACATGGACTAGATTTTCAGTGTCACTCCTGGATAGGATATTTCTAATTTTGGCAATGTTCCGGAGATGAAAGAAAGAAATCCTAGAAACCTGTTTAACGTGGGATTTAAATGACATGTCCTGGTCAAAAATAACACCAAGGTGTTTTACTTTATTACTGGAGATCAATTTAATGCCATCCAGGTTAAGTGATTGACTAAGCAGTTTCTTGTTTCTTTTTTAAAGACTCCGGTCCAAAGACGACAACTTCTGTCTTGTCTGAATTTAGAACCAAAAGTCATCCAAGTTTTTATGTCTTCAAGACATCTATTTAACTGGTTGGGCTCATCAGGATTTATGGATAAGTAAAGCTGCGTATCATCAGCGTAACAGTGAAAATTTATCTTATGCTGCCTGATAATTTGACCTATTGGAAGCATATATATATAGTAAAGAGAATTGGCCCAAGTACTGAACCCTGTGGTACTCCACAATTAACCCTGGAGTTTAAAGATGATTTATCATTTACATGAACAAACTGGAATCTGTCAGACAGATAAGATTTAAACCAGCCTAGCGCTGTTCCCCTGATCCCTACAGCATATTCCAGCCTTTCTAAGAGAATATTATGGTCGACTGTATCAAATGCAGCAACGAGATCTAACAGGACAAGTACAGACACAAGTCCATTATCTGAGGCTAGGAGAATATCGTTAGTAACTTTCAGCAGAGCTGTATCAGTGCTATGATGAGCTCTGAAACCTGACTGAAACTCTTCAAACAGGTCATTGCTGTGTAAATGCTCACACATTTGATTAGCAACTATTTTCTCAAGAATTTTAGATAAGAATGGAAGATTGGATATCGGTCTGTAATTTATTAAGTCATCTTGATCAAGCAAAGGTTTCTTAAGCAAAGGTTTAATTACAGCTACCTTAAAAGCTTGTGGTACATATCCATTTACTAAAGACAAATTAATCATATCTAAAATGGGGCTGGTAATCAGAGGGAACACTTCCTTAAATAATTCGGTTGGGATTGGGTCTAACATACAAGTTGAAGGTTTAGATGAAGCTAATATTTCTGATAACTCTGGAAGCTCCACAGGATCAAAACAGTCCAAACACAGATCAGGTTCTACAGTTACTTCCAATGTTGTCTCACTTGTGAGGATGAAGTAATCATCTTCGGGAGTATGTCAAAAGATTTTCTTCTTAATAGAATCAATTTATTTTGGAAGAATCCCATAAAGTCATGACTGCTGAGAGCTAAGGGAATGGATGTCTCAACAGAGCTATGACTCTGTGTAAGTTTGCATTTTTTTAAAAAAAAACCTAGGATTATTCTTGTTCTCTTCTATTAAGGATGAGAAATAAGTTGTTCTAGCTTGGTGAAGTGTCTTTTTATACAACAGGGGCTATTTTTTCCAGATTAAGTAGGAATCCTCTAGGTGTGTAGAGCGCTTTTTCGCTCCAATTTTCTAACATTGTGCTTTAAAGTACGCAGCTCTGAATAAAAAACCAGGGAGCCTGGCTCCTATGAATAATTTCCTTTTTTTTCAAGGGGGCTGCATTGTCTAATGCACCACGCAATGATGAAAAAACACTCTGAACAAAAAGAATCAATTTGTGAAGGGGAGAAACAAAATTATTGCCCTCCACTCTGTTTTTCTGTGATAATGAGGAAATTAAAAGTGGAACAGATTCTCTAAAGGTTGTTACAGCATTGTCCGACAATGATCCACTACAATGAAACCCCCCTCAGGTGCGGAATACTTCGTCAAATCAAACTCAAAGGTTATTAAAAAATGGTCACAGCACAGGGTTGTGAGAAAATATTGTTATGTCTTTACACTCAATGCCATATGTCAGCACAAGGTCCAGAGAATGAAGACAAAACGTGGGTAGGTTTGTTAATGGTTTTTTTTGAGTAAAACCCAATTGAGTCTAAGATAGCATTAAAGGCTATATTTAAGCTATCACTTTCAGTGTCAACATGAATGTTAAAATCCCCCCACTTAAAAAACTTTATCTGTATTTAACACTAAAAACAGAAAAAGGTCTGAAAACTGATCTACAAAATTGAGCGTAAGCCCGGTGGACGGTACAAAAAACAAACAGAAGTGGTTTTTGTGCTTTGCAATTTTGGATGAGGAAAACTAAGGATTAAAATTTAAAAAGTGTAGCTATTGATTGGTCTGGGACTAATCAATAAATCGGACTGAAAGATGGTTGCTACTCCTCCTCCTCGCCCAGTATTTCGAGGAATGTGAAAATTTAAATAATTAGTAAGAGTTGACTCATTTATAGTAACATAATCCTCCTGCTGCAGCCAGGTTTCTGTGAGGCAAAATAAATCAATCTGATTGTCACAAATCAGGTCACTAACTAGCAAAGTCTTTGAAGAGAGAGATCTTATGTTCAGTAAGCCACATTTAATTGTTTTATTTTTATTTTTAGTCTGAGTTGTGTTTATTTTTATTAGATTTTCCTGATTTCCTCTTTTTAGATATTTTTTTAATCTATTCAATTTTGGCTGTGGGCGAGACACTGTCTTAATAATGGGTGGGTAGCAGTACAGAAGCTGCAGAGAGGAGTGTTAAACTACGACCCTGCTTCCTGGTCTGAACCCTGGGTTGTCAGAGGTTTGGAGAACTAATAAATTCGGCCAGATTCCTAGAAAGAAGAGCTGCTCCATCCAAAGAGGGATGGATGCCGTCTCTCCGGATCAGACCAGGTTTTCCCCAAAATGTTCGCCAATTATCAATGTAGCCCACATTATTTTTTGAACACTACCTAGACAGCCAGCGGTTGAATGACAGCATGCGGCTAAACATGTCATCACTGGTCAGATCGGGGAGGGGACCAGAGAAAATTACGGAGTCCGACATTGTTTTGCCAAACTTACACACCGAAGCAACACTAACTTTAGTGACATCCAATTGACGTAACCGGGTGTCATTACCGCCAGCGTGAATAACAATCTTACTGTATTTACGCTTATCCTTAGCCAGCAGTTTCAAGTAGGATTTAATGTCGCCCGTTCTGGCCCCTGGCAGACATTTGACTATGGTCGCTGGTGTCTCTAGTGCCACGTTTCTGACTATGGAGCTGCCAATTGCCAGAGTCGGCTTCTCAGCGAGTGTGTCGCTGAGCGGGGAAAATCTATTAGAAATGCAGACGGGTTGGTGGTGACCTGTGGGCTGAGATCTAGAACTATGCTTCCTACATACCGTCACCCAGCCGGCCTGAGATCCCGGCTGCGCGGACTCTGCTGGAGGACTGCTACGGGGAGCTACCCTCGGTGGCTCCGCGCTAGCTAAGGGGCCTCGGCTATCTGCTGGTTTTTCAACAGCGCGGAGCCGGGCCTCCAAATCCGACACCCTCGCCTCCAAAGCTACAAAAATGCTACATTTATTAAACGTACCATTATCACTAAAGGAGGCAGAGGAGTAACTGAACATCTGACACAGAGAGCAGGAGAGAGGAGTCTCAGAGAGAGAAACAGCAGAACGGGTAGCCATGGTGGAGCTAAAGCTAACGCTAAGCTAGCGACCCCTTACCACTACTAGAAAAAACCGTGTAAAACACGGAGAGTCGCCAAACGTTAAATACAGCAACAGAAAGTATGTGTTTTAACGTGCTTATGTATTATAACAAGTAAGAGATATCACAGTAGAGAGAAATCAGATCAAACGAGAGAGCCTTCACACACCAAACAATCCAACAAGTGCAAAACAGGAAGTGACGAATACGCCTTACCACGCCTCCACTCCAAAAACTGTAATCTCTCCTCTCAGAAAACTTGACAAGCATTTCCAAGTACATAAGTACGTATATTCTCTTTACCTTTAAATAAATCTCTCTGGGTACTCTCAAGGCTTCCTCCTACATGCATCTAAAAACACGCATGTTAGGTTAAGTGGCCACTCTTGCATAGTTGTCTGTACTGTGTATCTATATGCAGCCCCTATGATACAATCTTTCAAGTGGGACCCTGACGATTATGTTTGGGGTTTACAACAGTTCACCAAATGACACTGCAAGGATTAAGAGGGTTCATAAAATAAATGGTTGGATACTCACCTTTAACCCAAATATTACTTGTTAATACCCCTGTTGTGTCTCCGCATTGCATTTTAGGGGCATAAGAACATACGTTGCTTATGTAAATAACAGTCCAAGACCTCCTTCCTACGCATGCAAACCAGGTTAAAACTCCCATGGCATGACACTCACGTGGCATGTATGAAGCACATGCTGCAACATATACACAGCTGCTACTCAAATGTTGCAGCAGTGATCCAATAATAAATACTGAAATTCATGCATCAATGTGCAAAAGTTTTGTCGGTAATAATGAAAATTTACTCACCTCAGAATGCCTGATGCTTAAAACAGCATTACCAACTTTGTGATAAATTAGGTTATATTTATCTGACCACTTGGGGTCACTTGTAGAGTTTTGAAATTTAATACCCAGTCAGTTGGTACCTAAATATAGAAGAAAAATACAACAAGAGGGTGACATCTTGGCAAAAGTAACCATCCTCACACAGTTAGACACTGTGAATTCTATACCCCTCATACCAGTACTCACACACTATTCAAACCAGGAGTGCATTAACAGCAACACACATGCTTCAAAGACATGACAGACAGTATTTTTCAATACACCACAAAGTGTTGTGCCCACACACATTCATGAGTTAAGGTCACACTTTTAGTACTTTGAACTAAACAATGAACTTTTTAAGTGTGAAACATCAAGCCAACGCAAATCGCCTTGAGACCATATAGCAGCATTTGTTTGGGGGTGAACAAAAGATTAGCTCTGTTTTAATGGCAAACGTTTTCACAGACAAAAACGGCACTGCATTTCCCCTTAAGGTGCACACACGCGCTTAGCAGACACTTAGCTTGCACATTGAGGGGAATGTTTTACATTCCTTACACTCTGTGTAAGGAATCTACATAATAAATAATTTTCGCTATCTGAAATGAGTGACAAAGAATACTGAGCTTCTTCACAACATTAAAATTTTTTGAGATGTACTTGTAAATTATTATTACATGTTGTATTAAAGAAACCCTTCATATTTGATCCTATGATTGAACTTTACTTTCTTATATTCCAAATGATCTGGAACAAAACCTGATATATCAGACTTGGCAAGATTGAAAAATTGAGATTTTCATTGGCCTCGAGCCAATTTTTAAATAGAAATCTTATTAATCTCTTCATGGCAGCAGGGCGGGAACACCGTGTTCCCTGTTGTCTTCATCTAATCTAATCTCACTCTCTTTGGACAGCTCATTAGTATCTGTCAGTAAGGCCAAAACTAAAAACAACCCATGAGAGCCGAGGAGATGTCCAAGGAGAATAAGAAAGAGTGAACGTTGAGTTGCTAGGGTGTTTTGCAAGAGTTGCAAGTGTTGGATGGGAGCGCTGTCATTACATCAGCATTGAGAAATGTTACTGAAAACATGATGGTATTAAACGATCGTGAAGAGTTGTATTTTCATTTGCTTACTAATATAGTTTCTAATAAAAACATAGCCTTGTACTGAAGCTTTCAAGCAGTTTGATCACCAAGCTGATTGCAGTATTTTTTCACCAATCTCATATTAATCAAATGTGTTCTGACCTCATCATAAAAGTTAGGGAGCTACTTGAACCAGCCTGCATCTCTGTAACATTCCAAAACAACTGAAGTGTCCATGGAACCAGACAGAACCACTGTCCTGTGGGCATTGTATGCACAATGAAATAAAAAAAAAACTTCTTCCTAAAATCCCACCACATTACATCATTTTAGGGTGTGGGAATTGTGGCATTTAATCAAAAATACACTTCTCATGACATCATTTTTGGGTAGATCTTCCCCTTCAATACCACATTTATCAGGATGACTACATTCACGGTGAGAAAAGCACATGTCCAACATACAGACTTCATTTTTTTTTGCTTTACTCTGCTCTGATTAATTCTAGTGTCACACATAAGGGCGATACAAATCTTGCCAAAATGCACACTCAAAGGAAAAAAAACATTTAAAACAGACTTATTATTGTCTTATCTATTGTCTCTATGTTATGTAGTAGCAAACAAAACATTACATCAGCACCACACTTAGGTGATCTAATGATTCAGCTTCAACAAAACTGCTCTTTGGGGAACATATCCCCAACATATAACACAGAAGAAACCAAAAAACAGGGAGTGATTGTGTCCATGCTCATCTGACATAACTTTGTTTGCTTTAGTTTCCAATTAGATATAAAAATTTCATTTTAAGCATGCGGCATTTCCATACAAAACTTTAACTGAAGGGAAAATGCAGACTGTGGTGCACTCCCTTGAGTTCTTGCATTATGTAACCACTGCACCACAAAAATCCCCAAACTGCAAATTATAACATCAATGCACGGTAATGTAAAATTTAAAAGCAGAGAGTAAATGGCTGTTCTAAGATCCAAACACATTAAACATTAACAAATAACAGATAACCATATTGGGGTAGGAATAAAGAGATTTGATATCAGTTGGTGTCAAAATATGAATGCAGTTGTGTTGCTTACATTAATGTAACTCACAAACTTCAGGAGGCAGGAGATTCACTAGTGAATTGTAGTAAATCCGTTGTTACAGTTGGTCTAATATTGTGAGGACATCTTCTCCAAATGAATAATTGTTACCAGCATATCCACGTATGAGAGAAAAGCGTACTCAAAAGATTTGCATTGACTTTACTACTAAAAATCCTGCAGCACAGTTCAGTAAGAATCACATCACGTCCGACAGGGAGACAGTTACAAAGACCTTAACTGTGTCATGTTATAAGTCACCTCATAAGATAGCACAGTTCTTGAAAGTACTTGATAAGTTCAATGAAAGTAACCAGTATGTTCAATGAAAGTTCCAGTAAAGTACCTGGTTACTTTTAGGGAAGTTCCATGCTAAGACCCTAAGTCAAGGTCAACTCCATTTATAAATTAACTTTATCATAAATCATAATAAAGCCAAGTTTCTGGAAGTACATGATAAATTCCAGGAAATAAACCACCAGGTTTCATGTAAGTTCCATGAAAGTTTTGGAAAACATTTGTTAAGTTATGAAAAGTACCAGTGAGATCCATCTGAGTTCCAAGTAAGTTCCAGAAAAGATTCAGGCATGAAAGTGTCATAGTTTTACGGATAGTTCTGACCCACATGCAGTAAACGCTCAAAGGAAACCAGGAAGTGTTAAACAGATTTATTGAAAGCACACAAGTAAGTACGGTCTTGGCACAGTAGGCAAAGCTGTAAGGAAGAGAGCATAGGTAAGTTAAGACAGTAACTAAGATGGTAAACTAATGGTGTTCTGTTTCTTACTAGTTGGTTATTGACAAACCGCCAGGAGGAGAGGGAGTCGGGCCGGAGGAAACAGCGTGGGACTACAGGAGGTGAGTTCTGCCAAGATACTTAGTCCCTTGGATGTTAACGGTGTTAGGAGGATTGTATGGTGGGCACGAGTGGAGCGGTGGAGGGTGGACAGGTTCCGTGGAGGCAGGATCGGAGGTCGAATCCAGGAAAAGATCAGCAGGAGGAAATCCAGAAGCACAGCGTTAGCAAGACACCAGTCTGTAGATCCATCTGTGGGAAACTTGGAACGAGGTCTCATAAGCAAAATCCAGTGGTGGCCAGCCTGGGTAACATCCAGGTAGTCACCAACATGGTATACTGAAAAGACAAAATAGGTTGACAAAGTCGAAGCAAGCAATTACGAGAAGTGGCTCAAAGGTCGTCTTGGATTGTACCACTGAAGGCTAACACTCGAGCGCTGACATGCTGGCTGCCTTTTGCTTAAATACTCCAGGAGCCTCATCACCGGTGAATGGAGAACACCTGTCTCACCGTTCCTGCTCTCCAACGCCCTCTAGGAAACCAAAAACAAACAATACAAAAAAAAACACAGAGATCTCCAACCCCGACAGAAAGTTCCTGAAAGTAGATTGTAAGTTCTTAAAGTCCAGGTAGATTCCATGAAAGTTTCATGAAAATTCCCTGAAAGTACTTGGTAAGTTCTGGGAAAGTTCAACGTAAGTTCCATGAAAGTTACAGAAAGTTACAGAAAGTACCTTGGAAGTCCATTTATGATCTGTGAAAGTTCACTGAAAGTACCTTGTAATTCCTAGGAAAGTTCCGGAGAAGTTACAGGACAGTTTTGTGAATGTACAAATACAGCTGTTATAGCCGGGCTGCTATAGCCAAACCTTTGTTCACTCATGCCAATGCCAAACGTCGGTTTCAATGGTGCAAGTAGCGCAAATCTTGGGCTGTGGACAATGTGAAACATGTATTTTTCTCTGATGAGTCCACCTTTACTGTTTTCCCCACATCCGGGAGAGTTACGGTGTGGAGAAGCCCCAAAGAAGCGTACCACCCAGACTGTTGCATGCCCAGAGTGAAGCATGGGGGTGGATCAGTGATGGTTTGGGCTGCCATATCATGGCATTCCCTTGGCCCAATACTTGTGCTAGATGGGCGCATCACTGCCAAGGACTACCGAACCATTCTTGAGGACCATGTGCATCCAATGGTTCAAGCACTGTATCCTGAAGGCGGTGCGATGTATCAGGATGACAATGCACCAATACACACAGCAAAACTAGTGAAAGATTGGTTTGATGAACATGAAAGTGAAGTTGAACATCTCCCATGGCCTGCACAGTCACCAGATCTAAATATTATTGAGCCACTTTGGGGTGTTTTGGAGGAGCGTCAGGAAACGTTTTCCTCCACCAGTATCACGTAGTGACCTGGCCACTATCCTACAAGAAGAATGGCTTAAAATCCCTCTGACCACTGTGCAGGACTTGTATATGTCATTCCCAAGACGAATTGACGCTGTATTGGCCGCAAAAGGAGGCCCTACACCATACTAATAAATTCTTGTGGTCTAAAACCAGGTGTTTCAGTTTCATTGTCCAACCCCTGTAGGTTATATAACAATATATCAAGTGTTAAACATCTCACTGAACTGAAAGAGTAGGGAACAACTGCAAACCTACAAAGACATGGTTGTCTACCTAACATAACAGACCAGGCAAGTTGAGTATTAATCAGAGAAGCAACCAAGAGGCTAATGGTAACTCGGGGGAAGCTGCAGAGATCCATAGCTCAGATACAAGTGGGAGAATCTGTTGAAAAAACACAAATTTGCCCATCACACCAGCATGACAAAAAGAAAGTAATTACTGACAGACTCATGAACAATCTTGTTTTAAGTTAGCCAGAAACCTTTTACAGTAGGTGATACAGCAAACATGTGGAAGAAGACACCAAAATTGAGACTAAAACTGGACTCTTTGGTCTACATGCAAAATGTCTTGTATGATGGAAAACCTATGCCGCATACTACCATTAAAACACTTCTCCTACTGCAAAACAGGGTGGAGGCAGCATTATGCATCATTTTGACATATTTCTCATGCACAGTGAACCTGGTTAGAGTTTATGGGAAGATGGATGGTGCTACACCCATCTTTGCTTTGAACAAACAAGGACATTTGAAGGTAACACTGTTGTCTCCAGCATACAGAAAATAAGATAGCTAGTTATAATCAACGCTAACTGTGCTCTGCTCAGAGTTTTTGCTCCCTGTCTTATAGGTATGTTGCAATTATGTGTTGTGTGTGTACTTAAGTTGTGGGTGTTTTTTAAATCCAGAATCTCTTTCTACATGCGAGGGGCATTCCTTCACATTTTATAATTTAGACGCTCCAAGCTTCCCCTTCTCCTGCCCCCACAACATCTGCGGCTTCAACACCATCAAGTTTCGACACAACCATTGTCCAGCAAAACGCAGTAATGTGCTCACTTACAAATATTTTACTTAAGCTACATAAAAATAAATATACCTTAAGTTAGTTGCTCTATGTTGTAGAAGAGGCTGTGCTATTTTGCTTATTGTAAATGTATTTTTTTGCTGTCTGTAAAAAAAAAAAAAAATTGGGTTCCTATTGTCTGCATTATGATTTTCTATTTTTTCTGAGCATACACTAGTGGGAGGAGTCAGTAGGGCTACCCAAGCTTTTGTCATTGACATCTATGTGGATTAATGGCTCATTTCTAAGAAAAGGTAACTTAAATAAAAACATTTTCTTACTGGGGGAAGTCATCAAACAAAACTTTATTCTTGAATGTACAAGTGCAGAAGAAACCATACTCTTTAGTAACAGCACGTTTATCTTAAGGAATGCTGTGCCATACTAGCACCTGTATTTCCTGATAATGGGCTAGTGTTCAATGGAATTTAATTTGCTTTAACTGACTACTTCATAATTCTATTGATCAAATCATACTAAACCAAAAGGTGTTTATGCAAATGTTGGATTGATCTTAGCTTTTTTTTGTTTAGCCATTAATTCATTTGCCATAAAGTCTTTGTAATATGTACAAAAGAAAAGTAGAAACATTTGTAAAGGATAGAATACAAAATTTATAGTGAGATACAATGATACATGTTTGGGCTCAGGGCTGGGATGGCAACAAGATTCTTTTTAAATCTGTAGCAGCATATAACATCTGCACAGAACAAAAAACATACCAATTCTCCTGTACTCTGGGCTGGTAGCTATAGTTTCCACAGTGCAATGTCCTTTCTCCACCTTAAGGGCACACATTCACTGAACGTTGTATCTTGCCTCTTCAGAGCTGGATGTAGTTTGTTGCACAGAAGGCTAAACATTTGTTAAGACATCCTGAAGTTCTGCAACCACTGCACATTCATGAAATCGGGAACAATAACATCCCACCACTGGGAGCCTTGCTGGCAGTCTGCAGTGATGTATTTGCATCAACAGGACAGCCATCTGAAATACACAAAGCATACATACTCTTTATACATACTCAACTAATATATTTAACCATTAAATCTGGCTGGGCTTTTTCTGTATAAGACCACTATGGCAAGCTAGCATTAGGTACCATTAGCTTACCCTCACATACCCTTTGGTTTGATAGCGCTATATGGCTTTCCTCTGTCTCCTCTACTTTTCCATAGTTTTTTATCTTGCCACCCACAGGCTTTTCTGACTCTTCTTTTATGCTGCGTTCAGACCAAACGCGATTTGAGCATCAAAAAGGCGTCCAACGCCTCAAGTTGGATGCTTGTGCACTTGAACTCTCGACGCGTGTCAAAAAACTGAACAGACGCGCGTTGAGAGGAGCTTCCTTTCCCTGTCTCTTGTGTACAGTGGCGGATGCAATCGAGAGAGTGGCTTGGCTTTATTTGCTATATAAAGCTAGAGAACGTCGTCGTCTGGCGCCTCTGCGCCTTGTCTGGATTCACCAGACAATTCAGAGGCGTTCAGAGTTTGGTGAATTTCACCACTTGCTCCAGGAGCTGCGCGCAGAGGAGGATCCCTTTCAGCGCTATTTTCGTCTGTCCCTGGCCCAGTTTGAGACCGCAACGATAAGTGTATCCTCCATTGTCTGTGTGGGATTTTCCCTGGATCTTTGTGGTCTTTCCATCACATGATAAAATACATTACTACGTCAGAAAGCTGAGCTTCTCTGATTGGTTAACGCGGCGCGTCAACCAATCAGATCAACCAATCAGGATCAACCAATCAGGATCAACCAATCAGGATCTGACTAAAGGTCATAGACTGAGCAGCAGGTTTCCCATTTCTTCCATGTCCTCCATTGTTGCATTGTGTTTGTGTTGCACACAAATCACGTCATGTTACTTTTCAGGCTGCCTTGCTATGAAGACCTCATCCAAATTGAGGTGTTACTCAATTGCAAAGGAAAACAACCCGGACCATATAGAGATGATTAGAGCCGAGTTGTGTTGAGCCGAGCAGGTACTAATGAAAAATAGCCATTGCAGCAGGGGTGCCAAACTCCAGTTCTCGAGGACCGGTGTCCTGCATGTTTAAGATCTATCCCATGTCCCACACACCTGAATTAAATGACTGAATTTTCTTCTCATGCACACAGGTTCTACTGAGTCCTGCTAATAACCTAATTATGTAATTGAGGTGTGATGGACTTTAGACACATCTAAATGTTCAAGGACACTGGACTTTGAGTACTGGCGTTTGACACCTGTGCATTAGCGACTGCAAAAGACTTCACACTAGAAAGGGGGTTCACCTTGTAGCAGGACACTGGTCCTTCTAAACAGCCGGAGATGACTAAAAATGATCAAAGAATATAAACTTGGCTTTATTATGAGGTGAATATGGTGATGATGGTCAAATCAAAGTCGAGACCTGACAGTTTAATGCTTCCCCTTTAAAACATCAACGCTATATAATAAAACAATTTTATTTAAGAAATTTCTAATCTCTTCCTCAAACAACATTTCAAATTGCTGCATTATCCTGGTTCTTATTTCAGCCTTTTCTAACCCTTCATGGGATTTTCGTTTTTACATGTTGGATGAGGAAATCAGTACAGATGTGGATATGATCTAATTTGAATAGTTACCATATGTTTGTCTTCAAAAGTCAATTTAACTTGGATTACCTGGTTTTATAAAATGATGACAAGATCTACTAAATATGCTGTGGAACTGCAAAGGTCAGGCCACAAATAAAGAGGTAGGTGAAGCAAGTTTTGGTGTGTTTATGCCAGACTGGTCAGGGAGCAAACAAAGTTAACTGTTCCCGCTGATGCAGAGCACAATTACTGTACCCCAGCCACAGCTGGCCAAAATTAGATTGTTTTCACTAGGCAGCACCAAAGAAGATGCCAAAGCCTTGCAAAGTTTTACCACACTCAGCCCTCCCAAGTCAGCAGCTGGCGGTTCCTTGGACCACTGTAAGAGGTCGGGTGGCTGCTCCTGTCACTGGACTTTCCCAGGATGAACGGCGTTACTTGGTTCAGCTGTCACCAAGGGTCAGCGGGGGGAGAGTTAGAGGGCCAAAACATCCAGCATTCAGCTCTCCTCAGCTGCTAACAACACCCAAAGGGTATGAGTTAAATATAGTCGGCTTCTAGGAGTCTTATCGCAAAGACAAGAGAGGGACGTTGGAGTAAATGATCTGGCCCCGTGACAAGCAACATCACACAGCACCTCTGCCCCCTCTCACCGAGCAACGGCTCTTCTCAACAGCTGAGCGTAACGTCCCTCCCTGATCCCTGTCCTACTCATTTTTTTTTCTTTCACACACCCATCAGCTGGCTTCTTAAGGGGATAGGGAAGGGAGTAAAAAAAAGATGTTCGCCTTTAGTATGAGGCTGAACTGGGCAGGCTGTGGGAGTGACAGAAGGAGGGGAGGGTGAGAGGGACGTTACAGTGCTCTGTTATTGCTCTCTGCCATTTCCTTTATGACCTAAAGAACGGGATATCGGTGCTTGAGATGGATTTGGCACCAAGCTGTAGGAGAATCTATAACTGAAACACACACAAAAAAGGATATAAGTGACCACTTTTTAGGGGATAAGTCATAACTGGGGCTACAACACCGGCAGGTAGGTTATCTTCTTGTTTTTTATAATGAAACAAAATGTTTCTTCCTGTTTTTTTTTGCAGTAAACAAATGAAAACAACTCCGTATTAATCAGCCAAAGTACAGGCTGACATAATTTTTATGAAGCCAATAAAAGGCAATTATCAAAAGAAACTTAATCTGAGCTTTGGTTGAAACTCTTCAACACCAAATGAATGAGCAGCTATTCACATTCCAAGTGATTAATTCAGCTTAGTAATTAGTCATTCAAGTAATATAGATTCCAGCGTTTTGAATTAATTTGCAATAATCTCCATAAGAAGACAAGCGGTTGTTTGTTTTGTTAATATTACTTCTGCGCCAGTATTAAGAGAACACATACAGAAAAGTCATGAATGAAACATTTCTGAACGACTTGCACGTAACTGCATGAATAAGTCTATTTAGTGCAAAGAATTTTCTGATTCACATGTGGGAGGAGAAACCCATAAACCCACAAGAGAAAGTGCTGGTTGTTCGCTGAGTGTATGCTACATCATCTTTGGGAATGATATGCACTAATAACTACCCTACATAGCCACCAACACCTCTGCAGCGCCATAGCAGACTATATGACAAACAGCAAAAGTGCCTTTTTTCACATCACAAATACAAATTTCAATAAGACTTATTGGGCTTTTATGTGATAGACCAAAAGAAAGTGCTCAATTGTGAAATGGAAGGAAAACAATACATGATTTTAAAAAAAATGAATAAATCTGAAAAGTGTGGCGTGCAATTGCATTCAGGTCCCTTTACTCAGATACCCCAAAATACAATCCAGTGCAATTTACTGCATTTAGAAGTCATCTAAAGATTAAGTAGCGTCCACCTGTGTGTAATTCAATCTCAACATAAAAATAACTGGTCAACGAAAGCCTCAGAGGTTTCTTAGAGGATGTTAGTAAATAAAAAACCTCATCATGAAGATCAAGGAACACAGCAGACAAGTCAGGGAAATAAACTGTGGAAAAGAAGAAGTGTGTATAAAAGAAGTAATAGAAGGTTAATGTATAATAGAAGGTTAATGCCATCCAGCTAAACTGACTGGCAGGACAAGGAGAGCATTTATTAGTGAAGCAGCCAAGAGGCCAGGGTACTTCTGGAGGAGCTGCAGAGATCCATGGTTTGCAGAGCTGCAAGCACTCCACAATCTTTTTTTGCCACAAATTTTGCCATCTGCAATAAGCCATCCAGAGGGTAGAGCAAACACAAAAAACAGCTATTTTTTGGGGGGGGCTAGATGCAAAATGCATCACAAAACCAACATCATACCAATGGTGAAACATGGTGGTGGAAGCATCATACTGTGAGGATGCTATTCCTCAGTATGGATGAGAAGAACTGTAGATCTAAATACATGGCAATCGTAAAAGACCTGTTAGAGGCTCGAAAACACTTGAAACTAAACATGCAAGCAGACCTACAATGGAATGGTTTAGACTGAAGAATATTCATGTGTGAAAATGACCTAGTAAAAGTCCAGACCTAAATTTAACAAATAATCTGTGTCAGGACTTTAAAATCGATATTCACAAATCCTCTCCATACAATTGGAAAGAGCGGGAGCTATTTTTCAAACATGAATGCATAAAATGTCAGTATCTAGATCTACAAAGCTGACAGAGACATACCCCAAAAGGCTAGCAGCTGTAATTAGAGCAAAGGAAGGTTCAACAATGTATTGAATCATGCAGACTAAAATTTTATTTAGTAAAAAATGTTAAAAAACGTCTTTAATTTTCCTTCCACATTACAGTTATGCTGTCCTTTGTGTTTATCCACCTTGTGAAATCCTACTAAAATATATTGAGGTTTGTGGTTGCAAAGTAACAAAATGTGGAAAAGTTCAGTGGGTTTGAATACTTCTGCAAGGCACTGTGGGCCTTGATGAGCTGCAGAAGGAGGACATCTTTCATCCTGAATATTTTCAGGGGTTGTAGTGACGCCGAAACGAATTCCATTTCATCCGCATGAAGTCATCCTTGTCTCAGAGGAGACGCATGGCTCCTGGGAGTCGCAGTTTGTCAAGCAGTTACATCACCTCGCCTCGGTAAGCCGAAAAGAAAATGTCAAGTTCAGCAGGACAGGAGGGTGGCTCCCACCCTCGGCAGCATACATGGCCGCAAAGCACTCAGTGGTATAACAAGCAATAACTCAAAACACAGAGAAGCGGTGCAGCTAAATTTGCTTATTAACATTTTTGTGCTTGTCTCAGCTGTGCTTGAACAGAGTTTACAAAGTTCAATCTACTAAATGGATGTCTCAGAAGACAGATTTGTAAATGTTTACCGAACGCTTATCGGCCCCAGGTTGAACATGAATCAGTCTTACTGTAGAACTGAAGTCAATAATGTGGTCTTTGTTTAAACTGAAACCAAGCTGGTTTAAGCTTGGAAGTTTGCCAAAAACTATTGATTTCAGAGGCACTAAAACTATCACTGGCTTACCTCATACCTGTGTGTCACCTGGGCTTTTGCTTGTAAGGTGACATAGTTTAGCAGTGACATATTCTTTGGAACTTTTATCATCCAACCAACGCCATAGCTCACTGTAAGCAACTTTATATTGTCTTTGCATGACCTCTTTATCAGTTTCATGCTCTCTGTTTTTTTACCTCATGCAGGCATTTAGTGTGTTCTCATATGTGTTGTTGTGTGTTTGTGTGAGGTATAGGATGTGGAGCTTGCTGCTGTCAGTGGAGGGGGTCCACCCTATAGGTCTGTAGGGCCTCACTAGCAGCTGTTGGCGACACATGCGCAGCTCCGATCACATAAGAGCCATCAGTCTTTAAATTCCAAACATACAGTTTGGACACATTTGGAGGTTTGGCAGAACAGTGGCACTCGTAACTCATGTTGGCCTTGGTTAAAAATAAGTCCCTGATCTCCATAGCAACCCAAGATCTTCTCAAGATCATGTGATGTAAAGTAAAGCCTGTGGTGTACAAAACCTTTAAGACACCCCTAATTTATCTATTATCTAGGAGCTTTCTTTTGTTTTTGCTTTTATGTCACACTTAAATGACTCAGCCTAAACTATTTTTATATCAGTTGAAAGCAACCCAAGTAAATACAAAATGCAGTTTTCTGGCTATCCAAGCCAACCTAGCCCTATGCGAAAAAGTAATTGCACCAAATAACTGGTTATGTCAGCCTTGGTGCCATCAAACGTTTGCAATAACTGCCAAGGAATGTTTTACTCCAATGTGGATGAATTTTGGCTCACTCTTCTGCACAGAATTCTGTGCAAGTCAAGCAGGTCCTGAAGCACCGGACCATCACACTACCACTACTGTGTTAGACCGCCTGTGTGATATTCTATTTATGTGTTTGTTGTTACAGAATGCACACCTTTAAAGAGTTCCACTTCTTTTCTCATCAGTCCATGATCATCAAGGTGTTTTCTTTAGCAAATGTGAGGCAGTTTGTTTTGGAAGCAGGCATTTTCTTCTTGGAACTCTTCTATGGATGCCATGTTTGCCCTGTCTCTTTTTAGTTGTTGAATCATGAACACTGACCTTAACTGAGGCACATAAAGCAGTAACGTACTTTAAATGTTGTTCTGGGCTCTTTTGTGACCTCCTGGATGAGTCTTCGATGCACTGTTTGATTGACAGATGTCAATGACTTTGTTCTTTCTTGGATTTCTTTAAATGGGGGCTTGACGTTGGCTTTTTGAGATCTTCTATAGATTCATGTTGCTAGATAGGTTCTATTTAAATTATTTATTTGATTGTAATGGTCTGGTAGTAATCATGCCTAGCTGTGGCTAGCAAAATCACACCAATGGAGGTTAATTATTGTTAATTTAATACATAAAATCATCCAGTGAGAACAGCTTTTTTGTATTTACCCAGGTTATCTTTGTCAGACATTGTGTCTTTGTTTAAATGCAACAAACATTCAAAAACATGATATCTTTAAGGAGGCTAATTCTTTTTCATGGCACTGTTTATGTAAACATGACCTTGGTCCATCCCGTGAGTATAGAAACCAGTTCATGAGTGGGTGGATGCTGGTCATTTTGGCGCCTTCAATATTTTGTACATTAATTGTTTTGGTCGTTTCAAAACACACTTTTCGGGCGTGAAATCATCTGTTACAGGGTTTTCCTTATTTCCAAACAATAATTTACAATTCAATCAGTGAGACATTTCATGCCCACTTTGAAAGCAGAAAATGTGTTTTCTACTCATAGTGACATGAAAATGTGGTTTATAACCCCAACAGACAATAACAGTAATTCTGGTTTGATAGGGGTCATAATCTGTTATAGTTCATTCCCAAATGGAGATCATCGCCAAAATGAATTACAATAGGGCCACATTAGGAAAGCAAAGAAAGTCTGTCTCCTTAGAAGCAGAAAATAAAGAAACAAGGGATATGTGGAGGCTGTTGCAGCACTGTTTATGCTGTAAACACTTCCTGCCTTTCTCTCAGCACAAAAGAACAACAGCACAAAGAACACAACACTTCATGTTTCATTTTACTTTATTTAATCACTCAAACTTGCACCAAAGGGAGAAAATTGCTTCCATATTGGTCTCATCTACCCTCTAAGCATTTATTCTGTTGACAGGAAATGAGTTAATCATGACTGACTGATTAAACTGAATGATGATGTCAGCTTTCCCAATAATGTTGCTCACAATCATTTAGAAAAGGTTGAAAGGTCTCTGCCAATTATTGCTCATGACGTTAGAAAACTAAAAGTTTGCAGTTTTCCTATGAAACAGGGTCCTTCGCTGGTCACTTATATTGATCCAGCTGGCAGCAGTGCAACAATTTCACTCTGTGAAAAAAAAACAGTAAACAACAGACAATAGTAACAGCACAAAACAATACAAATTGATACTCATAAAACTTTGATTGGCTGTGGTCTGGAGATGCGAGGTGGTGGTTAACCAAGTGTTAAATTATCATTCCAAGCCCTTGAGATGCTCGCTGCGAGTAATAGAAAAATAAAAAAGTCCAATTTCAAGTGAGATTGTCTGACCTCTAAAGGCAAAAAAAAGTTGAATGCATTAAACTTTGTCATTGGTTGGTATGTGAGATCTTTTTAAAGTCTTTATTTATGTTTTTTGTGCACATTAAAAAATCTGCTTTAATTCCAGTAGCAGAATAGCAGAATCAGTATAATGTGTATATTTAATTCCTGATAGGAATACCTCTGTGCAGCTCATGTACTTTTATCCCATCCAGTGGCATTTAACAGCACCTTCAAGCGGTGATTGCATTCCAACCTATTAACCAACAATTTTTCAGGACCTGCGGGGGACATCATCTCTAGAGTATGAAGATCAAGTAAGATATCAAGTTTTGGAAGCACTATGAATAGAAACAGCAATGCAACATATTGATGAGACCAACTCAAATGTGGCACGACAGCCTGGGGTCATCCATTTGTCATAAAACTAAACTACAGGTGTTGTTTTAAAATGTTGTTCGTGTAAAGTTCCAGTCACAATCATATTCATTTTCAGATGTAACAAAGCATTTAGCATTTCCCAGTGTGGACTTGTGTTGGAACATACAACCCAAATGATTTTAAGTATAAATCGAAAGGTCCATAAGTTAGAAGTTAAATTTTCAACAGGGTTGAGGTCAGGGCTTTGGAGAGGCGATTCAGGAAGCTTAACGTTAGCTTCCATTGTTTGTTCACAAAACAAGTTTTGATTATTGTTTGGCATCAGTCCTTTGGTGGAACACCCAACTGTATTAGTTTAAACAATCTCATCCAAATTTTCACCCACAGTTTCAAGGAAATATGTTTTAGAACAACACAGGAAACAACAAGGTTTAAGCTATTCATAGTGGAAGACAAATATGACCAACACCTGGGAGAAAAAACTAAGATCAGACAACATGCTTGAATTTCAGTGTGAAATTGTTCATGTTACCTGTTATTTATATTATCTACTTTCTTATGCTATTAAAACTGTAAAACCGAACATGTCCTAACCTACACTTATAGCTCCTACTCTTACCACGGTATTTACCATGCTTGACTTATTTTAGTTCATTAAAGACTTGAGCTAATTTATATCATAAATCAAAAAATCTTGAAACTATGAAATATTAACCAATCACAATTGGCCTTTGAAGGATGTGTAATTTTAAAATGCACTTTTCTGAAACAAAAAAGAGCTTTTTGAGTCACGTCCAACAAATCAGAAAGGCACTACTACATATGGATCTCTCATGGTAATCACAGAACAGGTTGTTTACCAGACAAAAACGTATTTATAGCAGGAATATGTTGAATGAATGTGTGGCTGCTTACTGGCAACACAGAAAAAGATGGCGCAAACACCTTTGATCATCTATGCAGGACAAGTGGGTGAGCTCCATTGAAGGAAACACAGGTAAGGAGGACAGATTTATTTTTGGCCCAGGATGTTAAAACAATTGTAATCTTGTATTTAGGAAAAAGAGCAACCCAAAGCTGAGGGATGAGTTAAGAACATAGTTTATACCACAGCTACAGTGGTAGGGTCAGGTAAAACTGGTAGCTTGAGCAGGTCATTGACAGCCAGACCACAGAGTTCATCTGTATTTGTTGATTTTGAGCATAAACTTTATCAGGTAAGAAGATATTTTCTAAGTAGCTGACGCAGCATATTTTATTCTATGTGTTTGAGCCAAATGACAGAATATCTGACTTCCTTTTCAACTATCATGTGTAAAATCAGCTCGAAGTGCCTTTTCTGGCATTAAACATGTATCTTTGTGTGACAAAATTGACAGTTTCGTTGGAGTAACCTTTACAAAGTTACATTACTATATGGCAGTTAAATCCTCCTGAGTAAAACACCAAGCGATTACATGTAAAAACTTGAGACCTGCACAATTAATGCAAGGCTCGTTAATATAGAGTATACTGGTCACACTGTTGTTTGGAGAAATGAGAAGGATGATTCTCATAGGCATCGAAGTAATAATGCTAGTGTGTCAGAACTGGAGCACAAATTGCAGCATGTGACCTGAATGGTGATTTTACTGTTGTGAATTACAATTTTCAATGCAATGCAGATTTTGCAGAATATAAAATCAGGTGCTAGGGAAACCTGGAGCAAGACAGAAACACAAGGTGGGACTGAGAAACAACTAAGTCCAGAACTCAAATTGCAACGTAACAAAAACAATGATACCCCAGAAAAAAAGATCAACCACGACAAAAGCTGTAAACCAAACCAATATGTGAAGATAATTAGGGATCTTGCAGAATATAAGTCTTAGTTTGCTCATTAGGCAAATAATAACTGCTGAAGCTACAGCTGCCTCTAGTAAGCAGATCAGGTTAAAGTGACATGAGTAAATTACTACAAGATGAAACCCACCACCTGAGCTGACATTTTGCTCCAGCATGACATGTCAGCATTAGTTTGAGTTATTGTAGCAGCAAGGTATTAATAGAAGTCATAATTACAGTAAGGCAAGCTGTAAAGGTTTGAGTTTTCACCTTAGAGTCTTTTTGACAGTTCAATTTGAGTAAAGTAAAAATGCGCATTTTTCCACAGCAAAAATTCAACCCCCAAGGCTGTTGGAAGTCTTGACAAAGCAGATGACCAGATACTTTGCATGCTCTCTGTTCTTTCAATATCATTTGGACTGACCTGGAACTTTTTCTCTCAATTAGAGCTAGAGATTTGATTAAAACAGCCTCTTAAATGTAACACTTTCTCAGGTTCTTCTTGTTTGGTCACATTAGGATCATGTTTCTAATCCTACCAAACTATCTGAGCTACAAATTGTTGTTATTTATGTTTCATTACTTTCAGATACTGTTCTTGTCTCTCATACCTGGAAATTTTATTTGGCTTCACCCAGACTTCATTCCCTGCATGTCCTTAAATTTCATCCTTCTTCAATATATTGCCAAAAGTACTGGGTCACACCACCAAATCAATGAATTCCGATGTTCCAGTCACTTACGTGGCTGCAGGTGTATAAAGTTTGGTGTGGACAAACTAGACTGGCCTGCACAGAGTCCTGATCTCAACCTTCAATTCAATTCAATTCAATTCAGTTTATTTATATAGCGCCAATTCACAACACATGTCGTCTCAAGGCACTTCACAAAAGTCAGGTACATGCATTACAATTAATCCAAATCATTGAACAGTGCAGTCAGATTCTGTTATTTATTCAAATTAGATAAAAAGTTTGTCTATCTAAGGAAACCCAGCAGATTGCATCCAGTCAGTGACTTGCAGCATTCACTCCTCTGGGAATGAGCATGTAGAGACAGTGGACAGTCCACTGGCGTTGACTTTGCAGCAATCCCTCATACTGAGCATGCATGTAGCGACAGTGGAGAGGAAAAACTCCCTTTTAACAGGAAGAAACCTCCAGCAGAACCAGGATCAGTGTGAGCGGGCCATCTGCCACGACCGACTGCGGGGTTTACAGAGAAACAGAGCAGAGAAACAAAGAGAACAAAGAAGAACTGATCCAGGAGTCCTTTCTAGGGTAAGGAAAAGTTTAAATGTAATGGATGTAGCTCCTTTAGTCGTTTCACCTAGAAAGAAAGAACAGATAAACTCTGAGCCAGTTTTCATAGGTTTAGAGTCTGAAGAGAGCACAAAGAGTTAGTTACAGTAAAAGCTCCGCCAGTAGCTATGTCTAGGAGAGAGAAAGGGATTAAACACTGAAAGACAGGGCCATGTGGATCATCGGTAGAGGGGGGCACCAAAGTTGTTGCCAGCAGAAGCCTCGGACGATGCCCCTCTCCAGACAGTTGTCACAGGTAGACACAGAGTCAGGCCAGGTGTAGCTTCTAGGGAAGAGAGAGAGAGAGAACAAAAGTTAAAAAGCGCGAAATAACAGCAAATAATACAAAATTGAAGAGTAGTGTGAGAAAGTAGCGGAAGAGGGTGAAAGTTGGTCATTTTATGTCCTCCAGCAGCCTAAGCCCTATAGCCAGCATAACTACAGAGATAGCTCAGGATAACCTAAGCCACTCTAACTATAAGCTTTATCAAAAAGGAAAAGTTTTAGCCTAGCCTTGAAAAGTAAACAGGGTGTCCGCCTCACTTTTGGATTAAAACTGGGAGCTGGTTCCACAGGAGAGGAGCTTGATAACTAAGGATCTGCCTCCATTCTACTTCTAGAGACTCTAGGAACACCAGTAAACCTGCAGTCTGGAGAACCCCCCGAAGTGCTCTGATTAGGAACATAGCAACAATCAGCTCTCTGATGTATGATGGAGCTAAATCATTAAGGGCTTTATAGTGAGGAGGAGAATTTTAAATTCTATCTGGATTTAACCAGGGAGCCAATGAAGGGAAGCTAAAGTAGGGGAAATATGATCTCTCTTTTTAATTTTCATCAGAACTCTTGCTGCAAGCATTTTGAATCAGCTGAAGGTTTTAAACTGCATTTGTGGGACATCCTGATAGTAAAGAATTACAATAGTCCAGCCTTGAAGTAACAAATACATGGACTAGTTTTCAGCATCAATCCTGGACAGGATATTTCTAATTTTGGCAATGTTCCGGAGATGAAAGAAGCGAAATCCTGGAAACCTGTTTTAATATGGGATTTAAATGAATGTCTGGTCAAAAATAACACCAAGGTTTTTACTTTATTATCGGGGGGCAATTTAATGCCATCCAGGTTAAGTGATTGAACTAAGCAGTTTTTTTTTTTAAAGACTCCGGTCAAAGACGACAAACTTCTGTCTTGTCTGAATTAGAAGCAGAAATAATTTAAAGACATCCAAGTTTTTATGTCTTCAAGACATGCTTGTAGTCTATCTAACTGGTTGGGCTCATCAGGATTTTATGGATAAGTAAAGCTGAGTGTCATCAGCGTAACAGTGAAAAATTATTCTATGCCGCCTGATAATTTTACCTATTGGAAGCAATAATCTAGTAAAGAGAACTGGCCCAAGTACTGAACCCTGTGGTACTCCACAATAACCAGGAGTTTAAAGATGGATTTATCATTTTACATGATACAAACTGGAATCTGTCAGACAATAAGATTTAAACCAGCCTAGTGCTGTTCCCTGATCCCTACAGCATATTCCAGCTTTCTAGAGATATTATGATCGACTGTATCAAATGCAGCACTGAGATCTAACAGAACCAGTACAGACACAAGTCCATTATCTGAGGCAATAAGAATATCATTAGTGACTTTCAGCAGAGCTGTTTCAGTGCTATGATGAGCTCTGAAACTGACTGAAACTCTCAAAACGGGTCATTGCTGTGTAAATGCTCACACATTGATTAGCAAACTATTTTCTCCAAGAATTTTAATAAGAACGGAAGATTGGATATCGGTCTGTAATTATTAAGTCATCTCGATCAAGCGAAGTGTTTCTTAAGCAAGGTTTAATTACAGCTACACCTAAAAGCTTGTGTACATATCCATTTACTAAGGATAGATTAATCATAATCTAAAATGGGGGCTGTAATCAGAGGGAACACTTCCTTAAATAATTGGGTTGGATTGGGTCTAACATACAAGTTGAAGGTTGGATAAGCTAATATTTCTGATAACTCAGGAAGCTCCACAGGGTCAAAACAGTCCAAACACAGATCAGGTTCTACAGTTATTCTCCAATGTTGTCTCACTTGTTGAGGATGAAGTAATCATCTCTGGGAGATGTCAAAGATTTTTCTTCTTAATAGAATCAATTATATTTGGAAGAATCCCATAAAATTATGACTGCTGAGAGCTAGGGAATGGATGGCTCAACAGAGCTATGACTCTGTGTAAGTTTAGCAACTGTACTAAAGAGAAACCTAGGATTATTCTTGTTCTCTTCTATTAAGGATGAGAAATAAGCTGTTCTAGCTTGGTGGAAGTGTCTTTTATACAACAGTAGGCTATTTTTCAGATTAAGTAGGAATTCATTAGGTGTGTTAGGGCCATTTTCGCTCCAATTTTCTAACATTGTGCTTTTTAAGTACGCAGCTCTGAATTAAACCAGGGAGCCTGCCTCCTATGAATACATTCCTTCTTTTTCATAGGGGCGCATTGGTCTAATGCACCACGCAATGATGAAGTAACACTCCGGAACAAGAGAATCAATTTGTGAAGGAGAAGAAACAAAATTATTGCCCTCCACTCTGTTTCTGTGATAATGAGCAAATTAAAAGTGGAACAGATTCTTTAAGGTTGTTACAGCATCGTCTGATAATGATCTACTATAATGAAATTTTCTTTCAGGTGTGGAGTACTACGTTAAATTAAACTCAAGGTTATTAAAAAATGGTCAGACAGCACAGGGTTGTGAGAAAATATTGTTATGTCTGTACACTCAATGCCATATGTCAGCACAAGTCCAGAGAATGAAGACAAAACGTGGGTAGGTTTGGTATGTTTTGAGTAAAGCCAATGAGTCTAAGATACCATTAAAGGCTATATTAAGCTATCACTTTCCCCCAGTGTCAACATGAATGTTAAAATCCCCCATATAATAACTTTCTGTATTAACACTAAATCAGATAAATGTCTGAAACTGATCTATAAATGAGAGTAAGGGCCTGGTGGACGGTATAAAAAAACAAACAGAAGTGGTTTTAGTGCTTTGCAATTGGATGAGGAAAACAAGGATTAAATATTCAAAAGAGTGTAGCTATTGATTGGTCGGGACTAGTCAATAATCGGACTGAAAGATGGTTGCTACTCCTCCTTCCTCGCCCAGTTATTTCGAGGAATGTGAAAATTTAATTAAATTAGTAGAGCTGACTAATTTATAGTAACATAATCCTCTGCTGCAGCCAGGTTTCTCGTGAGCAAAATAAATCAATCTGATTGTCACAACACAGGTCACTAACTAGCCAATGTCTTTTGAAGAGAGAGATCTTATGTTCAGTCAAGCAACTTAATGTTTTTATTTTATTTTAGTCTGAGTTGTGTTATTTTTATGAGAATTTTCCTGATTTCCTCTTTTAGATTATTTTTTAATCTATTCAATTTTGGCCGGGGCGAGACACTGTCTTACTAGGGTAATGGGTGGTAAGCAGTACAGAAGCTGCAGAGAGGAGTGTTAAAAACTACGACCCTGCTTCCTGGTCTGAACCTGGGTTGTCAGAGGTTTGGAGAACTAATAAATTCGGCCAGATTCCTAGAAAGAAGAGCTGCTCCATCCAAAGTGGGATGGATGCCGTCTCTCCGGATCAGACCAGGTTTTCCCCAAAATGTTCGCCAATTATCAATGTAGCCCACCTTCTTGAACACCTTTGGGATGAATTAGAGCAGAGGCTGCAATTCTGGTTTTCTCATATACTTATGAACACACTCCTAAACCTTGTGGAATATGTTAATAGAGTAGGTAAAATTGCTATTGCCGGTATGGGGGGTCTATCAACAAATTGGACCTTAATGATTAAGAATAGGATTTCATCAAAGTTCATGTACATGTGAAAGTAGACAGACAAATACTTTTGGCGATATAGTGTATCGATTCCTAATCTGACTTCTTTTATACACACTTCTGATATTGGAAATAGCTAAGTTGAAGTCTACTTCACTCAGTACACGACCAAGAGTGTTGTTTTCGGAGCGCTGTTGCTTTGCAGCAAGAAGGTCCTGGTTTTGAATCCTGGTCAGGGGGTCTTTCTGCATGTTTTCTTGCATGTTCTTCTCATGCTTCCTCCCACGGTCCAAAAACATGACAGTTAGGTTAACTGCTAACTCTAGATTGCCCTTATGCAACCCCAGAATTAGGCATGCACACTCATAGTGTCATTTGTCATTTGTCCTGGACTTGCCCTGTGTTGCCCTGTTATGAACGGATGACCAAGGTGTCTCCTGTCTCTTTCCCACTGACTGCTGGAGATAGGCACCAGCGCAGGTTTTAAAGTGAACATAAATTAAGAGTAAACAAAATTATCAGCAAACATTAGAGAGGAGTTGAGATAGTTTTACAGCCTCCCTATTTTACCTTGGATTTTAGCATGTGCTTTGGTGGGGCATATATAAAAATACTCATATGCAACAGCTGTACTTGGGACCACCTCATTATAGATCTGGATTTCATTTCAAATTTAGACTCAGGCCTTGACTGGAGTCTTTTCATGGATTTTAAGGACTTCTCTAAAACTACAGTGGCATTAGATGCTAGCTGACCAGCTGTGGTGATGATTTAGATGCCATGAATTTGTGTGGGTGGTGGGCTGAAGTGGTCCCTAGAGGCTCTGCTTCTTATTCTAAAAAGACAACTGAGCCTGTGGTATGCCAGACTAGAATGCAGTCAGCATATGGCTTAGGAATCCCAATAT
Source organism: Crenichthys baileyi (assembly GCA_036173005.1). Taxonomy (NCBI): domain Eukaryota; kingdom Metazoa; phylum Chordata; class Actinopteri; order Cyprinodontiformes; family Goodeidae; genus Crenichthys; species Crenichthys baileyi. The sequence goes on along the minus strand of JAHHUM010002614.1, from coordinate 153,063 downwards.
GCTTCATGAATGCAGTGACCAATCAAGACGGATCAGACAGTGAAGAAATGTTAGTCACAATGATTGTTGAATAAAAAAGGTGTAGACAAATGTCTTGTAAGAAAACCCTTTGTGATAAAGGAACACTGCATTTTTTTGACCTAAGAAGTTTTACTATATACAGCATTGAATATTAACTTTAACTGTTATAGCTCTCAGTTACAACCAAGTTATTGCTCTCCTTGCTTTGCTGAATGAGAGTGACCCTGCAAAGTGAGACGGCCTGTTACAGTAGCTCCTCTGCATCTCCCTGGCTTCAGTCCACAAACCAAAAATAAACCAGCAAGTTTCCAAGCCTGCATCAAGAATTTTGCTGCCTGTGCTTGGGCACTTTGCCCAAATCACTGACATTACAGCACACATTTCTCCATTTGATTACTCGTGACAATTTTAATGCCCTGCTCTGTTTGGGAATGATACAAACTCTCTGGCATGACATGGGTGCTGCCACCAACACCTTCTGCAAACTGGTGTCCCACAACATTGGAAGCAATGCAAATGAGCCAGTAGTTGAAACTAATAGTTATAATTAGGAAAGAAAAGACTGAAATTAATCTCCAGTTATGAGCCAAATCTCCTCGAAGCCAACGTGAACTTACTAACCTTCCACGACTGACATAAACATGTAGTTGAGGTGGTAAAGTGCAATTTTTTTTACCCCACTTTTCTGTTTGAAGCAAAGAATGCAAGCAATGTTATCTTGCATTCTTTCAAGTCTTGTGCATGGGTTGCACTTACTGGAAACAGGTGAAATCAAAAGGGTTTTGCTTCAACCATCGTTAAACTTCACTGCTTTCCTAACTTCCTTGGCCACTTTTACACAGGAAGATAAGCTTTGCTCTTGATTTACCCAAAAGCAATGAAAGACTCCCTTTTAATCTCTTTGAAACTGTAAGAGAGAAATCTAATTCCTCTTTGCTTTTTTCTATTTTAGAACACCTTAAAATTTGTCTGATGTGTCACCTGTGAAAGAGACATGCTTAAATATATTGTATGTTTTTCTGGGACAATTCCTGACTTTGAATTATCTTGTGGGATTTTTGATGGTAAAGACAGGGTGTTATGTTGTGCTAAAAACTTGTAGTTTGGCATTGTTTTTATTTATGTAATCTAAGCAGTAGAATTCACATGTAAAATTATTCTAAAAGAATGAGCACATCCTCTTTGTCATGCAAACATATTTACTTAGGTTCAGGATCTTTGAAGTGAGGAGTGTATAAGCAGTTAATATCTTAACTGAGTAGATCAATCTCTTGGTAACTTCATTTAGTATAAATCCAATGAAATACCTACCTACCAGGCCCTGTTTTTTGGGGGGGTAAATTTCTGCCCTGGTTATCCAGTTTTAGCCTTATAGGCAATGGAAATGGAGGGGACTGAAGAAGAAAACCACCCTGGATCTGGCAAAAGGTTAACAAATCAAAATATAGGTTGCCTGTTTGATGTTTTAGATGTTCATTTTTGTATGTTTCAACAAGCAGTGCAAAAAACCAGCAGGATGTGAGTTGAGACAAAATATTGCAGCAGCAAAATTTATTTTAGAGCCTCTTTAATTTATCTTTTTATCGTCAGCAGAGAGGGCTTGAAAACTCATGAGCACTTCCACTTCATGATTACTTCCAGTCCGAAAACACTCAGCCTGAGAAACACAACTCTTGTGAGCTGATCTGATGCACTACAGTTTCATTCTGTATGCGGCCCAACAACACACGAACAAATCTTTATTACAGTGAAGGAATGTTAGGAGGAGATATAGGATATCCATTCGATATTTACATTATATTTGCATCTGGGTGAGTGTACGTGTCATGAGACTTTTTGTTTGTACCCATGCTTCATTGTTCCAATGTTATTTTCAATCTGCTGAGCCTTTTGTGTCATTTTGAGGTCAAGTGTATATACACTAAACAGCATATCACTGTAGGTACTTTATACTGCCCTGACATCTAAACGTTACCTACTGTAAGTATTGGTTTCAAAAACGTTATGTTGTCATTTTGTACAAATGAAATCAGATAAACAGTAACTCAATACTTCTGGAGCTACTTTTGTAGCTTTTAAACATTTTTTACAAATGAAATCTGAAAACTGTGTTGTGCATAGAGTATGCATTCAGAGCCCTATTCTAAATAAAATTCAGTGCAACCAATTGTCCTCTGGAGTCACCTAAATAAATACTGTAATAATGTAATCTAATTTCAGTATAGATGCAGCTGTTCTGTAAAGGCTACCAGTGTTTGTTAGAAAGCAGTAGTAAACAAACAGCATTATTAAGACTAAGGAACACAGCAGTAAGGTCAGAGAAAACATTGTGCAGAAAAAAAGCAGTATTCGGATATAAAACAAGATCCTAAGCTTAAAATATCTCACAGAGCTTTGTTCAGTCCATCATCTGAAACTGGAAAGAACATGGCACATCTGTGAACCTAAGACATGGCCGTCCACCTAAACTGACAGGGCAGCATTAATCAGAGAAGCAGCCAAGAGGTCCAACGTAACCCTGGAGGATCCACACTCCACAAATGTCTCCTTTGTGAAAGAGTGGCAATAAGAAAGTTAGTGCTGATAGAAAGCTTTAAGAAATCTTGTTTGTGGTTTGAAAACATGTAAAAAGAAGATGAAATCAAAGTTAAACCTGTGTGGTAGAAAGCTAACAGCACAATATCACCCTGAACACACTTCCCCTATGGTGAAACATGGTAGTGACAGCATCATGCTGTAGGAATTCTTTTCTTCAGCAGGGACAGAGAACATTAAAATTTATGGTTGAACGTAACAAAATGTGAAAAGTTTTAAGGGGTAAGAACACTTTGGCGAGGCAATATATTTATGTGAAATGATCTGAAATTGAAAAACAAAACACTAAAAGCATGAACAGAAATAATGCTAAATGTGTGTAATAAATATTAATATAAATATATTATTCTAACGTTTTTTTCTTCTTCTTCTGTCTTAAGGTAAGATGAGGTCCAAAAGCAATGGGGTGGAAAGCCCAACCGATGGGGGCCTTGTTGTTTCACCAGGTGGCCCTGACATCAATGAAGAACAGGACGTGGGTCTCCCTGTGAGGAGCCTGAAGGCAAAAGCTCAGCAGAAAGAAGGTGCGGAAGAGATTGAAGTGATCTCTGATAAAGAGAAGCTGCTGCTGGATTCCACAGAGACTGGAAACAACACAGGGAACATCACAGATCTGTCTAAACAGGATCTGCTGAAACTGCTGGGAATCATGGAGGGTGAAGTTCAGGTAGGCAAGAACTGTTTACTGCTTGTTTGTTTTTCTTATCGTGTATTTGAGCTGGAGTGAAATCCGAGTCCTTTACAATGTTGGCAAAGGACAACATAACTGTAAATGCCACTGTAGTTGAGTGCGTCATTGTAAGTGATTGCACTGCAATTTTGGCACAATAGCTCTATCTTGTGGTAATTGGCAGTTTAAACTGCCAATAGAGAGCACACATAAAATATAAGCTTCCCAGAATTGGCACTATTTTTGGGCTTATTTTTGGGCGGCAAAGGAAATCCATACGTTGAGGCTATTTAAATGCACAGATTGTCTCATTTGCATGCCATTGATTTTACTCAAGCTCATGAATTATACTATCATGTGTTTGTACTTCATGTGTTTTCAGGCCAGGGAAGATGTAATCTGCATGCTAAAATCCCAACAGACAAGTCCAGAAACCCTTGAATCACAGTATGGATGTGCAGTCCCTGCTTCGGCTCTCAAAGCACTACAGAGGGACAGTTTCATCACTGGCACAAAGCCGGAAAATCACCATGTCTACCAAAAGCCGATGACAGAGGTTGGGGTGATTTCTTTAAATTAAGACTCTGATGCTAAAGAAACTTGACGAGGCATCATGATATAACAGAAATAACTCACTGCTGTATTCCTTTGGTCCACACACAAAACTAATTTTTGTTTGTTTGCATGTCTTAGCTGAAACGTCTGCAGGAAAAGCACAAGGACACGTACCAGCGGATGCTTGGTCAGCTGCTGCTGGCCGAAAAGTGTCACCGGCGCACAGTCCACGAGCTGGAAGCAGAGAAACGTAAACATGCTGATTACATGAATAAGAGCGATGACTTCACGAACCTCCTGGAGCAGGAGAGAGAAAGGTGAGGGTCTGAAAGAAAACAACTGTGTGCCATCACTGAAGCAACTAAGCCGACATCGGATAGTTTAAATGCAATTAAAAGCTTCACAGAAGTAAAAAAAAAAAAGTGATTGTATTATATCAGGATTTTAATGTGATAGAACAACACAAAGTAGTGTAGTGGAAGGAAAATGGACATGGTTTTGATATATTTCCAAAACAAAAATCACAAAATGTGGCATGTATATGCATTCAGGCTCATTTTCTCTGATACCCCTTAAAAGGGGGACATATCATGCTTTTAAATTCTTCCTTTCCACACTCATTCAGTTGTGGTCTATATACAGTGGAACTGCAATGCTTTGGTCTGAACTCCTTGTTACTGTAGCTCCACAGGCTCCTCTTTTACTCCTGTTCTGAGGTGCATCTCAGAGCAACTCGTTTAGGTGCCATCTCTTTAAATGTTACTGAGGCACTTCACAACCTGCCCCCTTCCAGGTCAAAGAGCATTCCACTTTGACCCGTTCGGCCATTGTTGTAGTTTGATCAAAATTATCTACCGCCTCAGACAACAAGACAAAAGCGGCATAAACAATGTAAAACTCTTTATGTAATAATACTACTGAAAACAAACAGTACGGTTATGTCCTAAAGGAGCAAAAAGCAGCACACAGCACTAACATGAGCAGAAGGCATGATGCTACTGCTGTCAAATCAATGACCAGGACGTCATATCAACACACAATAAATTCATGTCTAAAATAAAGTTTATCATCATTTTAGCGTTATTTGCAGCTAACTGCTTTGCTGTGTCCGTCGTTTCCATAGACAGAAGGAACTGACCCCTTAATCAGATGAAATCTTTCAGCAAATCCTTCTTGATACTGTTGCAGGTTGCTGAACCACTTGTTCTTGAAGAGGAGGAGTAGGAATTTCCTCACTGATGTGGGTTGATTCCATGATGAATACAATTTAACCAGACACTTTGAAGAGGTTATGATTCTGGGGGATGGTGTAATGAATTGTGTGGGTTAATACACCCAACAACCAAACTAAACTTATCCTCTTTCAGTCTAGGCATACTTGAATTTGCACTACAAAATCGCAGCGTAAAAATAAATGTGGAGGTTACCCGAAATTGATCAGCCGGAAGTCCATGACTACATTTAGCTGTTCTGCAGCAAATACTGTGATGTAACAGTTGGAAAACATAACAGATGATAGAGAAATCTGAACGGACAAAAAAAAATGACCAAAACAAAATATAAAGATATCTCCGCCACACCTGGAGAGACTAAATTAAACTTTTCTGCACTCCTACAGACTCCAAGTACACAACAAAATGTACTTAAAGCCTAAAAAAGTGGATTTTGCATGATATGTCCCCTTCCAGACTTCCAGAGGTCACCCATGTATAATGTATTCTGTGTATAATTACATCTGTTATGTGAAGGCCTCAGGCATGTAAGATCAGGGATAAAGCTAAAAGTATGTTAAAATTAAAGTTAGATAATAAAACAATATTCAAAGCTCTGAACATCTGACGGAGCACTGCCTTATCTGTCATCTGAAAATAGAGTACTATGATATGGTCATGCACCTAAACTGACAGAACAGGCAAGAATAGCATTAATCAGAGAAGCAGCAAGAGCCCCATGGTAACTCTGGAGGAGCTGCAGAGGTCCACAGCTTAAGTGGGAGAATGACAAGTGAGGCACTTCCCAAAACCTGACATGGAAAAAGCCTTTCAATTTGACTGAGCTTGAGCTTTATGCAAAGATGAATGGGCAAAACATAAGGAAAACCAGTGTGTATAAAGCTATTAGTCACATATCTCAGAAGGCTTGCAGCTCTGGTTGCAGAGTAAGGTGGTTCTACAAAGCATCACCTCAGTTGGGCTAGAAAACCATGCCATAATTTTATTCCACTTCACAATTATGTATTACTTTGTGTTGGTTTATCACATAACATCCCAATAAACTAGATTTGGTTTAGTGGCTGTGGTGTGACATGTTTCTTGCTAAATGCAAATAAAAAACAATATTTTTTTTCTTTTGGGAGATGCATGTTTCATCTCCATTCAGAAACAAATGTCTTAGCTCAATGAAAATAACTTTATACCAAAATCTGCCAGGGGTATGAATAATTTTGAGCCAAAATAATGCACTTAGATGTTCTGAATATGCTGTTTGTTGTGGCAAAAACAGAAGTTAGGCTATGTATATATACTGAAGAAAACTTAATTTGCCATACAAGTACAAACAGCATGTGTTTTGTTCGTGTGGACCTCAAAGACTGGCTGAACAAATGGAGGTAGAAACTGTTAAAAACAGGGAGATGGTGAACAGAGTAGGGTGTAAAGGAGGGAGGAACTTAACACATATACAATACTGACAGGCTGGTTAACAAAATAATGCATTTCAGAGAAATAAATCTCTCATGACATCAGCGCCGAGTTCTGGTACAGGCCTTCTGGTGAAAGTGATGAGGGGTTGACTTGGGAAAGAACATCCAGATGAGAGGGTTTGATCATGTGCATTTTGAAGGCCTCACAGCGATCAAACAAACTGTTTGACAGAGTGTACTTGTGCATTGAAGCCCTTCTAATTAAAACTATTCAAAGATGAAAGAGTTTACAGGCTCCAGCTTGTTGTTGAAATCTCAATCAGAGACCACTGTTTACTTTCAAACTCTGAGAGATGGAGATACTGTAATTGTATTTAGAGAGGTAGATGAGATGTTTTCTATGCAGTCATAGTTATAGCTAACGAGCGTATAGACCAACTACACTGCTCAAAAAAATAAAGGGAACACTCAAATAACACATCCTAGATCTGAATGAATGAAATATTCTCATTGAATACTTTGTTCTGTACAAAACTGAATGTGCTGACAACAAAATCACACAAAAATCATCCATGGAAATCAAATTTATTAACCAATGGATGCCTGGATTTGGAGTCACACACAAAATTAAAGTGGAAAAACACACTACAGGCTGATCCAACTTTGATGTAATGTCCTTAAAACGAGTCAAAATGAAGTTCACTATTATGTGTGGCCTCCCTACAACGCCTGGGCATGCTCCTGATGAGACGGCGGATGGTCTCCTGAGGGATCTCCTCCCAGACTTGGACTAAAGCATCTGCCAACTCTTGGACAGTCTGTGGTGCAACGTGACGTTGGTGGATGGTGCGAGACGTGATGTCCCAGATGTGCTCAATCGAATTCAGGTCTGGGGAACGGGCGGGCCAGTCCATAGCTTTAATGTCTTCATCTTGCAGGAACTGCTGACACACTCCAGCCACATGAGGTCTAGCATTGTCCTGCATTAGGAGGAACCCAGGGCCAACCGCACCAGCATATGGTCTCACAAGGGGTCTGAGGATCTCATCTCGGTACCTAATGGCAGTCAGGCTACCTCTGGCGAGCACATGGAGGGCCGTGCGGCGCTCCAAAGAAATGCCACCCCACACCATTACTGACCCACTGCCAAACCGGTTATGCTGAAGGATGTTGCAGGCAGCAGATCACTCTCCACGGTGTCTCCAGATTCTGTCACGTCTGTCACATGTGCTCAGTGTGAACCTGCTTTCATCTGTGAAGAGCACAGGGCACCCCATCCTCATGGAGTTGGTTTCTAACCGTTTGTGCAGACACATGCACATTTGTGGCCTGCTGGAGGTCATTTTGCAGGGCTCTGGCAGTGCTCCTCCTGTTCCTCTTTGCACAAAGGCGGAGGTAGCGGTCCTGCTGCTGGGTTGTTGCCCTCCTACGGCCTCCTCCACGTCTCCTGGTGTACTGGCCTGTCTCCTGGTAGCGCTTCCAGGCTCTGGACACTACGCTGACAGACACAGCAAACCTTCTTGCCACAGCTCGCATTGATGTGCCATCCTGGATGAGCTGCACTACCTGAGCCACTTGTGTGGGTTGTAGAGTCCATCTCATGCTACCACGAGTGTGAAAGCACCACCAACATTCAAAAGTGACCAAAACATCAGCCAGAAAGCATAGGTACTGAGAAGTGGTCTGTGGTCCCCACCTGCAGAACCACTCCTTTATTGAGTGTGTCTTGCTAATCGCCAAAGATTTCCCCCTGTTGTCTATTTCATTTACACAACAGCATGTGAAATTGATTTCAATCAGTGTTGCTTCCTAAGTGGACAGTTTGATTTCACAGAAGTTTGATTTACTTGGAGTTATTTTGTGTTGTTTAAGTGTTCCCTTTATTTGTTTGAGCAGTGTATATAATCATCTACAACAGGACAGAGACAAGTAACAGAATAAAATTCAAACAGTTCATTTGTAGCACTTTGTTCAGATTTCGATTTTAAAACAGCTAGAGAAAATAACAGACTGAAACGAAGCAGTTCACGTTTCAGGCAAATGAATACTGCAATAAATTATCTTGAAGAAGATTGTCATGAAGCTTACTGGCACACAGATGTAGATGATGTCTAGACTTTTAACACATAAAGAAAGTGACCAGGAGCCAAAACACAGAGAAAACAGGAGCAGAATAGCATTAATTATTGAAAAGCTGTAAAGTGCACAATCAGCACTCCGGACCAGTAATAACAAATCGTGATAATGAATACAGTTATTTAAAGATGACAAAAATGTGTAATGATTTATACACATCTAAGCCTGGCTGACATTATTCTAATTTAATTTGAGTCTGAACAAAATCACATCTGAAGCCACTCACACATTTCAGAAGCACATAAAGACTGATTAGAGATAAAGCTGAGCAATGGAACCCAGGTACAGCTGCTCTGTGTCATGTACAGGCAAATTGGAAAATAAGCTTTGACATCAGAGATGGGACATAAGGGAACTGAGCGCAGCAGTAAGAACCTGATAAAATGCTGTGTAATATTTTTATTACAAGCATAAATGTTGCAATGCATCAAGGTTGAGACGGTTTTGCACTTTAAAATGCCTGCAGATGTAGCTTCCAGAAGTGGCCGAAAGTCTTGCTATTGGCCAGTAGGGGGTAACATTTCTTACTTTTAGAGAAACTCAAATTTATAAGGAAAGAAACGTACCTGTTATTTAGATCCAAAAATTGCTAAATTCATCACTCCACAATGGTTGACTAACATGTTATTATAGCTGTTAAAGTGCTTGCAATCATATATATTCACTGAGACTCTTATAAGTTCCTGGGTGTTCACCTGAACAATAAACTGATCTTGATCCACAACACTGATGCTGTTTATAGGAAGGGTCAGAGCAGACTCTACCTGCTAAGGAGACAGAGATCTTTTATAGTGCAAAGGTCCCTCCTAAATACCTTTTTTAACTCTGTGGGTGCCATCCTCTAAGGTGTTTTACGTTGGAGCAGCAGCTTATATACAGGTGAGAGGAAGCGGTTAGATAAGTTCATCACGAAGGCCAATGGTGTCCTAGGATGCCCCCTCGACCCCATGCGTAAAGCTGTTGCAGAACTGGAGAGCTCCTTCAGTGAAAGACTGCTGCATCCTACGTGCACAGAGGAGCATTATAGCATATCCTTCCTCTAGCAGCTGTTAGACTTTATAACCATCACTGCTCCCACTCAATAAGTGTTTAGATCTCTGCTGTTATTTGCGGTTTCCCATTTCTGATAAATAGTCTGTTCAGAATCAGAATCAGCTTTATTGCCAAGTTTGTGCATACAAACAAGGAATTTGACTCCGGTACATTTTGCTCTCTGGGTTTTGTTTTTGCACTACAGAATATACATATTTACAATGTACAATATACACATATATAAATAAAAAGGTGCATTTGCAACATCTGTATGCTGTTTTTGGTATTCTATGAAATGTTCAACAGAGAAACAGCCTGGGAGAAGAAACTGTCTCTGTGGCGGCTAGTTTTTGTGAACAGTGCTCTGGTGGCGGCCTGAAGGTAAAACCATGAACAATTTATGTGCAGGGTGTGTGGGGTCTACAGAGATTTTAGCAGCTCTTTTCCTGACCCTAGACCTGTATAAGTCCTGGATGGAGGAAAGGTCAGCCCTGATTATTCTCTCTGCAGACCTGTTCTTTATGCAACAATATACATGCCCTACGTTTGTAGCTTCTTTAAATCACCCTACTCAGTTGCACATTTCTTTTCATCTGAGCATGCTAGTTTTAGTAACTGTCTATCTTTTTCATATGTTGTAAATGTTTCCCTTACTGTACAGGCTATTATTTTAATGTTTATTTATATATTTTTTACTTTTGTGTGTTACTTCATGGCTCCATTTGCCTTCACTTTGCTGCTGGCACACCCAAATTTTCTCACTGTGGCACAGTAAAGGATATTCCTATTTTATTTTATTTTTTATAATTCTTCACATATCAAACCAATCAGCGATGGCTTTTGCTCATGTGCAATGTGGATAAAATGGTCCTATTCTGAACTTGCAGAGGTTAGTTTCTATTATTCTGAAAGTAAAAGGACTTGAGATGTAAAGATTAGTCCTGAGTTACTTTCTCCTCCCTTGTTTCCCAAGGAAAGTATTGATTGTAGCCGTTTCCCACTATTAATTGCTCAAGGCTCAACTTGATAGGCCAAAAGTACCACAATTTCATAAAAAGATAAATCATTCTGTAATTATTTCCACAGTTCACCACTTTAACACCATTCTAAACAAATCTTTCAGTTTTAATCAATTAATAACATTCAGTTAGTCATTTTATATTTCTTTTAGTTAAATTGTGTCACTTTTTAAAGAAACACCTGTTGGCGCAAATATGCCAAAGATCAACCTTCTCTTAAATTAGGGTTAAAATAAAAATAAAAAATAGTTTGGGATAACAGATTCAGTAGGTTTTACACAAGAACAGCTGGAAAAAAAGAACACATTTCAATCGTGCACCTTTGTTTTGACATTTTGCTCTCAGGAGAACGTCCTGATCTCATACTTATCGATGTGTTCTTTGCCAGACATCTGACGGTGAAGGGAGAAGGGTCAGTGATTTTAGAGGAATGCAGTGAGTAGGCATAGAGGAAGCAGTTTCTGACTGGTAGCCATCAGCTATTAACACCTCTTCAGACAACAGAGCAATTTATGTGTCAGAAAGCCAACATCTTTAAGGTGGAATGTGTGCAGGTCGACAGACGAAACAGCTTCTGCTGCTGAAGGGAGTTTTGGAGTCACGCAAATAAAATGAAAATGCACATAACCTCGTCAAGATCCTCAAAGAGATAATTGTTCAACTTCCCACGAGCCCTGATTTTACTATTTAAACACAACATGTTCAGTTCTGGGGCTGCACGGTGGCGCAGTTGGTAGCACTGTTGCCTTGCAGCAAGAAGGTCCTGGGTTTGATTCCCGGCCAGGGGTCTTTCTGCACGGAGTTTGCATGTTCTCCCCGTGCATGCGTGGGTTCTCACCGGGTACCCTGGCTTCCTCCCACAGTCCAAAGACATGCCTGTTAGGTCAATTGGTCACTCTAAATTGCCCTTAGGTGTGTGAATGAGTGTGTGCATGGTTGTTTGTGTGTTGCCCTGTGATGGACTGGCGACCTGTCCAGGGTGGACCCCGCATTTCGCCCATAGGCTGCTAGAGATAGGCACCAGCTTCCCCGCGACCCACTATGGAATAAGCGGTAGAAAATGACTGACTGATGTTCAGTTCAGTACAATATGCTGTGCCACACACCTAAAGTTTTCTTTCTGCACCAGTGGTTGTAAAAATTCCGATTTTTTTGTGTTTGGCTGAAAGAGAGGGAAGGAGTGCCTCTGAGCAAATTCCCCAGGAAACATGTCATAAAGTGTTGTTTCATTATTGAAAAGAATGTTTTCCAATGAACGCCAGCCGGTGGATCACACCTGTGTTTCTCCTTCACACATACAGATGCCTAAGATATTTAAGATAATTACTTTGAAAATCCCTATATATCCCTAACATAGAAATTAAAAAGTAATAAAATAAACTGGCATATTGTTCAAACTAGGTGGATATATATACTTTTATTTATGTTTTCTTTTCTTTCTAGTATTGGTTATACTGATCAGCAGTTGTTTATTCCATAGCAACAGTGAACTACAGTTATTTTAATGACCTAGCCATCCTTCTCAGATAGCATTGACATCATTGCTTCAGTCTCTTCCAGGACAGTAAGTTTAGACTGATGATTTCTTAAATTTAAAACACTGTGTAAGTATAAACTTTATGAGCAGCATGGAAAATATGTACAAGACCACTTGTTCGTTAGCCAGGCTTGTTCCTACAAGTCCTACAAGTTGTTTTACCCAGTGGCACAGTGCAAGTGAAAGGAAAATGATATATTGGCTTTGAAAATGTTCTACAAGTAAAAAAACTAAGTGTCTTGTTCATTTGTAATACCCCATTTTGGTGCCTATACAGCTACAAGGCATTTGGGGTACGTCTCTACCAGCCTTGCTCTTTTGCCCATGCATTTGTCTTTACAAAATTGCGCCTACGGCATCGAATTTGCATACATTTTTTCACTCGGTCACTAGTGTGCTCAAATGTACAATTTGTGCTCTAGATTCTTGTATACTGTTCTCGTATACTATGCAAATCGCGTTACTGTCTGTATATACGGTACATGGCACTTTTTCATGTCTCTAGCCTCTCTTCCTCCTATCTCCACATAGATAATTTATGACTGTGTTACTCCTTGCTCTCGAACAACCTAGGTTCATAAATGGGTACTTTGGTGTTCGTGTATAATATTGACAGTCTTTGGCACAAAAAACACATCCTTGTCTACACAACCTCGGTTGTCCACGCGCGGGGGGAAGCGCGGAAAACGTGTGTATACGTAGCTCATGGTGTGTGTTGTCCCTCATGTGTGGGGTGATCTCTTAAACTCGCATGTATAGTAGGAGCATACTGCGTCACACACATGCTTCTCACCAATCACACAATACCGTGACTGCATAGCCCATATAACCCACCGGAGCGCGGGCGAAACAAATGAGCGGAACGCCCACGAAAAGCTCTTGCCTCGCTGTCTAAGAGAACCACGAGGGGGTAGTACCGCAAAAGCCGCTCGCTGTCGTGAAAGGGGAGGAGTCGTCGGTGTCTGAGGCTCGGACAGGGTGTGTGGGGCTAGTGGAGGGGGGGGGTGGGGGGTTAATCTAGAATGGGTGTGCTGCTCTGTGCCCGCGGCGAGATACGCTCTCCATGTCCGGCTACATATGCTCGGAGCGGAGTGGTACCGCGCGGTCTCTCAACCATATGAGCTCTCATGACTCTGTGGTGCTCTCTGTGGTACATGGCGGGACGGGACGGCCCAGAGTCTTAGCGCGGAAAAGGATAAGTGTGTGAGGAAGGCTCTCAGGAGAGTAAGAACAGACTCGTAAGAGTGGCGCACAGAAAAAGGAAGGAAATACAACTGAACAGCACTGATATGGTGAAACGGTGAGGATGAAAGACTGGGAAACTCGCTCGCGCGTGGAATCAGCAAAGGGAGATGAATAACAAAAAACAGGAAAACAAAATGAGCGTGATAGAGCATAAATGAGGAGGGAAAAGTAAAACAAGGAACACTGTCTGGGCTGGGGGGTATTGGGACAAACAGAGTTAAAGACTAGAAATCTAAAAGAGCGAACACAGCACTTAGTGGACACAAGTCTCGTGCAGAGGGAGAGATGAAAAGGAAAAGTAAGGACTATGTAAACAAGGCTCGCGAGGCAAAAAGGAACAGAAGAAAGAGATGGGAAGTGGCACGAGGGAGATGGTGGGGGACACACACCACACAAAAAAGAGAGTCAGTAGAAGGTGAGACATGGTCAGGGATGCACAGATAAAAGAAACCGGGAAACACTCAACAATGGAAAGAGGGATCTCGGGAAGCACTAAAAAAATGTGGGGCTTGAACTCAGGGGGGGGATATAGTTGGCTAGCTCACACACACAAAAGAATAAAGAGGACAATAAACTAAACAATAAAAAAGAAAAGTGACGGTCAAAAGTGACTGGGGAGAAGGGGACATGACGAAAGATAGATCAAGTAACACAAATAAGAATAATGTACTAAAGTGAAGGGGAATAGTAACAGGGGGGGTGAGATATCGAGGTGACCGAGTGGAGTCGATGACGGTACCAGTAAAACAAGGGAAGACGTGTGGGCAGGGCAAAATATAAAGGAAACAACAAAAGAGATATAAGGCTAATGAAAACTTACTCATATCGTGAAATGCTCAGGGAGAGGAAGGAAGGGGAGAACACACGAAGAATGGGGGCGGATGGGTGAAGAAACGGAAATAGCAGCGGGTGGCGATTACTCTGAGTGAACACAAGACACATAAAAAAGAACCAAGAAAAGGTAAACATGTGGGAAGTGGGTCTACAGGACTGCTGAGACTAAGGAGGTGGGGGAGAGAACCCACATACAGACACGACAAAGCATTGGAAGGAAAAGATTTAGAAGATCTGGTGTGGTGACACACGGAAGTGAAATCATAGATAGTGAGTGGCTGCGAAAACAAAGTACCAGACATGACAGCAGACAACTGGCGTGCATACTAAAGCGAATCTTGTTAGTGTCCAAATTTAGAGAATGCGGGCCGGAACAGCGAAAATGGAGCTCTCTGGTAGGTGTGTGATCAAGCGCGCGCGCGAATGACGACGTGTGAACTGTGTGGGGGAGGGTGGGGGAATACAATAGAGGCGGTGGGTCGATGATGACACGACACGCAACAATTGGCCAAGGGGATGGGTCTCATTGTGTGCTCTCTCTGCTGGTTGCTGACAACACTCGTCCAGTCTTGAGCCTAGTGAGCAAACAAGGCAGGGAAACGTCTCTCTTGATGCAATAAGTGTGCCTGAAATTCCAACCTCTCGTGTGCAGTCAGCGGCATGGACTATACAGGGAGATACACATCATTACAAGGGAAACACACAACTGCACGAAACGTGGGCACGCAGGTCAGCGGTTATGGGTGTGTGAGACCATCAGGGAGTGTGTGTGCTCGAGCACCGCCTGCACTGCGCGTCAGGCTCTACAGCAGAGTTTAACGGTAATTCCTTTTTCTTTTATAATCTTGAGAATATTCTTGGACTGTGACGATAAAAAAATCTGCAGAAAAAGGTGACTTCAGCATATCTTCTGCACTGCCAGTGTATTTTCATTGATGACGCTCTCTGGTGAGCATGTCATGGCTTGTGTATTATTCCCTGCTATGACACGTCGAGCAGCTTTATCACAGGTGTTTGTCACACATAATGCTATGAAATGGCCCTCTAATAAAACAGCTGTGTGACAAGCTCCGGTTGACTCACGTGTCGCAAGCTCCTGGTATGATTAACCTAGACATCCGAACAGGTGTCCTTCTTACAGACTCTTGTAGATTGTGTTTGTCCATAGTGTTCTATTTTGTCGGTTGATAGTCTTTGTCTGCCACATGACGCATCAGAAAACTATCTAGTATTCACTTTTCTTATTCGCTGACATCAAAATGCTCGACTTAACAAATATCTATACCCTGGGATATGGGTGTGATAAGGAGATGAGCTCCGGTGACGGTTGCGCGGCTGGACTGTGGGGTGGTTTTGCATTGGACCGTGCGCGGACCTGCCCGTTAGTTTCGACATTCGCAGCGGTGTCGCCATGGACATAGTCGCATATGCGGGATACGATATAAGCGGTAGGTAGCGGGCGCGTCGAGACCACATCCAATGTGTGTGTGGGGGGTGGCATAGAGGCAGGCGCTGAGTGTCGAAGAACTTGTGCAACACGTGGCGTGTGTGGGCGCGTGTCTGTGTGGGAGCAGGATGATCCGGGGGGGCGGGGCGCGCGGAACAAAATACAGGCTCCAAACTCCTGGAGCGGGGCCAAAAGGCTGTGCACAGAAAACGGATGGCGTCTCGTGGTTGCCGGTATACGGGCGTGCATTGTCGGTGATAGTTAGTGGACACTGAGGTACGGGTGTAGGCTCGCAATAGGGGAAGGGCGACGGCGGGAGTGACATCGGAGACGAAGAATAGCAGGTGGTCGGGAGTTGTGGGCGAGGTTGTGTGGATAGGGGACGTGGAGATTGTGGGAAGGTGTGGGGTGAAAAAATTGGTCGAGTAGGTCTCGCAGGCGGAGGCACAATGTGCACCAGATGGTACTGGGTACGGCGAGCCAACATATGAGGCACACACACTCGTATCGGGGGTCATAAGCCAAATGAGGAACACGTGCACTAACGACGGGTGAATGCCGATCCACGTGAGATAGCGCTATATCTCACTCCTCTTGAACTTGATGATCATTCGAGTGAGTCAATTAAAACATAAAATACAGATCGATTTACACCTGGATCCTCTCTTCCTATAGACTGTGACGGAGGCTGTGCATATAGGAGATATGATAGTAAAGCAGATCGAAGGTGCATTAGACAAGTGCGTACGATAGAGCAATTCTATGACACGGTGCGTGTGGTCACCAACAGTCTGCCAGAGTTGCGCGTACGTGCTATGGTAGGTGTCTGCACTGAACAGTCGCTGTGTGTGGTCTAGGTTGATGTGTGTGGCCGATCAATGAATGCTCTACAGATTCTGACCACCTGAAGTCTAATGGGGGCTAGGCACGGCTGCTTCGGGAGCGGTTGAACACGCCTCACAGTGAGATCTGCCTGGCACATGCACGCCTCCATGACAAGTCGGGACACCAAGCCTTTGAACATATAGTAGGCTGTCTTATCTGTCTTGCCATGTATACGGTCCGTGTGCACTGCGCTCCCCCATCAGATGGGGTACGGCGACTCATGTGCCGTCTCATCTGCGTTCCCAAATCTTCGTGGCCTAGAGGGCTGTGCGACCTTTATCAACGGTGTAGTCAGTATACTATTAGTACATATGGTCGTAGTGTGCAGTCGCCCAGGGGCAAGCATGTGAATTGTTGGTGAGTGCACACGCGTCATGCTGTCTGACACTCTGGAGCTTCCACTATAAATGATGTGTGCGAGCGTGGGACAGAAAAAAACACAGAATGTTGTAGTGTGAGAAATGTAATTTAGCATCAATCAAATGATATGTAAGGTGAACACAGCAGAGAACTGAACATCAACGGAGAAATGTGGGTAAAGAGGAGAGTACACAGTGAGGTATAGGTGGCAATGAAGAGGTTGTTGAAAATAAGAGAGGGAATATGGCAGCTCTAACTTGATTGTTGAGTTGGAGAACCTGCGGAAGAGAGTACTTGAGATCGAGGGAAAGGATGAAGAGTTTACGAAGACAGAGATTCAATGTAAGGAGCTAAGGAACAGGCTGGAAGAGGAGAATAATAAAAGCAAAGACCTCAGGCTAGAAATAGTGGGGCTCCAAAACAGAATGATAGATTTGGAAAAACTGGAGGAAGCATTCAGTGTTAGCAAAGCTGAGTGTGCACAGATTCAAACTGCTTTAGAAAGAGAGAAAGGCCTGACCAAAGAACTTTCAGATGAAGTTGTAGCTCTCAAGATCCGAATGAAAGAGCTTGAGTCATCAGAACTCAAATTGGAAAAGTGTGAGTTGACCCTTAAGGATGACCTGCGGAAACTTAAGTCCCTGACAGCTGCACTAATGGAGGAACGAAAAGCACTGATGGAAACAGTAAAGTCAGAGGAAAAGAAAAGGGAGGATTTGAGCAAGATTGTTAAACTTGAGCAGGGTCGGGTGATGGAGGTGACCGAGAAACTGATAGAAGAGAGCAAAAGGCTTCTGAAACTAAAATCCGAGATGGAAACCAAAGTCGAGACTTTAACCAAAGAGAAAGGGGAGCTCAGCGCTGAGCTAGCTAATCAAACTGATGAAACTGAGGATCTTAATTTTAAGATCAGCCAAATGAAAAAGAGGCTAGACATGTTTGAACAAGCAGAAAAGCTATCTGCGAGGAATTCAGTTATGTGCGATCTAGAAAAGATTACTGGTCCTGAAGGGAAAGAGAACAATAAAGTTAAAGAGCTAACATTCGAAATAGAGAGCCTGAAAAATCGTCTCAAACAACTGGAAATAGTTGAGGGAGACTTGATCAAGACAGAGGATCAGTATGATATTTTGGAGAAAAGATTCATGACTGAACAGGAAAAAGCAAATGTTCTTTCCCAGCAAGTGGAAGAAATGAAGAATCAGATAGCACGGAACAAAGCTATTGAAAAAGGGGAAGAAGAAAGCAGAGAAGAAGACCTCCAGCAGAGATGCAAAAGAGAGGAGGCCAAAAGCCGAGAACTACAAGCTGATGTGATAGCTCTCAAGGAGAAGATCCATGAACTGATGCACAAAGAAGACCAGCTTTCCCAGCTTCAAGTGGACTACTCTGTCTTACAACAGAGGTTCTTGGAAGAGGAAGAGAAGGCCAAGAACATGGGCATGGAGGTTTTCCATCTCACCAAAGAGCTAGAGTTAGCTAAGCGTCAAAGCCGAGCACTTCGACCCAGCTTAAATGGAAGGAGAATAGTGGATGTGGCCATGACATCCACTGCAGTACAGACAGAGCCATCGTCTACTGAACCAACAGAGGAAGATACACCAGCTGTGTTTATCAGGAAGTCTGTTCAAGAAGAAAATCACATTATGAATAACATCCGACAGAAATGCCTGAAGAAGCCTGAGAAAGGCAATGCAGTTGAGCGTTGCCCTTCATCTAGCAGTGATTTTAGTATTAAAAAATCCTGGATTCCTTGGATGAGGAAAAAGGACAACACTCCTCAAGAGACCAACTTAGAGAAGTCACCTCATATCAGTGGGGAACAGGTTTCCTCTAAATTAACCATGCCTCAAAACCAAGGACAGCCTTTACACATTCGGGTAACACCTGATCACCACAACAACATGGCCACACTTGAAATCAGAAGCCCAACTGCTGATCAGGTTTTCGCAAATGCAACTCCCCTTAGCCCTAACCCATCTCAACCAAAGTCCAGAATTACCATCATTCCCACCTACTCTGTTCCAACCACACGGAGAAAGACTCCCACTGGACCTCAGGGCCCCGCAAGAGCCAAGTCACCAGTCACAATTACAACCATATCAAGGGCCAAATCTCCAGAAACTAGTCGGACCTCTTCTTTTACCTCAGTAAGACCCCTTTCCCCAGTTTCGGTTATGACAGTGAGCACAGCTGTAATGCCTGAAGCATCTGCTTCCCCAGAGCCCCAGGAGATGACCATGGGCCGGGCTGTGTTCAAGGTTACCCCAGAGAAGCAGATGGTCCCAGTTCCGATCCGAAAGGGCCACACCAATGCAAGCATCATCACCTCTACGGATGATAACAAGATTCATATTCACCTCGGCAACAACATCCCCCCAAAGATGGTTGTCAGACCGGTAGCTAGTGTGACAGAAAGCAAAGAACTGACCCTATCAACCGGGACAGTTTTGCGTTCACCTCACAAGATCACCACAACTACTACCAGGAACGTGCAAAGTAAAGTGACAAGCAGCATTACAATATCCAGCGTGACATCCACAACATCAAGACCCATCCAAAGCACAGTAAGTTTTGCTTTGAGAGGTTTTCAGCATTTAGTAGCTACATTTTTATGCTTTCAGACCTAAGTGTTGTGTCATTGTCCAAACAATTTCACACCTGTCAAAGGTTTTTAGTTTATTTTCCATCTGTTTGAACTGTTTAGATTTAGCAGCTGCTGTAAGAAATGGGGTTTAACAAGATCTCGTGACACGACATTAAAATACTGCAATATTCCTCCTCTGTCTCTAAGCACTATGCACTTGTATGATCATGTAACTTTGGTGAAAAAGGTTTAAGCTAAGTGATTACTCATTAGCCAATCACAATGCTAGAGTTAGTGTTTTCTTCAAATTTTTCATCACATATTTCACAGTTTTTCGATTGGTCTGGCCATCATTTGATCATCTCTAGTTGATAAAATGCTAATTGTTTTGATTGTTTTTTTTGGTATTAGGGCCACGTTAGATTTAGAAAAGCATAATAACCTTTGTATATGAACTACTGAAACCTGGGCTGGAATATTTTTGTATGATCATCAATTCTTTAAAGCTTCTCAGTTTGTGATTTTTGAAACTTTTACTCTTTTAGTTAAAAAAGTGGGGGAGATGTGTTAATATTTACAAAAATATTGGTAAAATCTCCTCGTTTCAATCTTTGAACAAAATTTGGGTTTTGTCTAATTTCGTGGGCTGGATCTGTTGTTACGCCCCTAGAAAGAGCAACTCAAGGTTGCTGTTCTTTGTATTTTTTTACTTAACATTTCATTTTAACAGTGATATCTCATTTCAGCTAAAAATAGAAACTGATTTATCAGTGTGCTTGTTGTTACTGTAACCTTCATAATATGCTCTTAGTGAATGAGATGGATGGGGAGATAGAATGCCCCTGTGGGTAGGCCCCTAGAGCAGTGGATCTAATGATGTGGTATTTTGCCACAAGTCAAGTAGTAATTTATAATTAAACACCATAAATATACCACCACACTTGCAAACAGTGCATCTGAAGCTTGGTGCCCACTGAAACTAAAAATGATGAGAAGAAACAATGAATAGGCTTTTAATTTTGCTTTATTTATACTACGTTCAATATTTTAAAATACTGTTTTTATTATTTTTTACATCTTCGTTTTCACTTACCTACCTGAGACGTTTTCTCTACCTTTTGTCAAACAGATCGGGCATGATGTCCAGTCACCCCGCACAGGACTTACCCGCATCCCAATGTCCAAGGGTCTCAAGACAGGGAAAGCTGCACTAGGATCCACAGGCATCTCGAATGGAATGAAGCTTGAGTCTCGGACAGAGAGTCAGTCTATGAGGGTTGAAGTCAAGAAATCCACTGTAAATGGCAATACATTACAAAACGGAGGGAAATTGTGAAAATACCAATGACATAGTCTTGTTAATATGGTGAGAAGTAAATCACATAGAAATCCATTATTTTCCAATACAAGTCAGCTGTAAATTGCCAAACACACAGCAAAAAATGTAGTTTTATCCACTGTTAACTCTTTTTTTACTTGTCTCTCTCATTCGTTTCTGTCTTTTTAGATTGAAAGACTGTGATATGAAAAGAAATGTTATATTTGATTGTAATGTAACTAACTTCTTTCTGCTTTGACTGGTTGTCACAGATATGTTTTTTTTTTAAATGTTTTGTAAGACAACATCATAGAAATGATGCATTGTTTTTGGATAAATTAAGTTTTTGTGAGTTTGCTTTGGTTTGTATGTTTTGGTTCTTAGTTTTCTTCCTATAAAGATATTTTTACTAAAACATTTTTAATAAATATAATGCAATTATTGTTATTTTTTATTTTACAAAGACAAATTAGAAAAAAGACATGACCGCTATGTTCTTCTTTGCAAACATATCAGATGTGCTGCCTGTGACAATTCCGTTTTTTTCATAAATATATTTCAAAAAAGGCACACTTTTGAAAGAAAAGGTCCACAGTACATTATTTTAGACTCATATGACATCCTTCTCTAAACTTATGTATCAAACCATTCAAAAATCAATTTGCAACATTTGAAGAAACGTGAAATATAATGTTTGATAAAAGCGAACATTACCCATACTGTGTGTTTTTAAGGTACTCATATTTAAATTCACCCTAAGCTTGTAAAACACAATGTCATCGTTAATTTTTACTAATTTTAAAAATGCAGCTATCTGCAGAATTATAAGTTTAATACGCGTTATTTAATTTTTGAAAAAAAGGCAATTTTTTAAAAAAAACAAAACAACACAAAGATCCCGGGAAAATTTTATATAATATATAATATATATTTTATATATATATATTATATAAAATTTTTGTATAATTTTTTTTTTTTTCAGTGGTTAAGATTAGGTAGGGAAGGGCAAGTTAAGACTGTATTTTCGTCTAAAATTTGATTTTACGAATACGAAGCCTAAGACTGTGTCGAATTATAAACAGCGCCAAGATTTGGTTTTGCTTCTAAATTTGGTTTTCAAATCAGTGAGGAAGTCATATCAAAATAGAAACACGATGGGTTACAAAAAGAGCACTTGTCTTCGACCGTAAACAACAGGGTTGTTTTAAAGCGTAGTTCAACATTTTTTTTCTGCAACGAAGTGTAGTAAAACTGCTGAAACTAAGATAAGGACTGTGCTTTACAGCAAGTGACCTCTGGTAGGTTATATTTCTCCTTCGCGTATTTTGTTGTGGACCGACATTTTTGATAATACTGGTGGGTCGTCGCTGATTTCAGGTTGTACCTCTTCCGGTGGAAAAAAAAACCATGTAATTGATATTTTTCCTCGCTCTTCTACTTCTGGCTGGGCCATCTTCTTCTTTAGTTTTTTTATGTGCGGATGGTACCCATGTTAAGATGCATTTACCGCCACCTACCGGACTGGAGTGCGGATGGCAGTGATAGAGGGAACTTAATTCACTCACATTAATGATGAGTGTGAGTGTGCATACTCATGCACACACACAAATTTGTATGCGTATGAATATGTAGGTACATATTTATATATATTCATACTTTAAATACGACTAAACAATCTAGTATTTTTTTAAAATTCAATGAATTAATTCCTAACAGATTTTGATTCCTCTCCTAAAATATTAATTAAAGAAAGTGCTTTTCCCTCTCTGTTTAAAACCGACTTTAAATGCTGACATTCTTCTGAATATTTGCTACATTCTAATAAAACATGCTCCACTGTTTCCATCTGATTACAATAAATACAAGTTCCTGTTTCATGTTTCCCTATCCAAAAAAGAGAACTATTAAGACCTGTGTGACCAATTCTAAGACGTGATATAATCACTTCTTCTTTCCGACTTCAATCCCTACTTCTATTACCCCCCACAGTCTTTTGAATATCATATAAATGCCTTCCATTATCATGATTATGCCATTGTTCCTGCCACACCTTAATGAGTTTGTTTTGAATAATAGATTTTCCCTCTCCTTTGCTCAGAGGAATATTTAAGTTAATACCATCTAATTTCAAAGCCTGGTTAGCTAACAAATCTACTTCTTCATTTCCTTTGATTCCTACATGAGCCTGTATCCAGACAAATCTAACAGAATATTTTTTATTATGTAACTGGACCAATAAGTGTTATATATTAAACAATAACTCTAATCTGCATGATTTACCAGACTCTATACTTAAAATTGCAGATTGACTATCTGATGCAACTGTAGATCTATTTACCTCCTTAACATTATCAGTAAGCAACCATTTCAAAGCTAATATAAAGGCAATTAATTCAACTGAATAAACTGCTAGATGATCTGTTGTTCTTTTTATCATGCCTTTATAATGAGGGATATATAGAGCTGCCCCTGTTTTACCACTATTTGGATCTTTAGACCCATCTGTATATATCACAATGTCTTCTTTAAACTTTTCAAAATATTCTTTAACTATAACCCATTCTGGAGTCTTTTCCTTTTTATGCATTTTTCCTATTTGCAGGTCAACTACTGGTTTGATAAATAACCATGGTAGAATCGATGATTGTGGAACAGTGAAACTATATTAAAACTGTGTCAGACCTCAATTTTGAGCTTTCATATTCCCAATCCATCCAAAGCTATTGTAGTTAGATTTATGATGCTCCCAACAGTCCTGCAGTACAGCCTTTGTTGTATGACCATAATTATCCCCCTGAAGGTTTATCCAGTATATATACATTTGCTTCATCCTTCTTAACCTTTAAGGAAGTTCACCAGTCTCAACTTGTAAAGCAGCTAAAGGAGATGATCTTAAAGCTCCACAACATATTCTCAACCCCTGTGTTTGTTCACTATCAAGCTTCCTCAAATGACTATCAGATGCTGCCATGTATCCTACACAACCATAATCCAAGGAAGATCTCATGAGAGCCTGATAAACTCCCAACAGTGCACTTTTGGAAGTGCCCCATTCCTGACCCGAAAGACATCTTAGCAAATTATTAACTTTTTTACATTTATTTTGAACAGATTCTATTTGCTGTTTCCAAGTAAGTTTTTCATCAAAGATGACACCTAAAAATCTCACTGAATTCACTTGTTCAAGCTTTTGATTGTAAAGATTCAAAGTAATTTCCTTATGTCTTCTATAAAAACAGATAACTTGAGTCTTAACTGTCTCAACAGACATTTTAAAACCCCTCTTATTTGCCCAATCTTACAATTTCATAATTGCATCCTGCATCTTTTTCTGTAGATACATAACATTATGACCCCGCACCCAAAGAGCCCCATCATCTGCATATAAAGATTTCCCTATACTATTATCTATTTGATCAAATATGTCAATTATCATTATATTGAAAAGAATTGGCCAACAAACACTGCCGTGTGGGGTGCCATTCTCTGCCATATCTGGCCGGGCCATTCACCGGTTAATTGCTAAAGAGCGGGTATGTGTGAAAGGGCGTCTACGCTTTCTGCGATGATGTCACCGCTGCGTTCCATCATTTCATTGGTCCCGGAGCTTCCGGCTTCTTCCCCTCGGTTCAGTTTCCATAAACAGGTGAAACCAACACCATTATGAGTCCGAATCTGGATCAGATTTAGGCAAATTTTCACTCCTCCGAACACCGTTTTAGTTTCCCTAACGTTTCCCCCTGCTTGCCGTGCGGGATTACCGGCTAACTTGCGGTTGTCAACTGTTGCGGATTAATTGTGTTCGAAGCGGACCGCAACCATGATGGCGTCTAGCTACAACGCTAAGGAAGAGGACGGACCCCACTCGGGATCTTCGAGACACAGCGGGACGGGGGCTGCGAAAAATAAAAAACCGGACAACACAGCGTTCAAACAGCAGAGACTTCCTGCCTGGCAGCCTATCCTGACTGCTGGCACCGTGCTGCCCGCTTTCTTCGTTATTGGACTCATCTTCATCCCCATCGGGATCGGCCTGTATGTGACTTCAAACAATATAAAAGAGTTCGAGGTACAGTTCCAGATCCTGTCTCCTAACCTTTTTAATCTTATTTTATTCCAATGCCACTGCTCCAAATTTGATCAAACTTTATTTTTTCTCTGTTAGCTAAACTCTATAACGACTTAAATTTAGTACCTGATTTTTAACGTAATCGTGGAGAGAACGGAAGCAGGTCAAACAAGTGCACTCAGTTGTTTGAGAGACAACTAAACTGTTGCAATTTTCCTACAACAAAAAACAGATTTCAAGTATTATGTAAATTTGTTATAGTGTAGGTTGTCTCTCAAGAGTTAATGGTATACGATAATAATACAAGTTAGGAAAAAGGGTAAGGGCCATAGAAAACCATGAAGTATCATTAAAAAGCACTACAAACTATCAGGGTGAAACTATTACAGGGCTCTTAACGAGTGGAGTCTGAATCCAGTATTTTCAGCTGTATATAATTATAAAAAAATAAGTCTTTCCAGACTCCTCTGGGTGTTGAGAGGTAAGGGCGTTAGGGTTTTTCATTGCAGAACTAGGTGTCTAACTCTGAATATGTAAAATTGCTAATTTCTTTTTGCCAGGGATTATGGTTTTAAATTTATACAAACAAGGTGGAGAGAAAATCACACAAACTTGGGAGAAGAAATAAGCCGAAATCATCTGATCTGACCACAAAAAAAAAATTCATAGTTGGATGCAATATTTTGCATGTTAAAACAAAAAGAATCACTTTCTCTTCATTACTGGTTTTTGATTGGAAAAAAAAAATCATGACACATGGGGATAATATGTAGTAACACTTTAGTCTTTGATGGATATTTTCTACTTGATGAAGCTGGCAGTATCGCCGTCGCCCGTCATGATTTCTGGCTTGAAAGAAACGTATTAACTCACTGTCAAGAATTCAGCCTTTGACGTTTCTGCACCATGAACTTCAAGTCATAAAATGGGGTTTGAGGCATGCACATTTTTAGAGCTTTGAAAGCTTTGAGCACAGTGATATTAAACCCTGGGCCAGGGGTGTCCAAAGTCGGTCCTAGAGGGCTGGTGTCTTGCATGTTTTAGATGATTCCCTGCTTTAAGTCTGGAATTTTGAAAAGGAAAACTTTGAGGAACCCTGGTTGCAGCACCCATAATAATAATAATAACCAGCAAGTTGCAATTTTATTTTTTTTCTTCTAATCTGTGTTTTTTGTTCTCCATCTTAGATTGATTACACCGGTTTGGAGCTGGGCAGTCCATGCCACGACTGCTCCAAAAACTTCACCTGGAACAGCACAACACCATGCGTCTGTGCCCTGAACTTCACACTGGAGCAGCCGTTCGAGGTGAGCTGATGTCCTGCATCAGTTTAGACCAATATAGACACAATGAATAATTCAAGCCTTTGCATTCAATACTGCAAATGCAATTCTGCAATAAAAGAAGAAGAAAAAACGCTTATTGGCCATTATAATCAATTTAGAGTCTAAAAAAGAACACCAAGGTCTGCCTGAAAGCTTCTTTTAAATTGATTTATGCGCTTATTAATTATGCAGTCCCACTTTCAAGGGTTTTTATTGACTATACAGAAAGTCTACAGGTACTGGGTTTTATGTTTCTTTTTTTTGGATAAAATAAACTGGTCATTTCTCTCGTCTTGTCTACTTTCTTTTGTTAAAATTTAACTTGGATAAAGCCTAATCTAAATGGAGGGACTGACAGAAGTGATGACCCAGATAAATACTTTCTCTCTTCTCAACAGAGCAATGTCTACATGTACTACGGTCTGTCCAACTTCTACCAGAACCACAGACGTTATGTGAAGTCCAGAGATGACAGCCAGCTAAATGGTGATCCAAGATCTTTAATGGTGGGATTTTTTAATTTTTATTCCTACACATTTTGTAGAGAAACCAACCATTTTCAACATGCTGAAAAACCTTGTGGTTTCTCCAGAGTGCCAGTAAGGAATGTGAGCCATACCGTACAAGCACAGAGACAAAAGAACCCATAGCGCCATGTGGAGCCATAGCAAACAGCCTTTTCAATGGTGAGGCATGGCATATAAAACCTTTTTATAAAAGCTCTGCACATAGCTACTGTCTAATAATTTAGTTTTATAAAGTTTAAGCTTATTTGCCACACATCATCTTTAAAAGGAATAATCAATGAACTTTTGTCATTTCAGACACCCTGGAACTGTTTTACATTGAACCCAATGGCACCACAACTGCAGTTCCTTTGGCAAAGAAGGGGATTGCATGGTGGACAGATAAGCATGTGAAGTTCAGGAATCCTGTGAAAGATAAAGAAAACCTCACTGAACTCTTCAAAGGTGAGCTGTGCAAAGCGCAATGCAATGTGTCTTTACACTTCAGCTCACTAAATTAGTATTGACTATGGTGGACTGGGCTTGCTCCGTCTCTCAGGCACAGCTAAGCCAGTGAACTGGAGGAAGCCGGTGTACGAGTTGGACCCATTAGATCCCGAAAACAATGGCTTCATCAACGAAGACTTCATCGTTTGGATGCGCACGGCCGCTCTGCCCACTTTTCGGAAGCTCTATCGCATCATCCACAAGAAGCCGAGCACTACTTCGACTCTACCCAGCGGCAGATACACCTTGAAAGTCACTTACAGTATCCTTTACAATTCAGTCAAAGCACACGCTTTAAAAGGCCAAGATAAAGCATTTATTTATTGATTTCATGAAGAGTCTTTAAGCTATTTAACCAAATATAGTAAAACAGAATCGCTTCTACCTCAGCTAGTGAACGAATTATGAAGACAGAACAATACAGCGTAAAACGTTTCAATCCATTTGAGTTGCGCGTGACGCCCCAATTACAATATAGCTAACAGTGGTACCAGGTGCAGCTCAGTAAACTAGAAAATCATTCAAAATTCATTTCAGTTATTGAATTCAAAAAACAAAACTCATAAGTGTTATAGATTTTTTTGCACATTTAATTTTCATGATTATGTCTTACAGCTAACAAAAAGCCAAAATTTATTTCCTTCAGATAATTAAATTATTACTTTCTATAGAACTCAATATATGGTCTGATCTAATTAGAAAGAGAAATGTTAGCCTGGACAAGTTTATTTATATAGCGCTATTCGTTCACAGATCAATGCATTGTGTCTTGGAGGAAATCAAAGGGGAGATGTAAAATGATAAAAAAAAACTTTAAATAAAGAGAGCTCAATATGTCAGCACTTTAAAATCATTGCAGAAAAACAAAAAATGTTAATTTAATGTTCATCCTCAAGCTTCAACCACTAAACGGTGATCAGGCAAACGGTTCATTAGTGACATTCTTTGATTGTAAGGAGGTGATGAGCCTGTGACACCACTGAGGTATGAACTAAACTAGCTTTCAATTAGCTGTAAGCAACAACCAATAAAATGAACAGAAATAAACTCTTAAAATACAACTAGACTATTTTAAGATTACTTAAAAAAGCCTTACATCGCCTGGGTTCAAAACTGGCAAACAAACTGAAGTCAGTTGTTGCTTGCAGGCATTCTTAAGTGATATTAACAACCACTGATTGAACTTTGCGACTACATTTGTCTTTCACAGTAGGGCTGAAGCCATTTTATTATTTGGGGCTCCAACAAGGTGCCAATAACAAAGCAAAAAAGTTGAATAGATCTTTAAAAATAAACAAATTTGGGTGAACTCTTTCATTATTGTTTGAAAGTATTTTTTTTTCTTCTGGGAGCTGAGAATGCTCTGTCACTTTTCTTTAACATCATGTAATCAGATTACCCCGTTCACAGCTTCAGCGGCCAGAAGCGGATGATCCTGAGCACCATTTCCTGGATGGGAGGGAAGAACCCCTTCTTGGGCATCGCCTACATCACCGTGGGCTCCATCTGCTTCTTCCTGGGTGTCGTTCTGCTCATCATCCACCATAAATACGACACCCGTAGCAACAGCGCAGATATTCCTAACTAAATAGCTGGTGTGTGGGGTCTTTAGGTCTGTGCATGTGCCGATGGCCCTGAAGGGTCGGTTCTGGACTGCTTAGCTGTTTCAGTTCGGATACACTGTGAATGTCTGAAATGTCACATCGTAGCTGTGTTTACCTGTTCATCATCTGTGTGTTTATGTGTATATAGCTTTAAGCTGGGCATTTTCTGTTATTTATCTCCACATCAAAGTTCTTGTTTTATTGGAAGGTTGCTTCGCTTATTTGAAGGATGTATGTATGTATTGTTTAAAAGAGTTTACTTGTATGCTCTGTTGAAACCAGTCCTGCTGATGAATGTAATATTTTACTTCTGCTTTTCAAGATGATCTTTTACAGAATGGGATATGTGTTGCGTGTGTGCTGTAAATGATGGTAAGCATTAAAGTCTAACAAAGTATTTAATCCTTGGAAATCAGGTGGTATAGTCCTGGTATATACTCTCCACTCTAATTGATCTAGATACATTTATGCTAAGCCAAAATGCTTCTTGAGAATGTAACATAATTTACCAATATATCCTGTATTCCCAATTCCAAGAATGTTGGACCATGTTTCTGGCTAATAATACCACAATAATTCATATTTTTTCATTTAGTTCGGCCTGAGTGTTAAATTGTGTAACAAGTCTTTAATGTTGACCAACTCATATGCACTTTACAAGTGTCACATTTGTTAGCTTATCCCTTGTTTCATTAAATGTTCTTTTACAAGGTGTTGATACAAAAAATAGTTATTTAAATTTAAAATTCTTGGGTTTTATAAGGTTTGTAGGGTCCAAATAAACTGTCAATATCGATGTCATTTGTATTTTTTCATAATATAGCCAATGCTGAATGCTGATAAATAATAGGTAATTTTTTCGAATATATTTAATGGTATCCATTTAAATTCAATGACATATTTATATATTAGATACTGCTGTAATACCCATGCATCAGATTCTGTAAGCTTAGTTTGAGATTTAAGACCAACTTATTTTGTTTTCTTTGTAGAAGTCCAGGCTTTGTTTATTCAAAATAGGTACTGCAGTGAATGTCCACAGCTGCATATCAATAGGTTAGAATATCAGTAAAAGGTTTAAGTAATTTGAGTCAAAAAGGCAAACTTATATATACTTATTTCACACAGAGATAAACTTCCAAGTGTTTCTGTTAATTGTTATACAAGTGATAAAAACCCCAACTCCTCTCAGAGATTAGAATATCACATTTAACAAAAAAGGATTTTAAAGCACAATTATTGGCCCACTGAGAAGTATGTACGCTTCTTCCCATTACCTCTTCTTATATACCCCACTTTCTATTAATATGCTTCGTTACTTCACTTTGATGAGCCAGCTCGTTTTGAAATGCCATTGTGTAGTTTACGCTCCGCAGTTGGAGGATTCCCGGTGATTGTGTAGGTTGCATCATAACATTTCGTATCAAAAATCTGTTGTAGTGGTCCTGAATTTTCTGAGAAGCTGAATTTATGCTGTTCTTTAGCTGTAAGCCATTATCATCAAAATGAACAAAAACAAACCTGAAATATATCACTATGTAAGGAATCCACATAGGAGATGAACTGAGTTATTGAAAGACATTGAATTTTCAGTGCTTTAGTAAATAACTGAGGTGCACATGTATAGATTATGCCAGAAGGTGTGTTCTAATTTAGAAGTAAATCTGTCTGAGGACTGGATTTTGACCTACTGTGCAATTTCATTTTGAAAGCATAACCCTGGCAACAGGTAGTGAAAGATTACAATGACAGAAATCTATAAAAAAAACTGTCAACCATAGGTCGGGCTCCCAGGACCCCCAATATCAATTCCTTTTAAACCATGGATTTTGACAGATAAAAAGCAAACCTGATAAACCTTATGCTCCAAAGCTGGAGCTGCAGTCACGTGGTCTGGCAGCTGACTCCCTGCTATTTTTGTCGAGAAAACGGTCTATGTCCTGTGCACAACAATAGTCCATCATATCTAGATAACACAATATGGTATTTACAAAAATCTTTAAAGAGCAAGAAAGGACTATTCTGTCAAAAGTCAAAAGTTACTTATCGTCTTTAAAAATCAATGGGAAGACCAATTATGATTTATAAGCATTTTAGAATTTCAATACATTACTGTGGCTCTAAAATATGATATGTGTGCGTTATATTTTTCCCACACACCTGATTGAAATTAAATGGTCCTTCTCAGGCTTCTGCAGAATCTGAGGTGAGGTGTGCCAGAGCAGGACCACATCTAAAACATGCAGGACAATGAGCCGTGAAGACTCGGATTGGAATTTAATGTTTGTGAGACTAGGTCCTTCACCAGCTCTCTTTACACTAACAACAAGAAAAAAATGTAGCTTATAATAATTGATCTAGATGCATGATGGAGTTTTAATGATATTTTTTGAGAAAGTTAAGAATTAGAGAAGCAGCAATCAGTCTGCCAGAGGTAATCAGCCAGTTTTACCTAGATCATCTCAGGTCAAGCAGGTGATCAGCAGGTCAAATGTGACTGCTCAGTATATTATTCAAAAGCAAGGAATCACACAAATTCTGGTCTATAAACCCATCAACCAAAAGCATACAGACCTACTTTGATGCACTTTTTCTAGAGAAAAACCTGGAAAAAGGTGCTTTTATGCATGTTCAAAATCAGAATCTGCAGGTCAGACGTAAAAGAAAAACTGAAATTGATATCATTCAGGGGAAGCCCGATTGGTGCATCTCTACTAAGAATCCTTTTTTAAAAACTGTTTTAAAGCACTCATAATAAATGTACAATAATTCCATTCAGGTTTGAAAAATTGATACATTGTGCTTTTTGTGCTTGTGTCAATCTAAGTTTTGTTTTTATGTGTGTTTAAGTGTGACGAGCCTTCCCCAGGCTGTACATTACTGAGGAGAGTGCTGTTGGTAGCACTGTTGCCTTTAAGTGAGAAGGTCCTGGGTTTGACTCCCAGCTTGGAGTCTTTCTGCATGGTATTTGTATGTTTTCCCTATGCATGCATGGGTTCTCTCTGGGTACTCTGGCTTCCTCCCACAGTCCAAAAACAGGACTGTTAGATTCATTGGTCTCTCTAAATTGCCCTTAGGTATGAATGGATGTGTGCATGGTTGTTTGTCCTGTGTTGCCCTGCAATGGACTGGTGTACCCTGCCTCTCGCCAAAGACCACTGGAAATAGGCACCAGCTACCCTGTGACCCTCTATGGAGGAAGCAGGTATGGAAAATGGATGGTTAAAAAGTTATTTTATTTCAGTAACTCAATTCACAAAGTTAGAAACAAATATAGATTAATTACACACACACTGATGTGTTCAAGTCCTTATTTCTATTAATTAGGATGATTTTCCAATTACAGCTAATAAAAACATGACCTTTAAGATAAGAATATTACATCAGACCAATAAAAAACTGTTTTAATGTAGAAATGTTGGCGTGATTAGAAGCGTGTTTAATATGTGCTTAAAGGTTGTTATTTTCGAAAGCTACTTTTATTCTTACAAACAGCCTCATCAGAACGCATATTATATTTTATTGACTATGATTGTAAATATATTTCTCTTAGATTTGGTACATCATTGAGGTGAGGTCTCAGTCTTATTTTCAGCTGACTTTGGCCAGCAGATGGGGCTATAATTCAACTAATTATGTATACAAGGTTTTGCAAAATGACAACGCTAGTGTTGCAGGCTCTAAAGTTGCATAGTGCAACAAATTTATGCAGCTTTAGTTGACTGGTGACATGCTAACAGTTTAAATCACATTATGTTAGAGTGGGCTGTTTGCCATAATTGAACTGTGGTTAACCAGAGATTTGCGCTTCACAAACAAACTGAAAATGTCTTGTTGGGAAACAAAACAAGTGAGCCTATAAAGCTTGAAGTTTATGCCCATGTGGTATTCTTTTTGTATAATAAATTGCTTAAGTTTTTCTGTCTTTGATCAGCAGAATAACTGAATGTTTATTCATCTAAAGGGCGGCTGCGAAGGACACTACTTACTACAGAACCAGAATGGCTCTCAGTGTGTTTGATAAGTTTGGTTTTAGATTTGATGAGTACGCCTTCAGATGTCCCAGTCTGTTTTTAGAGGATATAATAAACAAAGCACCCATGATTTGACCCAGGGATATTATGGAAACAGTGTCTTTGAGACTAAAATTTCTATCATTTCATAATGTATCATCAAGATCCCTATAATTAGTTGTGTTGTATTATAGTTCCATCTCACACTTTTTTGATCTCTTTTTTTGGGAGGTGGATATGTTGTGTGTGAGATTTTTATAGAAGTCTCAATGAAACTGGATTGCCCTCCTAGACTTGGTTGTCAGCAATATATTGATGCTGCATGTAATTAATCAAATCTATGTTGATATTTCAATATAATGGTCATTTGAAATGTTTTTTTTTTTCATTTTATAAACTGTAAGACAGACACAAATCTAACATTAACATGATGTGAAATTATGTCACTACTTTGTTTTAGTTTCAAAATGTTGTAGTTTATACAGTTCTTGTGATACGTGCTTAAATAGGATAACTTTTTCCTCACTTATTCAATGTATAAATAGCATATACATTTTACCATGAATTTGAAACTGCTGGAACAACAGTGTCAAATTTACAGTGGACTGGGAGCGTGTCGACTAAGAAACCCTAGAGCTCTGCTTCTACATCTGCAGAGAAAGAGAGAGAAAGAGAGAAAAAAACCCACAGTGATAAACAACAAACGCACATATAACAACAACGTTACTGAAAAGTACACAGACCTAATTATTACAAGATGTATTTAGCTGTAATCGCAGTTCAATACAGAGTATATCTGTATTCTGTGTATCTGTGAACACCTGAATCCAGACACCCATGGGTGTATGTGTGAGTGTGTTGTGTATATAAGGTTTCTCCATAAGAATATTTAGCAGCGAGCGTAAGGAGCTACAGACCTGCCCCAGCATCCAAAGGATCAACTCACCCACCATAACATCACCACTACTGCAACATCAGCCCAAGGATAACCACCAACCAGCTCAGCTCCACTGTCACCGCCCGGCCAATCCAAATGCTGACAACTCTGCATCCAAAAAGGTACGCAAGCCCCCCACCACATATGTTGCAACCCCTCCGCAGCATACCCAAACCTGCTGCTCACACCCAGTCCCCAACCCAAATGCAAATCCCCAGCCAACATAATGTTAGCATATGCATCCCTCCATAGACAAACCAACCGAACCACCTGTGCCAGCCAGGCAGCTGAGCAGACCCTGGAGTGCGCCAAAAGCAAAGCTTACAAACTTAAAAAACACTGTACAAACTGTCAAGCACAGTGGTGGTGGCATTATGCTACGGGACTTTTTAACTGCCAATAGTGCTGGTGGATTGCAGACGGAGGGCGGAATGATGAAGGAGAACTACCTCTAAGTTGGCCACAATGATGAGAAGAATTTGTGGTGGATACAAGGTGAGAGTTTCAAACCAAGAACCCTGTGCTGTCTTTCAAGCATGGTGGTGGTAGCACCTTGCCATGGGACAGTTTACCTGCCAATGAAACAGGTTAATTGCAAAAAGGGATGGACTTGTGAAGAAGGGGGAATATGTCCAAGCTGGTCACAGTGATAAGAAGTATGATTGGATGGGTCAAGGCAAGGTTTTTAAACACAAACATACTGTGCTTTCAAACATGGTTGCAGTGGCATCATACTGTGGGGCTGTTAAAGTGCCAGTTTTTTTTTACCTATACAGACAAACAGATCTAATTCATATACAGAAGTATATAATCTAACCAAACCGATTTAAATTCAATTGCATACATTCCACCTTTATCTAAGTTACAAAACAGTGCAGTCAAACAATGTTCATAATACCAATTGGTAAAAAGTTACATGAGCCAGTTTCACTGAGTCATTGACTTTGCAGTGACTTATTCTGAGCAAGCATATGGCAACAGTGGGCAACTGGTTTAACTGAGTAATTAATTAATTAACTGGAGAACTAATGAAAAAGGACTTCCTCCAAGTTGGCCACACTAACAATACGTGTTTTTGCAGTAGACAAGGTTGTCTAGCATGGTGGTGGTACCATCATGCTGTGGGCCCATTTACCAATCTGTGGTACTAGTGAATTACAGAAAGAGTGTGGAATAATGAAAAAAGAGGATTATGTTAACATTAACTGGATTGGTTGGGTGTACCAACATGACTACGATTCCAAACACCCATCAAAACTGATTTTGGAAGGGATAAAGCAGTCCAACTGTATATTGGCTGTATGTTCATATGAGCCAGTGTGGATTAGGGAGACCCAATTCTTGTTTTTAAAATTTGTTGAAGTTTTACGCATTATTATTAAACTGTGGATAAAGAAGCCCCCAAATTAATATGACTTATATATGCCCATGATGACTCATCAGGACTGTAAGTTGAAGCTAAAATTCTCATATCCACTCATAGCTAGTTTTTTTTTCAATCTGTTGCGACAATTTGGTCGAACAATTTGTTATCATATATCCGCTTTAAACTCTAGCAGGTTTTAAAGTGCCTGTGACATTGAATTTTTATGATAAATACAATTACATTTATATAAAGTAAACACTGATAAAACATTTTAAAAAGTAAATTAATGCCACTGAAATGAACAGTTGTTGAGGTATATGGAGCACAGTCGGAGTAAAATATGCATGAATCATAGCGCACAACCAGGAAACAGAACGAGCACAGCCTTCGGATTTTTAAAATAATTCACTAAAGACAGATTAGATCTCACTATATTAATAAATACACACATATATTAATATATGCACGTGTATATATTAGCAGTTTTTTACATTAGATCAATTGGATCAGTTTCTGGGGTAAACTAAGGTATTATAAACTGACCAATTAATTCAATTCACATTCAATTCAAAAATACTTTATTAATCCCAAAGGGAACTTAAATGTTGTTGTAGCTCATTATGTAGCTTTCTTCAAAGAGCCGTTGTAGATGCTGATGGCTGTGAGCAGGAAGGATTTCCTGTAGCGGTCTATCTTACAGCAGATCTGAAGACACTCTGTTGTTGTAGGGTGTCTCATAAAGAGGATGCTCAGGGTTCTCCATAATGTTCTTCATTTTATGAAGAATCCGTCTTTGCACAATGATCTCCAGAGGTTCCAGAGGAGTCCCCAGAACCGAGCCAGCCTTCTTTATCAGCTTGTTGAGCTTTTTTAAGTCCACAAACAAACATTAAATGCACCAAATTAAGCAACAAATATAGCTTTGCTGCACTCATTGTAATTCAGTTCAATTCAGTTCAATTCAATTCAATTCAATTCAGTTATTTATATAGCGCCAATTCACAACACATGTCGTCTCAAGGCACTTCACAAAAGTCAAGTACATTCATTCCAATTAATCCTAACCATTGAACAGTGCAGTCAGATTCAGTTATTTGTACTCACCCATTGTAGAACAAAACACATGAAAATATCTGGATGCATAAAATGAAAAAATGAAGAAGTTTAACTGGTTTAACTTCCACAGAATGAGCTGTTTTGTACTTGCTACCACATTTATCAGTGGCTTTTATTGCACGATCTGCGTACGCTCCTTGGAGTGGACCGGACCGGACCGGAGCAAATACAGTGTAATCCAGGGTTACAGTAAATACGGCACTGAGAAACAACCCGGAGACAATTCAAGATCTGAAAAAGATCTGCAAAATTTAACATAAAAATTTGCTTATTTTGTGTTATTGTGATGGCCACACCTGCAGCCACACAGTCGGTAACCCCACACAAGGCGTCTGTGGCTCAGTAGGAAGAGTAGTTGTCTTGCAATCAGAAGGTTGTGGGTTTGATTCCAGCTTCCTCCTGCCATATGTTGATGTGCCCCTGGGCAAGGCACTTAACCTGAAGTTGCGTGCCGATCTGCTTATCGGTGTATGAATGT
This sequence comes from Crenichthys baileyi, assembly GCA_036173005.1. NCBI lineage: Eukaryota > Metazoa > Chordata > Actinopteri > Cyprinodontiformes > Goodeidae > Crenichthys > Crenichthys baileyi. The sequence goes on along the minus strand of JAHHUM010002614.1, from coordinate 116,260 downwards.
GAGAGCGTTAGTGAGTGCGATTGGGTGAATGTGGCTGGAAAGGCGCTATATAAATTCAGTCCATTTACATGCCCACACTTTTTCACTTTGAGTTTTCATGTACACATCCACTGCAGCATAAATACATGGGTTTTTGTATATATTTTCATTTGACAATACTGAAATACATAAGTTCTACTTGTAGCGCGCACATTTGGTTAACTTTTGTATATTTAATTTTGTCAAATATTTAATATTTTTTGTTGGTGCTGTGGGGGAGTACCTTGAACTGAAGCAATGGACTCTAGCTGGCACACTCCAATCCCAGATTGATTGACTGATTGGGTGATACCATCTGGAGTTCCACCGTGGGGAAAGACCATGAAGTCTTTTTCTAATTTTTTCATAAGATTTCTTTTCTTTTGTGATTTGCTTATTTTGTTTAGTTACTGGTCATTCAACGTAATGCTTGAGCTGACTGTGTTTGGTTATTTTTGTTAGTTAAATTTGTGTAGATGTTTCCCTTCCCTATCCCTCAGTGTGTCAGTCTGCTCTGATCAGCCAGTAGTTAAGTCCCCTTTGTTTGTTGTGTGGGAGGTCAGTTTGTTTGTTTTGAGAAGTTAGTTTGAGGTTTTGTTATGTTAAACCTTGATTTTTTTGTCTTGAGTTTAGTTTCTTCATTGGACCTCTTTTAAGGGCCCTGAAACCATTATTTTGTTATTTTGGTGAAATATAACCCATGTTCTTTGAAAATTATTACTGTGTCCTCATGCTTGACCGGCCCGGTCTCTCACAGTCACAATTGTCTTTTATCACGTCTTTAATCCTAATATTATGTCAATTACTGCGCAAATTCCTTCAATATTAAGATGTTTTCTTCCATTTTCTGCATTTCTGGGAAAAGCGTGTCACAGGCACTATAAACTTTGGCTCTAGATTAAACATCGTTCACTTCCCTGCAATTTTATTGGCTGTAATCTCGTATTTTAAGCACTGGAGGGCACTAGAAACCAGTAAGTCCATAAAATGAATTGTTGCATTTGCAAGACTGCGGTGTCCAACAGAATCCAATAGATTCACGTTCTGTATAAAGTCTAAATCTTAACTCCCTTATATTTTACTTTTTATATTTGCTAAATCATTTTGAGGAATGGCTTTCTTTTTTTTCCACAAGATGTATTCGTTTAGAAGACATAAAAATCCACATTTACCTGTTAGATGCTTTCTGTCGCAAATAAAACACTTCCCCGTGTCAGAGATGTCTGGCCAACTGCTGTGAGGCCATATTAGATCTGGAGACTCATTATATCAACACACCAATGGAATGCAAGAGGGGGTTGAAAAAAATGCAATTTCCAAACTTGGGCTCGGTCTTTGCGGGGAACATACATCAGCGGGGAGGCAGAGGTTTCGCAAGAAGCCCATATGTTGGTAAAACGAGAGCTTGGAACTGCCCCCCTTGTTAAGTAGCCGATGGTGGAAAGAGTCTTCCCACTTGGAAAAAGGCTTTTCCGCCTAAGACATCTGGCTTGTGGAGGCTCCGGTAGTCCCCACAGAGGACAGAGGGGTCAATTTCTCTGTTGGTTCACAGAGTGAGGGGCTTCAAGCAGACTGATCTCAAATCTGCTCCATTTAGTTTATAGCGGGAGCTTTAATTGGTAAGTAAACATACTTTTATTTAAAATAACAGGAGTTTTGAGACAGATTTTTTATGACTGTTAGATATCCACTATTTTATGAAATATTTTTTTCTTATTTTTTCTTATTTTTCTTTATATGCATTCAGTACACAATGAACAAAATTATTTGCAATTTTAAATGAGTTATTTTTGACTGTTCACCTTTTTATACCGAGAAAAAAAATGTACAGTAAGATTAAGCAGTGTTCCAGCTGCAGGGCATATTCTTCTACTAAGGAGTATAGACTACCTAATTTCATAATTCAGATCAAATGATCCTCATGTGTCCAGCAGATCTATATCAGCCCCCTCTTAGATGCAGTTCTCCTGCTTGTACACCAGGCAGAGTTCAGAGCCTGATCATACAAAGGTAGAGTTTAGTCTGAAGTACAAATTTCCATTTTCTTTTAAAATTTAAATATGCAGTTAAAAAGATAAGATGATGTAGTCAATTTAAACTCACTGATTTGCCCCTGCCCTCTGCATGAAAGAAAGGCTTGAAGTTTTTTTGCGCTTAGGGTCAGTTTTTGGTTACGCTAAATGGGCACTTAGACTTGCCCTGCAGGGCATGAGTAAGTGAAAACCACAGATTAGGTGCTGGTGCATGTAGTGATCTGCATTGTGAACCACCAAAGAGATCAAAGGCAGACAGAAAGCAATCAGTTTTGCAGTTTGGGGCTTCAGAAACTTGAAACCAGATGAGCGTGTGTTAACAGTTTTTTCTTAAATCCCCCTACAGTCTTAATTATACACCTCAGGATATGGGTGTGGACTGAAAGCAGCAAGGTGTGGCAGTTATTGTGTAAAGAATCCTGGATACAAATAACTTGAAACATCTTTGATGAGTTATTAATTCTGCAACTAAAAGTGTTATTTTAATACCGACCCTCGGATGCCGCACTAACAGGGGGAGCTGTGTAGGCCGGTAGCTCAAACATACCTTCTGTCCTTACAGATTGATTGATGCGCTGCTGATCCTTCAGGGTGAAACATGAAGATAAGGTTGTCGCTGGCCTTGGCTGCCTTCCTTGCAGCCCTGCTGTCCTCTATAGATGCTCAAGGTAAATGAAGCCATCTGGCCTTGCTCTTCTGACATAATCTGTCCTGCTCTTTATCTCTCCTTCTCCTCTTTCCTCTTTATCTCATCTGGTTTTTGACATTTAAATAATTTGATTTGTTTTTGATGAAAGTGATAAATGAACTGTATGTCACTGATAAACTTAATAAAAGTACTGTTCAATGCTTTTAACTCTGTGAATAATTCTTTGTTGACTGTTATTCCTTTCCCTCTCATTTAAAATGGATTTAGTCTGACTGATCTAACAAGACATGTAGCCATGAAGTCTAAATCCGGATTCAGTTTCCCTGTATTTAAGCAGCAATTTAGATCGGATAAACAAACTATTCAGATGCAATTTCTGTCACTAAGATCAGCAAAATGAAGCTTGTTTCACATGCTATTTAGCAGAACACTTTAAAGAGCAAAAATGATTTAACTGCTTGTATTTGCTGCTCTTGCTTCAGTTTTATAATGTCTTTTTTTTTCTCCAAACCAAAATAGGAAAACTGCCAAAATCATTGCAATTAAGCTCTTAAGCACTTTAAAAAAAATGTTACAGGATTGTTGCCTATATATAAAAGTTTCCCTGCTGTGGTTTTAGTAGGCCTGCAGTAGCAAGTTGTAAAGTAGGGTAAATCCAATCATTTCCAGTGCATCTAAAACTTTACGATCTGGATAGATTACTGTTTGTCGTTGTAAAATTTTGTAAACGAAAGGATTTCAGTCCCAGCTCCAATTTACAGCTCATACATGACTGTACCAGAAGTTAAATTCTCCATTATGTCACAAAATGTAACATATCATGGATGATTGACAGCATGAAGTAGCAGCAATAATACTGACGTAGGTTGACTTATTAATCTCTTATGCAACCACTCCTTTCAGAGCAAATAGCAAAGATGAATACAGGGTGTGGAAACTTTCTGAGATTTTTCCTCTGAGAGCTCTCCTCCCTGGTGAGAGGAGTCTGCCCTCACATATCTTCACTAATAGGAATGGAAAGATGAAATACGAGAGCAGCAAATTAATCCTCAGACAGCACAAAGACAAAGAGTCTTTTTGAGTTCTTTTTTTTTTGCGGGCATTTGTAGAAACGCTGAGTTGCGAGACATATGGAAAGTTAATATGCGCCAGTGTTTAATGTCAGCACATGTTGCGGAATTACTTTGGCATCTGTCCTGCCTCTTAGGGGAGAGCTCCTTTCTCTTAGTCTCTCCTCCTGGCAGTCGTTCTGGTCAGGACCGCTGACTGGCTGACGGGATGGAGACTGAGGTAACACAACGGTAGTCTTACTCTGGCCCCTGGGAAACTGGGGTGTCTCTTTACTGAGAACTGACGGGGCCATCATTCATCTAATGAAAGCAAAACCACAGGATCTAAATAACTGACCAGAGTTAGTTATTCTGAACCAAACCATTTTTGTTCATAACCAAAAGGCATATTGTCAGAAACTGTGACAAATTCAAATGACACACTGAACCATCTCACCATGAACAAATGTGGAAGCAACCAACTGCAGACCCACTTACAAGTATTTTTCTAAAGTTCTAAACCCATCAATTTGCAACACAAGACAGTTCTACCCTCCTACACATCCAACACTTTATTCTATACCTCCATTCAATGAAGAAATAAAGGAGAACGCGATCTACGGGGCTTCTTGAGTTGAAATGCCAGGTTGGTGTACCTCCAATCCAAATTTTTAAGTATTTGGCAGGCTCCTGTTTGTCGTCTGCCTGTGCACTCAGTCTGTCCAAAGCTATGGCCCTTTCCTCATAGTGGATTTTAAAATGATATTCTTGCTTCCTATGTGGAGCAGCTCTTTGCTGATGCATTGATGTCTACTGCATGCTTTTATACTAACTAATCAGTTTTGACATTATATGTACTTTGTAATCAGGGCCACTTTTAGCATGATGTGGGCCAAAGCCTGTTTTGGTGCCCCTCTCACACATGTTCTTTTTATGCATGCAAAGTAAAATAGATTTATGGCTATATACACAATGGATATTTGTATTTGTGCATTCCAAAAAAAATTTCCAAATAAATATAACAAAATTTCTAGAAATAGCGTCGTCTCTACAAGAAAATGATCAAAAAGGTTATAGTAAAAATGCCAGGCCTGTATGTAGTAACTGAAATATGCAAAAGACAAAGAAGGAGGCTTGATCCATGTTTTGAAAACCTGCTGTTGTCCTAGCATGTTCGTGGCTAGTGTTGGTACTAGCACTTTATTATTTTCAATTAGCAGCGCATTGGTTATCTGCATAAAAATCCAACAAATGATAAGATCTCACAAATATAAGGACTGGCATGTCTTTGGAAACGTATACAATACCAGGTTTACTAAACAAAAAAATATATATTCTGGGCTGCCCAAAACGTTGGGTCCCAGGGCTACTGCCACAGTAAGCCCTGGCAAAGGTCCTTCCCAATTTGTAGGTCTTAAAGTTGCATGTAACTTGTAAAAAAAATGTTTGATTATTAATGACTCACTTTATGCCAGGTAGAACTGAAAAACTTACACTCTGGGTCAATTTTATGCCTTACAACGTTTTGATGCATGCAAATTACTCATACTAAACTTTCAAATTTAAGAAAGAATATCATTTTAAAATACGTTTGTCATCTCTGTCTGTGTGGTTCCAACTTGTACATGGATATCTACCTATTGTCCAGTCGGTCAAAGTTGTTCATTTAAACAACTTTTTCATGTACATGATGCATGATACTGTGACTGAGTCATCCTTATGTAAAGGTGTGCCATCTTGTCACACTTGAGATCTTTTTTTTGTCGTTTTGTTTGTTGTATTTATGCACAATCTTTCTTTGTTATTAAACTTTTTTTGGTTGAACGAAGTTTTGACTTGCTTTTCTTGTGCATTAAGCCAGAGAAAAAAGTACACAAGAGTCTCCAGCGACGAATTGTGTATTCTTTTTTACAGGTTTGCAATGGATGTGTGCCACTCACTTGTGCAAAGAGTCCTAACCAAATGAACTACAAACCACTTTTTGTCTCTGAAATATGTTTATATACAATGTATATATAACATATGGTGCTCACTTCTGACCATCAGTAACCATATGGCAATCTTGATTCCATTGTATAATCGGTAACTGTTGTTTTCCTTTTGTAATACTGAGCTCAAATTCATCATAAAAGCAGTATAGTATGTGGTCGGGGCATGCAATGTGATGACTGCACTTAGCATGTGTTGTATGGTTCACACAGTGGTTGCACTTTTTGTTCACACGAAATGTGTTTGCCAGTGCTTGAGTTGCTTGAACAACTCAAACAGGTGCCATTTTGTTCCAAAATGGCTTCTCACTCTTTTTTATCTTATTTTAAATGTTGTCACATGTTCTTCATCTGTCACCCTCACAAATGGTTGTCAGTTCTTTGTGCCTGCCCCCAACAACAAACAAGTGTGCTTCAGTTGTGAAGTGTTTGTAGTTGGGATTCATGTGAATGCTTGAATAAAATAGATGTTGTTTAACTTGATCAGAAACATATCTGCATTCATACATGCCGTTTATTTTGTGATGGGATTTAACAGTTTTTGATCTCTTGTTTGCAGTGGAACCGCCCTCAGATTTGAAATTTAAAATACTAAATGAGAATACAGTGGAAATGTCATGGGTTAGACCCTCTGCAACGATAGAGGGCTTCAGAATACAAGTTGTATCAGCTGCAGGTAAGCATGAAGCAATTTAGGTCAAGCCAATTTAAACACACAGTACACCCAAACAATGTTGTAACTGGAAAACTATTTTCTCCCTAGATGAACCAGCAAGATATTTAAGTCTTGGTGCAGAGACTTCTACAACATCCATCTCTAATTTGACACCTGATTTAGACTATACAGTGTCAATAAATTCCTATTATGGTTCAGAGGAGAGCATCCCCATCTATGGACAGCTGACAAGTATGTATGAGGTTAGCTTGGAAAGAGAATAATAGGTTCAGTTGAAACGAGAATAATTTAAACTGTTTTTAAAAGTAACCTCAAGAGGATATTAGATACATCTCACTAAATAAGGATATTATAGAAAAGTAAGTTTCAGTTAAACATTAAATTCATTACACACATTTTTTTTCATTGATTTTGATGATTATGACTTATGGTGTACACAATTATGGGGAAGATTGCAGACTTGGCAGTTGTCCAGCAGCCAGTAATTGACACCCTCCACAAAACAAAGGTTAGCCACAATGGCTGTTCTCAAATTTCTGTATCAAAACATGTTATTGGAAAACTAAGTGGAGGGAAAAAGTGTGGTATAAAAACGTTCTGCCTTGAGAGGATTGGTAAGCAAAACCCATTCAAGAATTTGGACAAGATACACCAGATGTAGAGGTGGTGAGGAACAAAATCCAAGTTGCTTGAGGTTAACAAAGAAGTTTCCACAGCTATTAATGATATGGGGAGCCACTTCATATACTGGCATCGCCCATTGTGTTTTAACAAGCCCAAAGTCAACACAGACTTCTACCAGAAAGTTTTGGTGCACTTTATTCTTCCCTCTGCTGACAAGCTTTATGTAGATGATAATTTATTTTTCCTGTAGGATTTGGCCCCTATCCTCACTGCAACAAGCACCAATACCTAGTTCAATGACTTTGGTGTTACTGTGCTTGGCTGGGTAGCAAACTTGCTGGACATAAATTATTGTCACGTCCAAGATGAGAAACACGAGACACAATAATGCAGATGGGCTTAAGGCTGCTATTAAAGCAAGCAGAGCTTCCTTAACACCTTAGCAGAGCCACAGACTGATTACCTCCATACCACATAATTCATGCAAAAGGCACCCAGATCAGTGTTGAGTATGTATACTGTACATGAACATACTTTTAAAGTAAGCTGACATATCTGTTTTTAAAATCTTTTTGCTTTTTAAATCTTTTTTAAAACCGTCCTATGCAATATTCGGTTGCTCACACCTCTTTCTATCACACTTTTCCCTCCACTCAACTTTCCAATAATATGCTCAGACAAAGTGCTCTGAACAACAAATATCTTTAGCAATGGCTTTTTGTGGCTCAATGTTGGTCTTCTGTGCATATTAATCAAATTAACATAAATTAATGCTTTAAATATATTGCTCTGCGTATAATGAATCTGTATAAAATATAGTTTTTTAATTGATTTACCAAAATAAGCTAACTTTTCAATGATTTTCTAATTTATCAAGTCACACCTGTACTTATCAAGTGCTGAAGACCTTTATAAGCCAATAGCATCTAGTTTCATCAGTATAAAATACAAGGAAAATACAAGTCTTTATTTTTACCCAGAAATTTTAGAAATTCATTTGGATTTTTAAAAAGATGAACATGGAATGACAAGGCCTTGCTTCTGTAGCTGCCATGAGCATGGAAATATGGGAAAAGTGAAAGGACTCCATTTTCCAGTTTCCATTTAGCCACAGAGAACACTGGAAAGTCACAAAAATAGCATCTGTTTACTGTCTACATGTCTAATTTTCACTTTTTATGGTTTATGAATGTGGTTTTTGATCCAAGGGACTAGGTTTTACGAAGTGTTGATTTTCTTGCCTGTTCTCCTCTGTGAGAACGTACATGATGGATCTGGAGTTTTACTGTTGCAAGTCAAGTGTTCCCTTTGTTTCAGTTCAGTCAAGTAACACCAGTGGACGAGTCAGGAGGCCACATTCAGAAGCAATCAGTGAGTATGTTTACTGTAACGGCAACCAAAAAACTGAACAAAGCCAGCCCTTCAATGCAGTCTCAGAAAACTTTACATGTATTTGTTTCTCTTTTGTTAATTCAATCATAAAATTGTTTTTGCTAAACAAACCATTGAGACACACATGATAGGAACACATAGGTTATTTTAGTCCAAACTAAAGAGCACATTTAATATAAGAAACCTTATTATGGAGCAAAACCGTTTTTGAAACTCTTATTTAGTTAGTTAAGCATGAAAAAAGTATTTCACCAAAAATCTAATTGACAGGATGTACTTTTTGAGAAATGGATATTTGAACATATTTTCAAAGAGGCCACATATGCCCTGCAAAGGTAGTCATCTTAAATGTTCCAGAAAATTTAATTTATGATTGAAATCCATGTGGATTTTAAAGTTGAAAAAAGACCATAGCCGGTGGAGCCTCAGCTAAATGTTTAGTCTGTAAAGCCATCTGCTGTAAAAACTATACCAGCCCACTGTTTGGCATCAGTTGATTTTTCCTTTTGATGTCTGAATGGTGCTCATAGCCATCCAACTACCTGTCAGGACTTTGATTTTATTTAGACATTCAGAAGAAATGAGGTATAAAACCTAATGTTCAAAAACTAGCTTGTTGTCATATCGTGATTGGCACTTATTTGAAATGGAAATTGATTTACTGCAAGAAACAAAATATGCCTTATTGTTATAATTGCTTTAAATCTAGCTAATTCTGATCAATCAAAAATGTTTTAGGCGATATCTAAACGTTTTCATTCTCAACTAATTGTCATCTTGTTTGTTTCTCTGCTGTGTTTTCTCAGAGTGTTCTGTGAGTGCTCTCGCAGATTTAGTTTTCCTGGTGGACGGTTCATGGAGTGTGGGCAGGGAAAACTTTAAGCACATCCGTAGTTTCATCGGTGCCCTAGCAGGGGCCTTTGACATCGGTGAGGACAAGACCCGAGTAGCTGTGGTTCAGTACAGCACAGATACCCGCACAGAGTTTCCACTCACCCGTTACGTCAGAAGAGGAGACCTTCTCCAAGCCATAAACTCACTGCCTTACAAAGGAGGGAACACTATGACTGGTAAGGGGCTAGGGAGTATTATATTCAGAAATAAAAGGTAATAAAAGTGTTAATTTTGTAAAAACACACAATGTATACTTTTTCATACAGGTGATGCCATAGATTACCTGATAAAAAACATCTTCACTGAGGCAGCTGGGTCAAGAAAAGGGTTTCCAAAGGTAGCCATGATCATCACTGATGGAAAATCCCAGGATCCAGTGGAGGAGCATGCTGAAAAACTTAGGAACATTGGAGTGGAAATATTTGTTCTAGGTATGTTTTATTATTCAGCGTTTCATGGAATTGTGAAGGTCTGCCTTTTCTTGGAAACTGTATGCCTTTTCCATTGGTTTTTCATCATGAGATCCACATTTGCCCTTAGGAAAAGTGAAATACTGTTTTTTTTCATAACTTAAGTGGTAGTCCAAAGCAGCTAGGTGACTCTCACATCTGCAAAGCAGGCAGGAAGAATGCCCGAGTTATTGATGCTGCTGCATATCTTTCCATGCAGGTATCAAAGGAGCAGATGAGGATGAGCTCAGAGAAATTGCCTCTAAACCTCATGGGAAGCATGTTTACAACGTGCCCAACTTTGACCTAATCCAAGAAGTCCAGAAAAAGATCATCACTGAAGTTTGCTCTGGTGTAGACGAGCAGCTTAGCTCTTTGGTCAGTGGGGAAGAAAGTAAGTTAAATCAAATTTATTCCATGTGCATTTGGGATTCTATACTAGACTGTAACTGTCAAACACTTCTTACCAACAATATACTTTGTCTTGCATCTTGTACCAGTGGTGGAGCCTGCCTTTAACTTGCAAGTAACAGAAATTGCATCTAAGTCAATGAGGGTGACTTGGGATCCATCCCCGGGTGAAATCACGGGCTACAAGCTGACCCTTATTCCCATGGTACCTGGAATGAAGCGCCAAGAGCTGTACATCGGACCCACGCAGACATCTATAAATGCACGAGACCTCTCCCCTGAGACCGAGTATGAGATCAGCTTATTCGCCCTGAAAGGTCTGACCCCAAGTGAACCCATACTGGATCTGGCAAAGACACAGCCTGTCAAGGTGTCAACTGGTAAGTGTAGAGCCTACTTTTGTTGAAAATACAATTTATCAAATCCAGTTACCTAATTTATAATTTCCTGTTGTTTCCTAGAGTGCTCTCTGGGAGTGGACGTGCAGGCTGATGTGGTGCTACTCGTTGACGGCTCGTATAGTATTGGATTAAAGAACTTTGCCAAAGTCCGTGCCTTCCTGGAGGTTTTGGTCACTTCCTTCGACATCGGACCCAATAAAATCCAGATTAGCTTGGTCCAGTACAGTCGAGATCCACACACCGAGTTTGCCCTAAACACCCATAATGACATCAATGCTGTTGTCAAAGCTGTGCGCAACTTCCCCTACCGTGGTGGTTCCACAAACACTGGCAAAGCCATGACGTATGTCAGGGAGAGGATCTTCATCCCAGCTCGGGGAGCGAGGGATAATATTCCTCGCGTCATGGTCCTCATCACAGACGGAAAGTCATCGGACTCTTTTAAGGATGCTGCAACCAAGTTGAGGAATATTGATGTGGAGATCTTTGCTGTTGGTGTGAAGGACGCAGTAAGATCTGAGCTGGAGGCCATTGCCAATCCACCAGCAGACACTCATGTCTACGAGGTGGAGGACTTTGATGCCTTCCAGAGAATTTCCAAGGAGCTGACTCAGTCCATCTGTCTAAGGATTGAACAGGAACTTTTGAAGATAAAAAAGAAAAGTAAGTGCGAAGAATATGAAGATTATTTGCAACTTTAGCAAGTTCTATAACTTTTTTAGTGTCTTATCTAGATTGTAAATAGTAAATGCAAGGGCCAAGGATCAAATATGTCAATCTAATGGTAAACAAGACAGAATAATACAGTTATGATTGCGTCAGAAATCCAAATTTAGATCTGGGAATGCCATGATTGCATGGCACCTTAAAGCTGTGCTCCATCATTGCACCACCTTCTATACATTTAAACAATGCAGCAACATATTCACTAACAGGTTGGAAAGTACTATGTGTGCAAGTGATTCAATTAGATTCAATAGGTACTGTAATAAATAGAAGTCAAGCAACCAGTCTGTTCAGTCAGAATGTCTCAACACGATTTAGGAAGGGAAAGAAATATGTTTATTTTTAGAGAGCAAAAGTCCCTGTGTCTTTAGGCTATGCTTTTTCACTACAGGTTTACAGCCCAGTGATACGTAGTAGTTGGGCAATGAATTTAACAGTTTAGGAGATGAATATGCCAATGGTAGTTCCACAAAAGTGCCAGAGTTTTGCATCTATAGTTCCTTTTAAAGGCAAAATGTCAGAACAAATATTCCTATTCCTATGTGTACAGGTCTCCTTCCTCCTCAAGATTTACGGTTCTCTGAGATCACCTCGCGTAGCTTCCGTGCTACTTGGACAGCTCCTGCTGCTGCTGTTTTGTCTTACCTTGTGCGTTTCCGCAAGGCTGAAGATGTCACCGAAGACTATGTTTCCCTGATAGTGTCGGGTGATACAACCACATCCATTCTTCCTAATCTTTATCCAGTCACGACCTACGAAGTCAACGTCTTTTCTCAGTATGACAAAGGAGACAGTTTTCCTTTGACTGGTGAAGAAACAACTCTTGAAGGTGAGAAATTCACTTAGATTTCCTATAAGATTTCTGATTAATGGAAATATTTTTCATTTAAATGAATCTGTTTTTCAGAGCAAGGCCCTGTGGGGAACCTGCGAGTGACAGAGGAAACAACAAACAGTTTCAGGGTGTCATGGCTTGCTGCTCCTGGTTCTGTGATCAGGTACCGTCTGTCGTATATTCCTCTAAGCGGCACAGGAGAAATACTAGAGGCCCAGACAATTGGCGCAGAAACTACCATAGTTCTCCAGGAGCTCTTTCCAATCACCACCTACCGTGTCTCTGTGTCTCCCGAGTATGCAAGTGGCATCGGAAACGAAATGTTGGTGGATGGTACCACCAAGGAGGGTAAGTCAGGAAACCTCGAATGATCAGCAGACTTTCTTTCTGCTGAGTATGAAGTAGTTTCCTCATTGATTCTTGCCTGTTTTCAGTTCGGGGTTCTCCACGAGACCTTCGTGTCTTTGACGAAACAATATCAACAATGAAACTAGCATGGCAGGCTGCTCCAGGAAATGTCCGTCAGTACCAAATTGCATATAAACCAGCAGAAGGAGGTGAGAGGAAGGAAATATTTGTCAAGGGAGATACCACCCAGGCTATGCTGAAGAACCTCCAACCAGCCACTGAATATGAGCTGTTTGTTACCGCACAATATTCCACCGGCGTGGGGGTTCCTCTTCTGGGTACAGGAACCACTTTAGAAGGTAGGAAGCAATTCCACTTAAACTGATAATTTGGAACGCTTAAAGCATTGTAAGAATATAATAGTTGGTTCTTAGTTGGGTCAGTTCTTGGGTCAGTGGCTTAAACAACAAGGTAATGTGGTTATGACAAATATATTATTATTTTTTTTTCAATTTCTCCATAAAATCCTGATATGATATAGAGATATGATAATTTTTGGGAAATGTTGTTGTTCAGGACTTTCAGTTTTTCAAACCTCTGTATGGCTTAAAACTAAATTTATTTCACTTTCAGTTATGTTGCCAGAGTATCATAAGAATATACCAGTTGACCTTTTTCATAATTTGTCCCAGAAAATCCACAAAGTTAAAAAGATTTTGTTTTTTTGATCACACAAGCAGTACATCATTGTGAAGTGGAAGAAAAATAATACATGGTCTCCAAAATTTCGTACAATTTAAAATCTGAAAATTGCACCATAGTGTAAAATTTTAACAAGGGTGTGTGCATATGTATTTAGCCCCTTGATTTAATATTTTTAGAAATGCAATTTGCTGCATTAAACGTTCAATTTTAATCTTTTTTGACCAGAGGACCTTCTTTTGTATGTTTGCTGTGACCTCTAAATCATTTGATTCAAACTGTAGGAGGAAATTCTTTTTGCTTTCTTTCTACAATTCAAAAATCTTGCAACTTTTCTATGGGGGCCAGATTTATAAAATGCATATTCAATAAATGTCCAATGCATTCTCCCACCCGAGCTGTGAATCTCCAGAGTTACAATGGGCCTGCGTGATTCTCTAAATAATGCTCCCCTTCCTTGAGCTGTCAGTTCATAGTTATCCATGTAGGTTTGCAGTTGTTTTTTACTGTTTCCATTTTCGGATGATTGATTGTGCTCCATGTGCTCCATGAGTTGTTCCAAGATGGAATATTGTTTCATACCCTATCCCTGCTTTAAACTATTCCAAAACATTATCCCTGATCTTACTGCTATATCTCTGGGTCTTCTTGATGGTGTTTCTTCCCCAAAGCTCTCTAACAAATCCCAGAGAAATTACACACAAGGCGGACTCTACTTACTAATTAAGTGACTTCTGTAGCTTACATTGGATTTATTTGGGGGTATCAGAGTAAACGGGGGGTTAAATACAAATAAACACCATACTTCTACATTTTTTATTTGTAAAAGTGGATGCATTTTCTTTCCACTATGTTATTTTGCACCCTTTTTGTCATAAAATATGTTGTAGTTTGTGGTTGTAGTCTGGGAAAAAAAGTGAAAAAGTATGAATACTTTAAAAAGATACTGAGTTGGACTTCATGTTTATGAAAAGAGGAAAGAATGTGGCTTTCTTTTGGCACAGATGGGGGGTTTGGGTGGCTTTTGCTGGCTATAAAGGAAGTCAGAGTTAAATTAATATGGAATGCTTGTAAATGCTGAAACATATGGAACGACTTGCATCTGACCTGAGCCATATTTTTTTGGTAATACTTTCATACCTTGGCCTGTATGTGATGTGCGATTTGTTGAATTACGGTAGCTTATCAGATATATTCAGAATATTCAGTTGCTAAAACAAAATACCTTTCCACTCTGAAAGCAAATATTGCTGCCGATTGCCTACTTTCAGCTAAACCCATCTGACAGAACTCAGGGTTCAGCAGCTGCAGGGCAGCTGTGGGCTATGCTGTTGATCATGCAACAAAAGGTAGTTTGGTGTTCTGTTCATCTCACGCAGAGCAGGAAGTTTGTTATAGTTACGCACCACAGGAAAGAAGGTCAGAAAGAAAGAGCTAAACAGGGGCAAGGTCTGAAAGGTCAACAACAGAAATGCTTTGTTTAACAGAGAATATCACTGTTCTGTCAGTTGCACTTTCAGCTGCAATGCCAGTAAACTGCATCTAAAATCTAAAGGATTTACTCAGTAACTTCATGTAGGATACTACCTAGCTATTCTGAACTAGAAGGTTTACATCAATCGCCGAATTTGGCTGAAATATAAACGTATTGAATGGCTTGAAGATGGATGAGATGCTTATGGTAAGGTTAGGAATGAGCAGGAATGAGCAGAAAGAAATCAGGATGGTCTGGTTTAAATTAGGTGGTCCTTCTTAGGATACTTAATAATCAGAAACTGACTGAAATAATTTTGAATGCCAAAATGAAAACAGTCTTAAATCATACCCAATGTTTGCTTAATGTAGAGATATTTTACAAAATTATAAAACACAAAAACTATAATTAGCCTTAAAGAGGGTCAATGTCTTTGGTTTCCTTAACTAATCAGAGGTGGTGCTTTTGATTACAAATTAGGATCAAATCTGTGCTGTCGTCAGCTACACACCCCCTCACTAAAAGCCTCATTGACAAAGCACTTTCCTTACCCACCTAAAGCTATAAAGCTGTCATGCCACAACAATAATCTAACTGTGTTGGGTGCCACTTTTTAAATGACCCACTCTGTGAAGTCTGTGTAGGCTAGAACTCAAAGGCCTGCACAAAGACCTCCCTTGTGACAAACGAGAGGCGCTCGCCAAGACAGGAGCCTTGAGCTGGACAGAGACATCCTGAGAGGACTCAGCTGGACCAAACAGAAGGTGTAAGGAGAGCTTGGAACATCCTAAATTTGGATACTATACACAACATGGTGAAACGGTTTACTTAAGAACAGGGAGTTTTATTTCACATGTGGAAGATGTTACCTAACCTTGCCTTGAATGGTGGGTGAGTTGTCTGTATCGTCTGAGGACTGGCTATTTATCTTCCTCAAGGGTGGGGCGAAACACAGGCAGAGACACAGCAGGAGGATGACAGAAAGAATGTTTCGTGATAATGTAAAGTATAATGCATTGGGCTGTTGGGATGGATCCAACGCTCATTAAGACATCATAATATTCCACGGTCAGGACAACAAAACTGAACCTATTTTCACAGGATACTTGAAAAGTTGTCATACAAACACAGGTTCAAACCCAGTTGCTTGTCAACACCGTTAGTAACTCAGCCAATTGCATGCCAGCAATTAAAAGCACTTAATTTCAGTCCATTCACCATCTATTTACCCAGATGTGCTAAGGTGGAGTGTCTGAAGTTTAAACCAAGCATCAGAATGAGGAAAAAATTTAATTTAAGTGACTTTGAAGGTGGCATGGTTGTTAGTACTAGACAGGTGAGTGAGAAACTGCTGACCTACTGGGATTTCATGCAGATCCGTCTCTCATATTTCTAGAAAATGTTCTGAAAAAGAAGCAACCTCCAATAGGTTTTGTGTATGAAAATGCTCTTTTGATGACTGGGCAGACTGCATTGAGATGGTAGAAAGATACTAGGAATGGGAATACCATCTTTGTTGAACCTTGAAGCAGATGGGCTGCATTAACAGAAGATTGCACTGATTGTCACTCATCTCAGCAAAAAAAAAAACAGGAAACTGAGGCGATAGTTGACACAGATTAACCAACATAGAATGAAAACAGACTGAAAAAATGATGTCTGACTCCAATGAGTCCCAATTTCAGCTGCAACATTTTGAATAAACAACAGGGAAGCATGGATCCATTCTGCCTTATATCAACAGTTCTGAAAGCTGCTGGAGGTGTAATGTTGTAGGGGATATTTTCTTGTCATGCTTTGGAATCCTTGGTACCAGTTGAAGATTTTTTAAATGCCACAACTTACCCGAGCATTGTTGCTGACCATGTCTGTCCATTTATGACCACAATGTGCCCATCTTCTGATGATTACTTTTAGCAGGATAATGCACAAAGTTCAAATCATTTCAGGCTGGTGTCTTGAACATGAGAATGAGTTCACTGGCCTCCGGTGGCCGCTACAGTCTTCTGATCACAATCCAAATAAGCACCTTTAGGATGTAGTCGAATGGGAGACTCACATGTTGATGTACAGCTGACTAATCTGCAGCTGTAATGTCAATATTGTCCAAAATCTATGCCATGATGTTTTCTGGAGTTGTGAAGACAAAATGGGGTCAAACTCAGTCCAAGTAAGTTCCAGCTATTAAAATGGCCGGAGAGTGTACCAGTTCTAATTTGCAGAAGAGTACAGGTTAATGATTTGAGCAACCTTTAGACATTTCCCGACATTTGTCAGTGGCATGTCAGATTGGTATTCTCCACCACTGTGAAGATCCTGTTAGGTATGGGTGGGGACAGACGGCCTTGGCTTACAGACAGTAAGGACCTCCTCCTTGTGGTTTATGTGTATGTTTAGGTGAATAAAGAGAAATACGGTAAGGTGACAGGGCTGAGATGGCAAAACTTTGTTTTCCTGGAGTCATTTTGAAGGGGTTTGTGGAAAAAAGCAACACAGACTGAGAGTCCAATGGAATAATTGAACACAGCAACTATTTCTCTATTGATGTACAAAAAGGGCATATAATTCCAATGCTCTGCTGGAAGAAAGACTAACCCCAGTACGTTGCACCACTAAGACTTTGCTATGTTTGATGGTCACAACTGAGATGGCTAGATGGGCAGGGTCAAAGATGTCCAAGGTAGGAACAGTAGTGAACTAGCAACAAGGCCATGTCCAAGGCTCATTGATGCATGTGAGGAATGAAGGCTGGCCCATATGGTCTGATTCAACAGCCGAGCTATTGTAGCTGAGTTAAATAAAAAAGACCCTGCCAGTTCTGAGGTTTTCTGTGTATGGGGCTGCATAGCCACAGACCAGTGTGGGTCTCCATGCTGACTCCTGTGCATCACTTATCTGGGGAACACACATGGTCCAAGTTTGCACTTTAGGAAGAATGCAAACCTACAGAGACAGTTTGATTCTGGGAAACCTTGGTCAAGCCATCCCTATGGATGTTCTTTTGACACATACCACCTAACCAAGCATTGTTGCACCATGTACACAGTTTCAAGAAGCAGTATTCTTTGATGCCTGTAAATAATTAACCCTGTCACAAAGCAAAAATGGCTCAGGAATGGTTTGAAGAGCACAACAAGTTTTAGTTGTTGATTTGGCCCCCAAATTGCCTAAATCTCAATCCAACAGAGCAACCTAGAAATTAAAGTTCCTGCTGCTAACATCTTGGTACCAGATAGCACAGCACACCTTTAAGGATCTTGCAGAAACCATGCCTCAATTGGTCAGTGCTGTTTTGGCAGCAAATATGTGGCCAAAATACTACTCAGCAGCTGGTCATAAGGTTATCTCCGATTAAGTAAGAGTTGTCACTTTCTCAGACCTTGATTTAGGAGCCCCTTGACTTCACAGATCAAGCAGTTTAAAAGAGCGCTGGGTAGAAACTGCTTTAATCATTTACTTGTGATAATTATCAATGTACACAACCAAGCTACATGTAAACATGTTTTTGGTATCTAAACACACTTGAAAAACTGACAAATATTGAATGAATGTATAATGCTTGACTGTAAACCTTGGAGGCGTCTGTGTACCAGGGGACTTGTTAAAGGGTGCTTTACTTCTTGGAGTGGCTGATTCTGTCAGGTTTCCCTCTAACTATTGATGACAAGCGAACCACCGTCTGCAGAACTCATTATTTTGTGGTCTTTTCCCGTTACGGTTCACAATGCTGAAGGAAAAGTCTGTCAAGTTCATCTGGCTCTCTTTGCTTTGCGGATATAAATCTTCTATCCGATCATATGGTTATATGTAAGAGGCACACGCTTTTTTCATAGTTCTCCAAAACCTGGAAATCTTAATTAGCTTTTAGCCCTTGACATCACTCTTAAAAAATGGCCTCTGCTCTTAAGTTGCAGATTGGTTCGCTTCGCAGGCAGGCAGACAGGCAGACAGGCAACATGGCGCTTACAGCAGAAATACATGGACACTCAGAAGTACTCAATGGTGGCTGTCTTGTGACTTAACATTTGTTAATAATTATGCATTTCTTTGATCATACATTTGTGCTGCAGTGCATTCTTTACTTTGCATTATTTATCTAACCTGTTTTATTGAGTTCGATGAATGAGGTTTAAATTGGACCACCCTGCTTGAAGGCTCAGCTGTGCATGTAATTATTTAGCCATTAGCTGCTGGCATGTTTGGGCTGAGGTGCTTGAATGAGGATCAGTATCCCTAAGGATGTGTGGGAGTCTATGTGCAGCAGCCCATCTTCCTGTGGTTAATCCATCGCTGTATGGCAGCCAGACAGACAAATCCACCTCAACGTGGGTTTCTCTCAGCCAAGCATGTGGTGGCTGTCCATCATAAAACCCCCTCCTCTGCATTTCCTTGTGTTTCTCCTTTCACAGTGGTCCCACAGGAAAAGTGAGCAAAAACAGCAGGGCTCGCACAACATCTGCAACTGTAGAAAAAGCACTTTGTGGGTCTCGTTTCCTCTGTTTCAGTGGAAAATTCAAGTTCTACAGGAGGGGAGGTTACGGGGGGGATATATGATTTGTAATGAGTTTTGCAGACATTTTTCCAGGAGGCATGCAGACAATCAAGTGGCTCAAACAGATCCTGAGGGATTGAAGTGGAGACAGATTAGTGGTGGTGGTTTATTGCTAGGGCTGCTCCTCCTGTCCATTTTGTGTTTTGTTCACTTCCTCAAATAACAAGATGTCTGTATTAGAAATTGGTCCCAGCTTGATAAAGCAATCATTTTGTTGGGGGTTCTTAAATTGATAGTTTGTGATTTTTGAGATGTTCTGTTATAAGGATACAATCAATTAGAGGGATTGATTGGATTTTTTGAAGGGAGGTTCTGTGAGGTTATTATTAGTAATGATTCTCTTACTTGTAGTAGGAATACTTAATATTGCTTTTGGTTTGCAGAAAAGTGAATAAATCATCAGGAAGGCTATGAGATATTCAGACTCCATTTTAGCTGAAATTGACCAATTTAAAGCAAATCAAACAGCCAGGGTGACCAGATATCAAAAAACCGAATGTGGGACAACAAGGATGCTAATGAGGGACTTTGTGGGACACATGAACAACACTATGATGACATCATAACTTTTAATTTAACAAACATTTTACATTACATTCATCAATCTCTGCTCTGCCAGTTAATACAAGACAATAAATTAGCACACGTTTGAAAAAAACTTAACTAGCTTTTAACGCTGGTACACTGGTAATCCCGGCTGCTGTTACCTTGTCTGTCTGGCAGTCATCTCTGGGTTTGAGTGAAAATGAGTCCATAGATCAGCCGGCAGCTTTTTCAGCTGTGCATTTCTTGTGTGATTCACTTTTACAGTGTTGCTTCACATCGTGCTCCCCTCCGTGTGAAATTGAAAAATAACTTTGGCAAACTCCATAAAAATCCCTCAGAGATCACCTTTCACTGGGCTCACCCAGTTTCCCAGTCTTTGTTGTAGCTGCATTTTCTTTTCCTTGACATACTCCCCATTGTACTCTGTACCCTACTGATGTAAGCTATACAAGAAAATCCTTTTTGTTGTTCTGTTTTATTTTACTAGCAATGTGGCGCGCAGGTTTGTCATGACGTGGGATGCTGATATGTATTTTGATTGACAGCTGATGCGGCTATATGATGAT